>CM073319.1:309026-946486 GCA_037043255.1 Diadegma fenestrale | reverse complement strand
TATCCACGTTCGAGCTTGAATTCCAAGTACTTTTTCCTCATCCAGAGACTCGGCAGAGTCTCAGGCCAAGTACATTCGACAGCGTCGTCTGCTGGCGCGAGACTCACTCGAGTATATTATCTCTGAGAAAAGCGATTCGGCCGGTGGGGGTAAACACTTTCTTAAAATACAAAGCTCAGGGGTTATTTCATGATCTGAAATTTGAATTAGAGACTAATTACGTTATCCCCCCTCGTTTAAGCCATAAATCAACCGGATTGATGCTGTAATTGCTGAGAAAAAACTTTGCACGGGTAAAATTATGCCATGATCGAAGTGTGCGTGCGTGTATGTATACAGACACAGAGAAAGGGCCCGTGGCGCTAGCCTTCTTCTGATTGGTCGCGACGGTTAGGAGTAGCCGCGGTGGTTAGGAGTGACGCGATGGTTTCAGTTACGTCCGTTACGTCTCTACTGTGTACTGACATTTTGCCCGCTAGGTACACACGTTTTCTTCTGTACCGAGCGGGCGCGAATCACCGAATGTACTTGGCCAAGCCTTTTTCCCCGGGAGGGGATTTTTGGTTCAACTCTCCCGTGCAAACCCATTTTAAAAGTCCGGACTGTATTTTTTCAAGCCTCGTACAATTGTTCTAATTTATAAAAATGTTGCAAAGAGACATCCTCGTGACTCTTGTTCGACGATGCAAAACTCTTCTCTGAACGAATACGATTTTCTCGCAAGCTCAACGTGGTTTTGACGAACGTGATTCTTAGCAATTACAAAAAGATTTCGAGCCAGCGTGGCGAGCAACGAAAAAAAAATGATGGCGGAAATTCCCGTAGTGAGCAGGAGATACGATGATGGGGAGTCAAGCATGGATATTAATGGTTTCCGCTTTGTAGAATCTCACGCTTGGGTGAGGTTAACGATGACCCCTAGCGAATCGCACATGGGAAATAAGGGTGGGCAATCTGCGGATCTCTGTGTGCGCGCTCGAGTAGTCGTCGGGGCGTATCTCCACTTTCAGGCTGGAAAAACGACGGAGGGCCTGAAAAAGGGTCTACTCCGTTGGAGCATTGTGGTGGTGTGGCATGGGCGGAATCCGTTAGGGTTATAACAACACACTATATACATGTATGCATGTCTATACATTGTTGAAAAAGCTTTTCTAGCCGAGCTCGCTGCGAAAGCTTCACTCTCGGACGAATAGAACCAAAGGAGAATGAGAACATGCACCTCGAACCCGAGAAAGACGATGCCTTGTTTGTCTATGTGTATATACCCTCATTTATGTGTTCACGGCTCTACCATAAATCTTGAGTATTGTCTGGATCGTCACGAATCTATGACGCCTCCACAAACGTGAGATCAGTTATCCAGACGTCGTCCAAATTGAAATTAAAATAAGAAACAAAAATCTGGACAAGAACGCAGATTAATTGATTCCCATCGCTGGCTTCGTGCAACTCGTAATTTCAGTCTCGTGTCACTCGTCAGAACAATTTTTTTTCTTTTAAATAACCAAATTTCGTACCGATACCAAAAAACTGTGTGAAATTCATTTCAAGTCGAATTCATTCATTCTTGAAATATTTATTTCATTTTAAAATGATTCTCTTAAGTTTCAAATTAAAATGAGAAAAAAAATCTGGGCAATAATGGAGATTAATTGATTCCCATCGCTGGCTTCGTGCAACTCGTAGTTTCAGTCTCGTGTCACTCGTGAGAATAAATTTTTTTCGTTTAAATAATCAAATTTCGTACCGATACCAAAAAACCGTGTGAAATTCATTTCAAGTCGAATTCATTCATTCTTGAAATATTAATTCCATTCCGGCTTCGTGGAACTCGTATATTTGTGTGAGTCTTGTCACTCGTGAAAATAAAAAAAATGACAAAGTTTCGCATCGGTACTGCATGAAATTTATTTCAAGTCTAGTTCAGTTATTTCAAGTCGAATTTTGAATTTTTAGAATGTATGTGTGCGGATGTGATCCCTCAAATCTGTCAATTTTTATCGGCACTTGCATTCGTCTGACTGGGACACGCGTCTGTTGTATGCGTGGAAGGCGAGAAGCGTCGCAGCATAAAAAGGGATCGATTGAAGGCAAAAGACCTTTCACGAAAGGGAGAAACCGCTGAGGCGGAAAACACGCCACCATCGAAAGAAAATTGAACTATCGCGCACTTCCTCGTTGGCCTTGCTTTCCAATCGTTTGACTCTCTTATAAACAAATCCGTTCTATCTTCGCCATCCCTATGCTGTCGACGAGATTCGTTTCTTTTCCATTTTTACACCGATTTTTCCTGTCTGTTCTCCTCTTTCGTTTTTCTGTTCTATTGGCGCGTGAATGTCAACTGGTATTTTGCAAGCTCCCATCGGTTTTGTGGACAGCTCGACGAATATTATTTATCGAAAGTTTCGGAATAAAATCCGAATTAAAATAGAAGAAAAGAGTTCTGAAGAATTTGGTAACAAAAAATTACTCCTAAATCATCGCAAAGCTTTTTTAGCGACAAATTATTTTCTCCCCATAAGTAATTCAATTTAGACGATGTCGTTAGAAGTTTCGAAAAGCCACAACGATTGTGAAACTTGCCGTGCTTGTATTTTCCCTCCGCTTGATTCTCGTCTATGGGATCAAACTTTCTGTACAATCGTTTACTGATAAGATCCCTCGAAGCCTCTTCAATGTATTTTTGTTTTTATACAATTAACTGCTTATAAATCTGGACTTAGCGATGTCGAAGCAGGCTAGAGGAGAAATGCCAGGACATAACGTAGCCAGTTCTACGAGGAGGTAGAGTATCAGCGTGAAAAGCTAGCAGCAATCGCCTGCATTCTGTTAGATGACAGGCGACGTGAATTAGAGAGCATGAGACAACGAAGCGAATACGTGCTGTCGTAACTAAAACTCGTTCGCGGGCCTTACGTGCAAAAGCTCTTCCGAACTCCGAAGGAGCTCAAAAATCAAGTAAGCTCTCGTTCCATCCCATCTACTCAAACTCCAACAGGAAACGAAATAGTGTTGTGCTTTTAGGAGTTTGAGTGTGTTATCACATAACCGTGAACACGGAGGGAAATTCAACAATTCCTTCTCATCATTGGACCACGGTTTTTGTTGAAAAATGACTCGTCCGATTTTTTAAATACGATATTATGAAAAAGGTGTTTGGTGATTACGTTATCCTTGATGATGAAGATAAAAAAGCTATTTGGGCTCGATCCTGTTATACGGAAACCATTTTTTATAAGAGAACGCAACCCTGGTAATGCGAACGACGTACATAGGTCGAGAAAGCAAAACACCGTGGAAAAGAGACAGAGAAAGGGCACTTGAGGTCAAAATTGAAAAAATTAAAGAGCTGGCTCCAGCAATACTAAATTTTTTGTTCGTCTTTTTGGAGAGTTCTGAAAATTGAGGTTTAATCCTGTTCCCAGCTGCAAAGTATACGCCGCGTACTGGTAATGAGGAACAAATAACACATAAAGTCACCAACACCAGCCCGAAATACCCGAAGAAATTCCGCATGACGAAATTCCGACAAGCTTAGCCCGAATTCGTCACTACTGAACGACTGCTGCTTAACTGATACTGTAAACAATGCAAATGAACAACAATACTGTCACTAGCCCCAAGGGCTCATCCATGGGATATATATATAACTGATCAAGCCAACATGGAATGAAACCCAACATAGTATCGAAATTGAGTTTGTTCCATCCAGATGTCATGAGCGCGGTTATCAAACTCGTGCGAGCTCATGATGATGTTACGCGAATCATCAAGGCCCTGGAGCCGCAAATATTCTGGTTAGTGGTCGAGCATGGATCTAGCTGTCAGCATGATCAAGGGAATGATAACCATTGGAGTTGATTATGAAGTCCAGGTCCTACAATTGGATGCTAATTATAAAACGGATCATATTGCTTGCGTTTCCTAAGTGGATCAAGTCAATATCTGGTTGAGGCCTCAAGACCATGTATGCCAAAAAAAACGTGTCGTCACTACGGGCAAACGATTGAGCTAGACTCCCTTTAATTTCTCGATTAATCAAGAAATTAGAGTTTTCTACTCCTGTTACGATTTACCTTCCATATTATTGTTACTCTCTTAATTCCTTAGTCAATAGACAAATACATCTGAACAATTTGAGAATTGAGAGAACCGGAAGCGGTTGGTGGTCTGTTTCCCTAGCGCCAGCCGAGTCAGCCACTATAATCAATAAAGTCCAAAGTTCAACTTCCGCTCGGTTAAGGTACTCCGTTGTACGTGGTATAGTGTGTAATTAAACCTCTGGTTTCCTTATTTGTGTAACCATGATGATTTTATGACGATGCTCTCAAGTTTCCACATGTGAACATTTCGTTCGACCAAAAAAATATCTGCTATGGCAGTTTCCGAGGATTTACCGACGTAGCCCCAGAATGTTATTAGCTTTTTAATTAAGACCAAAAAGTGCAGTTTAAACGGTATGTGCATATACAGGGGAGGCGGAAACAAAACGGACTACCTAACGAATACTGTTGTTCAGCATTTCAACGAACTAGGCCAATTTTAGTTTTTATCGTCATTTAAAAAGCGACCACGCTTTACGAAAATGTACATACGAAGGTTCATTTTCTACTTAAAAAAAAACGTTATTCAAAGTTGTCGATGAAAATTCGTGCTGCATAATAAAGTGGCTACAAAAAGTCACTACACAACTGCCCACAGTAGATCAATGGAAGGCAGGAAGGAAAATTATGGATTGAAAAATGAACTAATCTGAATCCAAAAGGCTTCCTGCATGGTAAACGATAAACGAATATAATGAAATAATGTCAAATACTCTGCCCAGGTCACCTCGCTTTTTCTTCATCTACCCTGTATTCATACGCTGGCGTCAGAGTAATAAATGAGCGGTGGACCATTATAAGTTTAGCAATTAAGCTCACAGACAGTTCAACATAACATATAATCATTTATAGAGCTGACCTATCTACGAGAATAAATCCAGCTACCATTGAAACAGACAAAGTTTTCTCCCTTCTTATGATTAACGTCTCGTGTTTTCGCTCCTCCACGGCAATTAAACGCAGAGAATAAAAATTCTTTGACTTTTTTGAACGCTCAATTCAGAGCTGCCGATTTCTGTGAGTTTCTTCTGCACATTCAGCAGTGTGAGTGCAGGTCATCGCCTGCAGAGGGGTCATGAAAGGAGCGTATACTAAAAGTAATCGTTTCATAAAGGGGAGGCGAGGGATGCGGCGAGTCTAGTTCCCTTCAACAAGACAACACACGTCTCCGTGTCAAGTTAAACAAACAGGGTCTTCTTTAACCGGAACTTAATCACAGGTACTGTGATTTACTCGAGGAAATAAAGGTCCTGCTGCTGCGAGCCCGTAGTACTCCTATTGGAAGAAAACCAGGCCACGCTTCATCCACTGCCTTGATATTACCTTCATGAGCACTGGCTCCCTGCAGCCCTCTTAATTTTCAAATACAGTAGTGTCATCCTGCCAGATCAAACCCAAAGCTCTGCGGTGTAAAATATTCGAGCAGTTTGGTGACATTGCCAAGCATCCCGGGCCAATGAGGGTGCGAGGAAATGAGGAGGTCTCTTTTTATCCGGGTGTTAGCTGGCTTGGTTTTATCGCAGGGGTATTATCCGTCGTCCACCGAGAAACTTGCTGCAGTAATCCTCGTATATTTACAAACCACTCATCTTCTAGCATCGTTTTTTCCAGGGACGCATAAGGTTTTCAGCTCTTTCAAGCGAGTGAAATGAATTATCGTTGTACTCAGCTTTGCTGGCTGGTGGTGGTTCTTGTATCAACTTTTGGCCTTTCCCTGATCCACGTTAGCTCTTCGTTTCAAAGCCATTACATTTTTCCTGGTATAGATTGAGCTCAGAATCTTAGTACGATTACCATATAGCTGGACAAGACCAAATTGTATGGTTCAGATATGTATAGTGATACGGTCACGTTGCCAGAACCTATTTTGGATACGTTCCAGTCTAGAAATAGCCTTCAAACTACATTGATAGTATGGTAATACTACTTCAAAATGCACATAAGCAGGCACAGAGAAATTCCTTGCAGCAGGGCAACAACTCTCAGAATTCCTTGGACTTCTGCTGCCCTTTGCTCGGTTGAGGCATCGCTTTGCCATGGCTAAAATTCTGTTTCCTGGATTCAGAGGGTACGGATATTCAAGCGTTATACATGCAAAGCTCTCTACTTCCATTTCTGTAGCTCTCGGTGGCCTCGAGTCCCTCGTTTCTATGCTCCGTTCTCTGAGCAAGGGGAAAGCTATGGGAAAGTGTCGAAGAATCACAGAGAGGATTTAGTGGAAAGCACACATATAAACGTATCCTCCGCTATACGAAACATCGAACGTTTCACGTGCAGTTATAACGGTGCAGCAAGCTTGGTGAAAAGCAAGAGCGAGAGCGGAAGGGATCATCTACTCTTGTTGCACTCGATTAGAGCGAGACTGTTGGCATTCTGGACTCGGGTATAAACCATGCACCACTGGCCGCTTCCACGTGTCCTCTGTGTTCAACATCGCCAGTTGAAATGACCGAACTTAGATCATTCCAGTGCGTTAGTTCCCGTGAGTTACGCCTTTCCGCTTGCCGACAATGTAGACACATAACCATGTATGCTTTCTATATTTCTCTATCACCACAGAGACACACACTTTTCAAGCCAGTCCTGCCCGCACTGTGTGTTCCTTCGTATCTATGGGATCCCCACTATTTCCTAGCAGATTTTAGTGTGTTGAGAGTTTAGCAATGCGAGAAAGTGAATAAAGTTGACTATGAGAGCAAAATGTAGCAGGGTATGAAGTGAGAGAACGAAAGAGATAGAAAGACAAAGCGGATACGAGGGAAGGTGAGGATATACACAGAATTAAGAGATAGAGAATGGAGAGAGCTCAAATCGTGTGTACATTGACCACGTCGCCACAGTGAAACGAACCGACTCGCCGATATGAGGCCCATGTCGGCTTATCGCGCGCCAAAGTTCCGTCGAACGCACTGACTGTACTAAAATCCTATATCTTGCTTGCTTTTTCTCATCCACGTATCTCTTTACATAGACGCCTATAGAAATTTCCAGGAACCAAAAGGGCACGACCTCTATTGACTTATACGTTACATCATTCTTTATGTGCCCTTTTATTTGCTAGATCTTTTACAAATACACACGAGTTCGAGCACACAAATTCCTCGCCTTCATTCGTGTACTTTGTCATCCAATTCTGGGCTTTCGTGTAGGTTTCTGTATCTATGCAAGTCTCTTTTTGCTTTTTTTTCTGTTTTACTTCCTCTTTTCGCACATGCATCTATTGTTGTTGCATTCGAACGACAGTCACCGCAGTGAAAACCGTCTCCCATAAGCAGCATAAGCTCTCGCTTAATATTGCTGCAAGGAAACACTTCCTTTTGGATCAAACTCAAAACGTGTCAGTCCTCATTGAATATATAGAAATATACGTGAACTTGGTACAAGCTTTACGTTTCACACGGAAAGCTTTGGAGGCGTTGGGAAAATGTTGAGCTAACTTAGTCAAAGAGAGCGGTGTTCCAAAATCTTTGAAGCTTCGAAAAGAAAATTTTGGATCCCGAAATAAACGCAAAGTATATATGGAAAATCATTAGTTGCTGCTGCGATTCATTTCTATGGCGATTGTTCCGAACGTCATGACTAATTTATGTGCAGGATCTTTGTATCAGAGTATCGATTAAAATAGATTCTCAAAAACCGTTTCCACTAATTAGGTTAGTATGGTTGATCAGTGTGCTTGTTGCGTATTCATTAGTCCCCCCAACTGTTTATAGAAAGGATAGTTATGTAACTTCTGAAACTTGAAGTCATTAGTGGAAATCTCATTAGAGAGATCAGTCTACCAGTCTTTTCTACTGATGTGCACTGTTTTCACTGACAATTATTGGCTACTGCGGTCACTGATGATCAGGAACGAACATTTTTGCCTCCAACAATTGCCTCCAATCGAATAGACGTTGAAAGGTGGTAAGCATTTCCGAACCTTTGAATATAATGTTCCGAATAAAATGTGTTAATACTTTTTGCAGCCACTCTAGGTGCCTGGAATTGTTTTATTTTATTTTCAAATATGATTCATTGTCACGAAATCTCTGTCGAAAGACTGCCCAAGTCGACAGCGAAATTGCTGCACTAATCAGTCTAGTAGCATTACTAACGAAATCACTGGACTAACTGGTGGTACTAATTTAGTAATTCGTTTTAATATTCACTGATTATATTATTTTAGTATTTTTAGTAGGTATTTTCATTAGTTTTGATGAGCCTTTCTTTTAGCACTGCAGAGAATCGCCGCTAATTATTTACCTATTCTTATTATTGGGAATGTACGATATATCGTTTGTCAAAAGTTGGACCATGCGTTTTTCTGTGAAACTACTCAACAAGCGATGTAACCAGAATTGCGGTCGAAGTTTTTGCGTATGAGCCCGATTTTTTGGCGTACACGCCCCGTTTGCAATTGAAACTGGTAAAATGCAATTGCGAAACTTTTCACAGATTATTACCGTCTCTCACAGAGGTTGGGGATTTGCACTCGACGAGGAAAGGCCTTCGACAACGAACGTTATGATATTCCAGACATGGAACTAACGGGCTATTTGTAATTGGAGCAAACTTTTTTCATAAATAAGAGTGGTGGAAGAAGGTTCGAACATATAAACGTGGCGTGAATCATCCACGTGAAAAAAGAGAATACGTGAGAAGCAAATTATAATTCCGGCTTGCAAGCTCATTCCGAGCAAGTGAGTGAAAATTTCTATCCTACGTCCATTATTATGCATGAAGCTAGTATCTGAATGAATTTTTTTTGTTTTATGCCCAGTTAATATTCAAAGGGTAGATATTTACCTACCCTCATACTTCCACTGTTTAGTAGGAGCGTGTTACTTAAATCTGCTCTTCTCTTTTTACTGTGAGAACGAAAGGGAAAGCGAGAGGGAGAGAGAGTGTGAAAGAGGTGAGAGAAGTCTTTCTTCACGATGTTTCTTACTCATCGTGGAGCACGAAATATTTCATTGGTATTTTTCATTTTCTTACTCTTCGCAGCACAAAATTTACTGCAACAAGATTACTCACAATCAATTGAATCTATTCCACTCATGCCCAGTCAGTAGATAGGCAAGGAGAGTACTGGATACAGATTCCTACTACCGACACTTACCGACCCCTGCAGTCGAGACACGAACCCCCTTCCAGAACCTTCCAGAACCTTCCAGAACGTTCTCGAAGGTTCCACGATGACGTCATCACGATGACACGTGTGACGTTGCGAGTTGACCTTGATGAATAGGGGGGCAGAGGGGGGTATGAGTGATGACACGTGGGACGTTAGAGGGGAGGGTATTTTTCAACGTATTTCGTGTGAGGTCCCTTTGAGAGTTTCTGGAACGTTCTTCAAGGTCACACGATCTTTCTAGAAGGATGCACGTGCGATGTTCGATATCGCGATATCCGATAGGGGGATATTTAGGGTGTCTGGTGGGGGAATGTTCTAGAACGGTCAAGGGATTTGACAAAATGTTTTTCAACGAGGAATCCTTCTAGAAATTTCATAAACAATTAGCAGAGGGGTGAAGTAGGATATAAAGGTTGGAATTTAGTGCACAAACCGTATTGTTCATCGAGTTGTCAAATGAGTTGCACCGCTCAGAAACATCGTGAACTTCGACAACGAATAGAGCTGTTATTGAAGAACATTCAAGAAGTTAAAGGTTTAATCAAAACAAAGTCTGATATTAATCATCTCACACGAAAATTAAAAAATATTTCGGTGTGACTTGAAGAAAAAGTGAACGAAATTTAACATCTATCCACTACAAACCATGGATTTCACTGCATTAAACAAAGTTGGCCGTCTGGCTGAATATCTACCATTGAAAAAACTCAACGAACTCGAATTGCACAAGAGTTATCCGATCACCGACGTACGCAAAGTTGCAACAAAATATGGGCCCAGGATCGTTGTGGAAGTTGAAGACCAGTTTTGTGTATTTTTGCCTGAGAGGTTGGCGAAATTCCTTGATACTGCAGAAAATATCTTCGAGGACATGAAAATCACATGTCAACAGAAGAAACTTCGAATGATTTACCGCGGAGGAAAATTTAATCACGTTGAATTTTGTTAATACCCAACAAATGCATTTGAACACTATTATGTATCATACATGGCGACTTATAACTTTGCATTTATTTCAAATGATGCTACTTCCAAACTAAATGTATCAATACTTTATGAATCCAAAAATAAAAAACTATCTTGAATAATATTCTTGAGAAATTCCTGTTCAATTTACGTTTGACAAAATTTCAGGACGCTGCAAAAAATATCTTCGATGAAATGAAAACTGCATCAGGACAAAAACAATCTCAGGATCAAGTCAAATTTTATTAATAAATCCATTTAATACTATTTTTACATTATGTGACTTGTTTGAACACGTAATAAAGCCTACAGCGCAAGTCTGGGATTTTTCATGGAGTTCGTTTGTTTAGTTTAATGTTTTTGACAGGGGGTCGAGCATAGACGCCTAGTAGATTTTCGAATAGGTGTCGAATGACAATAATAAATCTCTACATGCGTAGTTGTGTAACATGATCACAATAAGTTCGTAAATATTCGGTTCAAAATAATTCGCAGAATTTTACTCATTAGCAAGCCGACAAAGGTTGGAATGTTTATAGGATTTTTTTTCACATCACTTCCCTATAAATTGATGCACAAGCATTGTCCAAGCGTCAGTTGAACTTGGTCTTCCAGTTATTATTGTTGTGGTTACTTCATTTTTGAATAAGAAATCATAATGGATTCCGAGCAATGTCTGAAGCTGATCAGCATCATGGAATCTGCTTATAAAATAATGGTTCAAAATAAAATATCAGCGAGGAATGTTGATAAGTGGAAGAAACTTGGTACACGAAATATTAGACTCTTGAACAAACTCTTGAAAACAGCGTCTAGTGTTGGAGAAAAAACCAGAATTTCAACCACTTTAGGAATCTTGAAGTCGTTGAGGACACGGATCGAACTGTTTAGAAAGAGAGGGGGAGGTGTGAAAAGACAACGACGGAGCGATAGAGTACGATGGGAAGATTTGGATTCAGCTTTCAAGGGTAGAATAAGGACAGGGAGTTGTAGTGAACATACAACACAAAGAGTTGCAGCATTTTCTTGATGATGCAAAAGAACTTATTTTCACTCGATTAAAAAATATTTTACGAAAGAAGAAGAGAAGTGTAAAAGTGAACACAGTTTTGGCTTGTAAATTCAAGTGTATCAAAAGCGATGAAATTTTCGAAGAGATGAAGTTTTTCAACACCAAAAATGAAACACTTCTCTACCAGCAACGAATTTGAGACAATGGTTCCAACCGAGCACGTCGAAACGAAAAATTAGCGGTGAAGATTGAGAGACTTCCAGAGAAAAAGACTCTGGCTGGACGTTGATTGAAATCATAAATTCTTGTCTGTAAACATAAACAGACATGTGCCGCTACAAGGCGGTCTATCAACTTACAGTCCTCTACCAAAATTCATCCGAGACAAAAAGGCTGTGGTAAACATTAAGAACAATGATGAATACTGTTTTCCCTGTGGTCTATTACAGCCGCGCTATTTTCCAGCGAAAGAATAACGTGAGCGTAACGAGACTTCTTATCCGAATTTCAGTACAATATGTGAAATACGATGGTATCAATTTCCCGATTACTTTGAGAGATATTTCGAAATTTGAAGGAATGAATAACTTGGCAATTAACGTTTATGGAATCGAAAATTCTCAGAATAAAGCTAGTTGTGATGTTGTACCGGATTTTTCATTTGAGTAAACACAAGTCAGATAAGCCTACCATCCACTTGCTTATGTTTGAAACTGAATCAGACGACACTGGAAATACTATTCATCATTTCGCATGGATCCCGTAATTTGTCGCGATTGTTGAATTCGCAAATTTCAAAGCATAATGGTTATACCTGGTGGTGCGACAGGTGCTTAAACCACTTCCAAGCAGAAGCTTGCTTGCAGAAACACCAGAATTGACTGTGAACAATTGAATGAATGCAAAGTTATACTGCCTGAAGAAAAAGACAAATTGTTGTCCTTCAAAAATTTCAAACGTAAAGAAAGTGTTCCATTTTGTCTTTACGCCGACCTTGAATGTCTCTTGGAGCCTGTCAGCAACATTTCCGAGTCGGTTGATAGAACGCCGTATCAGAAGCATATTCCTCATAGTATAGCTTATTATTTGAAATGTGCCTTTGACGGATCAATTTCCAAATTGAGAAGCTATCGTGGACCAGACTGTATAGAATGGTTCACGAAAGAATTGAACCAAGTCGCAAAAGATTTAAAACCCTACTTTGAGTCTGTTGTACCGATGGAAATGTTGAGTGACGAACAGAAACAATCATTCGATACCGCAGAAATTTGTCATATTTGTGAAAGACCATTTACTGTAGACGATGTCAAGCACCGTGATCATTGTCATTTCACAGGAAAATTTCGCGGTGCTGCACATCAAGGTTGCAATCTGAATTATAAAAATGCACAATTTATTCCCGTCATATTCCATAACTTGTCGGGATATGATTCTCATTTTTTCATAAAAAATTTGGCAACATCTTTTGAGGGTTCTGTCAAACTTTTGCCATTGAATAAAGAGAAATATATATCCTTTACGAAAAATGTTGAAGAGACAAATATGAGTTTTCGATTCATCGATTCCTTCAGATTCATGTCAAGCAGCATTGAAATGTTAGCCTCGTATCTGAGCGATGATCAAAAATCAATCACACGCGAACATTGTAATAGTGCTGAAGAATTTGCGTTGTTAACCAGAAAAGGTGTATTCCCGTATGATTATGTCGATAGTTGGGAAAAACTTGATGAAAAACAGCTACCTTCGAGAGAACAATTTTATTCCAGATTAAATGATGAGCACATTTCAGAGAAAGACTATTTACATGCGTGTAAAGTTTGGCAAGAGTTTGGTATCAAAACCCTAGGTCAGTACTCTGACTTGTATTTACAAACCGATGTTCTCCTTTTAGCTGACGTATTTGAGAATTTCAGACGTAATTGTTTGACTACATATAGTTTGGATCCTCTACACTATTACACAGCGCCAGGCCTTGCGTTTGATGCGATGCTTAAATGTACGGGTGTGACGCTCGAACTGCTCGTTGACATCGATATGTTATTGTTTTTGGAAAGAGGCATTCGAGGCGGTGTAGCTCAGTGTTCAAACAGATACGCTAAGGCAAATAATAAGTATATGGGAGCAGCGTACGATCCCACTCAAGAAACATCTTATCTCATGTATTACGATGTAAACAATTTGTATGGCGCAGCTATGAGTCAGTGTCTACCGTATGCAGGTTTTGAATGGGTATCAGACGTTGACGTATTAAGTGTTCCAGACGATTCCCCCACTGGTTATATACTGGAAGTTGACCTAGAATACCCACAGGAACTGCAAGAAACCCACAAAGACTTGCCGTTGTGTCCTGAGCATTTCACACCACCAGGATCCAAGATATCAAAGTTAACAACTACTTTATTGCCAAAGGAGAAATATATAATTCATTACAAAAACTTGAAGCAGTATCTGAGCTTGGGCATGAAGTAAAAAAAAATTCATCGAATATTAAAATTCAAGCAGGCACCATGGCTTCGAAAATATATAGATTTGAACACGGATTTGAGAAAAAAATCTACCAATGATTTTGAAAAAAACTTTTACAAACTCATGAATAACGCTGTTTTTGGTAAAACTTTGGAAAATGTTAGGAAATACAGAGATGTTAGACTAATCACCAAATGGGATGGACGCTATGGAGCGAAAGCACTTATAGCAAAACCAAACTTCCATAGCTGTACCATTTTTGATGAAGATATGGTGATCCTTGAACTCCGTCGTACGAAAATTAAGTTTGATAAACCTATGTATGTCGGATTTTCAATCCTCGATCTTGCTAAAAGTTATATTTATGAC
Source organism: Diadegma fenestrale (assembly GCA_037043255.1). Classification (NCBI taxonomy): domain Eukaryota; kingdom Metazoa; phylum Arthropoda; class Insecta; order Hymenoptera; family Ichneumonidae; genus Diadegma; species Diadegma fenestrale. The sequence goes on along the minus strand of CM073319.1, from coordinate 932,454 downwards.
TTTCATTACAATTATGTAAAAGATCGATTCGGGGAACAAGCCAAGTTGATGTATACCGATACAGACAGTCTGTTATACCATTTCACAGGTATAGATATATATGAGGCTATGAAGAAAGATTTAGATAAATTCGATACGTCTGACTACCCACCCGATAATGTATACAAAATGCCTCGAGTGAATAAAAAAGTTATAGGCTTGATGAAAGATGAAAATAATGGAAAAATTATGACAGAGTTCATAGGCTTGAGAGCAAAATTGTATGCGTTTAAAGTCCTAGGCGATGATCAGGACAAAAAACGAGCGAAAGGAGTCAAACAGTCGACTCTCAAAAAAATTACGTTTGATGATTATCTGAATTGTGCTCTACAACACAAAAATCTTGTGCAAAGTCAAAATTTAATTCAGAGTACAAAACATCAGGTTCACACCGTGAAGCAAAATAAAATAGCCTTGAGCTGGCAAGATACTAAGCGGATCATATTTCCAGATAAGATGGACACGCTTCCATGGGGCTATACGTTGTGTAAATAAATTAGTAAACGTAGTATGTATGATGAAATAAAAAGTCTTTCAATACATTCATCGTTTTTATTCATTTCAAAGACCTTATACGAAATGTACGTGACATGTCGATTGGTTTACAGAAGGATACATTTTTTCAATTCTTCTCCTCTTTTCGCACAAAATTAAAAAAATTTGGTATGAAAAAATTATACATCAGATTCACTTATCCAACTATTGTGAGAGTCATCGAAACCTAACCACTTAACGAGCAATTTATTTCCACGTTTCCGCACAACTTTTTCCACTAAGTAAACATTTGGATATTTGACCGTGCTAAGTTCCTCCTGATAGAAGCCACCGTCGATCGGTTTATCCTGGTAATCCTTGAGCTTGTACGTCACAGGTTTAGTATTAACAACTTGACTAATGGTAAATATTTCTGTTGTCCAATTTGGCGTATAACCTTTTTCGAAAACGTGCTTGTATTTACTGATTCGCACTTTATCACCAACCTTGAATTTTATTTTTTTCGTTCTGTTACTTTTCAATTTTCCGTATACATTCAACAAAAGACTTTTTTCGTTTTGAACATTAACATCATTTGGTTTCATTCCAATCGTACGATGTTTAGTATTATTGTAATCCAGTACCAAATCGTCTATAATATCAATCCACTTGTACGATCCTCGTAGAGTAAATTGTTTCCACATTTTACCCTTGAGAGTACGGTTAAAACGTTCACATATCGATGCTTTCATGTTACTGCAAGTTGAGTACATGATGATTCCATGCCGTTGAAGGAGAGCTTTCATTTCATTATTATAAAACTCTTTGCCACGATCGACATGCAATTTCTTCGGTACACGACCCTTTTTCAGTACAGAGTTCATAGCATTAGTCACATCCTTACCACTTTTTGATTTGGTTGCAACGACCCAAGCATATTTTGAAAAAATATCAATGATTGTCAGTAGATACTTGTAACCGTTATTAAATTGAGCGTATGCTAACATGTCAACAAGATCAGCCTGCCAAGTTTCATCTATACCACGCATTACGACATGACGGCGTGGATAATTTCTTCTCGCAGGTCTATGAAGCTCTTCTGCTACCGCTGCTTTCTCCATGTTCTAAAGCGTCGAGTCGATTATTCAGTTCGGATATTATTTGAGAATTTCGGAGGATCAATTCTTGTTGAGCTTTGGTTGAAGATTCAAGATCTTTTATGCTGTCTTTGACACGGGATTCGAGGCTGTGAATCATCAGGCTACTCTCATTACTGGAGCTAAGATTCTCAGTTGTTCTTAGCCGCCCTTCCAGATGAGCAATGAGATGAGAGTTGCGTGTAATGAGATCTTGTATCGTCTCACTGTCGATATGCTGACGTTTAATAGTGTCTTGAAATTGCGTCTCAAGACCTCTGAACATGATCTCATGATCGTCGACATCATTTCGCAGAGAAGATGTTATGACGTTTACAAGTTCAACTTTTTCCTGCAAAGCACTCTGCATCACTCTTACAGATACAGCATCATCTTGTGCTATGGCTGGAGCAACATTGCACAATCTTCTATTATCTATATCATATTGACCATCGAGGGTAATTTTAAATCCATCACCGGGAGGACCGCGTCTTCCTGGAAGACCGCTCCCACCTTTCTTTGATAACTGCCGTCCAAACACGTCAACGCTCATGTTTCAAATGAATCTAAGGAGTGCGGACTGTCTAATAAATAATTTCAGCTTCACGCAACTCTTCAACAATAGAAATAATTTCGTTGGTATGACTTGTATTACCGGCGGCTTGTGATGCAAGAAGAAGACGCAATCTATCGACAAGTTCATTAGGATCATCCCAATGAACATAATCGATTGTTCTATGTCTCTTTGCAACCATATAGCGTGGTAAAGATTTACCAATTTTCTGTTTTGGTGATAAAGGCATATTGGCAATAATATTTTTGTATTTAATGCCTTTTGTACGAATGGGTTCGTTTGGTTTATAATATTTCCTATGTGCATTCGTGCTAGAGATTATCGTACAATATTTGTCCATATCTGATGCTGTGACGATCTCTCTGTTTGGTGATTTTTTAAATATTAATTCTAACAAACCAGGAGATAATTCAAAAGACTGATTCTTAACAGTCATAACGTTGTTGTCAAAAGTTACAGGTGAATCACCGATCATTAAAACACCTCCTCTAAGTTTTCGAACACCATACGAGTCATCCAGCTCTTTCTGTTCACTCGTTTCGAACATTCGTAGGTACTGCTCGACAGGTGGCTCACCGGAGGAAACTTGTTGAGGGGATGTTTCCTCTTGCATAACATCTTTGCCGGATGAAGAATCAGATACTTGTGATTGAGGATCACCAATATCATCATCGTCATCTGCGGTCATGAAAGTGTTGTCAAAATCCCCCTCCTCCTCCTTCACAGCTCCCAATTCTTGTTCATCCGCCGCTTCTTGTTTTAGATTTTCTTCCTTGATTTTATCTAACTTTGTCGAACGATCGACGAGCTTTTGCAACGGTGTTACTACAGGTTTGAAGACTTCACTCAATTCCTTCTCGGTTGCAATTTTTCCCATTTTTAGCATTTTATGTTTGCGCCGAATTGCGTTGCTAGCACTTGCTATTTGACGCAATACGTTTTTCTCGTTATCAAGCTTAGCACTCTCCATATTGACACCATCGAATCAACAGGCCAACTGTGCTTATATTGGTGGAGATTGCAACTTTATAAAGCAGTCAAAACCCTTCCTATAACGACCATTATCCAACGCTCTGTCCTTGTCTATCACAACAAATCCATATTTACTTTCATTCCAGCAAACCGAACATAGATCTTTGAATTGTACATATAACATATCAGTATTAACATGGTCATCATAAATATGCTTCAAATTCATCTCATCCTGACGAAATAATACTAGTAAGTTAGTATTGTCACGTACGAGATGTTTAGGAATACGTGCATACGTTTGACAGAGATAAAAGCAGTCAACATTCTTGTGTCGACCCATACAGAAAAAGGCTCGCATATTATCTTGTTTTTCACAGGCAACATCGTCGAAAATCATGATAGAGTTTGGCTTGGTATCCTCCGGTTTAATCACTTGCTCGTGGTCTGTGAAAGGGAAATATCCTATTCCCGGAACGGTCTCGAGTAAACTTTTGAGAAATCTGTACTTTGGTTGATTTAATGATTTTGAGTATACGTAAATATTCTCAAATCTCAAACCATTTGGATGTGTTATGAGGGTGAGGAGAGCGTTGGTCTTTCCACAATTTGAAGGACCGCAAAATACAGCACGCACACTGCTCGGCAATAATTCTCCGTGACGTCTTTCACGCACATTCTGCTGCACAAACTTGTCAAAATTCTGCATAGGCAGTTTAATTGATTGATCTTTGAACCTCATCTTGAGAGTGACTGACATCAAACGCATGAATGTCACCCTTATAAAGGAGACAATAAATACAGCGCGGACCGAGATTTCTTTTCAGTTTCACTGCGTACTTTCAACGAACAACATGGATAATTCAAGAGATTCATCCAATCCGATTTCTAAAAGCTTGCAAAAATTTGCAGAAGAAATCCATCGACGCTCTCCTCCATCTTCTAACACCTCTTCCAGGGAAAAGATTGAGGGTAGTCAACCATTTACAGGAAAAGTTGAGCCAGGACGATATGGCTCGGTAGGTGACAAAAGAAATAGGCTATAAATAGAATATTCCCAGAAAGTGTTGTTCAGTTCTGAACGATTCGTCAGTACGTTATGATCGCACATAAGCGTGGTGAAGGATCCGTTAACGATATTATCAACAAACTCCCCATCGAACTACACGTACCAGGATATCAGTACTGCGGTCCTGGTACAAAACTGACAAAAAGACTTGCACGTGGTGATCCTGGAATTAATGCGCTCGACGCTGCGTGCAAAGAACACGATATAGCATACTCAAAAAGTCGAGATAATCTCACTGCTCGACACGAGGCAGATAGAATCCTTGCGGAGAAAGCTTGGAAACGTGTTTTAGCGAAAGACGCTAGTCTTGGTGAAAAAGCAACAGCGTGGACTGTAGCAAATACGATGAAGGTTAAAAGGAAACTCGGTATGGGTGCAAAAAGGAAGTTGAAGAAGAAAGTTTCACTTAAACATATAATTAAAGCGGCAAAAGCTTCGATGCTTCCGGGTGCAAATGCAGTAGATTCGGCTCTAAAAGGTGCTCGCGCAGCTGTAAAAAATGCTGGTGGTAAGAAGAATATTCAGTCACCAAGGATTCTACCTGTACCTGCTAAAATCGGAGGTTTTCTACCCTTTCTCATACCGATTTTTGCGGGACTCAGTGCAACTGGAGCTCTCGCCGGTGGAGCAGCGGGTATTGCTAAAGCTGTAAATGATGCTAATTCTGCGAAACGAGCTCTTGAGGAGAGTAAACGTCACAATAATGCGATGGAGGCAATCGCTCTCGGTAAAGGACTGTATCTCAAACCCTACAAAAATGGTATGGGTCTTCGTTTAAAAAACGAATAAGGCTACCACATCGAGCTCTCACTGATTACGATTTATTAAAGTTCGCCAAAGACATGGAAATTCCACATTTTCGTGGTGTTTTTATGAGAAATGCTATGCCCAAAAATGGACCTCAAAAATATGAATCAGCTATTGTAAACCTGGACGATAAAGAAGGTCCTGGCACGCATTGGGTGGCGTACAAGAAAAAAAATAATCAAGTAATTTATTTCGACAGTTTCGGCAATCTCCAACCACCGCTCGATCTGATGAAATATCTCGGTGTTGGTAGCATCGTAAATTATAATCATAAACAGTATCAGGATTATGACACAGTAATATGTGGACACTTGTGTCTCAAGTTTCTAAACGGAGAACTATAAAACAATGTCACACATTAATTGGTGTATCAGTTAAGCATTGGACACGATGGGTGATTCGTTTACGCTAACGCTGTCAGGCACGTCATCGACACTCGAGGCTCATTATTTTCCCCCCATTGAATTGTCACCATTTAAAAATTATACTTTGGGTCTCATTGAACTGTTGACCTTCAACTCCATTCCCAATATTGATGTGGATAATAACAAGTTTTATGTAGATAGAGAGATTATCACAATCCCCACAGGAAGCTACGAAATTTCAGATATTGAAAATTATTTGCAAAAAGCCCTCTCTGATCGTGACATCGTCATTAATCTGAGACCTAATAATAACACTTTATGCAGCGAACTCAAGTGCAATCGACCTGTAAATTTTGAACCGAGCGATTCTATTGGACGATTACTAGGGTTCACACCACGCGTTCTCCCAGCCAATATTACCCATACATCTGACTTGCCAGTTGCCATCCTCAAAATCAACTCACTACGAGTAGAGTGTAACATAACGACAGGGGCGTATATCAACGGACAAAAAGGACATACTATTCACGAATTTTTCCCTGTTGTCCCACCAGGATATAAGATCGTTGAGGTACCATCCCACATCACTTACCTTCCTATCACCGTACAGTCTATACATAGTCTCCAGTTGAAACTCGTAGATCAAAACGGAGAATTGGTAAATTTTAGAGGCGAAGTAATTACGATTAGATTGCATGTGAAATCATAAAAATGGGCATTGTTTTTGAAACAAGAAGACCTTATAAAATCGAGCAGACATGTTCAGATCGAAACAGTCGTCAAGCACCTCTCAAGGAGCTAACACCACAAAACATTCGTTTCCTAAAGAGTCTGGGTCTGAAACTTCGAGCAAAGTAAAAGTACGGTTGTGTTGTGTTACAATTTTTTGCTTCGTACCATGGAGGAAATCTTGAGAATACAAAAGCCAATCATTCTCGATGAATCTATCGCGCATTACGAGGTTCATGGACACCAACCATTCGCATCAGCAACCTTCAACAACAACGATGAGATTCGTATCGCTGTTCAACATCAAGATTTATTTTTACTACCATGCAAAAGCTCATTACATATATCTGGTAGATTAACTAAAGCTGATGGACAATCTCCCGTTACTGCAACGAGATTGGTCAACAATGCTATTTGTCATTTATTTGAGGAAATTCGATATGAGCTGAATGCTGTTGAGATCGATCGAAGTAAAAATGTTGGTCTCACAACTCTTATAAAAACTTTTATTTCTCAGAATCCCAATCATAAATCTGCTATGGAAAATGCTGGTTGGGTAAATGATGAAGAAATATCGATTGCCGATGACAATGGTTACTTTGACATCTCTATCCCTTTGAGTATGCTGCTCGGCTTTGCTGAGGATTATCGCAGAATTATTGTCAATGCTAAGCATGAGTTGATTATTACTCGGGCAAACACCGATACGAATGCTATTGTACAACCAATTAGAGATGCTGCAGCGGAGCAATTCAAAATTGCTATTTCAAAAATCGAATGGATGGTACCGTACGTAAAGGTTGCCGATCACCGAAAAATTCAATTGTTGAACTACATCGCGAAAGATCCCTCAATTCCCATTGGTTTTCGCGCGTGGGAATTGTACGAGTATCCGTTACTACCTGCGTCGTCAAAACATGTATGGGTCGTAAAAACCTCTACACAACTTGAAAAACCTCGATATATCATTGTAGGTTTCCAAACAGCACGAAAAAATATCGCGACTAGCAATGCGAGCCATTTTGATCATTGTAACATCAGAGATGTCAAACTCTTTCTCAACTCACAGAGTTATCCCTATGGGAATTTAAATCTGGACATTGACCACAATCAATACGCTTTACTCTACGATATGTACGTAAACTTTCAGGGTTTCTACTATGGAACAGATCCTGAACCGTTAATGAGCAAATCTGACTTTATAAAGTACGCACCACTAATTGTTATCGATTGTTCAAAGCAGAACGAGTCTTTGAAATCAGGACCGGTTGATATTCGACTAGAATTTGAGTCAATAACACCTTTTCCAGCCCAAACCTCAGCTTATTGCTTAATAATACACGATCGTATAATGGAATACAATCCAATCAGCGGTCATGTTAAAAAATTGACGTAAAAAAAGATGTCGCATATGGTGGGGGTGTGTGTTATAAAGATGTTGTTCGGTGCTACTCTAACCAGTCGTGTTTGAGTAATGGAGTATGTGGTTGATCTGCAGGGTTTCCGGAAACCCAACAACGAATTTGTGCTTAAAGAATTTTCAGTCCTTTCTTTAACCGATTCCACACCATTGACATTGCTGTTCGAAGCACCATTTTCGTGGAATGATTTACCAGCAAAATACAAATGTACCAATGCATGGCTAACACGCAATTTCCATGGAATACCTTGGAATTTTGGTTCTGTGCCTTACATTGCTGCAACTGGAATCGTCAGAAGCATTTTACACAATGCTAAAACTATCTACGTGAAGGGTTCAGAGAAGAAAAGATGGTTGGCAAACTTTTTGGCTGAAGGATCTAAACGCATTGTTAATCTTGAAGTGTTCGATTGTCCTTCACTGAAAAAGTTGACGAAAAAAGCTGATTCTGGATGTCCTTATCACAATAATTTTCTTAGTTGTGCTCACCGAAATGTTCAGTTACTAAAAAAATGGATACTTGAACCCTGTGAAGGAGAATAATAATTTTTTTTTCACATGTATATTATGTATGAATAAAATAAAATTTATTTGAAAAAATCAACTTGATGTTTACATTATTCCGCAGCCTCAGGAATTTTTATTATTTCTACAAATTCTTCCAAATTTCTCACATGATTACGCAAGTTTTGAACTGAATGTAACACGTTAGAGAGTTCGTCCTCTGAAGAGAGACATGCTTCAATTTTGCATTTTAGTTTAAATAAATGCATAATTAATCTAACAGTATGATCATCAAAACATTGAACGTGTTTATCAATAATCTTAATTATTTCATGTGTTTTTTTGCACTGTGCACAAAGTAGTTGGTCGTTGCAGTCGGTCTCGTCTCGTTCTACTTTTTTCACATTTTCTTGGAATGCTTCTATGTCGTTGATGAAATCGTAGATACAATTTGGTGGATCATCGTCGAAATGCTTAGCCACAACATCTTCATAGCAGCAGAAGTATGGAGGCAAACAGCACAATTTCTTGAACTGATCCGGTGTTAGTTTATCCATGATGACAACTGACTGTTATTCTATTAAAAACTTTTCTTTTATACTTAGTCCCGTATCTCAACTGCGCAAAACCTTGACGTTCTAGAACATTCCCCCACCAGACACTCTAAATATCCCCTATCGGATATCGCGATATCGGACATCGCACGTGCATCCTTCGAGAAGGATCGCAAGCATCTTTGAACGAGAACGTTCCAGAATTTCTCACCCCCCTCATCGAGACCTCACACGACGGACCTTGATGATGTCAACTCTTCTACGTCATCATTGAAAAAAATACCCCCCTCTCGCCCCTCCCAACGTCCGCAAGCATCTTGACCTTTGAACGAGAACGTTCCAGAATTTCTCACCCCCTTCATCGAGACCTCACACTACGGACCTTGATGATGTCAACTCTTCTACGTCATCATTGAAAAAATACCCCCCTCTCGCCCCTCTGATCACTGGAAAATCTCACCCAACGTCGCACGTGTTAAGGTCACGACCCCCCTCTCACCCCCCTCAAACTACGTGTCATCGTGATGACGGCACGTGTCAAGGTCACCACCCCCCTCTCACCCCCCCCCCCCTCAAACTACGTGTCATCGTGATGACGTCATCGTGGAACCTTCGAGAACGTTCTAGAACGTTCTAGAAGGTTCTGGAAGGGGGTTCGTGTCTCGACTGCAGAGTCGGTAAGTGTCGGTAGTAGGAATCTGTATCCAGTACTCTCCTTGCCTATCTACTGGCGTGGATGTAAATAACCGTGACAACGTCCACCCGGATTCCGACAACTGAAACCGTCGACCTAATTACCCAAATTTTGAAAAGTTAGCCTAGGCAACGAAATTTCTCATGAAGCGCCTCGCATTTTGTGGATATAATTTTCCTCTTGCTCCATACTGACGAATTACAATTTCATTCCTATTTTCCCGTTTCCTCTGGGCCATATCATAACACGCTCTTGAAAGAAAAAAGCATGATCCAATTCGCCTTGGAAATAGTTTATTTTTCAAATGTAATAATTTTACTCTCATGTTACATAATAAAAAGTTTTATTTTGATAAGACATATAACCGCACGCGTCTACACGCAACTGTCAAACCGACAGCTGGAACTTTTAAATTGAGCAGCGGAACCCCGAATTCAAGATTTTCAAGCAACCAATCACAGCACGAATAAGGAGGCTTCAAAAATTCGATATATTTCGATATATTCGATACGTTTCGAGCTCATGAACTTTTTATTAGAGGATATTCTTCGATCGCACGATCAAAAACATTATATTTCGAATTAGTTTCTATCTATGAGGAGCTTCCATCAAAACCTCGGCAAGACAATTACTTGCTTTTCGACGGTGATACGTCTTTCTGTCAAAAATGGTGACGACTGATGATTCATCAATAGATAAATTAAAAAGAAAACAAAAAAAAAGACAAAAAATCAGAGACCGAATTCTCCGCTTATTTCGAAGAAACCCCTTGGGTACCTGAGCTGGTTCCATTAACTTTTGAATTTTTATATAAAAAATATATTTCACGTATTGTGACCGATTTTCCAGGGCCACAAAACCTCAGTCCCTCGCTCCCGTCGATTTCTTTTTAATAATTTGATCGAAAATGTATGTGGGTGCCAGTCGCGAAGCGACTCGACGGGAGGGAAAGAAAAAGATAAGTTGACCGGCTCGGCTGCAGCGGGATGGGCGGGCAAGGCTGGAAATTATTTTAGAACACTCGTCTCAGTCTAATTTTCTTGATTAGTTCATTTAATGTCCCGACAATCGGGAAGCGCACTCGATGTACAAAAAAAAAAGGAAAACAAGAACAAAAAAATTACAGAGACTTAATCGGGAAAACGCTTAGGGCGCATTCCTCGCAACGGTAACCGGCTCCACGGAAACGAACGCGAATAACGATCACGCGGGAAAGAATCGGGAAACACACACGTACTCTCTCGCTCTAACGACAATTTGGCCGAGACCCTGCACTCCTTACAATTTAAAACGAGCTCGTAATCATTCCCGTCACGGATCTACTCATGAACGGGAGGCTGGACGATGATAATAGATTAAATTCCAAAAATAAGAAACGTGCGTTGTTGAGACGGGAAAAACCGAGCCCCCGATAATCGGTGACCCGGCCGAGCTATCGAAAATCCGCGAATTTGTTCGTCTCCGGCCCACTCACTCACACTCTCGCGTTCACTCACGTTCCCAACACTTCCCCACGATCTTAAAACAAATTTGAGATTCCCGCACGGCCACGACAATTACTCCGCGAATATTGATCTTATTTTTCCCGAATGGACCGATTCGCAAAACGTCGAACCTGAGACTCGGAAGGCGGACGGAAATTTTCTCGGCGTCTCGCCACACGTGGCGAAGCAGCCGCCGCGACCACCAATTTACAAAAAGAGAACGGGAATTTGGCGATCCCAATCAACGAAATTATTCGCTGTAATAAATAACTTATTCGGGAGGACACAAAATCGCGATGCTCGCCAACCGGAACGAAGAAGAATCTGGGAATAACTCACGGTTTTTTTCCAAGTACGAGGTCCTCGTCCGTCCCGCTCGATGCTCTACGAAAATCTGCCAAAATCGTCACCCGTCCGCGAGCCGCTTAACTTTCCCCTCCCGCCCCTCCTAATTTTTGGATATTCCCACCGCGTTTGACAGGTCCGTCACCGTCATTATTCGTTTCGCGAGCGTTAGACGAGGCGCTTCTTTATTAAAATTTTTGAGAGTCGGCGATGATGCTCTCCTTTCCCCCTGGCTCGCGAAAACGAATAAATTGCACCCCTCACACCGTAAAAATCCAACAATTCGGGAAATTCTTTCCGAAAATGACGAAAATGACGACAGTTAGCGCGGGAGACTTCTCGGGACGATACTGCCCTGGTCCGACGGGGGGGAAGGGAAAAGCGCGCTCGTCCTTCTTGATCGGAAATCTTTCTCTCCTCCTTCTCTCTCTGTTCGACGATTCTCGAACATTCCTTCGCGAACGGTTTTTCCTCGCCTCTCCAGATCTTTCTGGCGGGAAAATCTTCGTTTTTGGCAACGGCGGGATCCGACGACAACGAGCCCTGCTTAGTGGACAATTATATAACGAAAATGGCCTTTTCCCGATCCTTATCTCCGAACGGACGACACCGACGACGATCTCCTCCCGAAAAGCTCGCATGAAAAGAAAAAAATAAAAAAAACACGGGACGACGTTAATTTCTCGCTCTTTTCTCTCTTTCTCTTAACGAGAACCCTGCGGAAGCGTTGCGTGGCCGGAACGTCGAGCGAGAGGGACGAGGATCTTCCTCGACACGCGAGACGTCTTTCTTCTCTTTTTATCTTGTTTTTAAACTTTTGATGGCGGTGCAAAAAAAAACACCGTCACAGTATATAACGGAGAGTATACAGTTTTTTAATACGGGTTTTTATTGAAGAAACAATGAATGTTCTGAATAAAGATTGAATTATTATGGAAGGAACAATGAATTTTCAGAACATACGTTATTATCCATATTCTATTTCCTATTTCAGATCGTTCGAGACCACCATTCCTTAGGGTGATGTTACTGATAGAAATTATGATGATTTGATTTGATTTGAGATGTGATGATGATAATGATTTGATGATACATGAAAATGACCTGATCTAAGACACGATTATTAAGATCTGAATACAATTGCGAAGTTTGATAAATAAAACACGACTAAGTTATAATAATGATAATTAATATTACATCGATTATGATAACGATGGATATACTGTAAAAATTGATAATTAACGCTAAAAAATATCATCGGTTTCCGAACGATTAAATACCTATAACAGTTTCAACCTTCATTTAGCCATCAAACATTATTGAAAAATAACTTTTAAAAAGTAAAAAAAGAACGCCAACTTTAAAAGATCTCAACCTCAGTAGAAAAATGATGACTCAATTTTCTTGATATCACTTTGAAATAAAAAACAATTTTGATTTACAAAATTTATTGCATTTTTTCTTCTCTACGAACGATCTTTTGACCTTCATCAAAATTTTCTTAACAATTCTTAAACTCAATCGACAAAATGCACTCAATGCAAAATCCGCATGCATGCGAAAAGTAGCATTATGATGTCATGTAATGAAAAATGGACCATCCTCCGAAAGTCTCAAAGTTCGTTGTTTTTCTGTTCTCTTTCCGCGATGATGATTCCATATTATTCCAAATGTTCGCCGTTTATTCTATTCTCTTTCCGCGATGATATTTCCTATTTCCATATTAACCAAAAATCTCTCCTCTTTGCGTAATTAATAATCATTTTTGATAGTCTGGAGAGCCAGGTGAAACGAAACTTAAAAATTTTTTTTTTTTAAATTTCTCGCTTCTCTCTCGCGCCCTTTCTCCCTTCATTCTCCCGTTTTTTAATCGTTTCATCGTAAATTTTGACTAATTTCTTTACTTCGAGCAAAATTTTCCCAAGCTCACGTAATTCTGCATTAAAAAACGAAAAAAATGAGCCCAAGTTGGACCCTTTTCGTTGAATTTTACCCAAGATGCGAATTTTTCAAAATTGTCAGAGGGAGAGAGACAGCGCTATGGGCGCGACGTCGGTAGAGGGAGAGAAAGGCCCGATATCGCACGTCTCTGTCGCTCAGTGGCGCGCGGAGAGAGGGGGTAGCCGCGTTCAGCGGAGCGTGTGACGTCACAGGCCGAAAATGTCCACCAGACGCGTAAGGGCGTATGTCCAAGCGCCTGCGCAGACAACTTACGCCTTTCTGACTCCGAGAAACTGTGAGACACAGAAAGCGTCCCAAGCCTCGCGACCAAAATCTTCAATATTAGATTTCTCTGGATTGGCTCAATGGATTTCCTTCAACCAAGAACCAATCGAAAGATAAAAAATCATAGAAAATTCGAGTCTAATATGAGATTTTTCCCTCAACCCGTTATCCTGTAAGAACGATTCAAAGTTTCTGTGACGTCATAAAACGCTCATTTTACTGTATATGAGAGTACGGCAGCTCTTGCGCGACGCTTTTCTTTTAAACTTGGCGTCGAGCCGCTGCCGCGACTCTTGATGACATTAACAATATCGTTGATGAAAATATTGAATAATAGCGGCCCCAAGTGCGAGCCTTGCGGGACTCTCGAGGTTGCCGAGAACAAGCGTGAATACGAGGATCCCATCCTGACCATTTGCTCACGGTTTTGCAAATATGTGCGTAACCAAGACAGAAGCGGGTCCCCCACTGCATAGGCTTCAAGCTTGTCGATCAGAACGCGATGGTTTACACTGTCGAACGCCTTTGAGAAGTCTGTATAAGCTGTGTCTCCCTGGATCTTCTCGTGTAATATTCTTAGGAAATATGTTGTTAACGAGAAAAAAAAATGGTGATGATTATATATAAAAATTGCGACTTCAGGACTGCCCACCAGCAAAAAACTCGGAATGGCAATCGTCTTTGGTCAGTACGTTCTAACGCCACTATTTCTGGCGGAAATATTTTGAAAAAATTCAAGAGGGTACTTCAAAACATTGATCAAATACCGCCCAAGTTTAAAAATTTTCTGATTATTCTTTCCTTGTTTAAAAAAATTCACGAAAAACACCAAATTTTTGGCCTCCTAAACTGGTTTCCCCCTTTAATCGGTTAACTGGTATTGTATCATCTATGTACAAAAAAAAGTCGGGCCCATTATGGTTTTGTATCGTATGTGTACAAATTGAAATAATTTTTTCAATTTTCAACCGATTTGCACAAAAATTGGTATACAATGTTTTTTTGGGTCGCGGAGTTGATTTTCGAACTTAATTTTCACCTCACTACCCTCGGAAATGGTGAAAATCGAAGGTTGAGGATGAAATTTTTCAATGGGTTTTCATACTATATGACATGAATTTTTTTAGTTTTTTAGCACACTGGACTCTTTCATTGAAATCAAACAAAATTTGCTACCCCCATAAATGTGGAAAATAAGGGTTCAGGGAGAAATTTTTTAATTTTTCACTGAGAAAATTCATGCAAAATCACATGGAAATTCCAAGTTTTCAAGAACACAAGACGCTTTTATCGAAATAAAACCAAATTCACTGCCCCTAAAGGGGTGAAAAATAAGGGTCGCGGGTGAAATTTTCATATTTTCCGATAAGAAGTTGTCCTACTACGTAACATAAAAACTGTACGTTTTTTAGGGCATCCGACTTTTTTTCGAAAAGATTAAATTTGCTACGCCTAAGGCATAGTGGAAAAAAAGGTTCGAGGGTGGAATGTTGAGATTTTTCAATGGGAAGATTTTATGCTGCATTGCATGAGAACTATTAGCCAAGACACCCTGAAAAATCTTAAAAGGTCACCCCCAACCCTTATTTTTCACCCCTCTGTAGCCAGCGAATTTTGATTTATGTCGCTAAAAGGTGCCCGAAAAAACATACAGTTTTCATGATATTTAGCATAAAAGATTCCTATCGGAGAATCTGAATTTTTCACCCTCAGCCCTTATTTTTCGCTCCGTTAAGGGTAGTGAATTTAATTTAATTTACATGAAAGGTGTTCTGAAAAACTTGGAATTTTCATGTCATATAGCATGAAAACTTATCATTGAAAAATAATAAAACTTTCACATTCAACTCTCACTTTCACCCTTTTTGAGGGTAGCTAAGTGATAGCTAAAATTGTAAATGGAATCAGCGACCTCGAAAACCCTTGGAAATAAATTTTCGGGAATTTCAGCAACACATTGGCTCGTACCAGTTTTGGCACAAAAGCTGGAAAAAAGTTCACCAGTCATCCGGTTAATTCCCTCCGTCCCGCGCCGGTCGCGAATTGCGTTTTTTTTCTCATCATCTCCCTTCAACACAACTTGCGGAACCCCACCGACGAACCGGATGGTCAAGTCTTCTTGCCCGGCCTTTCTCCTTTCCTCGAGCTGAGCTCTTGCCTTCTTCAGCGATTCTCTTTGCTTATTCGTTTCGTCAACCCTCGCCGCCACCGTCTTGCCTCCCAGCGTGAGTGATGCCTTTTGAGTACCTGCCTCGGATTTTCCCTTGTAGTGAATGAGACCAGCAGCGGTCGCGGCTTGTGTCCTACCACGAGGGGAGGGGTTTTGCCCCGGCGCGAGAGCGTGTAGATCTCAGCTGGTAACGAGAGAGGGGCAAGGATCTCGGCTACCCGCGCCGGGTCCGCATCCGCTGGCTCCGGGATGTCGAAAAACAAGACGTTCTTTGCCCTCCTTGTTCTTTCCTCCACCTCTACCACAATCTCATCTTCGGTAAGACCCACCCTAGACGGGTCCACAACCACCGCTTGTGTTTTCGCCAAAGCATTTTCTACTTCCCCAAGCCTGGAGTCCATGCTGTCAACTTTCGACGTTAACGACACAACCGAGTTATCGACAGAGGATCGAAGTGCTTTCTGTTCCTCCGTCAGCTCATGAAACTTCCTATCCGTGGAACTTTGGAGGCTATCGACCGATGATCGCAGCTGGCGCTGTTCCGCGGCTAGATCCTGAACTGTATCCCTGAGCGCTTGGTGTTGTTCATTAAGGAGTTTCGGTACAGCTTACCTTTGGGAGGGATCAGGGTGGCAAATTCATTGTATTGTAGCAGGGCGCCAATTTCTACATGCTAACGTTTCATTATTAAAAGTAGTATTTATTACGAATAATATGGGTGTAATTATGTATACATCTATATTTTCTGCAATAAGGAATGTAATAGTTTACTTTTCATATTATGGATATTTTTTATGTTGCTTCTGAAAAGTATGAAAAATGTGACGCGGACATGACAACCGCGGCAATGGTCCGTCGTGTTTCGTTTCGCGTGTAGTTGCCGGCCTGCACTGTCGACAGGTCCTATTCGAACAGCTGTGTGGACAATCTAACCTCAAAGTGTGGGTAATCTAACCTCAAAGTTTCAATTTCGCGATCATTATGTCAGTAATTTTACTGTTTGAAATTTCGCGCCGATCCTGACACATGCAACGTTGCCGCAACTTTCTTCGATCGTGGCGAGTCGATGGAAAATGAGTCGTTTAGAAATTTGTTTTCACGAAAATCTGACAAACTATGTAGAGAAACAGTTTGAAAATTTAACAAAATCATCAGAATAATACAACGTTGAAGTTGGTCTTTTTTTTTTTAAGTGTAAGCTATTTTTCAAATGATGATAATTAAAATATGGTTTGTGCCATTTGATGTCGTGTTAAAACGCTTCACAAAAAAAATTAATTTCTCAAAAACTATATTGTGAATCAATCTGAAATTTTGCAGGTGGGCTTTGACATTATCGACGAACATATGGAAATTTTTTAAAAATTCTCTAAGCTATTTCGTTTGCTGTACCGAAACTCCTTAAAGGCAGCAAAACGCGTGGTCAGTGCTGCGTGTAGGTCGGCCAACGTTATGGGCTGTGAATCATTATTTCCAGACGAGGTAGCTGACTGGTTTTCCATGGGAGAGGGGGGGCGGGGCGAGAGCCGCAACAGCGGTGGTAACCGCCATTTCCCGCTATTTTGCATAAGTTTGCACACGAAGCATGGTAGATTGCCTTGCAAGCGGGGCAATGGACTGGTATCTTCACTAGACCCTTGTTGCATCCCCTAGATACAGCTGTTTTCACCTCCGGAACTTTTAGGTGATTTGCGGGATCATCTCTCTGCTGGTTTTTGGCCATCTTAATTCTATGACGGAATTACACACAGACGCCAGTAAAGTTGGATATGGCGCGGCTTTACTACAAAGAAACACCGTTGATAAAGATTTCCATCCGGTGTATTACATGAGTCGGAAGACCTCGGAAGCCGAGCAAAAACTTCATTCGTATGAACTTGAGGTACTCGCAATCATCAATGCGATTAAGACGTTTCGAGTATACTTGCAGGGATTGAAATTTAAGCTCGTTACGGACTGTGAGGCATTCAAGAAAACGCTGAATAAACGAGACATCACGGCAAAAATTACGAGATGGGCTCTATTGCTCGAGGAATTCGACTACGAGGTCGAACATCGAGCGGGTCAGCGTTTGAAACACGTGGATGCTCTCAGCCGCTATCCAGTTATGACCGTCGACGATAAAGTCTCACAGATAATACAGCAACGACAGGAGGAAGAAGAGAGACTCCAAGTTATTAAACAAATCTTAGAACGAGAAGAATACGACGATTATTACATCGAACAACGAATTCTTATGAAACGAAGAGGAGATAAGCATCTTATCGTCCTCCCATCGAATATGCACAATGAAATCATACGAAGAAACACGAGAACGGACACCTACGGGGTCAGGAAGATGACTGAAAGCTGCACCCCGAAGTTGAAAGAGAAGCTTGAACGATTCATCAGCTGTTGTGTGCCGTGTATCCTTGCTGAAAAAAAGGAAAGAAGGAAGGGAAGTTAATGCCGATACCGAAGGGCGATACTCCGCTATCGACATACCACATTGACCATCTAAGTCCTTTGACGGCAACAACCAAACTGTACAAACACGTGTTCGTAGTGCCGGACGGATTTTCCGAATTCGTATGGCTTTATGCAACGAAAACCACGAGCGCCAAAGAAGTCGTCACGAAACTCACCACACAGCAGGCGCTATTTGGAAATCCACAACGCATTATAAGCGATAGGGGCGCAGCCTTCACATCCACGGAGTTCAAAGACTACTGTGCTTCCGAGAATATCGAACACGTCAGGATAACGACCGGAGTACCACGAGGAAATGGGCAAGTTAAACGCGTCAATCGAATTATAATCCCAATCCTGACGAAGCTCGCTTTAGACAACCCGGAAAAATGGTACCGATACGTCGACAGGGTACAAGGTGCCTTGAATAGTACCTACCAACGGAGCATAGGAATGACACCTTTCGAAATGTTATTCGGTGTAAAGATTAGACGCAAGGAAGGTTCTCAACTCCGTACTCTTATCGAGCAAGACGCGATTGAGGTATTCGAGGACAATCGCACGGAATCACGAAATCTGGCAAAAGAAAACCTATTCAAAATTCAAGATGAAAACAGGCGTAATCACGATCGAGATTGCAAGAAGGCGCTAAATTATAAAAATAGAATCTTGTGGACTCGTGTGATGGCGTATGATCCATCATTTTATTGACTACAGCGTAGTAATAATGCGTTGTCTTTTATTCGTGTTTATATTCATCGCTACCTTCAAGGCAATAGTGAATATGGCGGAAGCAAATGAAGAGGAGCGCAATCTGTTTGCGAATTATAATTCAGGGACTCGGGGACGGATCGTCGGTTTATATCATCAGGCCGGCTGTCCTCGTGATCGTATCCGAGCTATCGTTGGGTGCAAGCGAAAAACGGTGGATCTTTGGATTAACAAGTTAAGGCTAGGTGGTGACGCGGCTTTGAGAGATCATCGGAAGAACAACCGTCGGCCGCTGAAAACAACTCCCGAAGAAGACGTCCAACTGTGTCAAGCTGTAGAAGCAGCGCCTTTCACCACAGTAGCCGCAGCATTAGATGAGATGGCCATAGACATAAGCGTCAGCACTGCTCGGCGGCGATTGAAAGACGTTGGGCTAACCACTCATCGTCCGTCTCGTGAAAGGCCACTCACAGAAGAGCACCGTGAGCAGCGACTCCATTTCGCTCGAGAACATCTGCAGTGGACGCCGGAAGAATGGGCCACGGTTGTATGGTCTGACGAAAAGGTATTTCACTCGAAATTTTCGTCACTTTTTTTTGAGATCGCAGTTGCTCCGTTAGGTGACTGCTTAACCATGCACTGGCTCGCAAGTCAATCGCTGGGTGGAATGCAGTTCTACTGATGATGACAATCCACTGAATTTTGGTTAATATATAGCCACCTGTATGGGCCAAGGTTTTCCACAGTTCCCTTTGGCCCTCGTGAAAATGCGATACATGCATTAGAAAAGAGTGACTGTGGGCAACACTCTGGGGAGTCTCTTAGGAACAGGAACGAAAACACTGCAGGGGAAATCAGGGTCAAGTAATGAGATAGGGTCGTAAAATCAAGCACGGGTATACACGCGAATAACATGAATAGTAATAAATGTTACTAGAAGTCCGGCTCTTTCGCTACTTGCGCTCTCTTTTTTCTTTTAGTCTAGTTGCCCAATAATAGCCTCCCCTCTTTGTATAGGTTTTCAAGACCTCAGACGACAGCCGGCGGAATGTTTACCGTCCACGGACCCGACAATTCTAAGTGGACCCACGTTATGTGGTAGAAAAACAGTGGGCTGGTAGGATTTCCGTCGGCTTTTGGGGCTGCATGTCAGCGGCTGGACCCATAAGCCTATGCGAAATCCCGGCCAGGATGAATTCAGCTGATTACGTTGACTTCCTTGAAACCACCATGCTCCCCGCAGCCAGAGCGCGCTTTCCCGTTGATGTGTACCCGCAGATCCAATTTATGCAGGATAATGCTGCAGTGCACACATCACGGGAAACGATGGCGTCGTTTGAACAACACCCGGACGTCAATGTAATCAACTGGCCTAGCAAATCTCCAGACTTGAACCCGATCGAAAATCTGTGGAGTATGTCTAATAACATAAAACCCCTATTTTACTGTATATAAGAGTACGGCAGCTCTCGCGCTACGCTTTTTCTTTAATACTTGGCGGCGAGCCGCTGCCGCGTCTCTTGATCAGCATATGTTGGTATTAACCTTGCCACTACTGTCAGTAAATGTTAAATACCAATTCATAGATCCTAATAGGCGTAATGGTTCGAGAATGGAGATCTGGCGAGGATCGAAATCGAGATGCTTTCGTGGCACACGTGTATCGTGTTTGGGCGGAAATGGAGGCAAGGCAAGACCTTTGCCTCAATTTGGTCAACTCGATGCCCGACCGTATGCAGTGTGTCATCGAGAGCGACGGATTGTGGATCCCGTATTAAAAATCCTCCCCTGTAAGCATTGCAATATCACTTTTTTATCTTCTTTTTCAGTATTGTAAGAATCGGGTATTTTTCCGCGGGAACTTTCTGCTATCGAATTTTTATGGGATATTCTCAGAAAAAATGTCATTTTCCAGAATGCTAATGTTGTCTTTGCTTTTCTTCCCGCTACACAAGAAGTTCGCCCAACATTGTTGTTTTTCAGACGGACGATGAGTGGTTAGCCCAACGTCTTCCAATCACTGCCAGGCGGTGCTGACGCTTATGTTTATGGCCACCTTATTTAATGCTGCGGCTAATGTGATGAAAGGAGCTGCTTCTACAGCTTGACACAGTTGGACGTTTTCTTCGGGAGTTGTTTTCAGCGGCCGACGGTTGTTTTTCCGATTATCTCTCAAAGCTGCGTCACCACCTAGCCTAAACTTGTTAATCGAAAGAGCTACTGTTTTTCAATAAAAATAAAAGTTTTAACACTTCTTTATTCTTATTGTGTTTGATTTCCAGATTCCACATATGAAGTGGAGTCTGGAGTGGAGTGGTGTGAAGTGACATTACATGAAGTGGTGCCTATAATGTAAATGAACAGCCTACAAATAATGGAATCTTTTTCGGTGTCGGCGTCCTCCTCTTTGTCGTCATCGTCGTCCTTGTGGTCGTCCTTCTCGTCCCCGTCATCGTCGTCGTCTTCGTCCTCATCCTCGTCGTCGTCCTCGGAATCTTCGTCGTCGTTTTCACCGGCCCCGTCGTAGTCATCAGCGTCCTCATTGTCGTCCTTGGCATAGTCGTCCCCATCGTCATCTTCCTCGTTGTCATCCTCAGCATCGTCGTCCTTGTCGTCCTCGCCCCCAACGTCCTCTTGGTCGTTCTCGTCTTCTCCATCGTCGCGATCGTCGTCTTTCCCGTCGCCATCATCTTTTTTTGCCTTTCTCTCCCGGGTTCTTATCGTTATCCTCGTTCCTATATTTATTCGACCTCATTCGCTTAACCCATGTTCCAACCTAGTCGCATCTCTGTTTCTGCACTCCATGAACCGATGGATGCAATCTTGGCGCGGGCTGAACAACGGTTACGATGACGTCTGAATTTCGTGCGATTCGTTTTCAAATTCAGACGTCATTAGCATCGTAAAAGTTGTTTAGCCCGCGCCAAGATTGCATCCATCGGTTAATAGAGTGCAGCAACAGAGATGCGACTAAGTTTGAACGTGGGTTAAGCAAATTCTGCACTCCGAGAGCGAAGATGCTCACCCTGCATGCGATACGTAAACTCGTTCGAGACTATCCGAACGTTTCGAGCTGCACTTTCTTCACTGTTGTATGGACCGCGTACAGCACGCCACCATTTGGTTGATCGATCTCAGCCGGATATAGTGAATCGCTTTTCAATGTGGGTTAGACACCGAATTATTGCAGCCTAAAGAGTTTTAACCAATTACCCCCAGTTCAAATTCGATAATTGGTCAAAACTTTTTAGAGTGCAATATTTCGGGGTGTAACCCACATTGAAAAGCGATTCACTCGATCCGGCTGAGATCGATCAACCGAATGGTGGCATGCTGTACGCGGTCCATACAACAGTGAAGAAATTGCAGCTGGAAACGTTCGGATAGTCTCGAACGCGTTTACGTATCGCATGCAGAGTGAGCATCTTCGCTCTCGGAGTGCAGAATTTGCTTAACCCACGTTCAAACCTAGTTGCATCTCTGTTTCTGAACCCCAATAACCGATGGATGCAATCTTGGCAGGGGCTTAACAACTTTTACGATGCTAATGACGTCTGAATTTGAAAACGAATCGCAGGAAATTCAGACGTCATTAGCATCGTAAAAGTTGTTTAGCCCGCGCCGAGATTGCATCCATCGGTTAATGGAGTGCAGAAACAGAGATGCGACTAAGTTTGAACGTGGGTTAAGCAAATTCTGCACTCCGAGAGCGAAGATGCTCACCCTGCATGCGATACGTAAACTCGTTCGAGACTATCCGAACGTTTCGAGCTGCACTTTCTTCACTGTTGTATGGACCGCGTACAGCACGCCACCATTTGGTTGATCGATCTCAGCCGGATATAGTGAATCGCTTTTCAATGTGGGTTAGACACCGAATTATTGCAGCCTAAAGAGTTTTAACCAATTACCCCCAGTTCAAATTCGATAATTGGTCAAAACTTTTTAGAGTGCAATATTTCGCGGTCTAACCCACAGTAAAAAGCGATTCACTCGATCTGGCTGAGATCAATGAACCGAATAGTGTGTGCCATACAACAGTCAAGTTAGAAATTTCACGGTGAATAACACAAAATGCTCTGAAAGTATGTAAAGAAGGGAAAAATTATTTATTCAAAGCAACATGCATATATCGGGGGCTACAAAATTTTTTGTACTCCTCCATCGCCATTTCCTCGGGAGACCTCCTCTTCCTCCTCTTTTTCTTTTCTGGCTCAATGTTTTTGTCCTTTCGCATTTCTTCTCCCCCTCCTTGCTTATTATCTCCCCCGGTTCTCTGTTCGTCTACCATTCCCTCCTCCTCGTCTCCTTGATCCTCGTCTTTCCGTTCCTCAGCCCGCTCTCCCATTCTTGATTCTTTGCCATGTTCGTTCCGATTCTTGTCTATTTCCTTTCCCTCTTCTCGGTCATTTTTTCCCCCGGTTCCTTGTTCGTCCCCCATTCCCTCCTCCTCGTCTTCTTGATCCTCATCTCCCCGTTCCTCAGCTCGCTCTTCCATCCTTGATTCAGTTCTATATTCTTTCAATTCCTTGTCAATCTCCTCTCCCCCTTCTGGCTCATTTTCTCCCCTGGTTCCTTGTTTGTCCCCCATTCCCTCCTCCTCGTCTCTTCGATCCTCGTCTTCCCGTTCCTCAGCCCGCTCTCCCATTCTTGATCCATTCCCAAGTTTTTCCAATTCTTTTTCCATATCCTCTCCCCCCTCTTGCTCACTTTCTCCCCCGGTTCCCTGTTCGTCCACAATTCCTTCCTCCTCGTCTCCTTGCTCCTCGACTTCCTGGTCCTCAATTTCTTCTCCCGTCATTTTCGCTTCCTTTCCCGATTTTGATCGGCCTGCTGCCTCCCAGTCGTCGACAAAGACGCGGAACCGTTCGGACACAGCTTCATATGGATCCTCACTGGAAAAAGAGAATTATTACACCCGCACACAAAATAAACATTGTCTGTACACCGGATACCACCTGTCTACGGGCATGTTTTTCGACCCGCTGAACACGAATTTCAAGTCAGTTTTGGCCGTCCAGCCTTCAATTTCGAGTAAATTGCAAAAAAACCCAAACATAGCGAAAATTCGATGTTTTGGCAAGAAAAAAAATTTTTAGATCTAAGGCAAGTATAACTTTCATGTATTTTGATCTGTTTAATACTAATTTCGATCGTACTTTAATCATAAACTTTTTTAACTCTAAAAAATTGTAAAATATTCTTAAAACTTGCAAAAATTGGGATTATCTTGGTACAAAAAATTTTGTGGACCCGGATTGACGAAGATTTTCATGTAATTTAATCTGCTTTATCCGATTCTGCAATAAATGTGGCTCATGGTCCCCTGAAACATTCATGAAATTGCAAAAAATCGATAAAATAGCAGAAAATTGCTACTGAAAAAATGGAAAAAAATCTTTTAAACACAATTAAATAAATTTCTTGTGTTTTTTATCAACAAAAGACAAGATTAGAATACGAAAATGCAAAAAAAATTGTAAAATCTATGAAAATGACGTATAAACAGAATCAGAAGAATGATTTTCCCAATTTCATAGATTTTACAATTTTTTTGCATTCTCATATTTTAATCTTGTCTTTCTTCTTTTGTTAATAAAAAATACAAGAAATTTATCTAATTGTGTTTAAAAGATTTTTTTCCATTTTTTCAGTAGCAATTTTCTGCTATTTTATGGATTTTTTGCAATTTCATGAATGTTTCAGGGGACTATGAGCCACATTTATTGCAGAATGAGATCAAGCAGATTAAATTACATGAAAATCTTCGTCAATCCGGGTCCATAAAATTTTGTGTACCAAGATAATCCCAATTTTTCACGATTTTTGCAATTTTTGAGGATATTTTACAATATTTTAGAATTAAAAAAGTTTATGATTAAAGTACGATTGAAATTCGTATTTAACAGATCAAAATACATGAAAGTTATACTTGCCTTAGATCTAAAATTTTTTTTTTTTTGCCAAAACATCGAATTTTCGTTCTGTTTGGGTTTTTTTTTGCAATTTACTGGAAATTGAAGACTGGACGGCCTAAACTGACTTGAAATTCGTGTTCAGTGGGTCGAAAAACATGGTCGTAGATAGGTGGCACCCGGAAAACAATGTTTTTTTTGTGTGCCGGTGTTATTATGAATTACAATAATAATACTTACGCGTTTATTTCAGTATTTCGAAGAAATTCGATGAGCGGCAACCGATTATTTCTGACGAAACTACGAAGATACTCGGCGCGGTGCTTTAGATAAGTCTCTTCGTAGACTTCGTGACAAATTTCCCGAACTATCGACCGAGGCAAAACTTTTTTTGTTTCCAACGACGATGAATATTTTTTTTTTGTAAGAAGGACGAGGAGCTTTCCCAGTTGGCGGGGATTCTTAAAAAGATCCGTAAAATACCTCCTGCGCACCATTGTGGATGAATGTTACGACAGGAGACGAGACTATGGAATGACAGTTCAGTAGTGAAGGAATACAAAGGTTTCATTTGTTTCATAATCTCGTCTGAAATAAATGTCTGTTTCGATCATCGTTACACACAACTTCACACCCCTGTGGCTCCGTTCAGCTGTGACAGTCAGGCAGAGGTAATAACGACTCCCGGGGAAAAAAGCCTGGACAATGACTTTTGACATATGACTTTTTTTCTAGCCACTCAGTTTGATACGCTGAAAAGAAGAGAAAACACGCGCCAAAGTCTCAATTTACCGCGTGAATGCAATTTTCGATTTTTGACCTTGAGTTGGAAAAAAACAAAGTTTTAACATGAATTTGTCGCGAAACATTTTTATTCTTGGCTCCATGCGAATGAAATGCTGAATTTTTTCCTTCGAATATACTCTGTGGAGCTCAATTTGAGCTCAAAGTCATGTCTCTATCTCAATTTTTCATCGAGATATGTTTGTTGCTCACGAGCATGATTTTTGCTTGAAAATGACGATTTTTCGACAATTTTCAAACGAAAATCGCTCTTCTCCGAGTAAAAGTCGTATAAATTATGATTTTTTTTTCAGCCACTCGATTTGATACGCTGAAACAAAGAGGAAACACGTGCTAAAGTCTCAATTTATCGCGAGAATCCAATTTTCAACTTTTGATCACGAGTTGGAAAAAATCAGTAGGAGAAAGTAATCCTCATTACTTTCCTCCGCTCAGTCGGAATATTCCCGAATCAACAACTCATATCAAACCAAACTTCTCTTCCAGACCAAAAACGCTTTTGGTCTCTCGTAGTTCCTCGTACCCATCTACTTCCAGGGGGCCACCCCGTACCCCGATCACTCCTAAATCTCCATTTCCTGAGCCTTTCCGCTCTGGGAAGCCCTCCATCCATAGATTTGAAGCCCCACTGTTGTGGGGCTTCATCTCACAGGATCTTTATATGTATATCATCTCACAGGATCTTTAAATTCTCCCTCAGGTTCAAGAAAGATTTCTTCTCTTTGCACTGACCTCCCCTCTCAGGAGGAAGACATTTTCGAGGACGCCCCTTCGGATAAAAGCCCCGAAGTCTCGGCTCCCACAGCTTTTATCAACATTCAGGAAATTGTTCGCTCAGAGTTAGTCAGGCTCATGGGGAGCTATAACCAAATGCTCCAAAACGTGATTCTTAACCTTAACCCAGAGGCCACCGACCTCGTGGACAATCTAATTGCTACGGGGGAGCAATTCCTTAAATCTCTTTAATTATGAAGTCTGTTAATCATTCTTTCTCTATAGGTCAATGGAACTGCAGGAGCATCCTCTTAAAAATTAACGAATTAAATCATTTCCTAAGTAACCTTGATATACTTTCACTCCAAGAGACTTGGCTCAAGAAGCACAATAACTTTGCCATCCCTAATTATAATGTCATTCGTAAGGACAGATCTCCCCAATCAGGGGGGGGGGGGCTTAGTAATCCTGATGAAGTCATATTCCGTTTCAACAACTAGATATTAATATCATCAATCCCAAATTTGAATTTATTTTCATAACCTTTCATCTGGGTATAAAAAAATACCATCTCCCAAATCTCTATAACCCTCCCAACAACTACGTCTCTCTCTGTCATTGGCTTAACTTATTTAACCAAGTTTCACACTCGTTTCCCAACCTCATTATCTGTGGAGACTTTAACGCTCAACACAGTTCATGGTGTAGCGATTTAATAAACCACTCAGGTCGTACTCTCGCCGAAGCCCTTGAATCAATTTCCTTATCGGTTATTAACGATGGATCTTCTACAAGGATCCATCTAGATCCTTCTATCAAGAGCTCTCCTGATCTCACTCTCGTTTCTCCTGACTTACTCTCTTCCACAGTTTGGTCTTTATTCCCGAATGCAATGGGTAGTGACCATTCTCCAATAATAATCTCCATCTCTTATCCGTCCTTTCAGTGGAACGATGCTCGACCAAAGTTTTCTCTTAATAAAGTTAATTGGGTATTATCTCGTTCCCTTATGGAGAATTTTGATTTCTTTTCGGGTCCACCCGATAATTCCATTTCATAGAGCAATATGGCCAATTGATTCACTCAATTAAGGAAAACCTTATTATCTCAGGAGCTGTTCCTCCTTCCGATAAAAAAGACTATAAAGCTCCTTCTCTGGCCCCATGGTGGTCCCCTATTTGTACGGAGGTCGTCAACCATAGAAGGCTCTGCCAAAAAAACTATCTTTCTTTCCCTTCAGACGATTCCTATAGTTTATATTTACAAGCTTGCGATAATGCAAAGAAAACCCTTCAGAAAGAAAAGTCCAAAGGCTTTAAAGCTTTCTGCTCATCCATCAATCCTCAAATGGATATTAATAGGACTTGGGCGATAATCAAATCCTTTAAACGTAGATTCAACGCGGAGCGTTCCTCGGCTGGTTTTTTCCAAAGACGATCCTAGAATAATCGAAACAATTGACAAACTTAGTTCCTCAGGTCCGTTACAGGAACTCCCGGGCTATCCTGTGAATTCCCAATCTGAACATTTCCCCGATTTGGCGAAAGATATTTCGATTAATGAATTCGAGTCTGCTCTGCACAGAGCAAAAAAATCATCATCTCCAGGAACTGATTTAATTTCCAACCAGGTTCTTGTCAATCTTCCCAATCGAAGAAAAAAAATCTTTGTTATATTCTTCAACACTTTTTTGTCTCAAGACTCATTGCCC
Organism: Diadegma fenestrale; assembly: GCA_037043255.1. Taxonomy (NCBI): domain Eukaryota; kingdom Metazoa; phylum Arthropoda; class Insecta; order Hymenoptera; family Ichneumonidae; genus Diadegma; species Diadegma fenestrale. The sequence goes on along the minus strand of CM073319.1, from coordinate 904,592 downwards.
CCTGATTGGTCTGACTACTTTGTTTACTTTATTCCAAAACCTAATTCTCGGAAATTCCGCCCCATCTCGATCTCTTCAGCAGTTCTAAAGCTGATGGAACGGATTGTTAATCTGCGACTACAGCGATGGACCGAGTTGAATAACGCGCTGCCAAATCAATTCCTTGGATTTAGGAAAAATAAATCGTGTATCGATAGTGTCTTTACCCTAGTTACCGACATCAATATTAGCTACCTGAGAAAACAATATCTTTCAGCTGTTTTTATTGATGTCGAAGGGGCCTACGAAAATGTTAATTTGGCAATTTTGGTTGAAACTTTGTTCCGCCTTAAGTTGCCTACTAACTTAGTTAATTTCATTAAAAACCTGGTTGGTAATCGCACTATTTATCCATCAATTAAAGATATTGCCTTTGACCCCAGAAAAGTTAACAAAGGTCTTCCTCAGGGTTCGGTGTTGAGCCCCCTGCTTTTCAACCTCTATATGCACGACATCCTGTCCCACATTGGTCCGAGGACAAATATTTTGTCTTTTGCGAACGACATAGTGGTCTATTCTGCCGACTCGAGTTTAGATGCCTCCCTAAGGGACGTTTCGAACTCCTTGGCCTCCCTGAACGCTTGGCTTCTCCTCCGTGGTCTCAAAATTCCTGAATCTAAAACTCAAATGGTGATCTTCACGAAAAAAAGTCTTCCAACCATCGGTCCCACTATTTCCTGGAACAATAAAAAGATATCGAACTCTAACTCCGCAAAATATTTAGGTATCTGGTTGGACCAAAAATTATCTCGGCGTAAACACATTGATTACACTAGAGCAAGGGCCAGAAAAGGTTTAAACATCCTAAAAGCTATCTCGGGAACCACCTGGGGCGCTCATCCCAAAACTCTGTTAATGATCTACAGGTCTTTTATACGGGCAATCCTAGATTGGAGTTCACAAGTGTCCACCGACGCTCCTGTTGCATCTCTATTATCCTTGGACGAGATCCAATTCGCCGCTCTCCGTATGTGTTTGGGATGTATTTGCTCCACTCCTTCCACCTAGCCGGCGAACTGACTTTGCACGCAAGAAGGCGCTATTTAATCAATAGATATTTAGCAAAAAACTTTGCAAACTCTGAAAATGTTATTGTCCCAAGATTAGAATTGATGGATAATCTATCGCGTCAAAACCGTTTCAAAATACGAAAATCGGGCTTTCACTCCGTTTTTAAGGTTTGGCTCCGCAACAGAAACTTGCTGGAGGAAATTAATAGGCATCCGCTCCCCCCCCCCCCGTTTTCTCAGTCTCCATTGAAGTATTGCTATCGTTCATTGAAACTAACTCGTCGCTAGGCCAGGAAATAAAACAAGACTCTTCGAGAATTCCTGCTAATGTCCTTTTTAAGGAAAAGATACTTTCAAAATTCCCAAGGGCAATCACTATTTACACGGACGGTTCAAAAACCAATAATCCTGTCGGCGTGGGGGCGGCCTTCTATTGCCCCTCTCTCCTTACTGTTCGTCATTTCCGCATGAATAACTACTCATCTATATTCACAGCAGAACTAGCTGCTATTCTTCAGAGTTTATCAATTCTCGAAAGAGAGGATGTCATTGATATTGTTATTTTATCAGACTCCCTCTCATCAGTCTCCGCTTTAGGAGGTCTTAGTTATTCGGATAATCCCGATCCTTTGATACTAAAAATGAAAGACGTCATTCGATACTGGGAAAGTAAAAAAAAGAAAACAACACTCATCAAGAGACTCGGCAGAGTCTCGGGACAAGTACATTTGAAAACAGCTGTGCGTCGTCTGCTTGTCCCGAGCGCTCGCCGAGTCTATACTTTCTCGTAGTAAAACGATTCGCGGTGGTGGGAAAAAAAATTTCGATAACATTTCAGTTAACTGTAAAGCCCAGGAGTCGTCTAGCGACCTGAAAATTGACATGGAGACTAATTACGCGATACTCTTTCGATAGAGCCCAAATTCGATACGATTGATTAAGTAATTGCTGAGAAAAAACTTTGCACGGGCTTAGTCCTATCTCAGCCTGCGTCAGAACCACGCTACATCGAAGGATTTGACGTGTCTGTATATGGCCGCCCGACAACACATTCAAAGGGGTCTGTGCGCCCATCTTAGCCAATCCCGGGCTGCGAAATTCCTGATTAGTCGAGGCTGCGATGATTCCAATGGATCCGTCGTGTGCACACGACAGTGCAGACGAGCGAGCGAAAAATGTCAGCTGATATTTCGGAGGGCCATTTTGACGTGAGTGTGAGAGAGAGAGATAGCTGAAATAAGTTCATATTTTTCTTTTCCGCCCTTGATATTTTCGAGGAAATATAACTATTACAATTGTTCCTTGTCGAACAATGAACATTGGCTAACCATTTATTTTCTTGAGGATGCAAGGTTATGGGAGAAGAATGTGTTGCTGGTTTTTCGTTACCGAGTCTGAACAAATGCTGTGATACAGCTTTGACAGCTCGTCATAACCTCACAATTTCGAATTTTCAACTGCCATATTACCGACATGCTCCGATGACGACAGAATATGCTTCATGAATGAATGTGCTCCACATCTTTTGACCCTTTCCCACTTCCACCATTTTATTCATTTACAGCATGACTTATACATAATAATTCTCAGCGATATAAAAAAATCTTGTCGCTGATTCGAGCCACATAAAAATCTTGTCACAGAGGCGCATGAAAATCTTGTCGCTGCAAGTTATCTAATAGCTCCGGATAACTCTCAGTGACATCAAGATTTTGTCGCTGAGCCACATGAAGATTAATCGCTGAGCAATAATATCTCGCAGCGAAACAAAAATCTTGTCGCTAAAACAAATGAAAATCTTTTTGCTGAGGCAAATGAAAATCTTGTCGCTGCGAGGGCTCAGTGACATGAAAATCTTGTCGCTGAGGCAAATGAAAATCTTGTCGCTGCGAGGGCTCAGTGACATAAAAATCTTGACGCTGAGCGAGATGAAAATCTTATCGCTGAGCAACATGAAAATCTTGTCGCTAAGGCAAATCAAAATCTTGTCGCTGCGAGGGCTCAGTGACATAAAAATCTTGTCGCTGCGAGGGCTCAGTGACATAAAAATCATATCGCTGGGCCACAAGAAAAAATTGTACATTTGTTCCTTTCTGCCAAAATTCTCATGGAGCCAAGGAAAAAAATTCTTTACTACAACTTCATGCTAAAATATTGATTTTTTCCAACTCGTGGTCAAAAATCGAAAATTGAATTCTCGCGATGAATTGAGACTTTGGCACGTGTTTCCTCTTTGTTTCAGCGTATCAAACCGAGTGGCTGGAAAAAAAAATCATAATTTTACCATTTTGGCTCGGAGAAGAGCGATTTTCGTTTGAAAACTGTCGAAAAATCGTCCTTTTCAAGCTAAAATCATTGTAATGGGCAAAAAATCATTTCTCGATGAAAAATTGAGATAGAGACATAATTCTGGGCTTGAATTGAGCTTCACAGGGTCTAGTTACAGGGAAAAAATCAGCATTTTTTTCTCATGGAGCCAAGAAGATAAATTCTTGGCGACAACTTCATGCTAAAATATTGATTTTTTCCAACTCGTGTTCAAAAGTCGAAAATTGAATTCTCGCGATAAATTGAGACTTTGGCATGTGTTTCCTCTTTGTTTCAGCGTATCCAACCGAGTGGCTGGAAAAAAAATCATAATTTATACGATTTTTACTCGGAAAAGCGCAATTTTCGTTTGAAAATTGTCAAAAAATCGTCCTTTTCAAGCAAAAATCATGGTAATGGGCGAAAAATCAGATCTCGATGAAAAATTGAGATAGAGACATAATTCTGGGCTTGAATTAAGGTCCACAGAGTATACTTCTAGGGAAAAAATCAGCATTTTATGTTCATGAAGCCGAACAAATAAGTTCTTCGCTCCTAAGTGATGTAAAAATGTCGTTTTTTTGTAAGCTGATGGTGAAAAGGCAAAAATACCATTCTCGAGCAAAATCAAGATTATGGCACGCGTTCACGTTTCCTTTCAGCTCAACAAATTATGTGGCTTGAAAAAAAATCAAAATTTATACTATTTTCACTCGGAGAAGAGCGATTTCCGTTTGAAAATTGATGAAAAATCGTCATTTTCAAGCAAAAATCATGGTAATGGGCAAAAATTCATATCTCGGTGGAAAATCGAGATATAGACATGATTCTGGACTTAAATTGAGCTCCACACAGTATATTTTTGTGGAAAAAATCAGCAATTTATTCCCATAAACCCAACCAAATAAAATCTTCGCTCCCAAGTCATGTAAAAATGTCGTTTTTTTCTAAGCTGATAGTGAAAATGCAAAAATACAATTCCCAAGAAAAATTAAGATTATGGCGTGCGTTGACGTTTCCTTCCAGCTTAACAAACCATGTAGACAAAAAACATGATTTTACCGTCGTTGCGCGGACAAGAGCGATTTTCGTTTGAAAATTTATGAAAAATCGTCGTTTTCGAGCAAAAATCATGGAAATGGGCCAAAATCATATCTCGGTGAAAAATTAAGATAGAGACATGATTCTTGGCTTCAAATGAGCTCCACAGAGTATACTTCTAGGGAAAAATCAGCAAATTATTCCTACCGGACTGAAAAAATTTGAGACTTTCAATCAGAAAAAATAAGTGATATCCTAGCCAAAAATCCCCTCCCGGGGAAAAAAAGCTTGGACAAGTACATTTGTTGGTGATCCCCATTTCCATTTGTTTTGAGAGAAAAATCTAATCCCCCCTTGAAAAATTTGGAAACGCCAAAAAATTAAAGAATTTAAGAAAAACCCAAAAAAAAAAAATTCAAGAAGATTGAGAAAAATGCAAGAAATGCGAGAATGGTAGAAAAAAATTGATGGTATTCGCTCAGCATAAAAAATTCTGATATCTATAAAAGGACAAGTATTCCCTGTCTGAAAATCATGTCGATGTTCGAAAATCAATTAACGAGAAAATAGAAAATTTTCCAAAACGACACGTCTCAAAAAAAGGAACCAGTAAATACAAAACGGCGAATCGACAGAAAAACTTCATACAAAAATACAAAACTAAAGTTTGCCATCATATGTTGAGCGTATGCGCACGGGGTACTTGGCCGGCCCGAAATTTTTTGTATTAGCTTCCGCTATTTATAGATAGGTAGAACAACTCGTTTGTATTCATGAGAAAAATGATAAGCGTTACACAAATGTCACTGAACGTTATACATTCAAATGAATTAGTACAAATTCAAAGTTTTCTCTCAATTTGATATACAATTAATGAATTAAATCATTTGCGCAATATTTTACACAAGTATGGATACGTAGAAAAGTAACAACTGATCACTAATTAAAGTGTTATTATATTATATTATATTATACTAATATATTATACTAAATATTATATCAAATGACCCGTAATGCGTCGGAAAAAATTGCACTTCCAGCAATTTTTTGTATTACTAGCTTCAAATATAAATCATTTTAGGAGAGAACCTTGATTGACTTGAGATTTTCGCAAAGCTCCCGCGTGTCTTCTCTAAGATTTCTGAAACCAAATAATTACGTTATGTCAAGATTAACCAAGCCGAGCACTTTAATTCAAAATTTCGGGCCGGCCAAGTACTCTGTGCGCATACGCTCAACATATGATGGCAAACTTTAGTTTTGTATTTTTGTATGAAGTTTTTCTGTCGATTCGCCGTTTTGTATTTAGTGGTTCCTGTTTTTGAGACGTGTCGTTTTGGAAAATTTTCTATTTCCTCGTTAATTGATTTTCGAACATCGACATGATTTTCAGACAGGGAATACTTGTCCTTTTATAGATATCAGAATTTTTTATGCTGAGCGAATACCATCAATTTTTTTTCTACCATTCTCGCATTTCTTGCATTTTTCTCAATCTTCTTGAATTTTTTTTTTTTTTGGGGTTTTCTTAAATTCTTTAATTTTTTGGCGTTTCCAAATTTTTCAAGGGGGGATTAGATTTTTCTCTCAAAACAAATGGAAATGGGGATCACCAACAAATGTACTTGTCCAAGCTTTTTTTCCCCGGGAGGGGATTTTTGGCTAGGTTTGGATCCCCGCTCATATGGGAATCTTCGGTAATGAATTTGCAGACAAAGCGGCAAATCACGCTAGAACCCTGGAAATCTCTCACCAATTTAACAAATGTGAATGGAACGATTTATCTCCTATTTTCAAACAGAACCTCTTAAATATGACTAATTCTCATATCTTAGAGGCTAGTACTCATAAAGGGACCAATTATTGTAGGTTGGCGGGGCCGTTTAGTCCTAAGCCCTGGTTTCACTCCTCCAACATTCATAGGAAATATATCACAATGATTAATAGGATCAAATCCGGGCACACACTCGCTCCTGCCCATTTGTATAGGAAGGGGATTATTGACGATGAAACTCGCGCCTGTGGTTATTATTCATGCACGATCAATCACTTATTTTGGTTTTGTCATCTGCTCTATTCCTCAAGAGCTAAATTTGCTCCAGTTCTCAAAAGATTTAAGGTCCGAAACGGTGAAGACCTAACAAACTATTTTCTTACTCACAATTTTCGTTCAGTCCTTCCAATTTGCGATTTTTTTATTAACAATCAAATCTTGATTCAACTCCTACTATCAGACTCGTCTCGGTCTTGTACTCTGGTCGATCACACCGAAGCCTTCCCAGGGTTGAATGGCCCTGGTATTTTAGGGAAGAACGAATTAAAAGGAAAAATAATTTGTCTCAATGTAGCTCTCGGAGACTAGTTTTTTGGAGTGTTCTTTGCCTGGATTTCATAAATCTCCCGCCTCTTTTTCACACTGTACTTTCCTAAGTTATCATTGTCATTATTATCCTCGCTAGCCCCTGCTGGCTCAAGTCAGTGCTGCCAGCTCCTACAGTGACTCGATCATGAAATAAAAAAGGAGGAAAAAAAATACTATAAAAACTCAACTAGTGATGGCACATTCCCTTTTCCAAGGGACATAGCCAATAGGAACGAAGAAGAAGAAGAGCTTCTCGCTGCAAGGTGAGAGGACCTCCGAGCCATTGCAAATTGGTCTCTACAGCACTGCAAGACATGTCCAACCCCCAAATCCTCGGCGACGAGGTTCCCAGCACGGGAACGTGTCCCCCTAAGCATTAACCGCCGAAATGTGGTTCCCCAGCACGGAAACGTGGAGCCCTCGCCCTAACCGCTGCAAGGTGGTGTCCCCGCACTGCGAGGTGCTTAACCTCTAAATCCGTGGACGAACTCTCGTTCACGGAGTTAGGCCCTTCTGGCTCAAACCTCCTCTGTCCTTCTGACGATGGAGTTCGGCCCTTCTGGCTCCCACTTCCCAAATCCTTCCGATTACGGGAATTAAGCCCTTCTGGCACCAACCCCTTGGTCCTTCTTCTGGCTCCAAAATATACAGAACTCGTGTTTTTTCTTGCTTTTCCGCCTCCCCCCCCTTTTTTTTTTACTATGACAGACCTTCTTTAGCCCGCCTCATCATGGTCACCGAAATGGTAATTGTATCCCCTCTCGTGAATCTCTCTAACCCTCTCTCTTCGTTAAATATCTTTTCTAGCTTCAAATCCCCAAAAAAATGCCAAAGCAAGGATCAAGCCGCCTCCGACGACAACTAAGAAGGCAGGAGCTTCAGCCGAAACCCCTCCTTGATACCCCCGTTACCATCCAACGTAACGCCGTAGATCCGCGTACGCGCACCCCTCTGCCACTCATAATCCCTCCCACTAAACAATGGTCTCTTACTCCTATCCCTCTTCCTCCATCAGCCATTACTCCTCCAAATTCGTGCTTAACGCCTCCTCTCTCACCAGGCGTAGCCGCCAACGTCCCTGCTGAACCTCTTTTTGATTTTGAGGCACTCCTCGCCGTTCCCTCGTCCCCCGCCGACTTTGACTTCGTCTCGCCACTTCCACCACGAGAGACTTCCCGGGAACGATTCAATCGGAAGTTCGAGGAGATCCTGTAGTTTTGCGAACTGCCGAGACCCGTCTCCCCACTACCGGAATCCCCGAAGAAGTCACCTCGCTCTCTAGACCGGGAGATAGTGACACAAAATACTAGGTCATTTGTACCAGTATGGCGGTTCTTCAGGGGTCTAATTACGTAGAGGCAAAAAGGAAAATGATGGTCATAGCGCTCGCACCGGCGGCCCAATCGCGTGGGCGTTAATCGAACGCGTCGGATAAATAACGAGTGTCAAACGATTTGTTCCACAAAAATGCTTGCATTTTCAGATAGTCGAAAAAAAAAAGTAGGCGGTAGCGTAATGCCATACTTCTCGGGTGTGACTTACAGCCCGCCATACCGATGCAAATACATTAATTTAAATAAAACAATTCAACCATTTGTACCAGGCTAATTTTTGCATAGCTAATCATCGTCGAGTAGCCATTCACGAAAATCACCTTGCCATACTTTTCCGACAGTTCCCAATGGCCGCCATACCACTGCAAAGGAGTAATTTTTTTTTTGCCAAACGATTTGTACCAGGACAACTTCCGGCCGAATTTTTACAAAACACAACGTGGTTTGAAGGGCCTCCATGGCTGTCAATGTCGGCAATTCAGTGGCCGACAAGCGTCAAAATCCAAATAGAAAAATCAAAAGATACGTGCATGATTGTCAATACGACTAATGAACTTTTCGAGCGTTTTTCGTCGTACGCAACGATGCTAAATGTATTAGCATTTTGTTATCGCGTTCGACGTGAGAATAAATTTAAAGATAAAGATATTTGCGTACAAGAAAAAACAGAGCTAGAACGCAGAATTTTGCAGATCGTTCAACAAGAAAAATTTGGCGATGAGATAACGCACATCACAAAAACCGGAAACGCAAAAAATTCGCGTCTAGCGTCTCTTAATCCATTTTTGGACAAACACGGCCTACTCCGTGTCGGAGGACGTTTACGTCACGCCGAGATTGTAGACGACTATCGGTGCCCCATCTTATTACCCCCTCAACACACTGTCACAGACTTAATTAGTCAAAAAATTCACCAAGAAAATGATCATTCGGGAATACAAAGCACTTTGAGCGTGCTACGTCACAAATTTTGGATTCTTGATGGCAAAAATCAAGTTCGAAAAATAGTAAGAAAATGTGTACGCTGTATACGCCATAGACCAATCCGACTCCATGCTCACATGGGAGAATTGCCAGGATCACGGGTTAAAGCCACGGGAGCTTTCATCCATGTCGGAGTAGATTTTTTCGGCCCAATTTTTATAAAAGAGAAAAAATTGCGTAATCGAAATCAAGTCAAAGCATATGGGTGCGTATTTGTATGTATGGCAATTAAAGCCGTACATATCGAAATTACGAGCGATCTGACAACAGAAGGGTTTCTAGGAGCGTTTCGACGATTTTGCGGAAGAAAGGGAGTACCGCAACATGTATATTCAGACAATGGCACTAATTTTGTCGGCGCACCAATCAATTACGCGAACTTTACGTGCTTTTGAATTCAGACGAATTTAAAAAAGATATAAACACTTTGGCTATACGCAAAAATATCGAATGGCACTTCAATCCTCCCTTATCCCCTCACTTTGGAGGCATTTGGGAAGCGGCAGTAAAGTCATTTAAGCATCATTTTCGTCGCACTGTAGGCGGTCAATTGTTGACCTTTGAAGCGCTCAACACAATGACAATAGAAATCGAAGCAATATTGAATTCGCGCCCTATATGTTCGATCTCTGCCGATCCAAACGACCCTCTCGCGCTTACACCGGCTCATTTTTTAATTGGTCGACCAATGACAATGTTGCCTGAAAAAGAATTTTCATCCGTTCCAGACAATCGGTTGTCCACCTGGAATTTCATTGTGAAAGCTCGACAAAACTTTTGGAAACGCTGGTATCAAGATCACCTCCACGAATTGCAAAAACGCCAAAAATGGCATAAACCCAATGGTGAAATCAAAATCAACACAATCGTCATCATCATCGATAAGAATCTTCCTTGCATGCAGTGGAGGCTGGGTGTGGTAATCGAGGTGCATCCCGGAGATGATGGCATCGTCCGAGTAGCCACGGTGAAGACGGCAACTGGAATTTACAAGCGAAATATCACGCAGCTCTGCCCGTTATCTAACGAGACTTAAACTCATACAAACCACATAATCTCGCGTATAAAACTAATCAACCTATCTTCCTTACTTTGTTCGCAACGGGGGAAGTATGTTCCGTAGGAAGTGAAAATATAGAGATCAATCGAGTCTCTTGTCATTTCGGCAGCATGCAAAGGCATATGGGCCTTGAAACCGCGATATCATCTTTTGTTAAAAAAAAAAACTTTGACTTTGCAACGAAAAAATAACGAAAAAAAAGAAAATTCATAGTCCACACAAACGTCTCGCGAGTCGGTCATAAAATAAAATTCGTTGACGCCTCCGAAATCCGCGCCACACATTTGTATCGCGAAATACTCCAATCACTCCAAATTCGATCAAACCTTAGATCAACTGATCTCTCGAATTACACGACACATAAAAAACGGTAGCGATCGGTCTGGCCAACTGATCCATACACCCGAGGTTTAACCTCGCTACATCGTAAAAACGGATTATCCTCATACACAAGAGTCGAGCATTATCTCCTCCTAAATTTACACGCACAGCTCGTTATTTCATTCACACCTCATTCATTCATTATTGTTATTGTTCATGTTCTTGTTCCTTGTTCGAATACATTATAAATAAATTTGGTTTTTTATGCCTCACGGCTTTTTCCCAAAATAAATTTCCGATACTCCAATTATTCCTCCTTTACCATCTAACTATTAATGAAAATCTTTTGAAATAAAAATATTACGACGAAACAACTAATTTATCTTTGTTTCATTATTATTTATTTCCCTAACTTTATATAGTTTATCCCAGTTTTTTATGTTTCATTTTTTCCATATTTTCTATCATTTGTCTTGTTCATTCTTTTTATATTGTAACGGAACGACGTACAGAGCAACCATCGCTGTTTCGTCACGGGCGTAACCGGCGAAACAGTAAGTCACACCTCTCGCGCGACGGTGACCTAATTACTCGGCCCACCGTGACGTCACGAGTGTCCAAGCGATCGGGAAGCCTGGACACCCCCTATCCATGAAAAATCATCAACACCTCCTCACACTCTCTGTGCTCCTGATACCCGGGATCGAGCCCTGAGAACAACCTCTCTCCATAACTCCTTCAATTAACGCAAAAGTGGGAGAAACAGGTGCGGGCGCGCTCCCCAAAAATCGCGAGCACCCCACCTGACCTAAATCCCACCGGTCACCACACCGGGTAACCTCGGAGGAAACAATTCTCCTCGCGCGCCTGTATCTACTTAAGGGCGGGCGCGAGTGCAACCAGCACATTATTTTGGTAATTCTTAAATTGGAACATCGTTCACGATCCATACTCTTCAAGTACGGGTAATGTCCTTTATAAATCCGGGAGTTCTATTTTTTTTCTCGAGTTCTTCAAGTTCGCGATTAGGGATCTGATTTCTCGGAATGCCCCAGCATTGCGCTGGAAGTCGGACCGTGAAATCAGTGATTTAATTCTGTGGCCTTGCAACAATTAAATAATTGTCAACCGAGACGAACATCTTCACCCGGAATTCCGTCAGCTTCCCTGACATTCAGTGCATGGAGCCTCGGCCACTCCATGCCCAGCAGTTAACAAACCGAATCTGCGCACACCATGAGATTCGTCGAAAATCAAAATAATTTTCACGAATCGCCCCTTGCCTGCCAGCTTCTCTGGCACTTCGTTCTCGTGGACCAGACAACCACGAGAACAGCGGAAACGACATTTTCCGTCCCGTTACGCGATCCTTCTCGTTATTAAACAAAACGAGAGGATCTCTTTGCTCGCCGGCTTCTCCGGCGCATAAATTGAACTTTATCAAGATATTTCCTCCGGCCTCCCTGGAAGAAGTCTCAAATATTTATTTCTCGCTTCACGCTACTCTCGCATTCAACAATTCACATTCTTTTTTCCAAATTCAATCGCTCCTCCAGCAAGAAGTCGCGCTTACGCAACTCTTACATTCAATTCGCGAGTATAGAGATTTAATGCCTCGTTTTCGAGAATTTGCCAATGCCTCGAGTCTCGTTGTATTAGCTCACGCACGTGTGTGACAACACGGAGCGATTCTCTCGGGCCCCGCGAGCCGGCGATCCGATGACGAGACCTCTCGTATAATATAAGGATTTATATTATACGACGATATATATAAAGACGCTACCGCGTCTCTAAATAATAAATATAAGGATTTATCCTTATATTCGTCTGATTCCTTTCTTCAATCTAACTCTTTTATTTATTGAAATTTAACGCCAAATTCACGTTTTTTCAATCAAATCCAAGCCATTCATTCTCGCATTCAAACCTCCCAGCCTTGCATCAATATCTTTCATACATTTTTTTTTATTGCAATAATTATCTTATTTTCTTTCAGCAGCGATCTCTCTCCTCGTGTATACAAGTGCCGATGATGAAAGGTCGCACCCGTCACTCGTGACGCGACACACAAGATCCTGAGGCAACGCTTAACTCCCTTCGGAGACGCGAGAGAGAGATAGTCGCTGCGTTATCTGTTTCACATCATTTTTATATTTCCTCTTACCACATTAATCCCAAAGTACGAGGATCAACTCGAGACCCGAACCCGTTTCGCCTTTCTCCCAAGCACTTGGAGGCTCGTCTTTGGAGGGCCAAAATCGCGAAACGTTTCAATATATATATATATATATATATTGTAACGAATATTTTCCCTGACGGGATAAATATTGTCCCTTCTTGGCTCACCTCGTCTCCCGAGCACTCCTAACGGTCGCGAGAGCGGGCTGGGCGCCAGGTACAAAGTACCGCCGGAATAATCCCGACTTTTTGTTCGCCCACTCTCGCCAATCTTAATCGACCGGGGTACGCGAGGAAGGAGGTGACCGAGGCGTCCCGGCTACTCAGCTCTACAGCTGAGATACAAACGGTAGAGGGGGTGATTCTTGGGGCGGGGTAACAGCACGAAACAAATATAATAACAAGGCAACTCAAACGCGAAGTTAAACGATTAACAAAGTGATTTATTCAAGTTGAAGAAAGGTAACGTTAACAAGGCAATTATTAAAATTAAATTGAACAAATAATCATTTCGATCCCGCGATTATTCTTGACCGTGAACGACCCTGACTGACGATTCATGTTCGAAACGGGCAGGATAACCTCCATAAGGGGAGTTATCGCCCAGGTAACTAAGAGCGAAGCTCGACTATCAGGTATAGGCGCGACTATGAAGTGGCGGTCTTCCTCGCAGGTAAATGGGCGTAGGTAATAGAATCCCAGGCGTTTGCTCTGACTGACAGTCCAGGGAAGCAGTTCAGCAGCAACGCTGGTGATTCGCCCGAGGTCGAAACACTCAGCTCCATAGCGCGAGGTAAATCAATGATCTCAACCATACCGAAGGCAAGCGGGATCATGAAGGTAACTACAGGTAATTCGGCATGAAGGCAATGAGGTAAGATCGTCAGACAAGTCGTTCGCCAAAACACGGCGTAGGTAATCCGGTCGCAATGGAATTCGCGGTGCGGGATCGAACCGACCAAACACAAGATATAGGCAACGCCAAAATAAGTCGCACACACGTGCCAAAAGAATACGAACGCAAAATCGAACACGAACACCCAAGAGACGAAAAATAAATGCGCGATACAATAGCATTTACGACACACGAAGCGACTGGATCGCCGGCGCGAGAGCGAGAGAGATAGCGCGCAAACAAACGCGCGGTCGAGGACGCGCGCGAAACAAAGGGAACTCTCCGAGCGACGACGCGAAGGCACAACGAAATTTACGGAATTTTGTGCGTCGCTCGCGACAGTTTTCGCCAAATAAAATTCAATAAAATAATTCATCAAAACCCGACCCGTTCCGTATAGCATAAGGCAAAAGTTACAGCAAAAGAAATAGATAGAAATTAGAAAGAAAAAGAAGACAATGCGAAAAATCGAGCGAGACCAAAATCATTAATATTGTCCGCTGAATTGCTCGACCACACAAAATGGGAACCGGTCGAGGAGCAATGGCCAATAATGCCCGCAAAGGCTCACTCGTCCTGATTCCCCGCAAACAATAAAATTGATCCACGCTCCGGAACAACCGCCAATCTTTTCGTTGTTCCGGAGACCTTAATAAAACTACAAAAGAAGGGCGAACAATTCAAGCGGACAAAAGAGAGAAAACGGAACGGACTCACCGAGAGACGTGCAGGCGGCAGGCAAGCGAAATTCCCCAAAACGCAGGAGATGGCAACGAAAATTAAGCAAAAGCGTAATCAGGCAACTAAGGTAGGCAATAAGCAACAAAGTGCAGGTAATAAGCAACAGAGTGCAGGTAATTAGGCAGCTAGTGAGGTAATACACTTGGCACTTGGCACTTGTCTCCTCGGGAAGGCGCTCGACGTAGACTGATTTGCGATCGCTCGCAAATCGATCGTCTTCCCGAAAATCCTCGCGCTCTCCCCACCACGCCAAGTCCCTCGCGAGGCAGCGCTAGCTCGCCCTATAGGCGAGACTAGCCGGGACGGCGCCACGCGTCGTTTCGCGGTAAATTCGAATTGAGCGTACCGCAGATTGATCAGATCTGAGGCACGCTGCAATTCGAGAGATCCTCCAGCTACTCCACCTCCACTCTCCCGCTCGGCAATCGCACCCGGCACCTACTCAGCCGTGTCTCGGGCACCTACGTCTTGGGGATCCAGGCGATGAACTGACGGGGTGAAGGGGAGGCCTCCCTCGCCACCCGCGGATCAGGTGGGCCCACGCGCCACCAGGCAAACAGCAGCTTCACCCCTGGCTAGCCCCAGATCCCACCTAAATTGAGGCGCCGGTTTGAAGCGGACGGCGGTACCCGAGAACGAGGCCGTGGACGGTGCAGCTACTCGGCTGCTACGGCGAGGAGGTCACGGGGGGCGTTCAAGATGGCCACAGATCCGGCGTGAACCTCCGACCGTCCACGAGTGAGCCACGATGATCTTGGCTCCAATGCCATGTGGGAGCGAAGCTTTGCGGGGAGAATCAAGGGGAGAACCGAGGTAAAAGGCAATGCTACCCCGCGGAAAACGAGAGCGGGGGAGGAAAGGCAAAGACGCGAAATATTGAAGGCAGAAAATTAAGGGAATTCCGATCAGCCGGCACACGTCACTCGTTAGGTAATTTCATAATAAAACAATCATTCATCGCTCTCCGCTTCGCGACTTAAGCTAACGGATGTTCGTTTCGCGCAAATGATTAAATCTAATACGACAAAACACAATGAAATAAAAGCTTAATAATTACGGACGATGAGTCTCCGCCAGCGCACTCCCCGAGAAATCGACAAGCGACGACCAAAAACAGGACCGTAAACCCGGTCCACTGGTCGACACCCATTCGTGCGAGTGGCGGGACAAAATGTCACGTCACAATATATATATATATATTTTTTTAACTCTTCTCTCCATGTCTTCTCACTATTAATAAATCACCACTAACGATCGTAAACTCTCTACACTTTATTTAAACCATATCTCCAACTACACCAATGGTCATCGACACTTCGGATCAACTTTCGCAGACGACTGGCTACATCAAAATCAAACCTCCCACCGTTGTCCCCCGCTCCGCATTGTTAGCACTCATTCCTTTCGTTCTCTTATGGAAATTAATTGAGATTCTTAACAAGTTCAATATATGAATCGTATTTCAGAATTTAATTTACTCCATTTTTGAACGCTTAAAATACTTTCATGAACGTATCTCACTTACTCAGTTGGAATTAGAAAATCTTATCAAATATTTTGAACATTGGACCACATCGCGCAAAACATTGTGACGAATTTTTCAAGTGCCCTGAAAATGCCACAAAAGCCGCTCTCTCCTTTCCGTCGATTTTTAAACAAAAACCGAGATCGAAAATTAAAATGTTGGGCGCGAGTCGCAAAGCGACTCGACGGCAAAGAGAGAGAGACAAAAGTTGACCAGCTTGCAATCAGCGGGATAGGCGGGGTGACCACGAGAACAATTTTAAAACACAAAAATTACGTTTGGCAATAATAACAAATTTAATTGAAACGTCGTAAAATAATAGACAAATCATAAAAGGAAAACGCACGCTCGGGAAAAGTTTCAGTCGACATAAAAATTTACATGATTCGATCGACAAAAGAATTTACAAAATTTAATTAACCAAAAGAATTTAACGCGGGATAACGAAACATAACGATCACGCGTCTCTAATGAACCGCGGGGGAAGAATCGCGAACTCACTCACACAAAATCTCGCACGCTCACACACAGAATTGGTCGGGATCCTACATTCTCAACAATCTAAACCGAGCTCGAATTCATTCTCTCCGTGGATCTACTCACGGTTGAGAAAATAAAATTTAAGATGAAAACGAAATTATCGATGTTTTATTCGAAATACCGAGTCCCCGATATTCGGTTACTCGGCCGAGCTATCGAACGTTGTTCGCGTCAAACCATCCCGACCCAGTCACTCACACACGCACACAATATCATAATTTCGCGATCCTTCAGCCCGGGGAACAACTTACGCCAACCGGAAACAATTATTTTACCAAATCAAACACAAAATTGGAGATCTCGAGTGCGGCCACGATTACTCTTTGACAAAACTTTAACTTTACAAAACACGAGACGCTAAACTGGCGATCGCGAGAACAAAATCAAAAGAGCTGACTAAGGGACGCGTGACAGAGTCGTCACCGCGACCAAGTTTCTCTCAACACAAGAGAAGGACGATAATTATTCAAATTAAACAAAATCACGAAAAATACGACCCGGGAAAGATGTTCGAGGGCCCACCAACCAAACCAGAAAGTGAACAGGAAGGAACTCACGGTGTTTCTTCCCATTTTCGCGACACGTCCTCTCTGCTCGATACTTCACGAGAATCTCCTCGAGAACAAGAGCGTTACGCGTAACGAGGATTTTGTCTCCCGCCCCTCTCCTAATTTTTCGAATATTCCCGAAACTGGACAGGTCCGGCGCAATTAATTAATTTGGTCCGAGCGTTAGACAGGGCCCCAAGAAAAGTTTGAGAATCGGGAGATTTCGCAGACGCATTGTCGATGCAATTTTACCCCTAGCTCGACCATTACATTTGTACGAAAACACGGACCGTGGAGTTCGCATTATCCTTTCGGGACATTCGCGAGATAATTTCGATGATTGTCGTTCGATGATTGACGACGGGAGAATCCGGCGGGGACGACGGCCCTGGCGTAACGATAGAAAAACGAACAAGTCCTTGATGCCAACGAATATTCCAAATCTCGAATATTCTCGAGCCTTCCATGAGATTTCCGTTGCCTCGTCCTTGTATGAGGCCGGGATCGTGTTGACAGCGAAATTCGAAATGCTTCTCTCTCTCTTTCCCGAAGTCGCTTACATGAAAAGAATATGTTCCGGGACGCAAATTAATAAAATATTAGCAAAATTATCGCCCTAAGCAAGCCCTGTGAGAAAATCGCGTGGCCGAAGTATCGAGCAGGAGCCATGGGAGCGCTTCTTTTTCGATACCGTGAGTTTTAGTGACGGTCAAAATAAAAAAACCGTCACAACATATACTCAAAATTACTTAAGATATGTATATGTTCCGAATATTTTGGGTGAAAATAATACAGGGACAAAATATTCGACTTTGATTTTCTTTACAATACATGTATGAAAAATTATTCGTTTCGAAGAAATAATTCATTGAACGAAAACCTAAGAGTGATCGACGCAAAATCTGCTCTGTGTCGTATTTTCGTTTGACGTGTTGCTCAACACAAAGACTCACCTTCGTCACCTTCGATTTTTGCACATGACAAGAGTATGGTAATTTCTACGATGTTACATGATATTGCCCGGAATTCCTCAGAGTGAATAAAGCACAGCAGGAACAATTTATTCAAGCCAGGAGGCCGAATTAATGATTCATTATTACGTTTATAATTATTTCTTCCAATAATATTACTACAGTGTCTGGCAAACGAACTTTGTCTAAATGTTCTTATACCATGAGGACTTCTCTCTTTGTTTCATAAAGGCGTCATCGACAGTATGTTGAAACAAAAAGGGTACAGGATGACGATATAATTCAGGCAATAACGCCAATAGCTAATTATTATTTAGCCTCAATAAAAATGTACTTAATTTATTAGTTTACCTTGAAACACTCCTATATATTCTAAAAGACCCCATTCCTGCAGCTTCTCACTGACAAAACTTTCTTCCATTGCCCGTTCCTTCGATTTTCAAGACGTCTAATCGATCGATAGATTCCCGAAAAGTGCGAGCGTACTAGTCGCCACCTCTCCCTTCCTCCCCGCGGTAAGGTGAAGTGAGCGCGTAGAAGGGGCACTTAGGCAATTTTGATTGGCCCGAAATCCACTGACGAGTTTAGTCTGACCAGTTTTTTTTTCTTTTCCAATCGTACACTTACAAATACAATATAGTTAATGATAAGGCTGCGAAAGCGATAGAGGGAGAGAGACAGTGCTATAGGCGCGACGGTGGTAGAGGGAAAGAGAGGCACGATAGTCTGTCTCTCTCACTCAGTGTCGTGTGGAGAGTGGGGATACCGCGTTCAGCAGAGCGAGTGACGTTACAGGCCGAAAATGTGCACCAGTCTTGTAAAGGACGTATATCCAAGCGTCAACAAGCGCGACTTACGCCCTTCCGACTTCAAGAAACTCTGAGAAACAGAAAGCGTCCCAAAACGAGCGACCAAAATTTTCAATGTTAGATTTCTTTGGATTGGCTGAACGGATTTTGTTCCCCCAAGGACCATTCGAAAGATGAAAAATCGTAGAAAATTGAAATCTAATATGAAATTTTCCCGACCCCCCGTTTTCCCGTAAAAACGATTTAAAGTTTCTGTGACGTCATGAAATGCCTATTTTACTGTATATTAGAGTGCGGCGGGCTCACGCTACGCTTTTTTTTAAATACTTGGCGACGAGCCGCTGTAACTGCACACATTTGCAAACATTACACGTTTAACCAGAAGCGTTTATTCAAAATACACCGTGTTTGTATATAATACGTAGTATTTTATGTGAGGATGTCCCATACTCATATTTAAAAATAAATAAACCTTCTTCGTGTTTTTGATTATCACACTTTGGGAGTACGATTCACTTTCTTGCATAAAGCGTGTTCCGTCGAACAATTAATGCATTTATTTGAATATGTGGGCATGAATATCGTCGACCCACTTCAGGGATCGAGCCCTCTTTTTTTCGTATCGTCCGAATTTGTTTTGTCGTTGCCTAGGAAATAAAATATATCAAATAAAAAAAAAAAAGCAGTAGAGCAAAAGAGAGCAGTGGAACGACACGTTCAGAAAGAGAAAAAGAAAAAGAAAAGGAAAATTGAAAAAACTCAAGGAAAAGAAACCTGACTGGTTCAAATTTTATCCTTGAAATACAATTGAGAGAGAAATCGATTATAGGGTGAGTTTAATCTTGATTTTTTACTCTTTCAAGGCCTAATTCCCTCCACAACCCTCACTCAACCGAGTCGACTTCTAATCCAAACCCAAACCATGACTCCAACTGTCGAAATACACATCGGTCTATCCGAAAAATTGATTCTATATCCGCCAGTCGGATTGTTTTTTCAAAATCTCCGTCACCAGCTGAGAAATCTCGATGACGAACCTCTCGTCTCAAATTCCGTCATTATTTTTCTCACATCAAATAGAAATTAATCGGAAGATTTCACCTCAATTTAAATTACATCCCTTGAATGGTGAAATGTAAAATGAAATCTGCGAAGGGTTTTTTTTTTCTCTGAGATTTCGATCTCAGAGAATTTTCCCCTCTGAGCCAAAAAAAAAATTGAATGAATATTGTGGCTCAATCAGTGTGTGTCTTATTTCTCGATCCTCATCTTCCCCTATATTAATTACTCATATTTGAATTGAAATAATCTTTAAACAAAAAAGACCGAGGCTTTGGTGTAGTGGCTAGCGTGCTTGCCTCTTAACCAGAGTCTCGGGAGGTCCCGGGTTCGATTCCCGGTGTCGTAATCTTGTCAGGAGAAAAATAAATACGGGCGTGACGAGCTCCAGATGTACATACGAGGCATACACAAGTACATGTACTGGTGTATGTCACGTGTGTATAGCTGTAGTCTGTATTTACGTTCTCCTGACAAGATGTGACGTAGCTCCGACGCCGCGAGGCGAGCACGGCCGAACTGTAGTGGCCCAGGTTTTCCGCAGTTTTCCGGGGCCCGTGGCGCGTACTAACGTGCGCGCCATGGCGAATGCGCTACAGATAAGGAAAGTCGGCTGCGGCCGTGGATAGGGCCCTGGGTGGCTGGTTACGAACCCGGACCAGGCACCTAGGGTCAGAGAACAGGGAGGAATTGGACGATGGAGAGAAGGGGGGAGCGCCTCCTTCTGAAAAACCTGCAAGGGACGAAGGGGCGCGTACATAAATTCCAAAAAAAAAAAAATCTTTAAACAAAAAAATACGTGGCCTCTTCTTCATCGAAGAGTACGCGCCGACAAAACAAAGCGTATAATTAATACTCCGTCTGCGAAGAATAACCACTGTCACATTGGACTTTTGCCTGAAGAAGCAAGAAGTATTTTTTTTTTGTAATACGCTTGCTATTACTACAATAAATAGTCACACATAACTGGAAACACAAGTTGCCGCGAGATTACATTCATAGTTCCTGATACAAGGTATTTTAATGAGACGTACTCATCAAAATTTATCAGATAGTTTATGAATGGTGAAAACATGGTAAAATCGATCGACAGTTGATGCACAAAGGAAAATGTTACAGCATACCATACTTTTCATGCCTAAAGCAACTGGCTTATCAAAAAACGCGGCAGCGGCTTGGCACCAAGTATTGAAAAGGAAGCGTATATCATTACGGGGATTATTTGATCGTTGTAAAAGATTTAGCTATAACTTCTAGTCCTTTCTAAATAACACATGGTGACACGCACCATTCGGTTTATATGCTTTGATAAACAATACAATTATAATATAATCAACTAAGAAATAGTTGTCCTGACAATTTTTTATGGTAAATTTCACTATAGAGCGTCTAATAATACGTGTATTGTAACGGCACCGCCTGGCTGGTGAGGCGATGTGGTCGGCTCGGCTGACCGAGCCGACTCGGTCGACTCGTTCGGGCTGACGCCCGACTGAGCTAGCGCCGAGCGGACGGCGGCGGAACTAATCGCTGGCCCGTGAGTGAAAGTGGGGGTAGCGAGCGCGACTCAGGACTTCGGGGCGTAAGTGGGGGAACTAATATGTTGCAACAAGTGGCGTACGTGACTCAGCGAGCGCGACTCAAGCCACGCGTGGGTAAGTGGGGGAAAAAGATGATGCAATAAGTGGCGTACGTGACGTTCGGCGAGCGGAGTGCGCAGACGCAAGCCACGCCTAGCGAATAAGATCCGAGCGTGAGTGAGTGGGGGAAGCGCGTAGCCAGTGATCTCTAGCCAGCGTTCCCACCACGACAAAACAAAGCCAATAATATTAAGAGTTACTTTTAGAATTCTGCGAAATCCGAGAACAAAGGATTTCGACTGTATAAAAGCTGGTGCCGTCCAGCACTCGGCGCTCATTCTCTCTCGAGATTCCGAGACCTCAGCGTACTAGCTGAGTATTAGGCAACGAGTTTCTTCACTTCCAAATCCTATTCAAAATTTTGCTGTGCATCGGCCACGGAGTAGTTCGGTTTCGTTCGACTCCCGCAACCGGTGTGCATTCCTAACCTCACTTTTTCTTATTCATCGGCCATGGAGTAGTTCGGTTTCGTTCGACTCCCGCAACCGGTGAATATCCTAACCTAAAAAGCATTGGCCACGGAGTAGTTCGGCTCCGTTCGACTCCGGCAACCGTGCTTTTCTTCCCAACCGTTAAAATCATCATAACCTCAGATGAAGTGGAGAAACTCAACGCAGATTAAAAATAAAATTCACAAAATTGATAAATCATCATTAAAGTCACTTGGATTTTTATATCGTCAAAATCCTTCACAAAAATTGTCAAAATCGAACAAAATCCATTAAAATTATATCGAGTCAAAGAATAATCGTTATTTTTGTGTTAAATCAAATAAGTTTTACAAATTAATTATAAAAACGCTAAATTCTCTAATTTCACGGTTATTTCGATGAAATAACTTCGATTCATTACAAAAATTATATTTGTCCCGGATCAAATCGATCTCTTTGCGTTATTGTGTAGAAAATCATCCTCAAGTTTATCAAATTGAATAAATAATCAATAATTTGACTTTTTCTATCGGCAATTCTTGTTTTTCTTCATTGCCTGCTCCTTTTTCACGAAGCTCGAACCGACGCGTAACGCGAGGCGTCTTTGAGCCTATTTCGTACCGTTACACTATTGCATCAAGAACCAGTGTCTTTTCTCTCAGTGCACTTGTGTTAAGGGACAACACCACTGTGACAGCTTCAAAAAATCGATTTTTTGAAAACCATCTAGGAAAATCTAGAATACATTTAGGAATCGAATGCCGTTGGTTGCAGGTCGAAAAAATAATTATTTTCGGAGATATTGACTATTTTGTGGAGCGGTGCAGCGCTCCGTGACGCTCGGGGTCCCGCGCCGCCTCAGCCAGGTGCGGGTCTCAACCGGTCGGCTAGTATTCTTTTGTCTCCCTTCACAAAAGCCGACTATGGTCATAAATTTCGTTTCGAAATAAGATATAGGTGGCAATAGTTGAGAAATTGTCAAGGCAGGTTTGGGCAGCTTTACCCAAAACAACAACGAGAGCTTCAACAAATCGGTTTGGGCAATAGCCCCCAAGTGTCAGTCCGGGGGAAAAAAAATCATCGATATTGCCGCTGATATCTCGGTATTATTATTCAACCATGGCCTGAGAAGCCTCGTGAAAGTTTTGGAGACGTTGGGGGTAACCATCGGCCCAAATTGTTTCAATTTCTGCGTTGAAACCGACGCAGCACGGATCGAGCAGGCGGAGCGCTCGCTCACGGATGCTGCAAAAGAGGCAAGGAGAGCCTCTACAAGTTCGAGAAAAGTTGCTGGAGACCGTGATTTGCTTCTTGAAGGCCAGCTATATGGTGCCGGAATCGCTGACTGGGTAAGAAAATTTTTTTTTTCAATTTATCGCATAGAAACGGACTTCAAACTTTGAACGCGTTTTTCTCAAAACCACTTTTTTGAGTGCGGCACGCAGTAGAACTCGAGCAATTCTTATCCGATCGACTTCAAATTTGGAGTGCATCAATAAAACTAGATTATCTAAAGAAGTACATAGGATTTTTTCGATATCTCCATAGATAAATAAATTATAGGCTTTTTTCGACGAGAAATTTTGCTCGAAAATCGACTTTAAATTTCAAAATTTTGGAAATATCTCTTTTTTTTCCCCACAAAAAAAATTCTTGAAAAACGGCAACGAAAACAGGGGGTCACAGTGGTGTTGTCCCTTAAGTTCCTCGAGGTTGGATGCAGTCAAATCAGACAAAGATTCAATTTTGACGATCCTGTTCTGCAGCTAGTATCCAATTTGAACCCGACGAAAGCCATGTTGCGAAAAGCAAGAGATACCGTTCTAAGTTTAATGCCGCTGATCAAGATTTTACCTGGAGTTGTTTCTTCTGAACTGTTCCGTCTCTAAAGGAACGTAGTTTACGTTTTTTATAATTCACTAAAAAATATCATTTCTGCATGCCACTTATTGCTAGGCTTTAGGACCATAAAGTGAGGAAAGGGATTACCCTCGGCTCTGATCGGTCACTCTTGACGGGTCAGACACCAATAAAACATCTGGTGCTCAGATGTGTAACTGTCGAAGCCTTTTCCGATCTTTGAATTCTTTATAACGCGTATTTTTTTGCTAATTTCGAAGATACGTGCCGATTTCTTGACTGCCCGGTTTACCGAGCAGATGTCCCGAGCTCGCGGAAAGACCTTCCGCTCTTTCTGACTCGCAGTCTCCAATTGTTTATTATCTTTTTGATATGTTTTCTATTGGTCAAAAACAGTCTCCGCCTTCAGCGACTGAACTAAAACTGACCAATAGCGTGATTTTCTGACTAATAAATTACCCCAGGAGAGACCAGGACGATTTTCGGTGAGCTCGAGACAAGTTAGTCTAAGTTTGAACTTCGCTCGGAGTAGGCATCTTGTAAACTCCACGAGTTCCGTATTCATCATCATTTTAAATAAACTTAGCTCAATAGTGAATATTCGAACTCTACCGAAATTTGATTCAACCCATCCAAGTTCGTAGGCGATTAACTTCACTTACGAACGTATTGTTAACGTTGCGTCACTATCGAAGTGAGATCGGGATTTACAACCCCGATTGGTAAAATATATTAACCGCGTCACTTAACACATACGCTACATGAACAATACCAAGGTATTGATGACGAGTGGCGACAATCAAGAGACTCGGCAGAGTTTCGGGACAAGTACATTTGAAAACAGCTTAGCGTCGTCTGCTTGTCCCGAGCGTTCGCCGAGTCTATACTTTATCGTAATAAAGTGATTCGGGGTGGTGGGAAAAAAAATTTCGATGACATTTCAGCTAACCGTAAAGCCCCGAGGTCGTCTAGCGACTTGAAAATTGACATGGCGACTCATTACGCGATACTCTTTCGATACAGCCCAAATTTGGTACGATTAATTAAGTAATTGCTGAGAAAAAACTTTGCACGGGCTTAGTCCTATCTCAGCCTTCGTCAGAACCACGCTACATCGAAGGATTTGACGTGTCTGTATATGGCCGCCCGACAACACATTCAAAGGGGTCTGTGCGCCCATCGTAGCCAATCCCGGGCTGCGAAATTCCTGATTGGTCGAGGCTGCGATGATTCCAATGGATCCGTCGTGCATACGACAGTGCAGACGAGCGAGCGAGCGAGCGAGCGAAAAATGTCAGCTGATATTTCGAAGGGCCATTTTGACGCGAGTGTGAGAGAGATAGCTGAAATAAGTTTATATTTTTCTTTTCCGCTCTTGACATTTTCGAGAAAATAACCGTTACCATTGTTGCTTGTCAAACAACGAACGTTGGCTAACCATTTATTTTCTTGAGGATGCAAGGTTATGGGAGAAGAATGTGTTGCTGGTTTTTCGTTACCGAGTCTGAACAAATGCTGTGATACAGCTTTGACAGCTCGTCATAACCTCACAATTTCGAATTTTCAACTGCCATATTACCGACATGCTCCGATGACGAGAGAATATGCTTCATGAATGAATATGCTCCACATCTTTTGACCCTTTCCTACACCCACCATTTTATTCATTTACAGCATGACTTATACATAATAATTCTCAGCGATATAAAAATCTTGTCGCTGATTCGAACCACATAAAAATATTGTCGCAGAGGCACATAAAAATCTTGTCGCCGCAAGTTATCTAATGGCTCTGGATAACTCTCAGTGACATCAACATCTTTTCGCTGAGCCACATGAAGATTAATCGCTGAGCAATAATATCTTTCAGCAAAACAAAAATCTTGTCGCTAATACACATGAAAATCTTGTTGCTGAGGCAAATGATAATCTTGTCGCTGCGACGGCTCAGTGACATGAAAATCTTGTCGCCAAACCCATGAAGATTGATCGCTAAGCGATAATATCTCTCAGTGACATAAAAATGTTGTCGCTGAGCCATATGAAAATCTTGTTGCTGAGGCAAATGAAAATCTTGTCGCCGCAAGGCCTCAGTGACATAAAAATCTTGTCACTGCGAGGGCTCAGTGAGATAAAAATTCTGTCGCTGCGAGGGCTCAGTGACATAAAAATCATGTCGCTGAGCCACAAGAAAAAATTGTACATCTGTTCCTTTCTGCCAAAATTCTCATGGAGCCAAGGAAAAAAATTCTTCACTACAACTTCATACTAGAATATTGATTTTTTCCAACTCGTGGTCAAAAATCGAAAATTGAATTCGCGCTATGAATTGAGACTTTGGCACGTGTTTCCTCTTTGTTTCAGCGTATCAAACCGCGTGGCTGGAAAAAAATTCATAATTTTACCATTTTGGCTCGGAGAAGAGCAATTTTCGTTTGAAAATTGTCGAAAAATCGTCATTTTCAAGTTAAAATCATGGTAATGGGCAAAAAATCATTTTTCGATGAAAAATTGAGATAGAGACATAATTCTGCGCTTGAATTGAGCTCCACAGAGTCTAGTTGCAGGGGAAAAGTCAGCATTTTTTTCTCATGGAGCCAAGAAGATAAATTCTTGGTAACTACTTCATGCTAAAATATTGATTTTTTCCAACTCGTGGTCAAACGTCGAAAATTTTATTCTCGCGATAAATTGAGATTTCGGCACGTGTTCCCTCTTTGTTTCAGAGTATCAAACCAAGTGGCTGGAAAAAAATCATAAATTATACGATTTTTACTCGGAGAAGCGCGATTTTCATTAAAAAATTGTCGAAAAATCGTCCTTTTAAAGCAAAAATCATGGTAATGGGCAAAAAAATCATATCTCGATGAAAAATTGAGATAGAAACATCATTCTGGGCTTGAATTGAGCTCCACAGAGTCTAGTTGCTGGGAAAAAATCAGCAGTCTATTCTCATGGAGCCGAGAAGAAGACTTCTTCGCTACAACTTCATTTTCAAATATTGATTTTTCTAACTCGTGGGCAAAAGTCGAAAATTGAATTCTTGCGATGAATTAAGACTTTGGCACGTGTTTCCTCTTTGTTTCAGCGTATCCAACCGAGTAGCTGGAAAAAAATCATACTTATACGATTTTTACTCGGAGAAGCGCGATTTTCGTTTGAAAATTGTCGGAAAATCGTTCTTTTCAAGCAAAGATCATGGTAATGGGCAAAAAATCATATCTCGATGAAAAATTGAAATAGAGACATAATTCTGGGCTTGAATTAAGGTCCACAGAGTATACTTCTAGGAAAAAAATCAGCATTTTATGTCCATGAAGCCAAACAAATAAATTCTCCACTCCTAAGTGATGTAAAAATGTCGTTTTTTTGTAAGCTGATGGTAAAAAGGCAAAAATCCCATTCTCGAGCAAAATCAAGATTATCGCACGCGTGCACGTTTCCTTTCAGCTCAACAAATTATGTGGCTTGAAAAAAAATCAAAATTCACACTATTTTCACTCGGAGAAGAGCGATTTTCGTTTGAAAATTTATGAAAATTCGTCATTTTCGAGCAAAAAATCATGGAAATGGGCCAAAATCACATCTCGGTGAAAAATTGAGATAGAAACATGATTCTTGGCTTAAAATGAGCTCCACAGAGTACATTTCTAGGGAAAAATCAGCAAATTATTCCCACCGGACTGAAAAAATTGGAGACTTTCAATGAGAAAAAATAAGTGACACCCTAGCCAAAAATCCCCTGCCGGGGAAAAAAGCTTGGACAAGTACATTTGTTCGTGATCCCCATTTCCATTTATTTTCACAGAAAAATCGAATCCCCCCTTGAAAAAAATTGGAAACGCCAACAAAATAAAGAATTTAAGAAAACCCAAAAAAAAAAATTCAAGAAGATTGAGAAAAATGCAAGAAATGCAAGAATGGTAGAAAAAAAATAATGGTATTCGCTCAGCATAAAAAATTCTGATATCTATAAAAGGACAAGTATTCCCTGTCTGAAAATCATGTTGATGTTCGAAAATCAATTAACGAGAAAAAAGAAAATCTTCCAAAAAGACACGTCTCAAAAAAAGGAACCCCTAAATACAAAATGGCGAATCGACAGAAAAACTACTTCATAAAAAAACACAAAACTAAAGTTTGCCATCATATGTTGAGGGTATGCGCACAGAGTACTTGGCCGGCCCGAAATTTTTTGTATTAGCTTCCGCTATTTATAGATCCTAGCCAAAAATCCCCTCCCGGGGAAAAAAGCTTGGACAAGTACATTTGTTGGTGATCCCCATTTCCATTTGTTTTCACAGAAAAATCTAATCCCCCCTTGAAAAAAATTGGAAACGCCAACAAAATAAAGAATTTAAGAAAACCCCAAAAACAAAAAAATTCAAGAAGATTGAGAAAAATGCAAGAAATGCGAGAATGGTAGAAAAAAATTAATGGTATTCGCTCAGCATAAAAAAATCTGATATCTATAAAAGGACAAGTATTCCCCGTCTGAGAATCATGTTGATGTTCGAAAATCAATTAACGAGAAAAAAGAAAATCTTCCAAAGACACGTCTCAAAAAAAGGAACCCCTAAATACAAAATGGCGAATCGACAAAAAACTTCATAAAAAAATACAAAACTAAAGTTTGCCATCATATGTTGAGCGTATGCGCACAGAGTACTTGGCCGGCCCGAAATTTTGAATTAAAGTGCTCAGTTTGGTTAATCTTGGCATAACGTAATTATTTGGTTTCAGAAATCTTCTTAGAAAAGACACGCGAAAGCTTGGCGAAAATCTCGAGTCAATCAAGGTTCTCTCCTAAAACGATTTATATTTCAAGCTAGTGGTACAAAAAATTGTTAGAAGTGCAGTTTTTTCCGACGCATTACGGGTCATTTGATATAATATTTAGCTCCACCTTAATTAGTGATCAGTTGTTATTTTTCTACGTATCCATACTTGTGTAAAATATTGCGCAAATGATTTAATTAATTAGCTGTATATCAAATTGAGAGATAACTTTGAATTTGTACTAATTCATTTGAATGTATAACGTTCGGTGACATTTGTGTAACGCTTATCATTTTTCTCATGAATACAACAGATAGAACAACTCTATCTATCTATAAATAGCGGAAGCTAATACGAGAGTGATAATGATATCATAATGCTCGATGATTCTTGAGTCATTGGACAGGAAGATTCCGAAAGTCAGTAGTTTGTAATGGATTTCGACAGTTTCGTTCACTCACATATAGATGAGAAATTAATGAATATATCTTGTTGAATATTACATATTTTGTCATTTTTATGTGTTCATGAATAAATTGAATAATCGACTAATCAACTTTGGAGCCATTTTATTTTTGTAAAACTTTTGGATCACACAAATTTTCGCGCCATCTTCTATGCAACGTACCCATGTGAAAATCATAAAATTTGAAAAGAGACATGACGGGTGGCTGAGCGCAATATAAGTTCGTGATAATATCTATTTCATTAATAATTAACGTTTTTTTATGTCATTCGAAAATGTAAGATAATTTTTCGTCAGGTGCGATAATTTTACGCCCCTGTACGATCAGCGCATCGCTCTAGGTTGCCAACACTAGCCAGACATCTTAATCAAGTTATCGACGACGATCAGGAATCTCCACCCCTTGTATCAGATTTATTGAAAAAATTTCATGGATCAAAAAAAATATTTTTCTAAAATTGACCTTACTCACGGATATTGGCAGGTTCCTCTGCATCAAGGATCTCGGCCCTACACTGCATTTTTATTTGGTACGAATTTTTATCAGTTTTGTTGAGTCCCATTTGGCCTCACAACGGCTGGCAGTGGTTTTATTCGATCATTAAGCTTCGCGCTCGGAAAATATTTAGATCGATACGTGTCTTGTTATATTGATGATATTTTAATGGGAACCGAAACCGTAGAGAAACATTTTAACGTCTTGAAGGAAGTTTTTTGATGTCTTTTGGAGTATAATTTTACGTTAAAAATGTCAAAATGTCTATATTTCCAAAAATCTGTTGCCTTTTTAGGATTTATCTTGTCTGAGCAAGGAATCGTACCCGATCCATCGCGACTTTCGGTTGTCGATAAATTCTTAGATCCTAATGACAAACGTCAACTACAACAATTCCTGGGCGTTTGCAACTATTATCGCCAATTTAACCTTAGATATGGTGAATCCCTTGCACCACTGAGGGAGTCAACGCCCGCTCACAAGCAAGCTTTTGCGAATTTAAAAAAACATTTTATGAATTGTATCTCTCTAAAGCACATAATTCCAAATACGCCTTATCGAGTCCAAACCGATGCGAGCGATAGGGGAATTAATGGATTTTTATACCAAAATAACGGGCAGGGAGACCACAACGTTGTGAGCGTAGTTTCACAGTGTTTAACGAAATGTGAAGTCAATTATACGACAACGGAGAGGAGCTCCTGGCCGTTGTTTATTCGATTGGAAAGTTTCGTGTTCATCTCATAGGCACGCATTTCGAGATCATCACGGATTATAAATGTCTCACATTTTTCAACTCTACTCCCGTATCGCTCGTTGGCGTTTATTTCTTCAACATTTTTCTTTTTCGATATCTCACTGTCGAAGGGTTGATAACGTGGTCGCGGACTTTTTTAGTCGAAATCCCGACCAGCGATTTCATGAAGATGAAGAGCGGCGGTTGATTGTTGCAAATTTATCGAAAAATGTATCGCCTGAAAAGTTTGAAGAAGTTCCTTTGTTAGTCACCATTTCCATTATTGATTACGATGCGGGCCTCGTTCGAATTTTTAAGAAAATGGTCGAATGGCAAGAAAAAGACCCAGCCCTTGCAAAGATAATTGGCGAGTGCTCATCTCAGGAGCCTCCCACCGATTATTTCCGGTATAATGTGTGACGTTGTCACTTTTTTTGAGTACCGTTGCCAGCTGTCGAGCCGCGGCGAGAGCTACCGGATCCCAGACTGGGACCAGCCTTTTCTTTTTATTTGATTTCAGCCCCCCCCCCCCTCCCCCGAGGATCGAGGAGGACCGAACGAGACCGACTAACTTGGAGAAAAATCATCAAAATTCCCCCCAGAATGTTTCCGCGAACGCGAGCGAGCGACCCACCGAACGAGCGAGCAGTAAATTCGCTCCAAACTCTCGCTCTTGACCCATTTTTATAATTTTTCCCTCCCTCCCCCGCGTGTAATTGTTTTATTTCCCCCCCTTAGCCCCGTACGTACCTCGAATTCGTCGTTAATCGCCAAGTCGCGGAGCTTGCGTCATTCATCGTCCCTCCGACAAAAGGTTCGTCCGTCGAGTCGGAGGGAATTAACGAGTTCCGCGGCGTCAAGGCAAATTTTCCGAACGCCGTCCCTTCGATTTCGCCACGGCTGTTTTGACAGCCGTGGGCGCCGCCATCTTGATTCGAGCCTCGGTCTCGCGAGGCAGGCAGCGTGGCGCCGGCGCCCGGTCGCGAGGCCAGCGCCGGCGCCACCTGTGTGCGATCTCGCGAGGCCGGCGCTCAATAACGGATCGATAATCAGCCGGCTCTAAAGCCGCGTTCTGATTGGCTATCGAGACTCACGGACTTCGCGAAGCTTCGAGAGCGTCCCGAGGAGCTCGAGGAGACGCTGAAGCTCGCTCTCTTCCGCTTCGGACTCGACACGGTCAACACGTGTCCCGTTTTCTTGTGTTTTTCTTGAGTTTTCTCGTGTCAAATTAATAATTAAAATCTTTACGACAACCCGGCTTCACGAAGGACCACTCTCCGGAAATTCTTGGATTACGTCGGCACCGAATTCTCCGATTTTCCTCTCAGAAATCGAGAAAACAGGTGAGATCCTTCGATTCTTGCCGGCGTGCGACGCCATTTTTCCCTTGTCGTTTGACTCTTCCCAAACACCCAATTTTTCGTTTTCGTTCGCTTTCTCGAACTTTTCGTTCGAGAAAGATTTATTTCGTCGGTCAATCGACGCGACGAGTGTTGTGCCATCGAGTCAGTTCCCCGTAAATTTCTCGTCAAGCCATATTTGCCCGTTTTGTTTCGTCATCCCCCCCCCCCCCCCGTGATTTTTCGAGTGATTATTTCGCGTTTTTGAGCCCGTTTCTTGCCTATTCTTCGATTCCCATCGTCGATCGCCCACCACGTGTCCCTTATTCATTAATTCCGCCCCGTTTTTCGTGTTTTTGTGTGTGACGCGAGTGAGATTCCGCTCGATTCATTCGCTCGGCTTCCGCCGACGCGGCCCGATTCGAGCGTCCGCGTGGTTCGTTCGATCGCGTGTCTCGCTCGCTCGTCGTCCCTTTTATGACGTCACTGGTATAATAAGACGCCTGAGTTTCAGGGACCCTCTGTCCCTGCGTTTAAGATTTTCTTGATTCTCCCTGAGCCAGTTCAATCAATTTCATTAATCAAAGTCATTTATTATTGTTTTCGTCCGTTCAGTTTTGGACATTTTCGTAACGGTTGCTGGACCGATTCAACCAGCTGGCGCCTTTTATTTTTCTCGTATAAATTCCCTTCTTTTATTGTATAAAATCTGATAAATAAATTTGAAACTTGTTAATATTATTTTAATTCGTTTTTCGCGTGATTTATTTATTTTCTCCCCTCATTTTCTCTAGCGATTGTGAAGAGCCCGTCACAAATGATATCCTATTTCATCGCGAAAAGGATACATCATCCTGGAAAGTCGTTATTCCTAAAGAGGTGTGAAGGCTCCTTATTGAAAATATTCACGCCAAATTAGGACATCCAGGTGTATTCAAAACATTATCATATTGAAAACATTTCTATTACTGGAAAAAAATGGAAGTTCAAGTAAAGAAATTTGTTCTTGAATGTGTTTTGTGTCAACGTGTGAATCATTTGAATTTTTTTATGGAAGGAGAGTATAAACACGTAGCGTCAAAAGGTGTGCTCGATCTAGTGAGTGTGGATATTTATGGTCCCATTCCTGTAGGACGAGGAGGATTACGATACGTTTTTGTCGTTTTCTCGAAATATGTTCGGTTATATCCCATTAGAAAAGCAACAGCAATAACATGCGTAAATAAAATTATAAAGAACTTTGACCCATCCCAGGGAGTTCCAAAAAGAATATTGTCAGATGACGGGACACAATTTACTTCGGAAATATGGCGGAGTGAGTCTGAGCAAGCAGGAATAAAACCATTATATAGTTCTATTTGACGTTCCTAGTCCAACCCGACTGAGAGGGTTATGAGGGAGTTCGGGCGATTTTTCCGAACGTGGTGTTCTAATCGACATACGAATTGGGTTCAAGTTACAAAAAAATGGAGATTTTAAATGTCACGGTTCACCAGAGTACAGGGATCTCTCCTTACGATTAGCATTTCGGAAAACGAGTGAATTAAGGCTTGAATAACGGCTTGAATTAAGGTCCACAGAGTATACTTCTAGGAAAAAAATCAGCATTTTATGTCCATGAAGCCAAACAAATAAATTCTCCACTCCTAAGTGATGTAAAAATGTCGTTTTTTTGTAAGCTGATGGTAAAAAGGCAAAAATCCCATTCTCGAGCAAAATCAAGATTATCGCACGCGTGCACGTTTCCTTTCAGCTCAACAAATTATGTGGCTTGAAAAAAAATCAAAATTCACACTATTTTCACTCGGAGAAGAGCGATTTTCGTTTGAAAATTTATGAAAATTCGTCATTTTCGAGCAAAAAATCATGGAAATGGGCCAAAATCACATCTCGGTGAAAAATTGAGATAGAAACATGATTCTTGGCTTAAAATGAGCTCCACAGAGTACATTTCTAGGGAAAAATCAGCAAATTATTCCCACCGGACTGAAAAAATTGGAGACTTTCAATGAGAAAAAATAAGTGACACCCTAGCCAAAAATCCCCTGCCGGGGAAAAAAGCTTGGACAAGTACATTTGTTCGTGATCCCCATTTCCATTTATTTTCACAGAAAAATCGAATCCCCCCTTGAAAAAAATTGGAAACGCCAACAAAATAAAGAATTTAAGAAAACCCAAAAAAAAAAATTCAAGAAGATTGAGAAAAATGCAAGAAATGCAAGAATGGTAGAAAAAAAATAATGGTATTCGCTCAGCATAAAAAATTCTGATATCTATAAAAGGACAAGTATTCCCTGTCTGAAAATCATGTTGATGTTCGAAAATCAATTAACGAGAAAAAAGAAAATCTTCCAAAAAGACACGTCTCAAAAAAAGGAACCCCTAAATACAAAATGGCGAATCGACAGAAAAACTACTTCATAAAAAAACACAAAACTAAAGTTTGCCATCATATGTTGAGGGTATGCGCACAGAGTACTTGGCCGGCCCGAAATTTTTTGTATTAGCTTCCGCTATTTATAGATCCTAGCCAAAAATCCCCTCCCGGGGAAAAAAGCTTGGACAAGTACATTTGTTGGTGATCCCCATTTCCATTTGTTTTCACAGAAAAATCTAATCCCCCCTTGAAAAAAATTGGAAACGCCAACAAAATAAAGAATTTAAGAAAACCCCAAAAACAAAAAAATTCAAGAAGATTGAGAAAAATGCAAGAAATGCGAGAATGGTAGAAAAAAATTAATGGTATTCGCTCAGCATAAAAAAATCTGATATCTATAAAAGGACAAGTATTCCCCGTCTGAGAATCATGTTGATGTTCGAAAATCAATTAACGAGAAAAAAGAAAATCTTCCAAAGACACGTCTCAAAAAAAGGAACCCCTAAATACAAAATGGCGAATCGACAAAAAACTTCATAAAAAAATACAAAACTAAAGTTTGCCATCATATGTTGAGCGTATGCGCACAGAGTACTTGGCCGGCCCGAAATTTTGAATTAAAGTGCTCAGTTTGGTTAATCTTGGCATAACGTAATTATTTGGTTTCAGAAATCTTCTTAGAAAAGACACGCGAAAGCTTGGCGAAAATCTCGAGTCAATCAAGGTTCTCTCCTAAAACGATTTATATTTCAAGCTAGTGGTACAAAAAATTGTTAGAAGTGCAGTTTTTTCCGACGCATTACGGGTCATTTGATATAATATTTAGCTCCACCTTAATTAGTGATCAGTTGTTATTTTTCTACGTATCCATACTTGTGTAAAATATTGCGCAAATGATTTAATTAATTAGCTGTATATCAAATTGAGAGATAACTTTGAATTTGTACTAATTCATTTGAATGTATAACGTTCGGTGACATTTGTGTAACGCTTATCATTTTTCTCATGAATACAACAGATAGAACAACTCTATCTATCTATAAATAGCGGAAGCTAATACGAGAGTGATAATGATATCATAATGCTCGATGATTCTTGAGTCATTGGACAGGAAGATTCCGAAAGTCAGTAGTTTGTAATGGATTTCGACAGTTTCGTTCACTCACATATAGATGAGAAATTAATGAATATATCTTGTTGAATATTACATATTTTGTCATTTTTATGTGTTCATGAATAAATTGAATAATCGACTAATCAACTTTGGAGCCATTTTATTTTTGTAAAACTTTTGGATCACACAAATTTTCGCGCCATCTTCTATGCAACGTACCCATGTGAAAATCATAAAATTTGAAAAGAGACATGACGGGTGGCTGAGCGCAATATAAGTTCGTGATAATATCTATTTCATTAATAATTAACGTTTTTTTATGTCATTCGAAAATGTAAGATAATTTTTCGTCAGGTGCGATAATTTTACGCCCCTGTACGATCAGCGCATCGCTCTAGGTTGCCAACACTAGCCAGACATCTTAATCAAGTTATCGACGACGATCAGGAATCTCCACCCCTTGTATCAGATTTATTGAAAAAATTTCATGGATCAAAAAAAATATTTTTCTAAAATTGACCTTACTCACGGATATTGGCAGGTTCCTCTGCATCAAGGATCTCGGCCCTACACTGCATTTTTATTTGGTACGAATTTTTATCAGTTTTGTTGAGTCCCATTTGGCCTCACAACGGCTGGCAGTGGTTTTATTCGATCATTAAGCTTCGCGCTCGGAAAATATTTAGATCGATACGTGTCTTGTTATATTGATGATATTTTAATGGGAACCGAAACCGTAGAGAAACATTTTAACGTCTTGAAGGAAGTTTTTTGATGTCTTTTGGAGTATAATTTTACGTTAAAAATG
Source organism: Diadegma fenestrale (assembly GCA_037043255.1). Classification (NCBI taxonomy): domain Eukaryota; kingdom Metazoa; phylum Arthropoda; class Insecta; order Hymenoptera; family Ichneumonidae; genus Diadegma; species Diadegma fenestrale. The sequence continues at coordinate 868,821 of CM073319.1, read as the reverse complement.
TCAAAATGTCTATATTTCCAAAAATCTGTTGCCTTTTTAGGATTTATCTTGTCTGAGCAAGGAATCGTACCCGATCCATCGCGACTTTCGGTTGTCGATAAATTCTTAGATCCTAATGACAAACGTCAACTACAACAATTCCTGGGCGTTTGCAACTATTATCGCCAATTTAACCTTAGATATGGTGAATCCCTTGCACCACTGAGGGAGTCAACGCCCGCTCACAAGCAAGCTTTTGCGAATTTAAAAAAACATTTTATGAATTGTATCTCTCTAAAGCACATAATTCCAAATACGCCTTATCGAGTCCAAACCGATGCGAGCGATAGGGGAATTAATGGATTTTTATACCAAAATAACGGGCAGGGAGACCACAACGTTGTGAGCGTAGTTTCACAGTGTTTAACGAAATGTGAAGTCAATTATACGACAACGGAGAGGAGCTCCTGGCCGTTGTTTATTCGATTGGAAAGTTTCGTGTTCATCTCATAGGCACGCATTTCGAGATCATCACGGATTATAAATGTCTCACATTTTTCAACTCTACTCCCGTATCGCTCGTTGGCGTTTATTTCTTCAACATTTTTCTTTTTCGATATCTCACTGTCGAAGGGTTGATAACGTGGTCGCGGACTTTTTTAGTCGAAATCCCGACCAGCGATTTCATGAAGATGAAGAGCGGCGGTTGATTGTTGCAAATTTATCGAAAAATGTATCGCCTGAAAAGTTTGAAGAAGTTCCTTTGTTAGTCACCATTTCCATTATTGATTACGATGCGGGCCTCGTTCGAATTTTTAAGAAAATGGTCGAATGGCAAGAAAAAGACCCAGCCCTTGCAAAGATAATTGGCGAGTGCTCATCTCAGGAGCCTCCCACCGATTATTTCCGGTATAATGTGTGACGTTGTCACTTTTTTTGAGTACCGTTGCCAGCTGTCGAGCCGCGGCGAGAGCTACCGGATCCCAGACTGGGACCAGCCTTTTCTTTTTATTTGATTTCAGCCCCCCCCCCCCCCTCCCCCGAGGATCGAGGAGGACCGAACGAGACCGACTAACTTGGAGAAAAATCATCAAAATTCCCCCCAGAATGTTTCCGCGAACGCGAGCGAGCGACCCACCGAACGAGCGAGCAGTAAATTCGCTCCAAACTCTCGCTCTTGACCCATTTTTATAATTTTTCCCTCCCTCCCCCGCGTGTAATTGTTTTATTTCCCCCCCTTAGCCCCGTACGTACCTCGAATTCGTCGTTAATCGCCAAGTCGCGGAGCTTGCGTCATTCATCGTCCCTCCGACAAAAGGTTCGTCCGTCGAGTCGGAGGGAATTAACGAGTTCCGCGGCGTCAAGGCAAATTTTCCGAACGCCGTCCCTTCGATTTCGCCACGGCTGTTTTGACAGCCGTGGGCGCCGCCATCTTGATTCGAGCCTCGGTCTCGCGAGGCAGGCAGCGTGGCGCCGGCGCCCGGTCGCGAGGCCAGCGCCGGCGCCACCTGTGTGCGATCTCGCGAGGCCGGCGCTCAATAACGGATCGATAATCAGCCGGCTCTAAAGCCGCGTTCTGATTGGCTATCGAGACTCACGGACTTCGCGAAGCTTCGAGAGCGTCCCGAGGAGCTCGAGGAGACGCTGAAGCTCGCTCTCTTCCGCTTCGGACTCGACACGGTCAACACGTGTCCCGTTTTCTTGTGTTTTTCTTGAGTTTTCTCGTGTCAAATTAATAATTAAAATCTTTACGACAACCCGGCTTCACGAAGGACCACTCTCCGGAAATTCTTGGATTACGTCGGCACCGAATTCTCCGATTTTCCTCTCAGAAATCGAGAAAACAGGTGAGATCCTTCGATTCTTGCCGGCGTGCGACGCCATTTTTCCCTTGTCGTTTGACTCTTCCCAAACACCCAATTTTTCGTTTTCGTTCGCTTTCTCGAACTTTTCGTTCGAGAAAGATTTATTTCGTCGGTCAATCGACGCGACGAGTGTTGTGCCATCGAGTCAGTTCCCCGTAAATTTCTCGTCAAGCCATATTTGCCCGTTTTGTTTCGTCATCCCCCCCCCCCCCCGTGATTTTTCGAGTGATTATTTCGCGTTTTTGAGCCCGTTTCTTGCCTATTCTTCGATTCCCATCGTCGATCGCCCACCACGTGTCCCTTATTCATTAATTCCGCCCCGTTTTTCGTGTTTTTGTGTGTGACGCGAGTGAGATTCCGCTCGATTCATTCGCTCGGCTTCCGCCGACGCGGCCCGATTCGAGCGTCCGCGTGGTTCGTTCGATCGCGTGTCTCGCTCGCTCGTCGTCCCTTTTATGACGTCACTGGTATAATAAGACGCCTGAGTTTCAGGGACCCTCTGTCCCTGCGTTTAAGATTTTCTTGATTCTCCCTGAGCCAGTTCAATCAATTTCATTAATCAAAGTCATTTATTATTGTTTTCGTCCGTTCAGTTTTGGACATTTTCGTAACGGTTGCTGGACCGATTCAACCAGCTGGCGCCTTTTATTTTTCTCGTATAAATTCCCTTCTTTTATTGTATAAAATCTGATAAATAAATTTGAAACTTGTTAATATTATTTTAATTCGTTTTTCGCGTGATTTATTTATTTTCTCCCCTCATTTTCTCTAGCGATTGTGAAGAGCCCGTCACAAATGATATCCTATTTCATCGCGAAAAGGATACATCATCCTGGAAAGTCGTTATTCCTAAAGAGGTGTGAAGGCTCCTTATTGAAAATATTCACGCCAAATTAGGACATCCAGGTGTATTCAAAACATTATCATATTGAAAACATTTCTATTACTGGAAAAAAATGGAAGTTCAAGTAAAGAAATTTGTTCTTGAATGTGTTTTGTGTCAACGTGTGAATCATTTGAATTTTTTTATGGAAGGAGAGTATAAACACGTAGCGTCAAAAGGTGTGCTCGATCTAGTGAGTGTGGATATTTATGGTCCCATTCCTGTAGGACGAGGAGGATTACGATACGTTTTTGTCGTTTTCTCGAAATATGTTCGGTTATATCCCATTAGAAAAGCAACAGCAATAACATGCGTAAATAAAATTATAAAGAACTTTGACCCATCCCAGGGAGTTCCAAAAAGAATATTGTCAGATGACGGGACACAATTTACTTCGGAAATATGGCGGAGTGAGTCTGAGCAAGCAGGAATAAAACCATTATATAGTTCTATTTGACGTTCCTAGTCCAACCCGACTGAGAGGGTTATGAGGGAGTTCGGGCGATTTTTCCGAACGTGGTGTTCTAATCGACATACGAATTGGGTTCAAGTTACAAAAAAATGGAGATTTTAAATGTCACGGTTCACCAGAGTACAGGGATCTCTCCTTACGATTAGCATTTCGGAAAACGAGTGCAAGACAAAATTACAAAGATCCTCCGTTTCCCTCAATTTCAGGCGCGTGCTCATCAATATTTAATCACTCTCGCATGCGAAAATATGACGCGAGCTTTCAACAATAGACTCAAACAACAAGGTCAAGTATCGGTAATAAAACTTGAAGTCGGCGATTTCGTCTTGCTCCGAGTCCGACATCTCTCAAACGCACTTGATCGAGTCATGAAAAAGGTTTTCACCTCTACAAGAGTCCATATAAAATTATACTACGTAAGCTTGGTGACAACGCCTTCGTTTTAGCGGATCCAAACTAAAATTCGGAAGTACTATGCGCGTTCTTCATGATTTGTTGTGATAGTTATTTAACTCGTTATTGTGTGCTGTTCTTGTCTAATCTTGTGATTTTGCCATGTTTTCTTTCTGTTCCATGTCATGGCCTACCCTGATCGATTTGCGGTTGAGAGTTTTCATTTTATTGGGATAAAAGAATGGGAAAAGTTTTTTTTTGTATCTTACGCCATGTATATATATGTATATATATTCATACGAAATACAATAACATCAAGTACGAGATGACTTGAAGTACGAAAAGGATCAAAAGAGATATCTTGCGTCAAGCATTGTCTCAAGAAATAAAGATCGACTCTGGTTGCTAAGCAACAAGATGTTGAATAGGAAACAATGCTTGGATGAAATCGACAGTCGTGGCTGAGGGATTGACAGCTCGACATTTCGCGATCATCGCGCGGATATCTTTAATTCGGATTATTAATTAAAGATCAGTTTGTGATGGCAAATAACCCTCGTGTATCCTCTTCGGATCCTTCGCTCGGGTTCACCTCGACATATATATCTATATATATATATGTGTTGCGTGACTGACTGACTGACTGACTGACTGACTGACTGACTGATTGACTGACTGATTGACTAACTGACTGACTGACTGACTGACTGACTGACTGACTGACTGACTGACTGACTAACTAACAGACAACGCACAGCCTAAACCAATGGAGTTGGGATCGCGAAATTTGTCACAGTTTCTCCTCTCGCATCGTGGTCGCTCACTAAGAACGGATTTTGTTCGTTCTCTATCCAAAAAAAAATTATCGAATTTTTTTTTTTTTTTAAATTTTAATTTTTTTATTTTCTATACTCTTCTACCTTGATAAACGCTCACCAAGAACGGATTTTGTTCGTTCTCCACCAAAAAAAACTTATCGAAAATTTTTTTTCTCATTATCAAGAGACGCGGCAGCGGCTCGGCGCCAAGTATTAAAAGAAAAGCGTAGCGCGCGAGCCGGCCGTACTCTTATATACAGTAAAATAGGCGTTTTATGACGTCACAGAAACTTTGGAGCGTTTTTACAGGAGAACGGGTTGAGGGAAAAATCTCATATTAAATTTGAATTTTCTATGATTTTTTATCTTTCGAATATCCCTTGGTAGAACAGAATCCGTTCAGCCAATCCAGAGAAATCTAACATTGAAGATTTTGGACGCAAGGTTTGGGATCCCTTCTGTTTCTTGGAGTCAGAAAGGCGTAAGTTGTGCGCGCAGGCGCTTGGTCATACGCCCTTTGCGAGACTGGTGGACATTTTCGGCCTGTGACGTCACCCCCTCCGCTGAACGCGGTATCCCCACTCTTCGCGTGCCACTGAGCGAGAGAGACAGATATATCGGGCCCCTCTTTCCGTATGGTTTTCGTTGTCTAGCTACCATGGTTTTCGTTGTCGAGGTACACGGCTCCATGGTTTTTGTTGTCTAGGTATATTTCTCCAGGGTTTTCGATGTGTAGGTATATTTCTCCATGGTTTTCGTTGCCTCTGTATATTTCTCCATGGTTTTCGATGCCTAGGTATATTTCTCCATGGTTTTCGGTGTCTAGGTCCACGGCTCCATGGTTTTTGATTCCAAGGTATATTTCTTCATGGTTTTCGATGTCCAGGTCGACGGCTCCATGGGTTTCGGTGTCTAGGTCGACGGCTCCATGGTTTATGATGTCTAGGTATATTTCTTCATGGTTTTGATGTCTAAGTATGTTTCTCCATGGTTTTCGATGTCTAGGTCCACGGCTCTATGGTTTTCGGTCTCTAGGTCCACGGCTCCATGGTTTTTTATCTCTAGGTATTGTGACGTGACATTTTACGCCCCGCCACTCGCACGAAAGTTCGTCGACCAGTGGACCGGATTTACGGTCCCGTTGGCGGTCGTCTTTCGTCAATTCCCTGGGTGCTGCACGGACGGAGACTCAACTACCTTAGTATTAAGTACCACCGTTATTATCTTTCAAAAATCGCGTAAAACTCACTCTGTACACGAGCACCGAGTTGAACAACGTGCGCCGATAATACCTTATCCTACCTTACCGGCGCGAGATAATTCGAAACCGCCGGCGCTCCCTACGGAAACAATTTGTTTGTGGCTACCTCGCGGATGAACACCGCGTGGGTGTTGCTGGGCGCGAAGCTTTCTCCCTGACAAATTACCTATCGTTTACCTAAGAACGACCGCTGCCCACTGCTCAAGTCACTCGCGGGAGAATTCTACCTCATGTTGCCTCTTTTCGCGCTTCCTTGCCCCGTGGAGGTCTCGCTCTCTTCGTAGTCGCGGCCAAGGTCGTCCTGGTCCGCGACGTGGACGGTTGGAGACCACGCTGGTTCTAGGGCCATTTTATGAACGCCTCCCGTGGTCTCCCCGCCGACAGCAGCCGAGAGTTGCCCCGTCCACGGCTGTGAACCCGTGCACCGCGGTCCGCTAAACACGGCGCCTCGTCAGGTGGGATCCGGGATAATCCTGGGGTTGGCGGTGTCGTATTGCCTGGTGGCTGTGTGGGCCCACCGCGGCTCAGTGGGACGCCGTGGAGTTGCGAGGGAGGCCTCCCCGCCACCCTTTCAGTAACGTCAGCCGGATCCCCGAGAGGAAGGGTGTTCGGGTCACGGCCCACTCATCGAGGAGAGTGAGATCCGAGGGGCTGCGATTCAAGATCTCTTGGTAAGTGGCGAGAGAAGCAATTTTCTCGCCACGCGTAAATTTGTACTTTCGAGAACGCGGTGGCGCTGTGCCCGCGATGGACTTGGCGTGGTGGGGGGTACGTGCCAACCGCGTGCGAGCCGGCTTCCGGGGCTGGCAAAATTAGTCTCTGTTCAGCGTGCGCCCCGGGAGGACCGTTCCGCCATCTCTGCCGGCCGCTTTCCTGGTAGTCTCCTCAGAGCCTTCTCTCGGTAAGTCCCAGCCTCTTTATCTCCCCGATCACTCGGTTAATCGCTCGAATATTTTTGTGTCGCGGTAAAAGTCGATTGAGCGGGTTGAGAGCTTCGGCTGTCGTTTGCCGTCGTCTCCCCGGGCTCTCCTCTGCCTCAATTTTGCGTGCGTAAATTATTAGTGTCGAGGGGCGATTAATCGGGTCATCGTCTCTCTTGCATTTGGTCCCTCTGAGAGTTATCTTTTCTTGCCTCCGCGATCCTTCGTTTCCTTCGAAGGTCGCTGTTTCGATTTGTTCCCTCGCGAGCTTCCCCGCGCCCCTCACTCGGTTCGCCTTATGCTCGAGTGAGGATTAACTGCAATTTTGTGTGTCATTTTGGCGTCAGCTCATTATTTTTCTTTCCTTGAGGTCGAAAAACCCGAATTGCGTCGCGTTCGAATTGTCTCGCTGCCGTCTCGCAGTCCCTACCGCGCCGCACGGCGCCTGCGCTTGTTTTCGTTGCCTCTCTCTCGCGCCCGCATGTCCTCTACCGGGGCAGCGCGGAGCTCGAACGGGCGCGCCAGCCTTTCGTGCTTCGCGCCCGTTGTTTACCTCGGTCGCTTCGTATCTTTCCGCGTTTCGTGTTTTGTTCTATTTTATCTTCGTGTCCGTAAATATTCTATCTAAAAATGCGTCGTAAATTAATCACTTTGCGCGCACGCTTTGGCGTGATTTTTCTCGCAAGACCGAGTCACGTGCCTCTGTCTATCGCAAACGCCGTGACTCGAGTCGAGCGACTACCTCAATCTCGGGGACTCTCTCGGTCCTGGATCGATTACCTGCCCGAACGGTCTCGTTCGCGGTTCCGTCTCCGCCTCGCCGCGATCCTCGTTGCCTCTCGCGGCCCTGGTCGCCCACCGCCGCGTGGTCATGGTCGGCCGCGATGTTGAGTTCGAGCTCGTTGCCTCTCCGCCCGCTCGTTCCAAATCGCGAGCTGTCCATGCTTCCTCGCGCGGCTCGCGACCACGGCGTAGGCTCGCCCGCGACCACGGGCCTAGCCTACCTCCCGAGGTCGCGGGCGAGCTACCTCCGGCGGCGTTTTCCTCGGCGTCCAACCGCGCCTTTACCTCCCGATTATTTTCTAGCGCGCTGGCCGACTTCGAGTCGGCCCGCCCTCCGACCGGACCTTTGTTCTCTTTTGCGCGCTCATGTATCGACGAAATGCTACCTTGTCAATAAATCGAATTGTTAAACCATAATTCTCACACTTCCGGTGTTCGCTAATTTTCTTTGTGCCCTCGTGCTGTTACTCTCTTCCCTAGACTCCCCTCTCTACCTTGCGTATCTCGGCTATGGAGCTGAGTAGCCGGACTGCCTCGGTCGCGCCGCTCCTCGCGTTTCCCGGCCAAATTCGATCAGTGGGGGCGGGCGAATAAAAAGTCGACATTGCTCGACGGCACGTCGTGCCTGGCGCCCAGTCCGCTCTCGCGGCCGCGGGACCGCGCGGGGAGGAGGCGTGAGCCGGGAAGGGACGGGATCGACCCAGAATGATGAGATTTCCGTTACAGTATATTTCTTCATGGTTTTTGATGTCTACGTATATTTCTTCATGATTTTTGATGTCTAGGTATATTTCCCCATGGTTTTCGATGCCTAGGTCCACGGTTCCATGATTTTTTATGTCTAGGTATATTCCTCCATGGTTTTCGATGTCTAGGTACACGGCCTCATGGTTTTCGATGCCTAGGTCCACGGCTCTATGATTTTTAATGTCTAGGTATATTTCTCCATGGTTTTCGATGCCCAGGTATATTTCTTCATGGTTTTCGATGTCTAGGTATATTTCTTCATGGTTTTCGATGCCCATTTCTTTCTTTTTGATTTTTCTTTTTGAAAATTTTTGAAATCTGAAATAAATATCGGGTTTTCCTTACTGAATATATTTTGTTGTGTATATGTATAGTGTGTATATATATATGTATATATAACCGTTTTATCATCATTTTTTGTTAATATAACGAATTAATCGACGGAAATCGCAGTTTTCCTCTAAGAATAACCCGTATAGTAGTAGTATTCTAAATTATTCAATTTTTTTTAATCCAGGAAGATGATATGATACTAAATCAAGTGATTTCCGAAGAAATTTCCAAAGATTTTTGTGACGAGATCGATAGTTTTGCCGGAAAAGTGAAAAAAAGTCGAAATTTCCTTCAAAGCCAATTTTGACGTCGAATAACTTCCGTAGGAGTAAGTTGATCGTAAAATGTCAAGACACGTTTTTTATAGAGCGTTCAAATCCCTACAAGAAACCGCCTTGAGCGTTGTTGGACCCTCACCCGTTACCAAGGAATAAAATTCAAAAGAAGCTAGTAAAGTCTCCCCCGTGTTATTTTAATGGGAAATAGAAAATTGCGATGAGCGACCCCTAAAAATTTTTTCTAAGGGCTCAAATTTTGTCAGGCATCTTTTTTCACCTTACTGCAACAATAGAAACCCGGGCTTTGAAAAAATAAAAATAGTCGATTTTTTTGAACCACCCTAGTATGCATGTATCCGTGTGTGCGTGTCTGAGGTCGCACGATTTTGGGTATGTTTTATTTCGCGACGAAGGGAATGCTTATCGCACGATGAGAAAATCGGACTTCTCCGGAATAGTCATGACTCCACGACTGTGTCGTGCAGTTAGCCTCACGGCTCACTGTCTTCTACCAGGAGAAATTCACGTCAGCTATTACTCTTGGTCTTTTTTATGGCTTTCTTAAGTTTTAGCCAAATTCCCTTGTGCGCTTATTTCTGCATAACCTACTTCAGCATTTGTATGGATCACCCGTTGCCATCGGCTCAGGTATCCTCCGATGCATCATGAGCGTTTCCTTCAATGTAAAACCTGTCACCGATTTTTCATTTAGTTTGGTCTGCGGGTGCTATTTTATTTTGCACCTACCCTCTGAATCTTCGAAGTGTCGAGAGGGCACTCCCCTATCTGCCACTTGGGGCCGCGCCGTGTAGCCGTTTATCTACCTGCCGACGGTGTGCGTGTGCGTGTGCGTGCGTGAGGCATGTTTGAATGTGAACCGTGGAATATTAGAACATCTTTAAAAAGGAGGAACGCGATGAATTACACACACGCACGCACGCACGCACACACGCACGCACGCACGCACGCACGCACGGACACACACGCACGCACACTCGCGCACGCACACGAAACACAACGAAACGCTCATGATGCATCGGAAGGATACCTGAGCATCGGCAGCCAAAGGTATGCAAGATCATCTAATATCGTCATACAAAAGCTGGTGATCCGTACTAATGCTGAAGTATGTTATGCAGGAATAAGCGCACAAGAGAATTCGGCTGAAATTTAAGAAAGCCATAAAAAAGACCAAGAGTAATAGCTGACGTGAATTTCTCCTGGTAGAAGACAGTGACCCGTGAGGCTAACTGCACGAAACAGTCGTCGAGTCATGACTATTCCGGGGAAGTCCAAATTTCTTATCGTGCGATAAGCATTTCCTTCTTCGCGGAAAAAAACAAACATGCCCACAATCGTGCAACCTCAGACACGCACACACAGATACATGCACACGTTTGTTTAGGTTTGTTTGGGTTTGGGTTTGTTCGGGTTTTGTATGGTATCTTCCGGACAGCGCTAAATAGTCAAAAATGAAGTTCCAACCGGAAAACGACAATCTGAATCGAAAAATGTTTCCTACCAAAGTTGTTAGTTTTAACGCAATGCATTGTATTGTCATAAAAAGAAGTTGGGTTTCCTTTTAAAAAAACCTTGTCAGCCATCGTAGCGTCGCTATTTAAAATTGAGGACCTCCAACAAAAATTTTTTTGAATGTCCCCCTTCGAACTCTAAAACTTTTGTTTAAAACAAAATTTGATCAGAGCGATATTTTACGAGATAATTCAGATGTAAGATGAAAATGGGACATCCTGTATAACTGTTGCACGACTGACTGACTGACAGACAACGGACAGCCTAAGCCACTAAAAAAATCATTTTCATTGGGGTCTATATGACCATTGTGTGCCCAGCGAAGCGGGCGCACCGAGGCTAGTATTCTATATTTATTTTGAATTTGTGTGCATGCTCGTCCTTAAAGAGCAAAGCGGATTAATAAGAACGGAGAACGATAATTTTAGTTGGTTATATGCATGTGTGTATTGACAAGCAATTGAATGCAATGACCATGTTAAAAAGAGTTAGAATATTTAGAGTACGTCAAGAAGCGATTTTTTCTATTTTTCTCGGTCGTCTGTTACCCATCCTCTCGCGAAAAGAGGGAAACTATGAGATTAATCTCACAATTCGAAAAACGTTCGCAGTACGTATACTGTAACGGTACGAAATAGGCTCAAAGACGCCTCGCGTCGGTTCGAGCTTCGTGAAAAAAGAGCAGGCAATGAAGAAAAACAAGAATTTTTAGTAGAAAAAGTCAAATAATATATGATTTATTCAATTTGTTTAAATTACGAATGACTTTCTTTACAACAACATAAAAAAGATCGATTTGATCTGGAAGAAAACAATTTTTGTAATTAATTCAGGTTATTTTCTTGAAATAACCGTGGAAATAGAAAATTTAACGTTCTTATAATTAACTTGTCCAAATTATTTGATTTGACACAAAATGAAACGATTTTTATTGACTCGATATAATTTTAATGATTTTTGTTTATGATTTGACAATTGTTATTGACTTGATACAAATTTAATGAATTATGTTCAATTTGGACAATTTTTACGTCGGATTTCGACAATATAAAAGTCCAAGTGGCTTTTATGATTATTTATTTGAATTTATGAATTTTTATTTTGAACTTGCGATGAGTTTCTTCACTTCTTTTCGGGTTATGATAAATTTTTAAGGTTAGGAAAGCAAAACACGGTTGCGGGAGTCGAACAGAGCCGAACTACTCCGTGGCCAATGCTTTGTAGGTTAGGATGTTCACCGGTTGCGGGAGTCGAACGAAATCGAACTACTCCGTGGCCGATGAACTAGGAAGATTGAGGTTATGTTGCATGCCGGTTGCGGGAGTCGAACGAAACCAAACTACTCCGTGGCCGATGCGCAGGAAAAAATGAGGTTATGTTTGGAAGTACACCGGCTGCGGGAGTTGAACGTAACCGAACCACTCCGTCGTCGTATGCACGAAGGAAATTTAGGTTAGATTATGAGTGTACACCGGCTGCGGGAGTCGAACGTAACCGAACTACCCCGTCGTCGAATGTACAGGAAATTTATAGGTTAGGATTTTGAAGTGAAGAAACTCGTTGCCTAATACTCAGACAGTACGCTGAGGTCTCGGAATCTCGAGAGAGAATGAGCACCGAGTGCTGGACGGCGCCGGCTTTTATACAGTCGAAATCCTTTGTTCTCGGATTTCGCAGAATTCTAAAAATAACTCTTAATTCTATTGGCTTTGTTTTATTGTGGTAGGAACGCTGGCTAGAGATCACTGGCTACGCGTTTCCCCCCACTCACTCACGCTCGGATCTTATTGGCTAGACGTGGCTTGAGTCTGCGCACTACGCTCGCCTAACGTAACGTACGCCACTTATTGCATCATCTTTTCCCCCACTTACGTCCCAGGCTCCCGAGACGCGCTCGCTAGCGGGCTCGCTACCCCCACTTTCACTCGCGGGCCAGCGATTAGTTCCGCCGCCGTCCGCTCGGCGCTAGCTCATTGTCAGTCGAGCGTCAGCCGCCGAGCCGACCACATCGCCTCACCAGCCAGGCGGTGCCGTTACAATACATGCTTAAGTCGAAAATAAGGATCGATCGATTCATCGATTACTCGACCGCACTGAGGAGTGAGGGAAGCTGGCGCCCTTCTCCTTTTCTTTGAGCGAGAAAATTCCGAAAAGTATACTCGATCGCTCTCTTACTCCGGAATCGTTATCCAAGACCCATCTAGTCCAGTCGGAATAGACATGAGACCTATTCTAAGACACCAGCGTTCAGCCAATTTTTTTCTAGGTTGTATGGACCCCCACGAATATGCTCTCCATTTGTCCCCGCTGGAACTTGTGTTTTGCAGCCAGGAAAATTGTTTAAACAAAAAAAAACCGGTTTTTTTGAGTTTTTTTGCATACGATGCGTAATTTTTTTTTATTATTTACGTCAACGGATTAAGGACTTATTCCTATTTGTTTATAAGCAAAAATTTCAAATCGTCCAAAAACGAACATTTTTATTAACGATTTTTTTCTACTCGATCGATTCCTCAAAATACTTGGTGAATCAAATCACCTGAATTTTTTTCCCCGCTGTGCGCCTTCTGGGAAAGACGGGACAGGCAAGTACTTTTTTTTCGGAGATCGAGAATTGTTGCTAAAGTTTGCGACACAGGTCGATAAATTTTACATGAATCTCTTGGGAGTGGCGTTACCCACGTAATAATCTACTTTAGAAATCAAAATGTTTATTATAATATGTTGAATTGTTGCAAACATAAAACCGACATAATTGCAATTTACTGCTAAACCAACAATCTCACGTAATTTTTCCATAGAACTGATTTTGTAGAGGGCATAGTAATGCACAATATTTATTCAAAAAAAATTTCAAAATCACCGGTTATAAGCAAAAAAACTCAAAAAAAAACCGGTTTTTTTTGTTTAAACAATTTTCCTGGCTGCAAAACACGGGTTCTAGCGGGGACAAATGGAGGGCATATTCGTGGGGGTCTATACTACCTAGAAAAAAATTGGCCAAGCGCTGGTGTCTTAGAATAGAAGTCGGTCGAAATTATGCCTATTCCGACTGGACTAATCGTCTTTCAACCTACGAGTCTGGGAATCGTCATTTCATCATCGAGGTTTTCGTCTATCCAGAAAACGCAAAGCGATTTTGTCAATTCGGGCCTGGTCAGTCTGAATTTCTCGAAGGACTCTTCTCGAGGATCTCTGATTCCGAGGTTGGAATAAAATAACGAGGAAGAAGAGATTTCTACAAGTCTTTGGGGGTTCCCGGGGTAATTTGAGCCAACGTGGGATCCTTGGCTCGCGACAGCCACAATAAATTCGCGAATTAATTAAACTCGTGAGTACATTCGCGAAATTTGGGAACGAGCTCGCGATTTAACGTGTAAACAGTGTGCAGGGTCCCGACCATCGTGTGAGTGAGAGCTCACACGATGGTCTTTCTCCCTTCGTTTCATTGGAAACACGCAAATTCTTTGTCCCGAATTTATCTTGTTCTTTTTTTTTGCATCGTAAAATTGTCGTGTGACTTCTCGTTTTCCCGAGTGACGCGATCAGTCGAGTTTCACGACGTCATGTATCATTAAAGAAATATTCCATGCGGATTGGTGAGTTGTGTTTGATTCGATTATTTTCGGTGAAACCTCCCCCTATCTCACTGAGACCGGCTGGCAAAATCTTCTCCGCGCGTTTCATTGTCAAGTCGCTTTGGCGACTGGCACCCATTGTTAATTAAAAATGAATTGGCAACCAAGCGACTGAATTTGTGTGGCGATTGGGCGGTAGGAAAATTCGTCACAATACCTATAATAAAGAAAATATTTTTTTATACTTGAGAAGAATTATAAAAACTATTTTTTTCTAACATGGAAAAAAGATTTTAAAAACGAAATGTATTTTTGTTATTTATTCATTAATAAATATTATAAAAATCCATTTGGTGTTTTTCCTTTTTTTGCCTGTTTACGAATTCATGCACTGAGAAAAAGGCACAGTGTTAATAACGGAAGCGTAGTTGGCCCAACTACGCCATGAGTTTGGATACGGCGAAACCAATGCCGTAGTTGAGCCAACATCCGCCCGTATTTGAAGCTATTTCGTTGAGCCAACTATATCCATCTTTTGGGGAAAATCTTTTGATAGTTACAAGAACGGAAATATTACTTCGAATAAACCGCAACAAAGAGTTGAAATAGTTTTACCCCATTGCTTGAGCAATAAAGCAATACTGTAAAAAGAACCGAAACACTGGTTTGAATACATTTCAATGAAGAGTTGAAATAGTGTCATCGCGTTGCTTGAGCAATAAAAAAGTATTTTAATCAATTGTGTTAGTCACGTTTGGAACAAATATCATTATTATTCAAATTAACATCTGACTACGAATGAAATTATATATAAACATACATAATTATTCATGAATAAATCATATACAATTGAATATCAAAATTGGGGCGATACAATATTAAGAAAATTGAAAAAAAAGAGAAATACGAATTTGTATTGAAGTTGATGAATTCTGCTCGCGGGGGGATTCGAACCGCCTACCTACGCTTTTCCTACCTATTGCCTATATTCCTAACCCGGGATGGTAACCACTACACTACGGAGTACTATGCACGTTGGAGACTCAATTCGTAATATATGCATGATACCAATCACGTGAATTTAAGAAAAATCGTACGGTTCATACGCCAGAGTAGAAATTGTACTTTGATAACGACGCAAATATTCGCGATGGTCGTAAGACCGAAATTCAGGAATAGCCGCGAGGTGGGGGCCAGAAACGAGGGCCAAGGGACAATGCTAAGGAGAGGCAGTGTGTCTGAGGTACACCCCGAGAGCGAGTGCGTGAGCGTTGCCCAGTACGAAAGCGAAAGTGCGCGTTAATTGTACACCGAGCGTTAATACCGATTATTTTTTTCTCATTACCATTCTTTTTCTAATACTAATCTTATTTTCTTCATTCTTTAATTTAAATAAATACTTCAGTTATAATTAGAACAATATACATGTGTTCTGTGAGTTTCACTCGATTCTTCCCGCGAGCTTCCCGAAATCCCTAGACCGCGTGTGGTCATCCTTCGATCTTTATCACATCAGAAGTGGGATTGCTCGCAAAATCGGGTAAATAAAGTAAGAACAGTAGACCAAAAAGGGAACGAGCGCGAATGTGCGGTCAAAATGACTACGGAAAAAGAGTTCGACATATTCTACCGCGAGGTAGTTGCGCGAGAACTACCGGTAGGATTGAATAATAGCCGTGATCAAAGCCAATATGGCGAAGATGAGGTAGACGAAGAAATCGAACGGCTACGAGCAGATCTAGCCGCGGGCGTAAACGCCGACCTCTATCCAAACACACGAGTAATACGCCGACCCAGCCAATCATCGAGTTACATCGAATTATTGCGCACTGAAAACGAGAGAAAAACTGCGCCGAAAAGAGAAAACAAAGGTACAACGGGGAACGCGGGACTGGATAATACTTTCCGAGCGGCAATGAGAGACGCCGAAGATACGGAGACTACGTTGCGAAATTTGTTAGCACGCATGGCGATCAACGCGCAGCCGCGCAACGATGTTCCTCTCTACCACGTGATCCCCGATCTAACAATTAGCATAGATGCTGGATGCTGTGCTGTATAATTCCGTAAAATCGATTTCGATGAGAGTATGACCCCGCTCGGGATCAAGCAGTACAGAGTACTTTTGTAAGTAGCTATTGACGTTTCCTTCGGATTCCCGTAGCAGCCGCTGTCGTATTTTGGTAGTTTTCCGCCAATGCGCCTCAATTTTGTTAAAATTTTTATTGTGGGCTAGCCATTGAAGGCTTTCATTCACGTCGTCGCGTATCGGTTCTTCCTCTTTTGGTGTGCAAAATTTTTTGCGTTTGGTATAACCAGACATCTGTCGAAATAATCTTAGTTTGTTGTGGAACATATCACAGAGACGCCCACGTGCTCGTCTCGAAACAGTGTTCTCACTCGCGTTTTTATTTATCGGTTCGATGAAATAAGTTTCTCGCTTTTCGTTTGGAAATATTCGTAGGATTTCATCCGTTATATCGGAAAAATCAACTGATGTGGCTTTGGCATAGCAACTTTCGATCAAATCTCCAACGATAATCTCGCACAAAAGGAGACTCGATGCATCCGATAAATGGGAATTTTGGGCGTATTCATTTTTCAGTGCCCGTCCAAAATTAACGCTCTGCAAAAGATTTTTGAGGTGATTCGATTTCCCTTCTTTCACGTGTTTCCGATAGACGCTTTGGTTCGATGTAAAGCTGTAGCGTTTTTTCGGAGCCGAATTAGACGATCGTGAATTCAGCGGTCTGTTCAAATCCTCATCTGTGTCAGTGTGGTCGTCTTCCTGAGGTACACATTTCTTTTTAAGACTTTCAAACAATATTAAAAGAAAATCGTTTTTTTCAGTCACAGGACGAAATAATAATTTTCGAAAGCATCTCTTCCTAAGTTACCGAATTTTCAATATTTCAATGAAAAATAATTTCAAGAGAGTCAGTATTAAGTTATTTACATGAAACTGATGGTCAATCATATTTAGAGACGCGGTAGCGTCTTGACGCCAAGTATTAAAAAGAAAAGTTCGAATCGACAAGGCAAGTTGCACCGCGTGTCTATATACTCGAGATTGGGCGTTTTTCCGTTACGTTCAAACTTAAAGTGGTTGTCATTAAAAAACGCGTCGGTTTATAAAAAATGTAATGGCAGTTTATATATATATGTCGTGGGTGGTGCATCCAATGGTCCATGAATTTTTTACCTGTGACCTTGAGAAGTCCCTGAAACCGTGACATCAGTGTTTTACCGAGCCCGTTTTCATTATCGAAAAATTATTCCACAGTGACGTCACAAAATATATATATGTCTATTCCAACGTTATCGCGAATAAGGGGTAATCCGAGTCACCTATTTCGGCCATCAGGCAAGCGAAGCGGGGGCAATGGGGGTCGAGGGGGCACAGCCCCCCGCGCGGGGGTCGCGGGGGCGGAGCCCCCCGCGGGGGTTGCGGGGGCGGAGCCCCCGCGCGGGGGGGTTGGGGGCAGAGCCCCCCGCAACGGGGGTCGAGAGGGCGGAGCCCCCCCGAGGACGGAATCACCATTTTGAAATAATCACATTGATTTGCACAGCCTCACACCCACCCACACATTATATTTATTCATTTATTTATTTATTTCGTTATTATTTTCGTTATTATTTCGTTATATTAAAAAAAAAAAATCAACTGCCAAAAAGAAATGAAATCTCAATTAAATAACTTTGCAAAAGTAAAAAAAAAGAACGCCAAGTATTAAAAATAAATTGAAATCATTTTTTTTAAGCCAAGAAAAATAAACCGGCGACGACAAAAACTTGGGGTGCTTGGTTAAGAGAATAAGCCCGGGAAAATTTAAAACATAGACATAATCCTAAGCCTGTTATAATGCTTATTGTCTTAACCATGCACCCTAAGTTTTTGTCGTCGCCGGTTTATTTTTCTTGGCTTAAAAAAAATGATTTCAATTTATTTTTAATACTTGGCGTTCTTTTTTTTTACTTTTGCAAAGTTATTTAATTGAGATAATAGTTACTTGGACCGACGGCGATGGGTACGCGGTCGGTGCGTGGCTCCGGCGATCACTCAAGTTGAGCAGCAAAGACTGCGGTCAGTACTTAATTGGGTGACCGTTTAGCCACGCACTGGCTGGCGTATCAATCGCTAAGTGGAAGGCAGTATTCACTGAGTTCCCGATAGTGTTAACCAACCGAAGTTCAGTGAAAATCTAGCCGCCTGTATCGGCCAAGGTTTTCCACAGTTTCCCTTGGCCCTCGTGCGAATGCGATACAGTAGTGCATTAGGAAAGAGTGGCTGTGGGCAACACTCGAGGGGGGAACTCCAGGAACTTTAAGTGACTTCAAGAAACATAGAAACTCAAGAAAACATAGAAACAGTGTAGTGGGGAAGTGGGGATAAAAAGGGAATGGGTCGTAAAAACCCGCAAGGGTATACGCAGGAACAATAATATAAAAAATAATAATAATTACTTGGCAATCATTTTCTTATGAACGAACACTGGTTTTGTGAAAAATTAAAAATGACATTTAGGGAAGTTTCCAGGTACTGTCGGAAAACGTTGAATATGGATTCAATACCAGATATGCAACCAAGACTTACGATTGTATTGTCAATTTGTACGTTGCGGCTGCTACTTATCTTATGAACATTCTTGGGACTGGACATGCTTTTACATATGCATCTAACACGCACCCTGAAAACTTTAAAGAAATAAAAGAAATCAATATAAACATAATAAGTCTTTCATCAACATCAATCTTAAAAAACGGATTAGCTTCGAATGAAAGATTCTTTGGCATTGTTGTGCCCGCAAATCGTCACGTGGGGACGAGTTTGCCAAGGACGAGAATAGTTTGGGATGTTGCCAAGGTTGAGTCAATCTCCAACTCAATACTTTCAGTTCCACTCTAAGTTTATTAAAGGTATTTGTTACAATCGGGTTAGGACCCTTAAGACCAATATGAGCGATGATGATCAGATACGTTCAGTGTCGGATCGCAGACTGCCGAAATGCAGGTTGTCGTTGCTTTTATGGCATTAGGGGTTTTACAATAATTAAGGGAGGTGGTAATTATTGAAAGTGGTAATTGATTAGTGGAAATGGTAATAATTGGGCAAACGATCGTGCCGATGTCTTGGGGTTGTTGTCCGGAGTTTAGGTGGATCGGGATGGTCGATTGCGAAATTGATCGTCAGCATTTGTTGTGGCCTCGCTCGGCGCACGAGCTCGAGGTTCACTCAACTTTGATGGGGAATGTGCATGATTTGCACTTAAAAGGTCGATAGCCTGTTGGCTGACGATTGATTTATGTATTGCAGGATTTGGTTGCGAAACTGGGCGCAACAGCATGACGGAAAAGAAAAAAAAGGGTATGGGATCGGTATAAGGCAGAGCGAATATACGAAAATGTACACACGTAAAATATTTGTTATGAAATCACGGGAGACGCGTAATAAGTGATAATTAAAGGCTCAGCTCGGATTCTGATACGAACGCAGAGAACGTAAACAGAGTCGGCTCGAGCACCGCGAGTGTAAAAAAAAAAATTACCGACGCTTGCTAGGCCTTGTTATCACAGAATACGGCCCGGCCAAGTACTCTGTGCGTATCCGCTCAACATACGATGGCAAACTTTAGTTGTGTATTTTTGTGGAAGATTTTCTTTTTTCTCGTTCATTGATTTTCAGATATCAACATGATTATCAGACAGGGAATACTTGTCCTTTTTTATAAATATCAGAATTTTTGGTGCTGAATTCCTTTCCTTTTTTCCAGGGTTTTTTATAATTCTTTATTTTGTTGGCGTTTCCAATTTTTTTTTAGGGGGGGTTTGATTTTTCTGTGAAAACAAATGGAAACGGGGATCACCAACAAATGGACTTGTCCAAGCTTTTTTCCCCGTGGAGGGGATTTTTGGCTAGGATATCACTTTTTTTTTCGAACTCCTCCGAAACCTACATTTTTTGATGATTACATGATCCTTCGTGAATCTTTCCCCATGGCTTGAATTGGTTTAGTTTTTTCGATTTTCGACCCACGCATATAAGTGATAAAAGGAATGAAAGCAATATTATCTGCGTTATGTACTCGAATATAGGCGGGGTTGACCAAGGTTTTTATCGCGAGACATTTTTCATTGCTTTTGTGGCACGTCATCCAATACTGAATTTCTAATGAAATTAAGCTTTTAGCTAATGCTAACCCCAGAGCCCCTAACCCAGAGCTAAGGGCGAGGACGGAGCGCGTTTCTAGCTCCATATTTCAGTGTCCAAGCCAGATTTGCGTTGCATTTTCTATATCGAAGCTGCCACTCAGTTCTTCTATTTTGACCTCAGATTCGAATTCAACGACTCAAAAAACCCCTCAATATGGAGTTTCATCTTCATTAAGTTAGTTTGAGCATTTTGGTCCGTCATATTGGATCCGCTATCTCGGATTTCCAAATTTTTAGTGCAGATTTGTAATCAGCGACCCCAGAAATCCCCGAGTACCAAC
This sequence comes from Diadegma fenestrale, assembly GCA_037043255.1. Lineage (NCBI taxonomy): Eukaryota > Metazoa > Arthropoda > Insecta > Hymenoptera > Ichneumonidae > Diadegma > Diadegma fenestrale. The sequence goes on along the minus strand of CM073319.1, from coordinate 848,487 downwards.
TTTCGTTTCCATCGAACGATTTTTGCATTTGGGGTCCGCCATATCGGATCCACCATCTTGAATTTTGATGTTTTGAGTGCAGATTAGTAATCAGCGCCCCCGAAAAGCCCCGCCTACCAACTTTCGCGTTAATCAAACGATTTTTGCATTTTAGTCCGCCATATCGGATCCGCCATCTTGAATTTTCAAGTTCTGAGTGCAGATTTGTAATCAGCAATCCTGAAAATCCCCGAGTGCCAACTTTTGCGTTCATTAAAAGATTTTTGCATTCATGCTCTGCCATATTGGATCCGTCATCTTGAATTTTCAAATTTAGAGTGCAGAATTATAATCAACGACCCTAAGAAGCCCCGACTATCAACTTTCCCGTTCATCAAACGGTTTTTGTATTTGTGGTCCACCATAACGAATACGCCATCTTGGATTTCGAAATTTGGAGTGCAGATTTGTAATTAGCAACGCCGAAAACCCCCGTGTACCAACTTTCACGTTCATCAAACAAGTTTTGCGTTTCTGGTCCGCCATATTGGATCTGACATCATGAATTTTCAAATTTTGAATTCAAATTTGTAATCAATGGACCCGAAAACCCCTAAGTGCGAAGTTTTGAGCTAAACGCACGTAAAGATAAATGCGTGCTTCAAAGGGTTAAAGCAGCAATTAATCATTTTTATTTGTATAATGACAGAATAACTTTTTGCGGCTATATCACCCATTCTTCGTTGTCATCCGATCACTCCAAGATTCATGAAATGTTAAATATTTCGCCGAGGCTCTACCGAGTATCAAGATAAAAAAGGAAAAACCGAAAGTAGACCAGCTAACTTCACGGCGGTCATAGAAACTCGTCGCGCTTCTGTCATCGAAGATCGACTTTCATGGAAATCGGTCGTGATGGGCATCAAGAGGCCTTTGATTGTGTCGTCTGCGCGTGTATACCTACATGCACGCACACTGCTATTCTTGCATATTTTCGCCGATGCAAACTTTTTTCTCAGCAGTTACGGCATCAATCGTGATGATTTATGGCTCAATCGACGGAGACTAACTTAATTAGTCTTCAGTTCAATTTTCAGATCATGTCATTACTCCTGGGCTTTGTAATTTAAAAAAATGTCAACCCCCACCAACGGATTTGCTTTATTCAGAGATAATATACTCGGCCGAGTCTCGGGCTAGCAGACGACGGACAGAGCTGTCAAATGTACTTGTCCCGAGACTCTACCGAGTCTCTTGATACGATGTTGCAATGGAAGCAACGGGAGAGCGCGACTACAAGAAAGCGAACGATACTGAGCGAGGGTGGCAGTATCGGCAGTAACGCGAATTAACATAACGAGAGTTGAAGCACACACTGGATACAGCATCGATACATGGTGCAATCACTTCGAAAATCCCGAATATTCGATGCCATTACAAAATTGCTCATGGCAACCCCGAGAAATTAGACACATCGAAAAATGCAGGACATATAGAAAACACACTATGTGGAAAAACACGCGTTAAAGAAAATACAATGGAAAATACGCGATTCAGCGCACATCATATTGAAAAACGTTTTCCGACTAATGGTAAAAGTTATCGGGAATACTTTACCGTATTCTGCTATCGCCGTGGCACAATGCACAGAAAAAGCACAGCTCACTGTGACGGATATAACACAAGTGATACACGTATCCAAATTATACGGTGATCGCGGAATGAGAATCCTGGGTGGTTGTTGTTCTCACAAGCTCGCTGCACCCCCACTCCGGGACCTCATTCGCGTCGTTTTGGCTACTTTCGGGGCGTCGTCGCAAATCTTATTCGCTTTAATGGGATGAAAAAGTCATCACTGGCGATCACTCACCTCATACAAATAAAATAATGAAAAGGTTTTTTTTAAATGCGCCTCCAACAAATGCGCGCACGCGCGCGTAGGAATATACGTGGGTATATTCATGTGTTGATATATAACAGTTGGTTGTAGGATAATTTTGTAATTTCGTGAGTGAGAGACAACTATTGATACCGTTCTATGAATAAATATGGCATGTAATTAACGTCCTCAATAATTTGTTCAGGTTGGAGAAGCAGCTTCCTTTCTATAAAATTATCGTTAGTGCAATTCTGAAGTATAGATCATATCAACAAAATTTCCGTTACTTCATCGAAAAATTTCGTTGCCGTAATAGTAACCAAAGATTTAATTCAAATCATTATAAGGTCTTCAATTTAATTGGAATTATTTTCCATTGAACTACAAGTCATTCAGTCAAACCAAAAAATTTTGTTGCCGTAATGTAACCAAAGATTTAATTCAAATCATTATGAGGTCTTTAATTTAATTGCAAATTATTTTCCATTGATCTACGGATCATTGGATTCAATTTTCAAAAAGAAGTTTATACGATGTTTCAATTTCATCGTGTCACGGTCAAGCCATACACAACCCAACATTTATTTTTTCCTTCCAATTCAATCGATCAACTCTTTCAAATTTTGTGGTTTTTTTCAATTTAATTACATATTAGAAATGTATTACCCACAATAAATTCCACTCGAAGATATAACATATGGGCGGCAATGTCATCGCATAGTCGGCTCAACGACATGACTTTTTGTGGATCAACTACCGGGTAGTTAACTAAACATAATATGACTATCCACGCAACGAGGACTGCTCAACCTCATCGCGTAGTTGGAAATACTTCAATATTTTTCTCAGTGTGTGTTTGTATAATTTTACATTGTGACGGTCTGGCAATAATGAGAGATATAGAGGTGGCCCTAGCGCAGTGGTTAGGGCCCCGGACTCCGACTCCGTGGGTCCCGGGATCGGGTCCCACTCGGATCACCTTTTTACTCGCTCATTATTGCTGGACCGTGCCTCGTCACAAAAGGGTGTCAGAAATTTCTCGGACCGACAACACGTTCACACATACTACGGCCCAAAGCGGCACATACTACGGCCCAAGCGGCACATACTACGGGCCGCAGCGGCAAATACAAGCCCAGAGCGGCAGAATCTACGAAGCTCACGGTCTAGAAGCCGCTCAACCGATGCCTCATCAGAGAATGCGAGAGGCCGTCGGTCGCCTCGTCGAAGTAACTCGAGAAGTCCCGTGACGAGAAGCTCCGAGGGCCCAGCCTCAGATGTCGAAGTCCAACGCACAGAGGTTGATCGAAATGCCCAAATGAAGCCGATCGCAGGCACCCCCGCAGGTGGGCCTGCACATGAGAACGCAACTGTGACTGAGCAGACACGTGACTCGGCGCTAACGATTTTGGAGCACGGAATTGAGCTGCAGCAAGACGTTCTGGAAGTCATCGGATCGCGCCTCGAGCCCGAGACGATAATCAGTGCCGCGATTCACAAAGATGTAGCGCTCCGTTGGGCGGAGATTGCAAGAAGAGGACTTCCTGAAAACGAAGTTAAGACTGTACTCGAAAAATATTCAGTCTCAGAAACTTAAATTCAGAGGCGTCTCAGAGACTTAAACTCAGAGGCGTCAATTTATCGCCTGTCCTAAGATCAACATAGAAATTACAGCGGCATTTCAAGAAACTGCGTTGACACGCATCAAACGTATCGTGGAGGAGCAAGAATGGGTGGCGGCGTGTCTTGCAGCGATGGGAAAAGCAATTACGATTGTTCTTAAGCTCAATATTCCAGAAAAAATACAGATACTGGAAAATATGAGTGATGGAGGTAGACTACTCGCCTCAATTCACAGAGAAGAGTTTCTGGCGAAGAAAGGGCTTATGCTAGGCAACCTAAACTCGTCATTGAAGACCACCCTATCAAACACGTCTGTCGACGAATGGTTATTCGGAGAAGATTTGGGCGAGAACTTGAAGATTGCAAAAAATTTAGAAAAAACGTCGAATGATCTCAAGCCACCGGTGAAACCTGTACAGCAGTCGTACAAGAATCGATCCACGATGTCGGGCGGGCGTGGACAATACTACACCAACAACAACAACAACATACAGAATATCAGCAACAGCCAGAACAACAGCTCGGATGTGAAAAAGACATTCGACCGTCCAGGATCGTTCCGGGTCAACAGGAAACGCCGATAAACCAGACAGAAAATATAGGTAAACCAGCAGGTCGACTGACTGGATTTGTTGGCGCATGGTCAAAACTGACTCGCGCCAAAACCCGGTGATTTTGAAATGGGTGCGAGGTTATAGGATACCATTTTCAGTGCATCCAATTCAACATCGTCCTCCGGTTGAACCAACATGGACCGATCAGGAGCATGCACTAATTAATAGCCAGATTGGCAAACTAATTAATAAAGGTGCTATAGAAAAATGCTCACGGTCGAACGGGCAATTTTTGTCAAATACTTTCTTAGTTCCGAAGTCGGACAAAACGTATCGATTGATATTGAATCTTAAAAAACTCCATGAGTTTATTACTGTCGTGCATTTCGAAATCGAAGATTGGAAAGTAGCGAAAAAATTAATTAGATTACAAGATTTTATTGCTACATTAGATTTGAAAGACGCATATTATCTCGGTTCCATACAAAAAGAGAGTAGAAAATTCTTGAGATTTTTGTATAAGGGTGAGCTGTTTGAGTTCACGTGCTTACCGTTCGGTTTTAAGGGTGCACCCTATGTCTTTACAAAATTATTGAAACCAGTAGTAGCATGTTTAAGAAAAAGCGGCCTGGCATCTGTTTTCTTATCTCGATGACATTCTGATCATTGATCGATCGTTCGGGAGATGCGTTCATAATGTAAAAAGAACCACGTCGCTGTTGCAAGAACTAGGCTTTATTATTAATGAAGAAAAAAGTCTCCCAGTCCCTACACAGCGCTGCAAATACTTCGGATTGATTTTTGTATTCCATCAAGATGGTTATAGAATTACCAAAAGAAAAAATTCAGAGGACTCTCGAATTACTGGAAAAAATCAGAAAACTCAACCGTTGCACAATCTGAGAATTTGCAGGCCTCGTCGGTACCTTAATCTCTCGATGTCCAGCTTTAAAGTACAGGATAATTTGTGTAAGAGGTTTTGAAAAAGAAAGAACTTTGGCGCTCGAAGCCAACGATAATAATTCAGATGCAGTTATGAACTTGCCAAAAAGTCTAGCGGATGATTTTGCATGATGGCAAAAGAATATAGTTTCTGCTACGGCACCAATGAGTGAACCAAGTTTTGAACTTGAAATTTTTTCCGACGCATCGCGAACCGGATGGGGCATTTTTTATAAAGACCGTAGGGACCACGGTTTTTGGAACGAGGAAGATATAATGCTACACATAAATGAATTGGATCTAAAAATAGCTTTTTTCGGTTTGCAACGCTTTGCAAAAAATATACGGCACAGTAACGTTTTATTACGCATAGATAATACAACCGCAATTGCATGTGGGGCATTCCACGCCAATCCAACCTACGTTGGATATTCATATTTTTGATTCGGCTCAAATTTTTTTATCATTTCATACTCTGTGTGAAAGAGGCTTATGATTTTTTTCGAAATTTTTTATTGAGCCGCTCACGAGATATAGATTTTTCAAAATTAGCGTGTTTTTTTTTAAATGCCAATAACTTGTTTGAAAATACATCAAATCGGATGTTTTTTTTTTAATTTGTGTGTTTTTAAATGAACTTTTTAAAACTTCAATGTAAAAAAATTTCGTAGAATTAATTGACTCGAGTTTTATGATTTTTGCATCGAAACCCATTTTTTTTATTGTTTGGGTCTTCCGATTTTTTTAGAAAAATTCTCATAAATATTACTTCTTAGTACATGAAATTTAAGCCTGGTCCCGTCATGGGAAAACTTTTCTTTGTATTTATCATAGAATTTTCAAGAACATAAAAGTTCATGTTTTTACACATTTATTATTTCTAAAACTGTATACGACTTTAACTCGAATTTATTTACTGATATTTCATTTCGAAAGATACAAAAGTCACATTTCAAAGATTGAAATGTAAAAACATGAACTTTTATATTCTTGAAAATTCTTGGATAAATACTGTAACGGTATGAAATCGGGCTCAAAGACGCCTCGCGTTACGCGTCGGTTCGAGCTTCGTGAAAAAGGAGCAGGCAATGAAGAAAAAAAAGAATTTTTAATAGAAAAAGTCTAATAATGAACAATTTATTCAATTAAGAATGATTTTCGCTGAAATAATACATAAAAGATCGATTTGATCTGCGAGAAAACAATTTTTATATTTAATAACGGTTATTTTCTTAAATTAACCGTAAAAATAGAAAATTTAACGTTGTCGACGATGCGGAGAAATTCCCAAAGAATTAAAAAGAGTCCGCATGCCCACAATGCGGGTCGGAGGAGATGGTGAGTCTCGGGAGTTTCGGACTCTGGAATGTAATGGAGAAATTGCATTTATTTGTTACGTTTTTTGGCGACTAGAATCGATGCATTCCGTTCTTAATGGAGGGACGCTTGGCACTTAATCGTCGAGATCGCTGATGTCTCCAAAAAGCTCGTTGAGTTTTTTCTTCGCGAGTTCCGCGGATGGTTTGGATGGCAGCTCGATTCGCGGCCTACTCCCTCGAGGATTTGTGGGTGGCCTCATTGGCAGGGTCCGTTTACGCGTAGTGTGCTCTGGTGGAGAATTTTCTTGCGTGCGTTTGGGAGGAGTTTTGATGGGGGATATGATAGGGGAGGTGCTGAAGGAAAGGAATATACCCGAGAATAAGGCGTCGAAATCTGCCCGAGATTTTACATCCGTGGGGAAAGCATCCTGGACCGGAGCGGCGGCGCGAAGAGGCGAAGGTATTTCCTGAGAGTCAGAGGCGTTACTGGGTGTGGGAGGCAGGTTATTGTATTCGGGATCGAAGATGCTCTGTGTAATTTTTGGGGGTGATTGGATCGGTGTTGGTGAGGAGGGTAGGGAGACCGTGGTAGGAGGGGCGGATGTGTACCAGGGGATGCGTTTCAGTGGTTGAATGGGGGTTGGAATGTAACGCCCCTGTCTTGGGTCTGACCTGGAGCGGACCACGAAGACCTCTCGTTTCGGTTCCGTGCGTTTACGAAGCCTGCGGAAGGCACGGCGAAGATTCGGCATGTAGATGTTGGTTTTAGATTTACCACGCGTTAATTAAGCTGACCGAGGGCCAGAGATAAAATTGAGAAAAGAAAACCAAAAAGGAAAAAAAGATACAGAGCCAAATTCTTTTTATTGGCGTTAGACCAGGAGACAAAGAAAAAAAGAAATCATATAAAACAAAGGTCTCGGTTTGACAAAACAAAAAAAAAATAATAAAGGAAAAAACAAAAAAAAAAGGTGGAGCGCCTTCTCCGTTATCGGCTTTTACACACTAAGCTTATATCTATATATACAGAATAGTACGAAATAAGAGTGAGGTAAGTGAAAAGAACCAAAAGAAAAAAAATAAGAAAAGAAAAATTCTCACTCCTAGCAAAGGGAGGCTCGGAATGAGGAATGGAGGTTTAGGGTTTTTATATCGACACGGATCACGCGTACGGGGACCAGAGTCGATCCACGCGTAGGGACCACGGAGTCGTGTATGCCTTGAGGAGATACTTACCGAGTGGACCAGGATAGGCGCGCTAAGCGATCCAGCTCGGAGACCATGCAACAAGTAACTTTTCTTGGCTGGCGCGCCTCCTTATATACCCGAGGCGGATGAGGGGACGCAGGCGCGCCAGCCTCGAGAGAAGGGGTCTCGTGGTGGGAGAGCCTCCCGAGCGGGGAAGTTGCGATCGCGACGCCGAAGATCCGTGCGGCGAGCGCGCGAACCTTCGCGTTTACAATGGTGATGAAGATTATCGATTCACGTCGGTAAAATATTGATTCGCGTCCATGGCGAACGATTATCGACGGGGTCTGTACCAGTGTGTCGGCCTAACCTCGCGCGATGTATTTTGACAGGTGAGTGAATTTGAGGTTAAACGTTAAATATTACACAGCCAGTACTTAGCGTAATTTACATTTTTTTAGTGAACTTGAGCGGAGTTAAAAATTATTTCCTTACGTAACTAATCAGACTTTGTACATTTTTCTTTCTAGCTACGGTGTCCCTGCGGAGAGACTTCGCCGGTTAAGATTTTTGGCTACGCAGTCACTGCAGAGAAGACTTTTTGGATTACAACTGGGCGTCGCAGACTCCCCGCAGTCTTTGGGAAATCATCACAGAGTGGCAAGTATTAATCTAATCATTTAATTCTATTTTATAGTTAATTTTAATCTTGAATTTCTTTTTTCAGCTACGCAGACACTGCGAAGGGGGTTCGCAGGCTGCGACTTGGTTACGCAGCGGTGGGAACTCTGCGTAGAGGTTCCGCTGCGCTTCCTGAGGCCAAGATGAGTATTTACTTAATTGATATTGGGCTTAAATATAATATTTGTATTTTTCTGAATATATTTAATAGAATTAATTGTTTTATTTAACTTGTTTCAGGTTCGATGGAAATTGCCGAGGAAAAATCGACGGAAAAACGTTGTTGCCGAGAAGCGGCGTACAACAACGTTTTTGTAATTAACTTGTCCAAATGATTTGATTTTATACAAAAATAAACGATTTTTATTAACTCGATATAATTTTAACGAATTTTATTTAATTTGAACAATTTTTACGTCGGATTTTGACAATATAAAAGTCCAAGTGACTTTTATGATTATTTATTTGAATTAACGAAATTATATTTAAATTTGCGTTGAATTTCTCCACTTCCTTTTATTGTGATAATTTTAAAGGTTTAGAAAACAGAGCACGGTTGCGGGAGTCGAACGAAGCCGAACTACTCCGTGGCCAATGCTTTGTAGGTTAGGATGTTCACCAGTTGCGGGAGTCGAACGAAACCGCACTACTCCGTGGCCGAAGGAAGATTTAGGTTAGGAAAGTGCACCGGCTGCGGGAACTGAACGAAACCGAACCGCTCCGTCGTCGTATGCACGAAGGAAATTTAGGTTAAGAACGTACACCGGCTGCTGGAGCTGAACGAAATTGAACCGCTCCGTCGTCGAATGTACAGGAAAAAGGTAGGAAAGGTTGTGTTGTTAGGAAGTGGAGAAACTCGTTGCCTAACACTCAGGCAGTATGCTGAGGTCTCGGTTTCTCGAGAGAGAATGAGCGCCGAGTGCTGGACGGCACCGGCTTTTATACAGGCGAAATCCTTTGTTCTCGGATTTCGCAGAATTCTAAAAATAACTTTAAATATTATTGGTTTCGTTCCAGAGTTTCTTGGAATTCTGAAAATAACTCTAAAAATAACTATTGGCTTCTTTTTATCGTGGTGGAAACGCTGCTAGAGATCACTGGCTACGCGCTTCCCCCACTCACTCACGCTCGGATCTTATTGGCTAGGCGTGGCTTGAGTCTGCGCACTACGCTCGCCGAACGTCACGTACGCCACTTATTGCATCATCTTTTTCCCCCATTTACGTCCCAGAGTTCCGAGACGCGTTCGCTAGCGGGCTCGTTACCCCCACTTTCACTCGCGAGCTCACCGCGGGCCGGCGGATAGTTCCGCCGACGTCCGCTTGGCGCCAGCTCATTCGAGCGTCAGCCGCCGAGACGGCAACAGCTCCTGCTGCTCCAATGGTGCCGTTACAATACAAAGAAAAGTTTCCCCACGACGGGACCAGGCTTAAAATTCATGTACTAAGAAGCAATATTTATGAGAATTTTTGGAAAAAAATCGAAAGACCCAAACAATTTAAAAAAATGGGTTTCGATGCAAGAATCATAAAACTCGAGTCAATTAATTCTAAGAAATTTTTTTACATTGAAGTTTTGAAAACTTCATTTAAAAACACGCAACTTAAAAAAAAACATCCAATTTGATGTATTTTCAAACAAGTTATTGGCATTTAAAAAAAAACCACGCTAATTTTCAAAAATCCATATCTCGTGAGCGGCTCGATAAAAAAATTCGACAAAAATCATGAGCCTCTTTTACACAGAGTATGAAATGATAAAAAAATTTGAGCCGAATCAAAAATATGAATTTCCAATGTAGGTTGGGTTGGCATGGAATGCCCCATATATAAACCGAATGAGAGACAGTCAATATATGTAGCTCAGTTCCCTGGCCAAAGAAATTTGGAAGTGGTGTGAAAAGGGAGAAATATGGATCGCAGCCTCATATATTCGATCATCTGATAACGCCGAGGCAGATCGGGAATCACGAAGATTACAACCTGAAATAGAATTTGAGCTCTCGGATACAATTTTTCAAATAATAATAGAAGCTTTCGGAAAACCGAAAATCGATCTATTCTCTCTTATTTTAAAAACGCTTCAAAAAATCGAGAGGGAAAAATCGCGCGGGATAATAGTTGTGCCGTACTGGGAAGCTCAGCCATGGTTTCCCTTATTTTTATCCTTGCTCGATGCCGAACTAATTATTTTCAAGCCAGATATAAATTTGATTCACTCTTCCTGCAGAGAAGCCCACCCGTTGTGCCGTGATCTTACGCTGGTTTCCGCCAGACTATCGGATGGGGGAATGGGGGATATAGGGATGATATTACAAATATTGTAATATCACCCTATCAAAATCGTCACTTCGACAGTATGATTGCGGCCTGAAAAAACGGTGGCTGTTTTGTAATGGCAAGAAACTCGACCCGTTCAATTGCTCCGAAAAAGAAGTTTTATTGTTTCTCATGGAGGAATTCGAGAGAGGAGCTTCGCACAGTTCGCTAAATTGCTATAGATCTGCAATTCCGCTCATGGAGGGATCAGAGTTGGGAAAAAACGAAAAAATTCAACGGTTCTTCAGAGGCGTAGCAAAATTGAGACCAGCGGCTCCCTTTTTACTTTTTTACTTTTTACCCAAACGAAGAAATCAGTTTGGAAAACCTAACCTTGAAGCTGGTGACCTTCTTGGCATTATCTACGGGACATCGAATGCAGACCCTCTCTTTGATTGATACCAGAAATATCCATCAAGCAAACGAAAATACATTGGAAATTAAAATTCCCAATTCACTAAAAACATCAGGCCCAAAGAAAAGTCAGCCGGTTCTACGTTTACCATTTTTCACTGACGAGAAACCTATCTGCGCGGCCTCAGTACTGTAAGTAGTGGAGTTTTACATGTATACCCTTGTCGGGATTTTACATGGTGTGCTTTCTATATCACCTCTATTTATTTTATATTTCCATGATTCTCCTCTTATGATTCCTACTGTTTTTTTTTCTCCACTACGTACACTGTGGACCTACTTTTTACACGTGGGTTCCGAACCACAGAGAGTACAGCTTGGGACACTTCGAAAAATCCATTGGTGTCGGCGGCGGGAATCGAACTTTTTTTTTTTTGAAAAGTATTTATTGAAAGATAAGTACAGTAAAAATAATCGGTTACAATAAATACATAAAGAAAACCGTGAAATATGAGGGATAAAATTCCAGATGGATTCGGCTGTTCGGTGAAACACTCGTCTGGACTCGTTGGCGTGATTTAGAAAAAATGAATTAAAGTGTAGATGTAATTAGCAGAAAAATAAACGAAATCTTAAGATAATTAAGACATTTCTCTGGAGTTGGGGGAAAAATTGAATATAAAAACCCCTAAGTACGGTGTGTTTGTTAAGTTTAAAGCTAAGTTAAAACTAGATGGAACTTAAAATTAATAGGAACTAAATAACTAAGACTAAGAGTAAATTATACATGTTGTGACGGGCTCTTCACAATCGCTAGAGGAAATGAGGGGAGAAAATAAATAAATCACGCGAAAAATGAATTAAAATAATAATAACAAGTTTCCAATTTATTTATCAGATTTCATACAATAAAAAGAGGGAATTTATACGAGAAAAATAAGGGGCGCCAGCTGGTTGAATCGGTCCAGCAACCATTACAAAAATGGCCAAACTGAACGAACGAAAACAATAATAAATGACTTTGATGAATGAAATTAATTGAACTGGCTCAGGGAGAATCAAGAAAATCTTAAACGCAGGTACAAAGGGTCCCTGAAACTCAGGCGTCTTATTATACCAGTGACGTCATAGAGGGGACGACGAGCGAGCGAGGCACGCCATCGAACGAACCACGCGAACGCTTGAACCGGGCCGCGCCGGCGGAACCCGATTGAATGAATCGAGCGAAATCTCACTCGCGTCACACACAAAAACACGAAAAACGGGGCTGAATTAATGAAAAAGGGACACGCGGTGGGCGATCGACGATGGGAATCGAAAAATAGGCAAGAAAAGGGCTCAAAAACACGAAATAATGACTCGACAAATCACGGGAGGGAATGACGAAACCAAATGGGCAAAATGGCTTGACGGGGAATTCACGGGGAACGAACTCGATAGCACAACACTCGTCGCGTCGACTGACCGACGAAATAATCTCCTTCTCGAACGAAAAGTTCGAGAAAGCATACGAAAACGATAATTTGGAAATTTGGGGAGCGTCAAACGACAAAGGAAAAATGGCGTCGCACGCCCGGAAAGAATCGAAGGACTCACCTGTTTTCTCGATTTCTGAGAGGAAAATCGGAGAATTCGGTGCCGACGTAATCCAAGAATGTCCGGAGAGTGGTCCTTCGTGAAGCCGGGTCGTCGTAAAGATTTTAATTGTTAATTTGACACAAGAAAACGGGACACGTGTTGACCGTGTCGAGTCCGAAGCGGAAGAGAGAGAACTTCAGCGTCTCCTCGAGCTCTTCGGGACGCTCTCGAAGCTTCGCGAAGTCCGTGAGTCTCGATAGCCAATCAGAACGCGGCTTTAGAGCCGGCTGATTATCGATCCGTTATTGGGCGCCGGCCTCGCGAGATCGCACACAGGTGGCGCTGACGCTGGCCTCGCGGTCGAGCGCTGGCGCCACGCTGTCTGCCTCGCGAGACCGAGGCTCAAGCAAGATGGCGGCGCCCACGGCTGTCAAAACAGCCGTGGCGAAATCAAAGGGACGGCGATCGGGAAATTTGCCTTGACGCCGCGGAGCTTGTTAATTCCCTCCGACTCGACGGACAAGCCTTTTGTCGGAGGGACGACGCATGACTCGGATTCCGCGACTTGGCGATTAACGACGAATTCAAGGTAAGTACGGGGCTAAGGGGGGAAATAAAACATGTACACGAGGGGGAGGGAGGGAAAAATAACGTGAGTGGGTCACGAGCGCGAATTTGAAGCGAATGGAATGCTCGCTCGGTCGGTGTGTCGCTCGCTCGCGTTCGCGGAAACATTCTGGGGGGAATTTTGGTGATTTTTCTCCAAGTTAGTCGGTCTCGTTCGGTCCTCCGCGATCCTTGGGGGGGCTGAAATCAAATAAAAAGAAAAGGCCGGTCCCAGACTGGGATCCGGTAGCTCTCGCCGCGGCTCGACAGCTGGCAACGGTACTCAAAAAAGTGACAACGTCACAATGTACTGAAACGTTTTGGTTTTTCCGCGGAACGACTCTCTGTCTCGTTCCCGGGAGGAAACGGGATTCGGGCTCGAGTTGGCTTAGGATTTGGGAGCAGCAAAGAAAAAGGAGTTCCGTTTTTTTGTTAGCGATGATAAATTTACAATTACTGCAGCAGTTCCCTCTCTCACGAACTCCCAGGGAGTTTTTATGTGATGCCTCAGGGTGTTGTGTGTATATCGTCAGTAGAGACGAGTTCGACCCATCATCATCGGCATTCGATGAATGTGAGAGAGGTCGCTGCTAAAAATGTTACAAAAAGAGTCAAATTAAAGAATAGTTGCAGAAATCTAAGAGTAATTATTACAAAAACAGGGCAAGGCCCCGGTGCGGTGTTAGCGATGTTAGAGAGGTGAAAATTAATGAGGCAGGGTTTTTTATTCGTGAATAAAATCGTTAATTTAGGGAAGTAGAATTTATCGGAGTATTAGGAATATAGGACGAGGCAGAGAGTCAACGGTGTTTCGCATGACTAATCACGCACACGGAGAGTGTCGCGTGACGTCACGCTGGCGCGCGGTGGCTCTACGAACTCGGACGAGAAGCGTCACGAATAATTCATTTATTTAAGGTAAATTGCAGATGATTTTAGCGATGTTTTTCAAGGCTGGAGGAGAGATTATTCTCCCGAGTATTATTGGCCCGAAATTGATGCTTTAAGCGTCAGTGAAGCTGACGTTCACAGAGGAGCGAAATTCTCAAGTCCTGAGGATTGAAAAGTTCTCGTGGCGGGGCAGAACGAGTTGTTCTGCAGCGTTTACTTTACCAGGAGTAAACCGCGAAACCGGAGAAGCCGGTGTGCACAGCGTTAGAACAGGATCAAATTGGCCGATAGCAATTACAGGAGGCCCGCGAGAATCGCTACACGAGAAAAATGCGATTTTTATCCTGATATTCACGAGGTCCTGCCTATGGTCACCAATTAATGACCAATCCCGAGGTGAGAAAACAGGCGCGATGCGAGTACTTCCCTCAGGATTGGTTTCCTACTCACGAGCTCAGGGCATAGCGGAGGAGTCAACTTGTTTTAGCGCAAGTTCATTACCTGCAATAATTTGGACTTGAAGCTTTGTTGAAAATTTTGAAGAAGAATGATCATGAGCTCTCGTTCCTCGCCCTTAAATAGAGTAACGGCATGAGGGGAGAAGTCTCCCTTCTGCGTTACTCGGAGCGGTGAACGGTGGGAATTTTGGTCACGAGGTATAACTACGCGACTCAAGAGTTCGACCGTCGTGAATCCCACCCTCCGCGGGAGGTAATTGTGATGATTGTTGGTTTTTCGCGGCCCGACGGGATCCTGGCGAGTATCAGGAGTTTAAGATGGTTAAGGAGGCGTTTCGTCACGTTTGACAGGCGTGACAGGTGGGGCGGTTCCGTGGGCCGTCTCACGCACGGCTGGTCATCGAGGCGTCGTGATAAGAGGTGTGGACTGGGGTCAGGATTAATTTGGGTAATGTCTTGGTGATAAAAATGGCGCCGCTCACCTCACAGGAGCGCGAGCAAGGAGCCGCCCTGTCGGCCCGTGAGGCTGGCACGCTGCGTTCCGTTACAGTAAATTAAAATTAACTTTGGTCTTCATCTTTGGGTAGTTGATCTATTACTTTGGCATGGTTATTGTCGTAATGCGTGCCTCCTTGCTTGTGCAAGAAGGTTATTTTTACGGTTTTTCAATGATCTCAGGTGGGGGCAATTGTCATTAAGCCATTGGTATTTATTATAATTTAATCTGTGGAAGTCGCAGAAATCTCTTGGGGGTATTTCTGTTGATTTGGAAAAAAGTTGTCTGTTTGTTAGAAAATCTGTATATTTAAGCGAGATGCGTTTGTTGGCTTTATTCCTTTTCCAGTGCTACATTATTGGAATGCTGTCGGCGGTTTGTAAAAGACCTTGTTGGTCACAATAAATGAATGTTCGTGGTGTAATGGAGCCTGTTTTCATGTTGCGAGATGCTGCTGCATTGTCGGGGGTACTAATGCTTTGAAGAATAGGATTGTCGATTAGAGTAATATTCGCAAAATAGTTTCCACAGATTTTTAGTATGAAATTGTCAATACGTGGAATGTCTGCGAGTTTGTAGAGTTTCTTGTTTGAGATGTAGTGTAGAAAGTGAGTGTGTTCAGAACGGTATAGGTGGAGACATTTCCTTAAACATTGACGTTCGAAAGCTCTTAGTTTTTCGGACATTGTGTGGTTCATGTTCCACCATGTTGGTGGTGCGTAAGAGATAATTGGTCGGATTAAGAGTAGGTATAGAATGATTTTAGTTTTGTAGGAGAGGTGTTTGTTATAAAAAATTTTTATGTTGGAAAGAAACGCTTTTTTCGCTTTGGTGAGTTGATTTTCTATGTGGATGTTGCCTCTTAGTAATTTGTCAATATAGACACTTAAATATTTAACGTTATATTTGTGAGGGACTATGGTTTTGATGAGTGTGCCTGGGTTAGTAACGCTGATGTGGAAATTGTTGTGTTGTCTTCTTGCCATTGAACAGAGCTGGTTGAGTGGTTTTCTGAATAAAATGGTTTCACATTTGGTTGGATTGAGGCGGAGGTTCCACATTGTGTACCAAAGGTTGATTTTTTCGACTGTTGTTTCTAGTGTTGTCCTGGCTGATTCGATGCGATTGCTCTTGGTATAGTTTATAAAATCGTCTGCGAAGGCGATGGTTGAGATGTTCCCGGTGTTAATGTCGAAGCGTTGGTGCCATCCCAGGTAACGAAGGATTTTCCCGTGATCATGTCCCAGATGTTGTAAAGGAGTAGCTTCGGGAAGTTTTTGCCGTTGAGTTCGTTGAGTTTAAAGAGAAGCCCCGAGAGCCAGACTGTGTCGAAGGCTTTTTCCAGGTCGAGTAGGGCTGCTGCGACGAATTGTGAATTGCCCACGGCTGTGTTGATGTCCGAGAGGAGTTTGTGGATGGCGTGCGTAGTAGAGTGTTTGTGTTTGAAACCAAACTGTGTGTGTGGTATTGTGTTATTCGTGATACAGAATGATGTAATAAGTCTGTTGAGTATTATTTCATAAACTTTGCTTCGGTTCGGTGTAAGGCTGATAGGTCTGTAGCTGGAGGGATCGTTTTGGTTTTTGTTTTTCTTGAGGAGCGGTAGAACTTTTGCTTTTTTCCAGATTTTTGGGAAGTAGTAGTGATTTACGGAATTATTGAAAATAATAGTGAGGGATTTTGTTATATTGTGGGAGAGGTGTTTGAGGACGATGGAGGGGATGTTGTCCAGAGCTGATGAGGTTTTGTTTGGAAGATGTTTCAGTATCGACGTGACTGTGTGTGTGTTACAAAAAATGTTGTCAGTGGGGTTTGCTGTTTGTGGATTAGTGGATTTGTTCAAGTCTGTGAATGTGGTTAGCGTGGTGTTGTTTTCTTTCAGGGCACGTAGGTCTGCGAGAAATCTGATTGTGAAATTGTCGACGATTTCGCGTAGTCTTGTGCCTCTATTTAGGTGGTTGGGGGAGTTGATTTTTTCATACACGGTGCCGATAGCATTGAGTTTTTCTATCGGGTCGGTGAAAATGTAATTGTTGTTTTGAACAGTGGTGTTGGCTAGATTGTTGCGTGTGCGGATGAGTTGTTTAAATGTCGGAATTTCTATGTTATCAATTTTTATTGGATCGTTAAGGCGTAGGAGTCTGTTTATTTTGGGAAAGAAGGAGGCAAATTTGCGGTGGTTTATTTGTTTTAGTTGGTTTTTCCAATAGTTTTCTGTGGACTTTTTGAATTCGGCTTCCAGTCCTTTCTTTATTATTTTAATGACTGATTTAATATAAAGGGGGGCGGGGCTTTGGAAGTGTGGATTTAAGATAAATAATTTGTGGCTGGTTGAGATAAGTTTAGATTTGATTCTTTGAAGTGTTGTTATTGTGGAATTTAGATATTTGTGAGAGTTATTCGAGGGTTTGATACGAGGAACTGTGGCGTGGATGGTTGATGTGATAATATCGTTGCTGTATGTAATTGCATTATCAATTTCTTGGGGAGTGAGATTACGGTTGTCGGGAGGGATGTCGCGGAAGGTCTCGTTTAGGTGATTGGTGATTCTGTTCCAGTTGGTTGCTTTGTAAATGAGTCGGGGTTGAAGTGCGTCGATGGATTGTGTGGGTATTTCGTCGGAAGTAATAGAAAATTTTAGGGATATGGCCGTATGGTCACTGTCATATGGTAGAGTCTTTGTTTTTGAGTCTGGGCAGTCAATAAGGCTCAGCCTGGCGTCAACGAGGGCGAAGTCAAGGAACGTGCCAGCGCGTTTGTAGGTCGGAGAGTCGGGGGGAAGGATTCTCATTTTGTATCTCATACTATTGAGGAATTCCCATCTTTGGAGGCATTTACCGCGTGTATTACTGGCGTGGTCACCCCAATGGATATGCCTGGCGTTTAGGTCTCCAGCTAGTACGTAGAAATTTTTTCTATTGTGGAGTTTAAGGCTCTCGAAAAGGGTGACTAGCTCTGTTATAAAAAGGTCCCAGTCATCGTTAGAACCGTAAGCGCTTATTATGTAAATAATTTTATGGAGTTTGGAGATCAGTTTTATGATGGTGTATTCGAGGATGGCGTTTTTCGAAGATGAGGGACTTCTTATTAGAGAGAATGGGATTTCTTTTTTGATGAGGATGACTGAGCCTCCTCCTCGTGTCGCGTTGGGTCTGTCTGTACAAATTATGTTGTAATTTAGGAATTCCAGTTTGTGTTTGAGATTTAATTTGGTTTCAGTTAGTAGGATAATGTCGTGGGAGTATTTTTCTGTACATTTTATCAGTTCGAGGCGTTTTTGGTGGGTGATTAAGGAGTTGACATTGATAGCCGCTATATGATGTTGCTCAGTGCGATTGGGGTGTTAGGCAGTGTTGGTGAAGTAAGAGGACAGTATGAACTCAATTTTGGCTGCGTTTGCAGAGACTTGTGCTGAGATCGCTTGTAATTGCTCTGTTATTAACAAAGCGAGATCGTTTTTGAGTTCATTAAGCCAGTTTGGGTGGGTGTGATTCGGGGGAGGCCCGTTCGAGTTGGTCGAGGAGAAGTTACTAGAGTTGGTGTTTGAGTGTGAAATATTTGGTGTATTTTGTGTGTATGAGCAGTGTGTGGGCTCTGGTTGTGGGGTGAGGGTAAAGTTTCGAGTTTTGTTTTGAGCCATTTGAGCGTAGGAGATCGTGGGGGTGAAGGGAGTGGCAAGTTTAACTATTTTCTCGTGAGTTTGTGTGGTGCGTTTGGTTTCGTGTTGTTTTTTTACTTTTACCGCAAGTTTCATGTAGGGGCATCCTCGGTAACATGCGGGGTGTCCGTGGAGTCCGCAGTTGGCGCAGGTCAGGTCCTCTGGGTTGGTGTTGGTTGTGTATTTGCATTGTCCTGGCTCATGGGACTCAGCACACTTCACGCATCTGTACAGCAGATTGCAGTTCTTACTGGCGTGGCCTACACGTTGGCATTTCTTGCATTGGACCCTGGTTTTCTCAAGTGCTCCCACATTGGACCCCTGGTTTTCTCAAGTGCTCCCACTCGACTCTTTGGTATGCCAAGGAATTTATTTTGAAGAGCTGGCTGATTTTGCTCTTGTTGGTGACTTGTATGAGATGGTGGTGTTTTTCCGGATTGTTTTTGTCGAAATGAAATTTAGAGACTTGGATTATTTCCATATCTGGGAGATTCAGATCTAGAATTTCCTGTTTAATATCTTCGGGCTGAAAATTGCCTCGTATGCCTTTGATGATTAATGATTTTGGCTTTTCTTCGATCGGTGTGTATGTGTAGAACTGGGTGTTGCTTTTTATTAGCGATGTTTTGATTTTGTTATAATTCTCCAGGTCCTTCGGATATACTAAATGATTAGTATCATTGATTTGCTTCAGGATGATACTGTTCCTTGGGATGTTGAGCTCTTTGGTGAGCGATATAATTTTTTCAAGCGAGGAGTGCGCTGTGTAAATAGGCGGCGGTTTACGCTTGTTTTGTTTATTTGAAATGGCTCGGCCGCTGAGTTGGTCTGTGTGTGCGGCATCAAGTTCCATTCCGCTGTCGTCGGATAGGGCTTCATACCGATTTGATGCGGTCGTCAAGGGCTCATGAAGTGAGGCTGGGTTGTGTCTACGTTTGAAAGTATTCCTTGGAGTTTCCCAGTCAACGCTGGTTGAAGGCTCGTTTTGTGGCGTTTGGTTCTCTGCATCGGGGGGGGGGGATGCTGTTGGAGGCTTGCGCTTACGTGCGGCCGGGGGAGAGATGGAGGAATTTTAGATATCGTTGGTTTTTTATATTCCTTTAGGCGATTTTTGTGAATTCTGTCTGAATTCCCTGTGAATGATGTATTTCGCTTGAAAGCGTGCGTGATATCGGAGGAGTTTATGTTTTCGCGTGAACTCAAAATATTTGAACTTCGCACTGAATCAGCACTGATATTGTTCGGAGTGGTCATTATTAGACCTGATGCCAGGGCGTAAGGCCCGGCTCGGATGGGGTCTTTGTTCACTCTGAGGCGCTTGATTTTGTTATCACAGACACCGATTTTTAATAATATGAACTAAGCACTGCGCGAGCCTGGCGAATCAGGGTGAATTCGCGGCTCGGTAGTTAGCATGGATGCCCACTTTGAGAAGACTGAATTTTGTAACTGCTCGGGAGAGACAAAAGGCGCGATGTGTGTCCTTCGGCTGTCACACTCGAACTGGCGGGAATCGAACCCGGGCTCGCTGGGTGGGAGCCGGGCCCGTTACCACTGAGCCACTGCCTCTCTGGCCTCAGTACTGTTGAGGTATATAGAGAAAACTGAAGGTTTGCGAGGTTCAGAGGTTAAGTTATTTATTTCATTCAAAAATCCGTATAAAGTCGCAGGAATACAGACCTCGAGTCGGTGGATAAAGCTAGATTTGACAAAAAGTAGCATTGAAACAAATGTATTCTTGGCGTATAGCACGCGTCACGCGTCGACATCGGCAGCTAAACAACAGGCCGTCGATATTGAAGTCATTCGAAAAACAGCCAGTTGGTCAAAAGATTCGGAGACTTTTGCTCGTTTTTATGATCGACTTATTCCATGGAAAGCATGAATTTTGCTGGAGCGATAATGAAAACTTAAATACAAAATATCGTTTGTTACGATCTTATTTTTGGTTTATAAATAAGCCTAACATCGTTATAATTATGCAATAAAATAAAAACAGAATTGGTATAACTGCCGTAACTATCTTTAAACGACTACACTTATGATCTCGAGGAAGAGGCGCAAAATACAATTAATGATTGAACGGACCTTGGTAAAGTTCAATCCCGCCCTTATATCTCTAAAGAGATACCCGAGAGTTGAGTTACGGCAGTGTCTTTGAAGAATGAAGACTCAAGATGGTCGCGAGTCGGGTATGGGCGAAATAGCATGTCATTTTTTTCCCTAGCTCTGAAAGTTGTGGCGACACTATGGGAAGTGGGGATACTACACTTATGATCTCTTCGAAATAGGCGCTTCATGCAATCATGATTGAACTTCACCAAGGTTCGTTTAATCATCAATTATTTCTATGTTCTTTCACCGCAGAGGAAGGCGGACCGGAGGGCTCCCACTGAGACGGCCTCAAAGGGACCTTTTCGAGGTAGGTCCTGACTACTATGAATGACGACGAAAATACATTTTTATAACTTTCAATTGGATACTGTGACGGGTTCGACACAAGCGCGAGAGAATTTGAGGGAGAAAAACAAATAAATAAGGCGAAAAATGAATTAAAATAATAATAACAAGTTTCAGCTTTATTTAAGGGAATTTATACAATCAAAAATTAGGGAATTAATACGAGAAAAATAAAGGGCGCCAGCTGGTTCAATCGGTCCAGCAACCGTTACAAAAATGGTCCAAATTTATCGAACAAAAAACAAGAATAAATGACTTTAATGAATTAAAATTAATTAAACTGGCTCAGGGAGAATCACGATAATCTTAAACGCAGGGACAGAGGGTCCCTGAAACTCAGGCGTCTTATTATACTAGTGACGTCATAAAGGGGACGCGAAGGAGCGAGCCACGCGATCGAACGAACCACGCGGACGCTCGAATCGGGCTTCGACGGCGCGGCCCGATGGAGCAAGCAAAACAAAGCTTTGCTCGCCTCGCACGAAAACACACGAAAATATGCGAAAACGGGGCTAAATTAATGAAAAAGGGACACGAGGCGGGCGATCGATGATAGGAGTACGAGAAAATATGACGATGGGGCTCAAAAAGGCAAAGTAATGACTCGAAAAGTTACGGGAGGGAATGACGAAACAAAAGGAGCAAAATGGCTTCACAGGAACTTGACGAGTAACGGACTCGATGGCACAACACTCGTCGCGTCGACTGACCGACAAAATAATCTCTTTCTCGAACGAAAAGTTCGAGAAAGCACACGGAAACGATAATTTGGGAGTTTGAGGAGAGTTAGACAAAAGGGGAGAAAATGGCGTCGCACGCCCGGCAAGAATCGGAGGACTTACTTGCGTTCTCGGTTTTGCGAGAAAAACACGAGAATACGATGCCGAAGTGATCCAAAAATATCCAGAGAGTGGTCCTTCGGGAAGCCGGGTCGTCGTAAAGATTTTAATTTAATAATTTCCACGGAAGAATATCAAAAAAAACACAAAAAAACTGGACAGCGTGTTGACCGTGTCGAGTCCGAAGCGGAAGAGAAAGAATTCCAGCGTCCTCGCGAGCTCCTCGGCACGAGCGCGAAGCTTCGCGAGGCCCGGGAGCCTCGATAGCGAATCAGATCGCGGCTCTGCAGCCGGCTGATAATCGATCCTATATCGAGCGCCGGCCTCGCGCGATCGCACACAGGTGGCGCCGACGCTGGCCGCGCGGCCGAGCGCTGGCGCCACGCTGTCTGCCTCGCGAGACCGAGGCTCGAGCAAGATGGCGGCGCCCACGGCTGTCAAAACGGCCGTGGCGAAATCGAAGGGACGACGTTTCGAAAATTTGCCTCGACACCGCGGAACTCGTTGATTCCCTCCAACTCGACGCACGCGCCTTTTGTGATATATTTAATGAGATTATACGAGGATTATTAAATTTCTAAGACGCAATTATATACGATGAACTTTTGCTTTTATTTTACTTCGATGGCGAATGGCGATGATATTCAAAGAAACATAATTTTGGTCGTTTTTGACTTACAAGAAACGATCCACACGCAAACACGCAAAATTTTCAATCACGCACTCACGCACACACATTCAACGCTCGCAAAATTGTACATTTTAAAAGCACGATCAAATAGTATTGTTATATTCGGTTCAGATTACATTGAATAAAATAGAGAGAGAGAGAGAGAGAGAGAGAGAGAGAGAGAGAGAGATATTGGACAAAATATAGACTTATCTCGTGTCTGAATGTTGGTAATTAGACGACCAGTCTAATTAGATCGAGAACGACGACGGAAGAGAGTGAACGAGGTCCTTCGGGCCTCGTTTATATGGTCTTTCCACCTCTCGTGGAGATCACGAAAATTTCCTCCTCTCTTCCAAATTTGGTTTTTCTCGATCGGGGGAAATTGATCGAAGTCGAGATGCTTACACTTTTGTCGGAGGGACGATGCTTGACACGGGTTCCGCGACTCGGCAATCATCGAGGAATACAAGGTAAGTACAGGGCTAAGGGGGGAAAATAAAACATTTACACGCGGGGCAGGGAGGGTGAGGCGTCTCAGTCGATCTTCAAGACGTTTTTCACGGTTTGCCGTGCCTGAATTTCTGTTCGTTTTCCCCATTTTTCGTCACTTTTCAAAAACACGTTGTGGCTTTGTCGGCACAAAGATGAAGAGTGACGAAAGTAGGAGAATGCCGCAGGGGCGACGCAGTTTTTTTTACCTAACTGCTATTAAAATTGTGGCGACGTCAGTGTCAAATGGAGGTACTACATGGTGATCATGAAGGAAGAGGCGCGAAATACAATCCTTTTTACGTTAAACATTTTTGGCCAGTGCTCGTTTTCCATCTATTCAAATAAATATCATTTTTCTGTCTCGTGTTGTATCGGTGTTTATCGTCTACCACTTCCACTTTTTCGCTCATATAACTGGGCATTAATCCATTTTTCATCTTATATATCATTATGCATACTTTAAATTTCAATCTTTGTTTAACCGTCTGGAAACCCAACACATCCAACATATACTGTACCCATGTATATTTATTACATTTAAGAATCGCACGCATTGCACGGTTTTGGCAACTTTGCAGTTGTTCCAACCAGTAATTGTCTAGGTTTAGAAGTACTGTGTTACAATATTCCAGATGTGGAGCAATTACCGTTTTATAAATTGTTATCAGTGCGTACGAGCTCACATGTTTGTTCATCCTATACATTAAATTAATTTTTTTCGCTACTTTTTTAACAGTATATTCGGCAGAGCTCTGAAAGCTCAAATTATTGTCTATTATTACTCCAAAGTACTTCATCTCATCAACCTCTTCAATTTTATCATTTTCTATCTTAATATCACAGCTATTCTTTATATATGGCTTCCGTATATCGTGTATAATCATGAATTTGGTTTTTTGAGTATTCAGTCTCATTGCATTTTCATTCAACCACTTCATAATATTTTGTAAATCATAATTTAGCTTATATTCAATCTGAGTCAAGTCCGAACCTTTAACATATATTATTGTGTCATCTGCGAACATTTTACACGAACAGAATGTCAGCTGTTCTACAATGTCATTTATGTACAAAATGAACAACAACGGCCCTAGGACTGAGCCTTGTGAAACTCCATGTACCGTGTTTTTTTCTTTTTGATATTGTCCTTCCATATTTCACCACTTGTTCGCGGTTTTCCAGATATGACTTTATCCATTTATATGTATTACCAACGATTCCATATTTTTCAATTTTTTTTAAGCATTAAACTGCGACCAACTGTCTCGAATGCCCTCTTGAAGTCTAAAAAGACAACTCCTATCAATTCGCTTTGGTCAACATATTTTTTCCATTCCATTAAAACGTTTTGGATCCCAGTTTCGCACGAATAGGTTTCTCTGAATCCTGATTGTTCATTTTTAATTATATTACTCCTATTAATATATATTAAAAGCTGGTTCTTTGCTTCTACTTCCAGAACTTTTTCGTAAATTGGTAGCATGTTTACTGGTCTGAAATTTTCTGCTTTATTTGTCCCTATGATTTTTGGTATTTAGTCCAGTCATTATATACATTTGGAAATGCAAATGAACCGAGAAAGCCAAATTTTGGATATTATGTAGGGAGATGCTAGAAAAGCTTAAGTTCAAATTGTCGACCAAAATAACCTTGTGGGTTTTCCGCCATCTTAAAAAAAGGGTTAAACTCATTGTAAGCGTGGAATTGTTTCGGCGTCTGTTTTTAATGGGGCAACGCGCAATTTGGCACAAGCTAAATTCACGTAAATTTCGTTGCTTTGATTGGTCGATCGTACGTATAAGCATGCTCCGTATCCAACCTTGCTCGCGTCGCAAAACCCGTTGTTCAGTCCCCAGGACCCAAGAGTGCTGGGAAACTTCTGTTTTTTCTGCTGGATCAATAATCCATAGTTTAAGGCAGTCGAATTATTCTATTCGCGTATCTTCAAAGGAACCTCTCGGCCATTTCGCTTTTTTTACCTCAATAAAGCGAGGCTGGGCTACTCGTGCGACGCAGATGTTTTTTGGTAAAAACCCGAAGGATTATCTCTGGCGAGTTAATCCTTTAATTATTGGTACGTGTAAGGGTCCGTCTCTGGCGACCAAATGTTTTATAACATCTCGCGCATTTGGACGTCGCGTACTCCTACGGGTAGCTTCTTGCCCAGCCTCGTACTTACCTGCGGGGGTTGACGCTTCTTAAAAAATATGTTACCGGGGGAAAAAGAAAACCCCTTTTTAAATAAAGAGACAACCAATGAGGATACGCGAAACCAATTTTCGAAACGTCTTTTCTCCCTCCCAAAACGGAGAGACGGGGCTTCGAGGGTTTGGACAAGTAAATTTTTACTTTATTCTCTTTCTAAACACTTACACGAAACGTTGACTCGGACAAGACTTTGCTTGCTCCCTGATTTTCGACTCTATCACTTTTAACATCCACAAATTCTTCAAACTCATATTTTTGTAACAATAGAAAATAAAAGTCGTTTAATAAACATTCATTTCTCTATTTAAATCTTCAGTGAAATTTTGAAGAGTTGTTACCAATTTATTGACGACGAGGCATTGGCAACAATGCGAAGGCGAGGCAGGATTTTTTATCGCAATAAAGATGAGAGCAGCGAAACGAGAGCGAGCGACGATGAGAACAGCGAAGTGTGAATGAGCGACTTTACTCGAATTTCGCAGCCTTTTCCGAAGAGACGACGGTGGAAGCGACGCACGAATCGGACCACGAACGCTTGCCGCGCGTCGGGAGTCGGACGAGGGTTCGTTTCGTAGCTTCTTTAGGCGGCTTGATGTTTTCGGGATCTCTTGCGGGTGTCGGAATCTCGATAATTTTGGCCTTTGATCGATCGCCAGTTCCGACCTTGGCCGGCCTCGTGGTGACTCGAGTGCAGATGATGTGGTTTGTCCGATTTTCTTGTAGAGGAACTTTGATGCGCTTTAGCGGAACCGATACACGGCGCAAGGATCGGGGAGGGACGACCGTTGACGTAGGTGCAGGTGAGGAAGAAGCGAGAGGGGGAGATAGGTTGAGGTCTTCGGCGAGAGGTTCGATGGTGAGTTCAGGTAGAATAGACTCTGGACCAGGGGGGGAGGGGAGAGCGTAGCGACGTCAGGCACCCGAATTGTTACAGCGTTTCCGATTTCTGAGGCTGGCAATGGAACCAGAGATGAAGAAGCGATGCTGCGAATTTTTTCCCGAGTGGGAGACTAAGACAACCGTCGCAACTCCCAACTCCGACCAGCGACGACAATACCCTGTCGAGGATCGACACCGGATCGAAGTACCAGTTCGCTAGCGAATCCCGCGAGCCTTTTTGTCATGCGACGCTCACGCCGGCGTTGCTTCCTTTCCTCTTCCGTCATAGATTTGAGCAGGAAGGGTAATAATCAATTGATAGAGACTTAAGTGGATAGAATGTGTAACAAAAAAACTATTTTTTTTATTTAGGACGAGTATTTTATGAAAAAATAAATTCTAAATTGTTCGAAGAACGGTCGAGATTTCCTTGGGCGCGAGCAAACAAAAGAAAAAAAAACAACACGAAAGAATACAGAACAAAAGCTTAAGCCTATGATTATTAATGAATTAATTACTTTTCACAAAGGAACAAAAAGAAGGAGTAACGACGATAAATTCTGTAGTCGTGATAAAGTAATAACGTTTGGTAACAAAGATTCGCTGTGCGATTTTATTCTAAGAACGAATGAATTAAAGACAAAAAAAAATAATTGCCATTCGGCCTTAGCGGCGTAGAAGGCGTGAGAAGAAAAAAAATTAAAGGGGAAACTAAACGAATACGCCGTTCAGCCTTAGCGGCGTAAAGGGCGTAGTGAGATCGCGAGAATGATTTGAGGTTGTGTCTCGTGGGGTGTTCGGCTTTAGCAGCGTAAAAACCCGTGTGGCTCTTGGTCCTTCGGCCTGCGCGGCGTAGAAGACCGGAGAATAGTGCAAACTTCCAGCGTTCGCTCCGCTTTATATAGGCGAACTCGACCAAGCGCCGCGGCGTCCCCCACCACTGGTGCGCGAGCCAATTGTTGCACGCGCGGAGTCGCGTGGCCAGGGCCCACGGCGAAGAACGCTGACTCGGCGCTTCGGTCGTTTCCGTCGATACTCGGCAGAGTTCGACTGGGTACAAGCGTCTGATACGACGTAATACTTATTAAGAAAATTGAAATTAGACCTAACGATACGCTTTGAGAGAATATTTACACGTACAGAAAAATATCTTGAACTAAGGATATTAGGAAAGAAAGAAAGAATAAAGCACTTGAAAAAAGAAATTAAGGAACCCCTTCGGTCTTGTCGACGTAAAAGGCGTTTTAAGTAAAGAATGAGAAAAGTTAATACTACGCTTAGCCTTAGCGGCGTAGACGGGGTTAAGAGATTTTAGAGAATATTCCCTCAGCCTGGTCGGCGTTCGAGAAAGTTGGGATGCGGCTCGTGGGGTATTCAGCTTTGGCAGCATAAAAACTCTGAGGCTCTCGATCCTTCGGTCCGAGCGGCGTAGAAGACCGGAGGCAAGTGACACCATTCTCGAGTTCGCTCCGCTTAATATAGGCGAACTCGACCAAGCGCCGCGGCGTCCCCCACCACTGGCGCACCAGCCAATCGCCGCACGAGCGATGTGGCGTGGCTAGAGTCCACGGTGGAGATCGCTGGCTCAGCGCCTCGGTCGCTTCCGCCGATACTCGGCAGAGTTCGACTATGTATAAGAGTCTTGGATTATTTTTATTTTTTCTTTCTTTTTTTTTCTTGTTAAACATTGAGGGTAAAAGAGCGATCGACGGTATAAAAATATGTGGGCCAAAAATTGGCGTACAACAGAGTGATAACCCACTCAAAAGTTCATTTTATCCTTAAAATCGTTCCTCTCGGGTCACTCGTCGTCAGGAACAGTCACGGGAATTAGTATCAGCGTATCGAAAAGATATTACCGGAATTTACAACTCCGGGAAGCATCTCCGAAGAATTAACGTGAGCTATCGCGTCGGTCAGCCCGTACATTTTTTTGGTCCTTCGAGCCGGATAGCTGTGAATAGACAGTCAATCGAAGTGTGAGAATCAACATAAAAGTGAACGAAAACCAATCGCGAGTGCGCACCCTGAAGATCCATAATCCGGGAAGCCCAACTACGCCAGGAATCGTTCAAAGTCGGTGAACAGAGCGGAGCTGAAGTCATCATCACCTACCGCAAAAATTACATCACCAGACAGTCAACACGACATCGAGAGTGCTTGAAGTGAGAAGAAATATTCCACGTCCGCACCCGCAACTACTCAAGGAGCCAACCAAGGTCATTGGACAACAAAGGTAAGCTCATTAAGCAAAAAATCGTCAACAAATTCCTTTCTCCGTCTTCAATCCATTTGTTTCGATCTCAAACAAAATGCCACAAGCTAGCGAGTCAGCGGGAGAAGCAAGTAGGGCAAAGGCAATCTCGAATCTTAAGCAGGAGCGCGGTCAAATCAAGTCAAAGATAACGAAATTCACAAATTATCTTGAGAAAGCTGGGATTCACGCAAACAATGATTACATCGATAAACAGATTGCAAAAATCGACAAGGCACTCTTAGACCTCCCGCGCATTCAATATGAACTGCTGCAACTCGAGCCTGAAACGGATCACGAAGCGGCAGAAGAACTTATATTGGATGACCACGAGAATGTGTTAGTATTAGTCAGAAAGTTTAGAGATCAGAGCTGCGGCGGTGTTGTTGATAGAAACTCGTCAGTGAACGACCATCTTCTGTGTTAACAACCACCCCACCAATAGACTTTCTTGCAACATTGCCAAGGGTGGACGCGAAAAATTCGACGGAAGTTTAGAAGATTGGCGCACGTACAGAGATTGGTTTATTCAAACAATCCATAATCGACACGGGCTATCGAACGCGCAATGGTTAGATTATCTAAAACGAACACTTACAGGAGAAGCATCAAACACGATAAGCGTATTTCAGGCAACTGACGATAATTACGCGGTAGCCTGGGACCTTCTCCAGTCAACTTACGACATAGAATACATTTTAATTCTACGCCATTACGATTTGTTGATGGAAACTCCCGCGATGAAAAACAATTCCGCGGAAGAGATCAGGAAACTTTTAAATACTATTCAAATGCATACGCTTGCAATGAAGGCACTCGGAGAAGAAATCGAGAATTGGAATACTCCGATCGTGCACACAATATTAAAACGACTAGACAAGGACACCGCGAGAGAATGGAATAGGAAAATGCAGGGAAATAAAATGCCCCGATACGAAGACATTCTAAGATTTCTGCGAGAAGAAGCGACGCGACTTACATCCATGGCATCGTCGGCAATGAGCCAGTCCGCTCCGTCGACGTCTAAATCGCAAGGAAAAACAAAGAGACCGCAGGAGAATCATAACGGTCAAAGAGTGCGATCGCTTCTGACCACCACAGACGGAAAATTATGTCCCGCGTGTAAGGAAGAACATGCAATTGAAAAATGTCTAAAATTCCTTTCATTAACTACCCCCGAGCGAATACAAGCAGCTCGAAAGGCGGCCCTGTGCTTGAATTGTCTGCGAGGTAATCATAAAACTCGCCTGTGCAAATCTTCTACCTGCTCCACGTGCCAAGGACGTCATAACGCTGCCTTACACTTGACCAAGGAAGAATTGACCACAATAAAGGCAACATCGGCATGACTAGAACCGATCGAAGCCTCGGACGCGCAACCTGTTACGGCACTCGTAGCAACTCTCCCTACTAGAGATATGATCGTAACAGCAATAATCCATATACAAAACAACGCTAATCAATTCATTCAATGTCGTGCAGTATTAGACACGGGATCAAGCTCTAATTTTATGACCGAAGATTTAGCCAAGGTACTTAAACTTGATCGAGAAAAATTCAGCATTCCCATCGAAGCTATTAACAACGCTCAGTCAAACTCGAATTATTTGGTAAAGGCCACAATCAGCTCCAGAATCAACGGGTTCTCCAAAACGCTCAGTTTTCTAACGGTCTCCACTTTAGGTGGATTACTTCCCAGCGAACCGATCGACAGAAATCGACTCAAAATTCCGAAACACGTTCAATTAGCCGATCCAAAATTCGATCAACCAGCGCCAATCGATTTATTATTGAGTGCTGGGACAACGTTATCGATGCTTCGACAAGGCCAAATAAAACTGAACGGCCCAAACGAACCAGATATCGTGCTACAAGAGACGAAATTCGGTTGGATAATTGGAGGGAACGCATTATCGAAGGGACAGTTACCGGCAAAACAATCACTTCGCAATTATTACACCAGTGCTGACAGGGATTTACGAAACTTCTGGAAGATGGACGACATCCAAGAAACAAAACATCTTTCAAAGGAGGAAGAAGATTGCGAAAGACATTTTGAGGAAAACGTCATACGCACACCAGAGGGACAATATGTAGTCGCACTTCCGTTTAACAGCCGTCAATCGGAGATAGGGAATTCGCGTCTTCTCGCCGACAGAAGATTTAAATCGCTTTTGAGAAAATTCAAACGCAATCCAGAGTTCGAAAGGCAATATACTGCCGTAATGCAAGAATACCTGGATCTTGGTCACATGTCCAAGCTTTCGGAAGAACCCCCTGAAGGTGAGGGTTTTTACCTGCCTCACCATGCGGTCATAAAGGAGTCGAGCCTTACAACGAAATTACGAGTCGTCTTCGATGGCTCGGCAAAAACTGAGGATAATCCAATATCACTAAACGATGCATTAATGGTCGGACCGACAATTCAGGAAGATATATTTGCCTTATTAACGCGCTTTCTTACACACCAGTATGTTCTGACTGGCGATATAGAAAAAATGTATCGACAGTTTTTGATTCGCAAGGAAGACAGAAAATATCAGCGAATCTTGTGGAAAGACGCAAAGGGCAACCAACAGACGTATGAATTAAATACAGTCACATTCGGGTTGTCATGCGCTCCGTACCTCGCCATCCGCTGCATTCATCAATTAGCAGAGGATGAAAGGCTTCAGTTTCCAATCGCTTCGAAAATTATCAAAAGAGACTTGTACGTGGATGATCTCCTCACCGGAACAGGCACTTACGAAGAAGCAGAAACATTGCGCAACGAAATCTCGAACTTGTTGAGTCCTGGAGGTCTCAACCTGCGACAATGGGCTTCGAACGAGCCTGGTCTCCTGGAAGGATTACCTGGAGGAAGCGTGAACTTGCAACTAAGGACGTCGAATGATGCCACAATAAAAACTTTAGGCCTCCATTGGAACTCCGCAAATGACTCTATAGTCTACACAGTGAAACCCATAAAGGAGCTACCGAAGGTAACTAAACGAACGATGTTGTCCGACGTAGCGAAAATCTTCGATCCACTTGGATTTCTCGATCCAGTAGTCATAAAGGGCAGGATGATTCTCCACAAATTATGGTTAGAGAAATCAGGATGGGATGACGCGATTCCCCTCAACATACTCACCGAATGGAGAACATACGCAGCTCAATTGACTCAACTTAACAACGTATCGTTTGAACGACGCACCATCATACCTCAGGCCGCAAACATACAGTTACACGGATTCTGCGATGCTAGCGAAAAGGGATATGGCGCTTGCATTTACGTTAGATCAATCGACATCAATGGCAAAATACAAAGCCATCTTTTGTGCGCCAAATATCGCGTTGCACCCATAAAACCGGCGACACTCCCCCGCCTCGAATTGTGCTCAGCAGCCTTGTTAGCTGATTTATATGTTGCAACCAAAAAGGCCATCCATCGCAAGGTCAATCAGACAACTTTCTGGTCCGATTCAATGGTAGCATTACATTGGATAAATACGCCTCCACATAAATTATTGGTGTTTGTCGCAAACCGAGTAGCTGGCATCCAAGAAAAAACCGCAGGTTCGGAATGGCGACACGTCCGCTCTGGAGACAATCCAGCTGATCACATCTCGCGAGGATTACTCCCTAACGAATTTCTAAAAATATCTAACTGGAAAACTGGTCCATCGTGGCCCTCACTGGAAGAGAACTTGTGGCCGGAAAGCCACTTAATCATCCCAGCCGAACCTCCCGAGATGCGGAAGGCCCAATGTTTTTTGGCTACCGCAGATCATAAAAAAGCGGGAGCACAGATTTCATTCTTCGAAAAATATTCATCAATCGGAAAACTTAGAAGAATAGTCGCCTATGCATTACGTTTCAAGAAAGATAACACTTTCAAGGGCTCACTTTCTGCAACCGAATTGGAACTCGCGAACCAGAGGATTATTAAAACAGTTCAAGAGTCTGCATTTCCGAACGAAATAAAGGAGTTGCAAGGGGACCAAGTTCTCTCAAAAAATCACAAGTTCAAGGCACTCGACCCTTTCATCGATGAGAAAGGACTATTACGCGTTGGTGGAAGACTCAAAAACGCCTTATACCGTACTCACAAAAACATCCACTGCTAATTCCAAAGGGACATCACGTAACAACGTTGCTGATACGGAATGAACACCTCACCAACTATCATGCAGGAGCACAGACGACATTATACGCCCTTCGAAGAAATTACTGGTTGCCTGATGCTAGACAACAGGTGAGGAAAGTAATAAGAGCTTGCGTTACTTGCGTCAGAGCGAATCCACCACAGAGCGAATACATAATGGGAAATTTACCGAAAATTCGAGTTACCGAGGCTCGCCCCTTTTACAACGTGGGAGTCGACTATTGCGGACCATTTTTCGTGAAAGAAAAGAAACATCGGAACCGAAATCGAATAAAAATATGGGTCTCCGTCTTCGTCTGCTTGGTGACCAAGGCAGTACACTTAGAAGCCGTCACTGACCTGACCACCGAAGGGTTTATGGCCGCACTCAAACGATTCATTGCCAGAAGAGGAAAGCCGAAAAACATTTATTCTGACAACGGCAGCAATTTCATCGGTGCAAACAGAGAGATCAAGGAATTATATTCGTTTATCTAATCAAGTGAACACAACAAAATTGTTCAAGAAAATCTCGTGAAGCAGCAAATAACGTGGCATTTTATGCCACCCCTTTCGCCTCATTTTGGAGGTTTGTGGGAAGCGGGTGTTAAGTCCTTTAAGCACCATTTGAAAGGGATCTCCGATGATTTAGTAACTTTTGAAGAATTTAACACTCTAATAATCGAGATCGAAGCAATTTTAAATTCCCGTCCTCTCACTCCTATTTCCACCGATCCTAACGACCTAATTGTTCTCACCCCTGGTCATTTTCTCGTTGGCGATTTTTAATGAGCTTGCCAGAGACCAACTTCGAGACAACGCCGTCCAATCGCCTGTCTAGCTGGGAATTCATTCAGAAGAAACAACAAGAATTCTGGAAACGGTGGCATAAGGAATATCTGAATGAACAAAACCTGAGGAGTAAATGGACCAATGGCAGCCACAGCATCAAGGAGGGCACGGTCGTAATTCTACGAGAGGATAATCTGTCACCTAGACAATGGTCTCTAGGTCGTGTGATTCAGACTTATCCAGGAGCCGATGGTGTAATTCGAGCAGTCAGGGTAAAAACTGCGACTGGCGAATTCGATCGAAACATCCGCAAACTCGCACCGTTGTTCCTCGACAGCAATGAAACAAGCAGCACATGAATAATATAACTCTGTCTTTTAAAGTATTTAGACAATAGTTTCCGTAGCATAGTATTCAATGTTCATTTTGTTGATCAATTGAGAACAATCTCTCAACGTGGGGAGAATGTTCGGTCCCCAGGACCCAAGAGTGCTGGGAAACTTCTGTTTTTTCTGCTGGATCAATAATCCATAGTTTAAGGCAGTCGAATTATTCTATTCGCGTATCTTCAAAGGAACCTCTCGGCCATTTCGCTTTTTACCTCAATAAAGCGAGGCTGGGCTACTCGTGCGACGCAGATGTTTTTTGGTAAAAACCCGAAGGATTATCTCTGGCGAGTTAATCCTTTAATTATTGGTACGTGCAAGGGTCCGTCTCTGGTGACCAAATGTTTTATAACATCTCGCGCATTTGGACATCGCGTACACCTACGGGTAGCTTCTTGCCCAGCCTCGTACTTACCTGCGGGGGTTGACGCTTCTTAAAAAATATGTTACCGGGGGAAAAAGAAAACCCCTTTTTAAATAAAGAGACAACTAATGAGGATACGCGAAACCAATTTTCGAAACGTCTTTTCTCCCTCCCAAAACGGAGAGACGGGGCTTCGAGGGTTTGGACAAGTAAATTTTTACTTTATTCTCTTTCTAAACACTTACACGAAACGTCGACTCGGACAAGACTTTGCTTGCTCCCTGATTTTCGACTCTATCACTTTTAATATCCACAAATTCTTCAAACTCATCTTTTTGTAACAATAGAAAATATAAGTCGTTTAATAAACATTTATTTCTCTATTTAAATCTTCAGTGAAATTTTGAAGAGTGATAACCCACTCAAAAGTTCATTTTATCCTTAAAATCGTTCATCTCGGGTCACTCGTCGTCAGGAACAGTTACGGGAATTAGTATCGGCGTATCGAAAAGATATCCGTGGAAAAAACTTTCAAAAAGTAAAAAGAACGCCAAGTATTAAAAGATCGCATCTTGAGTTACAATTTTTTCCTTGCAGGTATCACTTTTCAAAAATAAATCAATCGCACTTACGAAAAAAAGGAATTGAATCGGAAAAAATTTCAATCCCTACAAAGGGCTACTGCAATAATTATCCAGAGAAATTCTTACGCGTAAAGTTCAACAATTGAACGAGCAAAAAAAATTGAAATCATTGGTTTCGGTAGCAGCCAAGAATCGGACGTACCGACCATTATCGGTACTGTAACAACATGTTGTCAAAGGGCACTGAAAAACCAATGCGAAAACTTGGCGTGCATGGTTAAGTGAAAAAGCCCGGGAAGATAAAGAATCTGTTTTCGCGGAGAGGCGGGTACAGCACAATAATCGCCTAAAAAATGAAATTTTTATATTTTCATTAATCTCTAAAATCTAAACCTTTTCAATTCAAATTTCGTAAAAATGATGATTTCCGTAACAATCATAATTTTTTTTTGGTGGGGTGACCCGTTTCGCCCGTCTGTTCCGCTTTGCCTGGCTCTTGGAGAGGTGGAGCGACAGCACAACAATGGCCTAAAAAAATAAAATTTTCTGCCCTCCGGCCCGAAATTCCGGCTGCGTCGGACAGAAAAATCTTATACACACCTCGGCCAGGAAAAAGTAAAGCCTCAGACCACATGTTTGTCAGCCTCGGCTTCGCCTCGGCCGACAGTGACTACGTGTGATCTGAGACTTTTCTCATTTTCCTGCCCTAGGTGTGTAATATACTATTTTACATTTTCATTAATCTCTAAAATCTAAACCTTTTCAATTCAAATTTCGTAAACATGATACTTTTCGTAAAAATCATAATTTTTTTTTGGTGAGGTGACCCGTTTCGCCCGTCTGTTCCGCTTTGCCTGGCTCTTCTTCAATTGAAAAGACTATCATGAATTGCGCAAACAAAAGAAATTCTCATTTAATATGGAAATACATGGATGTACACGGTTTATCGAATCGGGGAGGAAGACCATAATAAACAAAGAAAATTCCGGATAAGCCATAAATAGGTGGCTGGAAAGGATAGAATGGAGGTCTCGAATATGCAAATCTGCAAAAGGGCTCGCATTGGTTCATTTCCCAATCCATGACGTCATACTGCTACTTTGGGCGTGCATGGAGCGAGTTTCTGAAAAGTACAATGACACAGCCCTTCGCCGAACTTTTTCACTTAACCATGCACGCCAAGTTTTCGCATTGGTTTTTCAGTGCCCTTTGACAACATGTTGTTACAGTACCGATAATGGTCGGTACGTCCGATTCTTGGCTGCTACCGAAACCAATGATTTCAATTTTTTTTGCTCGTTCAATTGTTGAACTTTACGCGTAAGAATTTCTCTGGATAATTATTGCAGTAGCCCTTTGTAGGGATTGAAATTTTTTCCGATTCAATTCCTTTTTTTCGTAAGTGCGATTGATTTATTTTTGAAAAGTGATACCTGCAAGGAAAAAATTGTAACTCAAGATGCGATCTTTTAATACTTGGCGTTCTTTTTACTTTTTGAAAGTTTTTTCCACGGATTTCACGTCTTTTTGGAATTTGCTTTATTCATTTCTTTAGGAAAACTGTAACTTGAGATGCGATCTTTTGATACTTGGCATTCTTTTTACTTTTTGAAAGTTTTTCAACGGTATCTATTTACGAAAAAATTTATCATTAAAGAAGAAAATATATGATTATTCTTTTATTGCTAAAAATGTATAATTTTCAATGAAATGTTCATTAATTATACAAATTATTCCAATCATCCATTTTCAAATGAAAATCGATTTTTTTCTTTTGACATAATTAAATTTGCAATTAAAATTTATTGAGAATTTTATTTGAATTGGAAATTGATTAATTGTGACAAAATTTGATTAATAATTGAAAAATGCATTGAAAAAAGACATTTTTGGAATTTAAAGAATAATTAAAAGTAGTTCTTCATAAAAATAAACAGTTTTTTAATAAATTTAAATCGATTGATTAAATTGTTGATTGTTTTCAAAAAATGTATTATTTTACATTTAATTTGCATTGATATATCAGACTTTTTCATAATTATTTATTTTCAAACGGAAATAAAATTTTTTATTTTAAAATAATTGAATTCATGAATGAAAATATGTTGGAAATACAATTTTTATCTAAAAATGAAGAATTGTAAAATGATTTTATAAATGAATGGAAATTGAATGGAAAATTAGAGATTTTTTCAAATCAATGAATAATTTATTCAATCGATTTAAATTTATTAAGAAACTATTCATTTTTATAGAGAATTACTTATAATTATTCTTTTATTTTTAAAAATGTGTAATTTTTAATAAAAAGATCCCTAATCAATCAAATTATTCCAATCATCCATTTTTCAATGAAAATTGATTTTTTCATTTTGAAATAAATAAATTTGCAATTGAAATTTATTGAGAATTTGATTTTAATTTGAAATTAATTGATTCTGACATAATTTGATTAATAAATGAAAATTTGATTTAAAAAAGACATTTTTCGAATTATAAGAATAATTGAAAGTAATTCTTTATAAAAATAAAACGTTTTTTAATAAATTTCAATCGATTGATTAAATTGTTCATTGTTTTCAAAAAATGTATTATTTTCCATTTAATTTGCATTGATATATCAGACTTTTTCATAGTTATTTATTTTCAAACGGAAATCAAATTTTTCATTTCAAAATAATTGAATTTATGAATGAAAATTTGTTGGAAATACAATTTTCATCTAAAAATGAATAACTGTAAAATAGTTTTATGAATGAATGGAAATTGAATGGAAAATTAGAGATTTTTTCAAATCAATGAATAATTTATTCAATCGATTTAAATTTATTGAAAAACTATTCATTTTGATAAAGAATTACTTATAATGATTCTTTTATTTTCATAATTTTGTAATTTCTAATGAAAAGATCATAAATTAATCAAATTATTCCAATCATCCATTTTCGAATGAAAATCGATTTTTTTATTTTGAAATATTAAATTTGCAATAAAAATTTATTGAGATTTTGATTTTAATTTGAAATTGATTAATTCTGACATAAATTGATTGATAAATGAAAATTCCATTAAAAAAAGACATTTTTTTAATTAAAAGAATAATTAAAAGTAATTCTTCATAAAAATAAACAGTTTTTTAATGAATTTCAATCGATTGATTAACCCTAGAACGGTAACCTGGGGTCGAAAACGACCCCAAGCTACTTAAAATGCCACGCCCTCTCTCTCTTCGTAACAATTACGACTCCGGACCCCGACCGAAATTCGATCTTAGCCTCGGCAAGGCTCGAGAGCCACCTAGCCCCGTCGGTTACGCGCGGCTCTCCGAGCGAGAAGGATGGAAAGTGGGAATGGGGTCGATTTCGACCCCAGGTTACCGTTCACGTTACATTTTCGTCAGGATTCAAATTCCAAGTTCAAGTCAGTAGCCTCAAACGGTCGTTGGGTCTCATCATTTTGATGAGACCCAAACCCATTATGATAATATTTTACGATATTACTCAATAATTTTATCATTCTCATACTGTAAAATAAATGGATTTTGGAAAAATATATCAATACAGATCTTTGAGAGTAACCTTTTCTCGATCCTCGAAAAAATGAAGTTGATGTCATTCAATTTCTATGTAATTTGGTGTTGTTATAACAATTTTTACGCGAGAAATCAATATTTCGACTTGTCTGAAATTTCCAAACTTCGATTCCCGGAATAAATAGATTTTTTCGGATATCGAATGAAACTAACGTACCTGTTTCAAAACTGTATGTTTTTACTTTGTAATACTGTTTGTTTTATTTAATTTCGTTAAAAATCAACGGAGATATTGCAAAATGAGTAAAAAAAGTAATTTTCACGAATTTTTCTCGTTTATTTTCGTTTTCTAGCATTTTTTATCATTTTTTTAACTTCAAGCTAAATTGCCCCAGGCTCACGCGATCATGCATAAAAAAACGAAAAGAATGAGCCCAAGTAGAACCTTTTCCGTTGAATTTTACCGGAGATATGACTTCTTCAAATTTGGGGTCGTTTATGACCCCAGGTTACCGGAATAGGTAAAAAAAAATAAGGTTACCATTCTAGGGTTAAATTGTTGATTGTTTTCAAAAAATGTATTATTTTCCATTTAATTTGCATTGATTTATCAGACTTTTTCATAATCGTAATATTTTAATTTAGAAAAATCTAGTAGTAGTAGTAGTAGTAGTAGTGGAGTTTTACATGCATACCTTTGTCGGGTTTTTACATGGTATGCTTTTTCGTATTTCCTCTATTTTTTCTTTATTTCCACTATTTGTGTCTGTTATTCCCACTGTTTTTGTTTTTCTCCACTGCGCACTGTGGACCTACATTTTTTACGTGGGTTCGGAACCACAGAGAGTACAGCTTGAGACACTGAGAAAAATCGATTGGTGTCGGCGGCGGGAATCGAACCCGGGCTTGCTGGGTGGGAAACGGGCCCATTACCACTGAGCCTCTCCAATTTAAAAAAATGTATTATTTTCCTATGAAATTTTAATTCATGAATCAAATTATTTTGATCATCTATTTTCGAATACAAATTTTTCATTTTGACATAATTAAATTTGTAATGAAAATTTACTGAGAATTCGATTTTTATTTGTAAATGAATGATACCGACATCGGTAGGTTCGCGGTCGGTGCGTGGTTTCGGCGATCACACAAGTTGAGCAGCGTTGACTGCGGTCAGTACTTGGTTGGGTGACCGCTTAGCCATGAAAAAAAGAAAAAATATGCATAGGATACATGAATAGGATAGGATACAAGTCGTACTGCGCGTAAGGAAAGCACGCTAATCTATATATATAAAAGAGTCGCCTGACTGACTGACTGACTGACTGACTGACTGACTGACTGACTGACTGACTGACTGACTGACTGACTGACTGCCTGACAGACAACGCACAGCCTAAACCAATGAAGTTAGGATCGTGAAATTTGTCACGGTTACTCCTCTCGCATCGTAGACGCTCACTAAGAACGGATTTTGTTCGTTCTCTATCCAAAAAAAAAATTATCGAAATTTTTTTTTTTTTCAATTTTTTTTTCATTTTCTATACTCCTCTCCCATCATGGACGCTCACTAAGAACAGATTTTGTTCGTTCTATACCCAAAAAAAAATTATTGCAAAATTTTTTTTTTTCATCATTATACATATAACTATTGCGTGATTGACTGACTGACTGACTGAGTGAGTGACTGATTGATTGACAGACAACGTACACTCTAAACCACTTAAGATAGGATCGTGAAATTTGTCACGGTTATGAAATTCGTCACAGATACTTCTCTCCCATCGTAGACGCTCACTAAGAAAGGATTTCGTTCGTTCTTTATCCAAAAAAAAATGTTTGTAATTTTTTTTTCCGACTGTTGCGTGACTGACTCACTGACTGACACACAAAAAAAAGACTGGCTGACTGGAAGGACTGGCTGGAACCATGATCCTATCTTCAGTGGTTTAGGGTGTTTGTTGTCAATCAGTCAGTCAGTCAGTCAGTCAAATTTCCAAATTTGATCATATAGACCCCAATGAAAAAATCATTTTCATTGGGGTCCCAGTGTCGTTGGAGACCATTGTGTGCCCAGCGAAGCGGGCACACCCAAGGCTAGTATCACATATACAAGCGGCTACCAAACGATAACAAACGATTCCATTCGATTCGATACGACTATCGAACGATTCCATACAAATTCATACGACTACCAAACGATTCCATCAAGAGACGCGGTAGCGGCTCGACGCCAAGTATTAAAAGAAAGCTACCGCACTCTTATATACGCGAATATACCGGAAGTGATGACGTCACAGCGCCTTTAAATCGATCTCACAGATAAACGGCTGGACCAAACAATGTCAATTTTTCTATTGAATTTTTTTCGATTTTTCTCTTCCGATTGGTCTTTGTTGCAACAAAATCGACTCGGTCCATTCTGAGAACGATGATGTTGGTGAAAAATTTTTGAGAATTTGTCTCAAAAGGGGACATTTGTCCCGCTGTGACGTCATCACGTTTCGTCGTTCGTTTTTCAATTTCAATTATTTAAATTCGAATTCAACAAATAATGAGATATCTTAGTAATATAAAAATAAATCAATGAAGTAATGATTTTTTTCGTACAATCTATATATAGATATATATATATACATATTATATACATATGATGTATATATATATTCACCTTTTTCCATCATTTTTCACTTTTCACCTAATATATTTCATATATTTCACCTTTTTATCTCATATATTCCACTCTCACACACATACGTCTACTTTTTAAATTACCCTATTATGCAACCTATTTACTCCCTATATATATACATATTATAGATATATATTCATTTGAAAAAAAAATTTATTCACTTTTCACCTTATGTACTCCATACATTTAACCTATTTACCTCATGTATTCCACTTTCACACGTACACATACCTTCTCATATACCCTATTATGTATATAGAATATATATTTATCTTTTTCTATTATTTTTAATTTTCTACCTTATATATACTTTATATACTTAATACATTTAACCTATTTACCTCATATATTCCACTCTCACACACATACGTCTACTTTTTAAATTACCCTATTATGCAACCTATTTACTCCTTATATATTTATATTCTACATATTTATTAACACATACATCTTACCTAACCATAAGTTATATATGTCATATATGTATGTAATGGTGTCGTATGGAATCGTTTGGTAGTCGTATGTAATAGTATGGAATCGTTTGGTAGTCGTATGAAATTGTATGGAATCGTTCGATAGTCGT
The DNA here is from genome assembly GCA_037043255.1 of Diadegma fenestrale. Classification (NCBI taxonomy): domain Eukaryota; kingdom Metazoa; phylum Arthropoda; class Insecta; order Hymenoptera; family Ichneumonidae; genus Diadegma; species Diadegma fenestrale. The sequence goes on along the minus strand of CM073319.1, from coordinate 807,099 downwards.
ATCGAATCGAATGGAATCGTTTGTTATCGTTTGGTAGCCGCTTGTATATGTGATATTAGCTTTCCTTACACGCAGTACGACTTGTATCCTATCCTATTCATGTATCCTATGCATATTTTTTCTTTTTTTCATGGCTAAGCGGTCACCCAACCAAGTACTGACCGCAGTCAACGCTGCTCAACTCTGTGTGATCGCCGAAACCACGCGACGACCGCGAACCTATCGCTGTCGGTATCATTCATTTACAAATAAAAATCGAATTCTCAGTAAATTTTCATTACAAATTTAATTATGTCAAAATGAAAAATTCGATTTTTATCCGAAAATAGATGATCAAAATGATTTGATTCATGAATTAAAATTTCATAGGAAAATAACACATTTTTTAAAATTGGAGAGGCAGTGGCTCAGTGGTAATGGGCCCGTTTCCCACCCAGCGAGCCCGGGCTCGATTCCCGCCGCCGACACCAATCGATTTTTCTAAGTGTCTCAAGCTGTACTCTCTGTAGTTCCGAACCCACGTAAAAAATGTAGGTCCACAGTGCGCAGTGGAGAAAAACAAAAACAGTGGGAATAACAGACACAAATAGTGGAAATAAAGAAAAAATAGAGGAAATACGAAAAAGCATACCATGTAAAAACCCGACAAAAGTATGCATGTAAAACTCCACTACTACTACTACTACTACTACTACTACTACTACTACTACTACTACTACATTTTTCTAAATTAAAATATTACGATTATGAAAAAGTCTGATATATCTATGCAAATTAAATGGAAAATAATACATTTTTTGAAAACAATCAACAATTTAATCAATCGATTGAAATTTATTAAAAAACTGTTTATTTTTATAACGAATTACTTTTAATTATTCTTTTAATTAAAAAAATGTCTTTTTTTAATGGAATTTTCATTTATCAATCAATTTATGTCAGAATTAATTGATTTCAAATTAAAATCAAAATCTCAATGAATTTTTATTGTAAATTTAATATTTCAAAATAAAAAAATCGATTTTCATTCGAAAATGGATGATTGGAATAATTTGATTAATTAATGATCTTTTCATTAGAAATTACAAATTTTTAAAAATAAAAAAATCATTATTAGTATATTACATACCTAGGCCACAAAAATAAGAAAAGTCTCAGATCACATGTAATTGTTGGCCGAGGCGAAGCCGAGGCTGACAAACATGTGATCTGAGGCTTTACTTTTTTGTGGCCGAGGTGTGTATACTATTTTTCTGCCCGACGTAGCCGGAATGCGGGCAACTTTCGGGCCGCGCAGCGGCCACTTTCCGGCCGGAGGGCAGAAAAAGTAATTCTCCATAAAAATGAATAGTTTCTCAATAAATTTAAATCGATTGAATAAATTATTCATTGATTTGAAAAAATCTCTAATTTTCCATTCAATTTCCATTCATTTATAAAACTATTTTACAATTATTCATTTTCAGATGAAAATTGTATTTCCAACAAATTTTCATTCATAAATTCAATTATTTTGGAATGAAAAATTTGATTTCCGTTTAAAAATAAATAATTATGAAAAAGTCTGATATATCTATGCAAATTAAATGGAAAATAATACATTTTTTGAAAACAATGAACAATTTAATCAATCGATTGAAATTTATTGAAAAACTGTTTCTTTTTATAAAGAATTACTTTCAATTATTCTTATAATTCGAAAAATGTCTTTTTTAAATCCAATTTTTATTTATTAATCAAATTATGTCAGAATCAATTAATTTCAAATTAAAATCAAATTCTCAATAAATTTCAATTGCAAATTTAATTATTTCGAAATGAAAAAATCGATTTTCATTCGAAAATGGATGATTGGAATAATTTGATTGATAAATGAACATTTCATTAAAAATTATACATTTTTAGCAATAAAAGAATAATCATATATTTTCTTCTTTAATGATAAATTTTTTCGTAAATAGATACCGTTGAAAAACTTTCAAAAAGTAAAAAGAACGCCAAGTATCAAAAGATCGCATCTTAAGTTACAGTTTTCTTAAAAAAATGACTAAAGCAAATTCCAAAAAGACGTGAAATCCGTGGAAAAAACTTTCAAAAAGTGAAAAGAACGCCAAGTATCAAAAGATCGCATCTTGAGTTACAATTTTTTCCTTGCAGGTATCACTTTTCAAAAATAAATCAATCGCACTAACGAAAAAAAGAAATTGAATCGGAAAAAATTTCAATCCCTACAAAGGGCCACTGCAATAATTATCCAGAGAAATTCTTACGCGTAAAGTTCAAAAATTGAACGAGCAAAAAAAATTGAAATCATTGGTTTCGGTAGCAGCCAAGATTCGGACGTACCGACCATTATCGTACTGTAACAACATGTTGTAAAAGGGCACTGCAAAACCAATGCGAAAACTTGGCGTGCATGGTTAAGTGGAAAAGTTCGGCGAAGGGCTGTGTCATTATACTTTTCAGAAACTCGCTCCATGCACGCCCAAAGTAGCAGTATGACGTCATGGATTGGGAAATGAACCAATGCGAGCCCTTTTGCAGATTTGCATATTCGAGACCTCCATTCTATCCTTACCAGCCACCTATTTATGGCTTATCCGGAATTTTCGATGTTTATTCTGGTTTTCCTCCCCGATTCGATAAACCGTGTACATCCATATGATATTTCCATATTAAATGAGAATTTCTTTTGTTTGCGCAATTCATGATAGTCTTTTCAATTGAGGAAGAGCCAGGCAAAGCGGAACAGACGGGCGAAACGGGTTACCTCACCAAAAAGAAATTATGATTTTTACGAAAAGTATCATGTTTACGAAATTTGAATTGAAAAGGTTTAGATTTTAGAGATTAATGAAAATGTAAAATAGTATATTACACACCTAGGGCAGGAAAATGAGAAAAGTCTCAGATCACACGTAATGACTGTCGGCCGAGGCGAAGCCGAGGCTGACAAACATGTGGTCTGAGGCTTTACTTTTTCCTGGCCGAGGTGTGTATAAGATTTTTCTGTCCGACGCAGCCGGAATTTCGGGCCGGAAGGCAGAACATTTTATTTTTTTAGGCCATTGTTGTGCTGTCGCTCCACCTCTCCCAGAGCCAGGCAAAGCGGAACAGACAGGCGAAACGGGTCACCCCACCAAAAAAAATCTATGATTGTTACGGAAATCATCATTTTTACGAAATTTGAATTGAAAAGGTTTAGATTTTAGAGATCAATGAAAATATAAAAATTTCATTTTTCAGGCGATTATTGTGCTGTACCCGCCTCTCCGCGAAAACAGATTCCTTATCTTCCCGGGCTTTTTCACTTAACCATGCACGCCAAGTTTTCGCATTGGTTTTGCAGTGCCCTTTTACAACATGTTGTTACAGTACGATAATGGTCGGTACGTCCGAATCTTGGCTGCTACCGAAACCAATGATTTCAATTTTTTTTGCTCGTTCAATTTTTGAACTTTACGCGTAAGAATTTCTCTGGATAATTATTGCAGTGGCCCTTTGTAGGGATTGAAATTTTTTCCGATTCAATTTCTTTTTTTCGTTAGTGCGATTGATTTATTTTTGAAAAGTGATACCTGCAAGGAAAAAATTGTAACTCAAGATGCGATCTTTTGATACTTGGCGTTCTTTTCACTTTTTGAAAGTTTTTTCCATACTATTACATACGACTACCAAACGATTCCATACGACACCATTACATACATATATGACATATATAACTTATGGTTAGGTAAGATGTATGTGTTAATAAATATGTAAAATATAAATATATAAGGAGTAAAGAGGTTACATAATAGGGTAATTAAATAAGTAAACGTATATGTGTGAGAGTGGAATATATGAGGTAAATAGGTTATAAATGTATCAAGTATATAAAGTATATATAAGGTAGAAAATGGAAAATAATAAAAAAAGATAAATATATATTATATATACATAATAGGGTATATGAGAAGGTATGTGTACGTGTGAAAGTGGAATACATGAGGTAAATAGGTTATATGTATGAAGTACATAAGGTGAAAAGTGAATCAATTTTTTTTTAATGAATATATATCTATAATATGGATATATATAGGGAGTAAATAGGTTGCATAATAGGGTAATTTAAAAAGTAGACGAATGTGTGTGAGAGTGGAATATATGAGGGAAATAGGTTAAATGTATTGAGTATATAAAGTATATATAAGGTAGAAAATGAAAAATAATAGGAAAAGATGAATATATATTATATGTACATGATAGGGTATATTAGAAGGTATACGGGTATGCGTGAAAGTGGAATATATGAGATAAAAAGGTAAAATATATGAAATATATTAGGTGAAAAGTGAAAAATGATGAAAAAAGGTGAATATATATATACATAATATGTATATAATATGTATATATATATATTTATATATAGACTGTACGAAAAAAATCATTACTTTATTTATTTATTTTTATATTACTAAGACATCTCATTATTTGTTAAATTCGAATTTCAATAATTGAAATTGAAAAACGTACGACGAAACGCGATGACGTCACAGCGGGACAAATGTCCCCTTTTGAGACAAATTCTCAAAAATTTTTCACCAACATCATCGTTCTCAGAATGGACCGAGTCGATTTTGTTGCAACAAAGACCAATCGGAAGAGAAAAATCGAAAAAAATTCAATCGAAAAATTGACATTGTTTGGTCCAGCCGTTTATCTGTGAGATCGATTTAAAGGCGCTGTGACGTCATCACTTCCGGTATATTCGCGTATATAAGAGTGCGGTAGCTTTCTTTTAATACTTGGCGTCGAGCCGCTACCGCGTCTCTTGATTACCGGAATTTACAACTCCGGGAAGCATCTCCGAAGAATTAACGTGAGCTATCGCGTCGGTCAGCCCGTACACCCGTGTACTTCGATTTGTGTTGGATTTTTTATCAAAAGTCGTCGTTCGACGGATAAATTGTTTATGACTTTGATTTCGTTCGCAAAAGAGGACCAGATTGTAAATAACTCTTGAGACACATATTCGTCCCACTCAATTTTTGCGCTCCAACATTTTTGCATGATGGATTTTGCCGTCAAAACTACCGGACCCAACAATCCGAGAGGGTCAAAAATTTTTGCGATTTCTGATAAAATATTCCTCCTCGTAATTTGTCTGACAGATTGATTGGTTTTGCGGTGAAAACATATGTATCCCTTTTCGAGTTCCAGATTATTCCCAAGGTTTTTATTATTTCGTTTTTCTCTACCGCGCAATCTATTCCAAAAATTTTTTCGTGGATATTGTCTAGTGCGTGTGAACGATTGGAGGCCCATTGGCGAATGATAAATCCGCCACGTTTTTATAATTCTATGACTTCGTCGCGGACTTTGAGAACTTTTTCGATAGAATTTGCTCCCGTCAAAAAATCGTCTACATAAAAATCACGTTTCAAGACTTTGTGCGCGAGAGGGAGGTCCTTGCCCTCATCCTCTGCGAGTTTATGAATGGTTCGAATGGCTTAATATGGTAGAGATGCTACGCCGAACGTAACAGTGTTGAGTTCGTAAGTTTTGATTTTGTTATTGTCGTACCAAAAGATCCGTTGGTATTTGCGATCGCGATTGTCGATGAGTACTTGTCGGTACATTTTAGCAATATCAGTTATTAGTGCGAACTCGTGGGTTCGAAATCTTAATGAATGTTCGAATGGTTTGCCTTGTATCGTAAGGCCGACGAATAACGTATCGTTTAAGGATATTCCCTTGTCAGTTTTCGCGGACGCGTTGTAAACAACTCGCAATTTTGTTGTCGCACTCGTTTCTTTAATCACGGGATGGTGTGGCATATAATAACCTTCTTCTGTTTCATTGTTAACCAACGACATATGTCCGAGAGTTACGTATTCATCCATCACTTTTTTATATTCAGTGAAAAGATTGGGGTTTGATTTAAACCGACGTTCTAAACAATAAAACCGGCGTAAAGCAATTGATCTTGAATTTCCCAGTTCTATATTTTCGTTTCGAAACGGTAATCGTACTATATATCGCCCAGTCGCGTCTCGATCGGTATTGTTGAGATAATGCTCTTCGCAAATCATTTCTTCTGATAATTTATTTGTCTTTGATGTAGATTCTTCTATTACCCAAAATTCATTCATTTGCGCGGTTAATTTGTTAAAAGTCTCAATTAGCTTCCATAAGAAGACGAAAGGCAAGAGTTTTAGCAATGCGGAGCGGAGAACAACGGCGGGAGGTTCGATTTTCACGAAGCCTGGCGTCTGCGACAGTAGTTCCGAAGCGTTGATGACCATCGGTGTAATTTTGGAGAGAGGGTCTTTAGTAAAAGACGACCAGAGATTTAGGGTAGTTATGTTGAATATTAGTAGGGTTTTATTAATACGACGAGATGATAATGAACATAAAATGAAAGAAATATATATAAACATGAAGAAATGAACAAATGATAAAAAATATAGAGAAAAAAGTAACGAAAAAAAAGTGGGAAAGACTATATAAACTTTAGGGTGAATAAAATAAATAAATAATAACAAAACACAGATAAATTAGTAAGAAAAAGAAAAAAGTTAAGGCGTGGAGGGCGTGTTTAGGGGGCGGTTGAGTCGCTCGTTGCGCTCGGTGAGAGCGGTCCGGATGGCCCGTGGTAGCGGGTCGGCATGAGGGTGCCCGGGAGGAATTTCAATGACGACCCGTCGCTTCGTGGCCGTTGGGAGTTTCCCGGGCCTCGTGGGACGACGTCTGATCGCCTCGTTTTCTTCGTCCGGCCTCTCTTTCCGGAACTTGTCCCGGGAGCGGGAAGGTTTTTTTTGGGGAGTCAGGGAGTGGAGAGATGGGTCTCAGCAACTCGCAAAACTCCAAGATCTCTTCGAACTTCCGGTCGAAACGTTCGCGGGAGGTCTCTCGTGATGGAGGCGGCGGAACGAAGTGGAAGTCGGGGAGGGGTGGGGAATTAGCAAAGAGAGCCTCGAAATCAAAAATTGGTTCGACAGGGGCGTTGACAGCTACGCCTGGCGATGGAGGAGGAGTTAAGCATGAAACGGGAGGCGTAATAAGTGAAGGTGGCAAAGTAATGGGGGCGAGCGCCCAGGTTTGATTAGGAGTGTTTATGAGGGGTAGAGGTGCGTATGTGCGCGGATCTACGGCGTTCCGTTGAACGATGACGGGGGTATTAAGGAGGGGTTTTGGTTGAAGACCCTGCCTTCTTAATTGTCGTCGGAGGCGACTTGGTCCTGGCTTCGGCATTTTCGTTGTAATTTATTGATGCTAGAAAACATATTTAACGAAAAGATAGAGTTAGAGAGATCCACGAGAGGGGATACAGTTAACCTTTCGGTGACCATGATGAGGCGGGCTAAAGTAGGCCTGTAACAATAAGAAAAAGAGGGGGGGGGGCGGAAAGCCAGAAGAAATCTGAATTATTAGGTTTTTGGAGCCAGAAGGGCGTATCTGTTATTTTTGGTCCGAAGAACCTGAGGCTGAGTGCCAGAAAGGCTTAATTGCCGAAATCGGAAGGATTTGGGAAGTGCGTGCCAGAAGGGCTTAATTCCCGAAATCGGAAGGATTTGGAAAATGCGTGCCAGAAGGGCCTAACTCCATTGTCAGAAGGACGGAGGAGGTTTGTGCCATAAGGGCCTAACTCCGTAGTCGAGAGTTCGTCTACGGGTTTATAGGTTAAGCACCACCTTGCAGCGGTCAGGGCGAGGGCTCCACGTTTCCGTGCTGGGGAACCACCTTTCAGCGGTTAATGCTTTAGGGCGACACGTTTCCGTGCTGGGGACCTCGTCGCCGAGGATTTTGGGGTTAGGCACGTTTTGCAGTGCTGTAGAGACCAATTTGCAATGGCTCGGAAGTCGTCTCACCTTGCAGCGAGAAGATCGAATGTACTGGCTCTGGCCGGAGCTCCCGCTTATATAGCTGGCGAGCTCCCCACCAGAGACGAAAGGAGTGGGAGAAAGGAGACTCGCCTCGGAGTCTTGGGCGATGCGCGCGACGGTGGCGAGTTTGCGCAACCCGTCGGCGCCTGCTTACCGTTATGGTAAGTGATCGATGATCGGTTACCGACCATCGATCTTCTGTTTTTGGGTCGGGAGTTCGGAATAAATCCGCGAGGGCAAATTTAAGAATTCGACGGTAAATAAAAATAGTACGCGCTGAAAGTGGCGTACAACAAATTCAGCAAAAGTGCACGCAACGAGATCTTTTCCTCGCTTGATCTTGACCCCTCCCACTATTACCCAACCGAGTAAAGTTTTTTGTGCAATTAAATTGCAATCATCTTCCGACAAATCGATTGGTCCCACTGATAATAAGGAGGTTGTAGCTCCCGATCCGATTAACATATCTACAGGCCGTGGCACATGAAATTGTGGATCCGCTAGTCGCAAATGAGAGGGAATGTTCACCTCTTCACGCGGGAAGATTTCGCTCGGCGAAAAGTTTGTTATTTTCGGAATTACTAAGAAATTAAAAGATTTCTGGAATTTGCTGTGAAGAGATTGAAAATTTATGTTGACGTATCCGGTAGACTTGGTTTTCATTTCGTCGATCGCGTCGATGGAAACCGCACATTTTTTCATTGGTAATTTTATTAACCACGCGAATTGTGTAGTGACAAAATGGGTCGTTGCACAAGTATCGAGTAGCACGCGTGCTTCGATGAATTTCCCGTCAGCATTTCTTGCTTGGACCATCGCACTCATGATCAATTGAGCTCGAATCGTATGGGAAATGGAGTTTAACGCAAGGTCGGTTAGTCATGATTGCGTTTTGGACCTGCTGTCTCGATCGGTAGCATTGGGCGATGATTGAACCGCATCATTTTTCGTCTCTCGATGTAAGAGCGTGTGGTGGTAACTGTTGCAACGTTTGCAGTGAGTTGCACCACAACGCCCTTGATGATTTTGAAAACAATTTCGACAAATCTTTGTTGCTCTTACCGTGTTTCAGCGTTGATTGACATTTTCTCAAATATTTTCTCAATTGACATTTTCTCAAATATTGGGCATTTGAATAAAAGATGCATTCCTTTGCATTGGATGCAAGTTCCGGATACGTTCGTAACGAAAGCTCGCGTGCCTGTCTCGTTTCGACGATATTTATTATTATTCGAATTCTGGTTGGTATTTCGTTTGTTTGACACCATTCCTCCTTGACGCGAATCATCTCGTCCGAACGTACGAAGGCGAAAAATGGTTTCGTTAATAAATTGATAAAACTTGTTGAATTCAGGCAATTCGTCTAAGCTTAAAGATTCTTCCCATTTGAGATGAATCTGAACCGGTAATGCTCGTTCTAAAATTCTGGTGATGACTCTATCGTCTGGTTCCACTTGGAGAGATTTCAACATACTCAAATGCTGTCGAACGTCGTCTATCAATTTTGCTAGATTGGTGGAAGTCGCGGTATCAATCGTCGAAATGTTTGATATGGCGTCGAGGTGTTTTGAGACTAGAACTCGTTTTCTGTCATATGAATCGATCAAAAGTTTCCACGCGTTGTCATAATTTTCCGCGCTTGGATCGTAGATCGATATTTTGTTAAGCGCTTCTCCTTGTAGAGAGTTTTTAAATACGTGAATTTGATAATATTATCGATATCGTCTCGCGAATCGACCATTGATTTGAAAGTGTTTTTGAATGCGAGTCATTTATCGTGATTTCCATCAAACTTTGGTATTTCAGCCGCGGGTAATTTCAATAATTTTTGTTTTTCTATGAACGTAGAGTTCCCGATTGGGCCGGTATGATCGTTGGTTGCTCTAGATGGTTGCATTCTTTGAATTTGACAGGCGACTTGATAATAATTGTTTCGGATATTATTTAATTCTCGGATTTGTTCGTGGTCAGGATCGAGAATGACGAGTTCGTCATGTTGTTCTTCGTACGCGTGGAATAAGTTTATCAATCTGTCTAACCGGAGTTTTCCATTGAGGTCATTAATTTCAGCTTCCGCTAGTCCGCTGAGTGTGGAATCTAATTGTTCGTCTAGGCTTTTGCATTTTTGTACGATTAGAGCGATTCTTTTTACGTCGCGACTCATCGTGTATGGCGAAGATGTTCAGACGATTGAGAAGATTGTGACGTGAGAGGTTAAGCGATAGACACGGGGGCGTATCGCGTTTTTATTTATATTATATTTTTAAACAAAAAAAGGTCTGGTTTTCATTCACTTATCTTTTCCGATTCCCCTTTTTCTTGTGTGGTGAGGATGTTGTTGGAGACTGGTCGGTTGTCTTGCGGAGATGCACCAACGATCGATGTGTTTATTGGTGAAGCGTCGTTATTTCAGGCATTGATGATTCGCAATTTGGTTGAGCGGAGTCGGAATGACTTCTTGTGCACTTGGAGTTTTTGTGTGTCGTTATTTTTATTCACACCTCACAGGAGGCACCATTTGTTTTGTCGTTTGACTTTTATAAAAAAAATAAACAAGAAATTTTGTTTGGGAAAAAGCCGTAAAGGCATAAAAAACCCAATTTATTTAAACAAGAACAATAACATGAAATTGAACAATTGATGAGTGATTTGGTGTAAATAATCGCGTTTAGAGTGTCGCGTGTAGTCGGGAGGAACGAGAGTTCGACTCCTACGGACGATCAAGGCGATCGTCGCGTTTGATTAGAGGATCAGACCTCGGGCGTTGGATCGGTTGGCCAGACCGATCGCTGCCGTTTTCGAATGTGATTCTCGTCGAATCGCGATTTTATCTTACGATTTGACTCAAAGAATATTTTATGTACAATTTTTGAACTTATTAATCAAACTTTTCTTTTCTTTTAACGTTTTTCAATCCGATTTTTTTGAGTTGCAACTGCACCGTGTGCAATCTCAAGATCGACTGACTCTTTTTCTTTCGTTGCTATAACAAGTTCAACTTTTTTCCAATGCCTTGCGGATAACGGCACTCATATTTTGTTTTTGGCAATTTCTCTTGCCACCTTTTCTCCGCTTCATACGAAACACGTCCTTTTGACGATAACCTTTTTCGTCGGTTTTTTGACACTCCGAACTTGACCAAAACAAGAAACAAATGACGTACGATCGTGACGTTTCTCTCTCGCGAGAGAAACGTCACGATCTCAAGAAAATAAGTTCCTTTTTTTCCGAAAGATAGCGAAAAGCTGTCCAGTTTCGCGTCAATTATAAATGTTGTTGAGGGCCATATAAGGCCGATCGTTGCCGTTAATGATTTTTGTATTCCCCGCGCTACCTAGCAGTTTTTCACTGGGAAGTTTGACAAAAACTTCTCAGCCATCCTAAAGAAAATCTAGCATGACTGACAAAATCATTTCCCTCCCAAAAATATCATAATAAATTTTGAAATTAATAAAAAAAAGAAAAAAACTCGTTAAACCAAAAAAATCATCTATTCATTTCCCCCTATGACCAAACCAAGCGTCCGACGACGACGCCGCCGACGGGGAAAATGGCTTGAACGAATCATCCGCGCCCGAATGAATGAACTCGAACTAAGAATGCCGGACTCCCAACACGGATTTCGACCAGCTCTAGGCACGCACACACAAGTAGCGAGAACGCTGGCAAACGTGCAAAACAAAATGGCACAGAAGCAGTAAATTACCATGGTATCATTGGATCTTACAAAAGCCTTTAATTCAATCAACCACCAAGGGCTGTACAAAAAATTAATGGACCTCGAGGCCAACTCTGGACTTATCCGAATAATTGCATCGTACCTAACCAACCGACGCTTGGTTGGTACGTACCTAAACAGAAAAAGTCAGCCGTTGCACCAACCGCACGGCATACCTCAAGGATCGATCCTCGGTCCGATAATTTTTAACATCTATGTGGCAGATCTCCCAAAGCCGATAGACGACTCGGTAATGCTCTCGCAATACGCGGGTGACGTTTTGATCACCGCCACCGGTCGAACCGCTCACACCGCCACCACCAAGGCCGAAGTCCAAATGGACAGAATCATTGCATTCTACCATCGATGGGAACTCAAATGCAACACTGACAAGACACAGGCAATGATGATACCAAATCGTCGCGATGCACCCAAAGAACTCAACCTGGATAACACCATCGTCCCGATGGTCGACCACATCAAATATCTGGGGTGGAAATAACAAAAAGCACGTCACTAACGCTGCACGTCAATAAAATCTTCGGCAAATTCCACATGGCCCGAAATCAACTGGCACCAATAATCGGGTATCGCAGCCAAACGGACGCTACCATTAAACTAAAAATCATTAACGCTTGCATGCTGCCAATCCTTGATTACGGAACAGCGGTACTGCTGCCAGAACACACCAAAGGCAACCTTCTTTGGCTCGAAAGGGCCTACAAGAGGGTAATTAAAAGGGCGGGAGCCCCACCGCTAACATTACCCAGCGCAGACCGCTGGGAGATACTGGATCAACCCCACTTTCTCGAAAGGCAGCGTCAATTACGCAACAACATGTTGCTCACATTCAGAAACGGACGAGACCCTTTTCTACGAGACACAATCGACAACGAGAATCTGCGAGAAACAGCAGCAAACAACAAGGGCCGATACGGCCATGCCCTCTTCGGAGTCCACTAGACGCACATTGGTCGTCTTAGAAGACAGATGATTATCATCAGCATCATCATTGTACATACTCACTCCATTTCATTTCATAACCTATACATACACTCACGCCCCATTCAGAACCTAGGTTAAACTAACGAGGCAAACGGCCAAAAAAAAAATAATAATAATAAGTTCGCAAGGACAACCCTAATTTAAAAAGAAAAACAACTAACTAAATTGTTAAAACAATCAACATGCGCAAATAATGCTATAAGTTAAGCAATATTACACCAACATCACAGTACACAAAATAATGTACCAAAAAAATAAACAGGCAATAAACGAAATAGATAGATAGATAGACGCCGCCGACGGGCCGACAAGGCCATTAAAAAACACGCCACTTTCCTACTCCAACGAACGCAGCACTTCGCTGACCCACGACCCAAGCCTCGCACCATCAACCGACCCCTAAAACTCCAAACCATCCCTTGGAAAAACTATCAACTGATCTCACCAGCACTACCAGTCCTGCCCCCTGCACTTCCTACCTTACCATCGACTCAAACTACCATTCCGGAACCGCTCAAAAATTCTCTCTCCATACCTCCCGCTCTCAGCTCCGATACCTACGAAACTAACGAGTTCGAACAGCTTCATGCAGAACTAGCCCTCGCAATAGAAGAATCCGCTGACGTTTTCCCAGTACCGGCCTACGTCCCCACCCGCATTCCGACTCGACCTCTCCGACCTCCTACTCTTCCTCAAAGGCCCCCAAGAAACATCTAACTAGCAAACCAACAACAGCCCTTTTCAGGGCTAACACAAGAAAACCCAACTCTGCCAGCCTCCGCGTGACGTCTCGTCGTCAGAGTAACTGACTGTGTGACTGGCTGAGTGACTGACTTATTGAATGACTGGCTGACTGAATGATTGACTGACCGAGTGACTGAGGAACTCACTGAGTGAGTGAGTGACTGTCCGAGTGAACGACTTATCGACTGACTGACTTATTGAGTGACTGACTGTTTGAGTGACCGACTGAGTGCCTGAGTGATCGACTGACTGAATGACTGACTGACCGAGTGACTGAATGACTGAGTAACTGAGTAATTGACTGACTGAGTGACTGACTTGTTGAGTGACTGACTTATTTACTGACTGACCAACAAATTGAGTGACTGACTGAGTGACTGAATGACCGACTGAATAAACGACTGCGTAACTGACTGACTGACTGAGTGATCGAGGGATCGATTGACTGAGTGACTGGGTAACTGACTGAGTGAGTGAGTGACTGAGTAACTGAATGATTGACTGAGTGATTAAGTGACTGATTCACTGACTGAGTGACTGATTGATCGACTGACTGTGTGACTGACTTATTGACTGACTGACCGACTAATTGAGGGGCTGACTGACTGTCTGAGGGATTGAGTGGCCCACTGAGTCGCTGAGTTACTGACTTATTGATGACCGACTGGCTGACTGACTAAATGACTGAGTAATTGACTGACTGAGTGACTGACTGGCTGAGTGACCGACAAGTCACTGGCTTATTGAGTGACTGACAAGTCACTGGCTTGTTGAGTTACTGACAAGTGACTGGGTTATTGAGTGCCTGATAAGTGACTGACTGACTGACTGAATATTGTTTTTTTCAGTGGAATTTTAATCGAATTATTGTTGATCGGGGATATTGTTAATACGCGCTTGCCTTATTAGGTGGGGGAATCTCCCCACTTAGTTCAATACCCGATTGCTGTAATCACTCTCTGTACGTCCGTAGGACGAGAACCACGCTCTGCTACCGCGCATTGAAGAGAATTAATTATTTCACCCAAACGTGTGTTCCCCATTTGTTCCCAAATAACCCTCAACAATTAATTTTTCTACAAAGGTGCGTAATTTCAACTACCTTTCCATATTTTTTGTAGTTAAAACTCCCGAACAAAGTACTCCACGTTTTTTTTCCGATTTAAAAAGATGAAAGCTTGTTTTCAAAACTTTTTCGGTCTTTTGATTTATGAATTGAAAAATTCCCGACAATCTTACATATTTCTTTACTTATTTTTACCGTTGTCTCATCGTGGGCAAAAAATTTTCTCATCGAAGGCAATTTTTTTTATCTCGCAAAATGTTATGTAATTCAAAATAGATTATTTTAATGTAGAAAGATTTTTCTACTCACACGAGACCAGGCTCAAAGTTGAGAAGAAAGGCAAAAAACTTAGTCATGTATTTCGGGATTCATTTGGTAACGTGTGTGTTTTATGCGGGATCTGGTGTAGGTGGTACGAAAAATAATACGGGCGAGCGATTTCACAAAATAGAATATCGTTTATTTTAATTATACAGAGTGTATTTGTGCGACGATTGCCCGGTAAAGCTTCGATGCGAAGAGATTTCGCCCGATGCCCGTTGACTCTCACGTGGGGCAGCCAAGATGGCTGACCGCGTGACCCGGAAAATTATGCGACAAAACCCGTGACAATTTTGCCCGACTGGCGTGCGTAAAATTACCCAAAAACCCGGAAAGGAAGATGTGAAAAGACAAGGCGTCTTTTCACTGATAATTGACTATAATTTGGAATGAGAAAAGACCCAAAGATAGCCCGAAAGAAAGAAGAGGGAAAGTGCGTGCACGCTTCGTCGCTATTCGATCAAGACTGGGCAATCGATCATGGCAATCGATGAAGACGCGCCGCGCGCATGCGCGCGGAGCGTCTTCTTTGTCCCTAAGAACAGATGCCCGGGAGGTGGCGACGCCCGTGAGGGCAGCGAGAACGAGCGCTTGGCTGCTCGATGTCCGCGCTGCCCGTGCGCGATGTGCCCGGTAGCTGCTGCCGCCCGCGGCGGCACGTGAACTCTCGACTCAGCTGTCCACGCTACCGCCGAGGCTAGCTCAATCCCGAACAGTGTGTCTGATTGATTTGATCGATTACTGAGCTATCTCAATTCATAATTATTCACTGAAGTTTTATTTTATGCAATATTTCAAGTCGTACATAAAGTTATATCTGCAAAAATATCGAATTCGATATGAGAAAATACAACATTTTGAAAAAGAGAATTGTTCGCCCACGATAAAGGACCTGTACAATCACAAAAATAAGATTTTAATAAGAAAGTCTTTAAGGAATCGTGTAATCGATTGTTTGATAGTTATTTTCTAATAATAATAATGAAAAATTGAATAATTGAGGCAATATTTTCGGGTGCTTCTTCCAATGCGACCTCGTCCTCGGGTCCTCAACCGGTAGGCGCATAATAGCTGGTGTTATGTGGCCTTTTAGCCCTGCCGTGAGTTCCAGGAATCCCGTCGTTGTTATGGCTCCAGAATCGAGCTTGTTCCAGGCTTATAACGAAATTCGATTAGTATCTGGAGTTTCTTTGGCCATATTATATTTGTATTTAAAAAAAGCATGTAGCAGAAAATTCTGCTCCAGTACCTCGGTGTTTATTCGAATTATTAGAATCAACATACCTTCCGATAGTTCTTTCCGCCTGAATATGGTTGCGAACCGCGGATGTCGCCTAATTCTTTTGTGCAGCCTCAAACTTTCAAGCTCATCCCGAGCGCTTGAAGTCAGCTTGACGAGTTGGCCTATACACATATGTATTGGCATTAATAAAAGTTCATGTGGCGAAAAAAGAGACGTTTTTATTATTTTCCATGAACACAAACATTTTCAGGGTTTCAGAATTCAAACTAAACAACAATTATGAGACTCACCGATAAAGTCCCAAGCCGACGGGTGTATTCCTATTTTGGTCTTCAGGACGCTATTGTATGATTCTATCACATTGTTGGTCCTGCGAGATAGTCGATACACCGAGAATTCTGTAGGCTTCACTCTTTGCAGCCACTAGCGCTCGTAATATGTGAAGAAGCCGGCGAATTGACGTTGCAATGGAGCTGAGAGAGCATTCCTCAAAGCAGCATATTCAACCGAGATCATCGGAGCCGGAAAAAATGCGAGGGCCATTATTTTTTTTTATAAATATTTTGCACTCCTCTTGCCTCGTTAGCTGCGTCAATCGCAAGGTTTTGATTTTTTTTAGTACAGCCTGAAAAATGAAAATATATAATATAATCGGGCAATAATCAAACATCCAATAAAATAATGGAAAACATGATAAGAAAACTTTACTAACTCGATCGTAGTGTACGCTGCACCCGGAAATCGTCGCGTTGGGAAACGCTCTTCTACAAGCGTTTCTCAGCCCTTGTTCGAATTCGGTCGTTACTACCGTTATCGAGTTCGGAGCGATCACAACGGCTTTAAAAGTGTCTAATGCAGCCGTATAACTGGATTCCATGTTTTTGGACATCAAAATGTGGTTGATTGGTATTGCCTACGAAAAAATGGCGTGACATTCGTATTTTACGAGCAATTGCGACAAATATCTCAGAGCCTGCATAGACTGAATGACCGACTGAGTGCCTGAGTGACCGACTGACTAAGTGACTGAGTGACTGAATGACTTACTGACTGACTGACTGAGTGACTGACTGAAAGACTGACCAACTGAGTGACTGAATGACTAAGTGACTGAGTTACTGACCGAACGTTTAACTGACTGACCTACTGAGTGACTGACTCACTGACTGAATGACTGAGTGACTGACGGAGTGACTGAATGACCGACTGAGTGCCTGAGTGACCGACTGACTAAGTGACTGAGTGACTGAATGACTGACCGACTGACTGACTGAGTGACTGACTGACCAACTGAGTGACTGAATGACTAAGTGACTGAGTGACTGACCGAACGTTTAACTGACTGACCTACTGAGTGACTGACTGACTGACTGACTGAATGACTGAGTGACTGACGGAATGACTGAATGACTCATTGACTGACTGACCGACAAATTGAGCGACTGACCGATTGTCTGAGTGACCGAATGACCAACTGAGTGCCTAAGTGACCGACTGACTAAGCGTCTGAGTGACTGAATGAGTGACTAAATGACTTATTGACTGACTGACCGACTGTCTGAGTGACTGACTGACTCAATGACTGACTAACTGAGTGACTAAATGACTAAGTGACTGAGTAATTGAATGACTTATTGAGTGACTGAGTGACTGAATGACTGACCGAACGTTTAACTGACTGACCTACTGAGTGACCGACTGACTGACTGAACGACTGAGTAACTGACTGAGTGAGTGAATGACTGTCCGAGTGACTGGGTTATTGAGTGACTGACTGGCTGATCGACTGACAAGTGGCTGACTCATTGAATGACCGACTGGCTGAGTGACTGACGAGTGTCTGGCTTATTGAGTGACTGTCTGCGTGTTTGAGTGACCGGCTGGCCGACTGACTGAGTGATTGACTGATTCAACATCTGTGCAAAACGGGAGCCCTATAACTTAAACCGTTCTTGAGTGATAAACGTTTAAATTTTACAGTGTCAGAACATATACACACACATTCGGAAAGGGGGTAGCGGGTTAAGGGGGGTCTGGCGGCCCCCACCGAGTCTGGTAAAATCGTTCCAAAAATCTTGAAGAGGGTCGAAAAACAAGCAGTATAAGCTTTTTACCGACATTACAACCCCAAACGAAAACACAGTAATGGCGAAAAATATATGATTTTTTGTGAATTTTATTCTTTTTAACCACTTTAATTTATTTTTAATTGGTTTAAACGCAATTAAAAATTTGTTTCGGATCTGTGAAAGTCCCCTGAATTTTTTCAGATTTTTTGGTCAAGTAAAAACATGTGAATTTTAGGTTTAAATGCGAAAAACGCGTCATTTTCAAGATTCAACCCTCAAATTTTTCGGGTTGTTTTCTTTTTCCCGGGGGGTGCTGTATAGTATAGATAGCGGCAATCGTCCTCTTTTGAGTGCAGGCAACTGGACTCAATTTGGTCAATTCTGGTGAGCGAGGCGATTTTTTGAAAAAAAACTCGAATTTTCAACTTTCGGTAAATTACGGCGCGTACTTGATATAATGCGTCTTTGCTATAAAAAATACATCTCTATAAGGGTTTTTGAGGTCGCTGATCACGAGTTTGACGTCAAAAAAACTTTTTGACATCAAATTCGTCAAAATGACATCAAAATTTTTTTGACATCAAATTTGTCAAAAATTTTTTTTGACATCAAATTCGTGATCAGCGACCTCAAAAACCCCTATAGAGATGTATTTTTTATAGCAAAGACGCATTATACCAAGTACGCGCCGTAATTTACCGAAAGTTGAAAATTCGAGTTTTTTTTTCAAAAAATCGCCTCGCTTACCAGAATTAACCAAATTGAGTCCAGTTGCCTGCATTCAAGAGAGGACGATTGCCGCTATCTATACTATACAGCACCCCTCGGAAAAATGAAAACAACCCTAAAAATTAGAGGGTTAAATCTTGAAAATGACGCGTTTTTCACGATTTTTTCGCATTTAAACCTGAAATTCACATGTTTTTACTTGACCAAAAAATCTGAAAAAATTCAGGGGACTTCCAGACATCCAAAACAGATTTTTAATTGCGTTCGAACCATTTAAAAATAAATTGAACTGGTTAAAAAAAAAATTCACAAAAAATCATATTTCTCGCCATTACTGTGTTTTCGTTTGGGGTTGTAATGTCGGTAAAAAGCTTATACTGCTTGTTTTTCGACCCTCTTCAAGATTTTTGGAACGATTTTACCAGATTCGGTGGGGGCCGCCAGACCCCCCTTAACCCGCTACCCCCTTTGTTCTAGATATTATTTTTTAATTTTCTGGGACATTTTAACTGCATAAACACTGAAAACTGGAGATAAAAAATTTCACCGTCACTCTATGAGGAAGCAAAAATAAGAAAAATGTAGAGAAATAAATAGTTAATGTTCCCACGAATTCTTACGTGATCGTTTTTGATGCCCAACACCGTGACGAGTTGGTATACGCCCCTCACTCGTGGTGTCGTCTGAAAATTCCCGTCGATGAAGACGTGCGTCGCATTCGCAACCTCTTCCGCGAATTGGGCGTCATTTATAAGGAGATGCACGTTGTTCTCCGTATCCACAATTTTGTGCGTTGTGAGCTTCCCGACATCGTATTGGAGGAGCTTCTCGCTCTCTGACTGCTCTAACTGATCCGCCATCGACTCGGGGGTTTCTGGGCATGGTGGGTACATACACGTCCTCCAGCGTTTCAAAGAACTCAGAATTTCGTAAAACGGCACCTCGACTTTGATTTCTCCAGGAAACCTACAATAAGGAAGATAAAAGACATCATTTTGTCCTGTTACAATTTTGGCAATAAGCTCGTTTTTTTTTAGTTACAATGGGGTCAAATGTATTCAGGGTGCAGCACGCAAGCTTAAAATTATCTTTTATTTAGATTTTTACACTTCACGATGAGACAAAAGCCTTCAGAAAGTTCGCAACAACTGTCATGCTACAAATAATAAGTGTTTACAGCAGAGTAAACAGTCCGAGTTTCGTTCAATTATATAGCAGGAACATCTGCATCGATTACAATTGTTGGCTGTGGTCGTTTTTTTTCTGAACATTCTAAACTTACGAGGGTAACCGTTTACATAAAGACACGAGGATTTTTTTCGTCTACTCACATCAAGGCTACTGTGACGACGAGACGTCACGAGGAGGCTGGCAGAGTTGGGTTTTCTTGTGTTAGCCCTGAAAAGGGTTGTTGCTGGTTTGCTGGTTAGATGTTTCTTGGGGGCCTTTGAGGAAGAGTAGGAAGTCGGAGAGGTCGAGTCGGAATGCGGGTGGGGACGTAGGCCGGTACGGGGAAAACGTCCGCGAATTCTTCTATTGCGAGGGCTAGTTCTGCATAAAGCTGTTCGAACTCGTTGGTTTCGAAAGTATCGGAGCTGAGAATGGGAGATATGGAGAGAGAATTTTTAAGCGGTTCCGGAATGGTAGTTCGAGTCGATGGCAAGGTAGGAAGTGGAGGGGGCAGGACTGGTAGTGCTGGTGAGATCAGTTGATAGTTTGTCCAAGGGATGGTTTGGAGTTTTAGGGGTCGGTTGATGGTGCGAGGTTTGGGTCGTGGGTCAGCGAAGTGCTGCGTTCGTTGGAGTAGGAAAGTGGCGTGTTTTTTAATGGCCTTGTCGGCCCGTCGGCGGCATCGTCGTCGGACGTTTGGTTTGGTCATAGGGGGAAATGAATAGATGATTTTTTGGTTTAACGAGTTTTTTTTTTTATTAATTTCAAAATTTATTATAATATTTTTGGGAGGGAAATGACTTTGTCAGTCAGGCTAGATTTTCTTTAGGATGGCTGAGAAGTTTTTGTCAAACGTCCCAGTGAAAAACTGCGAGGTAGCGCAGGGAATACAGATCATCATTAACGGTAACAATCGGCCTTATATGGCCCTCAACAACATTGATAATTAACGCGAAACTGGACAGCTTTTCGCTATCTCTCGGAAAAAAAAGGAACTTATTTCTTGAGATCGTGACGTTTCTCTCGCGAGCGAGAAACGTCACGATCGTACGTCATTTGTTTCTTGTTTTGGTTAAGCTCGGAGTGTCAAAAAACCGACGAAAAAGGTTATCGTCAGAAGGACGTATAACAACCGTTTCGTAGACCTGTTTCAATTGCCAAAAATTGCGCTCCAGCGCACTTCTCATTGCTTCTTTAAATTCCGCCTTCAGCTGGGCATTGCTGTCGGCAAAGCACAGGTCGGAGTGGTCCCACAGTCATTTTATTTCACTATCCCGTTGTTTTTTGCGCTGTTCCATAGCAAAGACTGGTTGCACAGCGCAGGTAACTGTGAAAGAAGGTAGTATAGATTTACACATAATATCTTACAGCATTTGCAAAAGTTGGAGCAGTGAAACAATTTTTCGTAAAGCGGAGATTTCCGAAAAATTCGAAAACACATCAAATTTCAACTGTTGAACCGATGATTCCAAAATCCAATAGCAACCTTTCTATTATGATACTCCATTTGGATAAATAAATTAATAATAAATCTTGAAATTTGCGGAAGTTGGAGCGATTACACTGTTTTTGGTATAATCTGTTGGAACCTCATTGTCTCGTGCTAGTCAATATACTGTAAACAAAAAAAAAGAAAAAAAACACACGCGTTTTCATCACCGTAGCGTACAGAAAAGTGCGAAAAATGAGGGCACCGATGGCACCCAAGGCGCGCGTTTTGTCTAATTTATTATTTATTTCGTCTTTTCTCTCGCTCGTTCCATCGCCCCCTGCCACTCGACAAGAACATTTTTTCTCAACTTCTCTCGCAATCTCTTTTCGAATTTTCACTAAAAAAATAAATCAGAGATTATATACTCGAGTGAATCCCGGGCCAGCAGACGACGCTGTCAAATGTACTTGTCCCGAGACTCTGCCGAGTCTCTACGCGTACATTATTTTATTATATCCTCGGAGTAATATCCATATCCATATTCTCTTTTGGAGTAAAGTTTTTTTTTCGATAATTATCAGGAAGCGTATTATCGAAGCCGATTATCGAGGAAGGAAAATTTACTCCAAAATGTACTCCGTCGGTTATCTGTCAATATGACAATTGCTGTGGAAATAAAAAATCATCCGTCGATCCCCGTGTTTCTTTAAAATACATTTGGACATGCAAAAAACTTAACTTTCGACATAGAAATAAACCAAAGATTCATTAAAAACGGCTTTGAAGTTTGCATCGTTGGAATGCAACGAAATTCTTTTTTATCTTTAGCAAAAATAGTTAGTCGAGCGCAAAATATAATTACGATGATAAAATGATCGATTTTTGCCACCAGAAAAGCATATTGGCTTGAAAATTTTGAACGACATTGAAAATTGAACGAATCATCAATAAATTCAAATATTTTTCGTTGCATTCCAACGTCGCAAACTTCAGCACTATTATTAAGATTGCAAATCGATGATGATACTGCAGTTCGCAACGTTGGAATGAAGTGAAAAATATTCATTTTTATTGACGATTTTCTTAATTTTTTTAATTATCCACATTTTTCGAGTCAATATTTTTTTCTGGGGCAAAAAACTGATTGTTTTATCATCACAATCAAATTCTTAATTAAAATAATGAGCTTCGGCGGAGAAAAAAACGAATTTCGTTGCATTCCAACGATGCAAACTCCAACAAGTCAGTTTATTAGCTAGAAACAGTTGTTTGAAAATTGTTTTTCGATTTGCATTCTTGATGAACCTTTGGCTTATTTTTAACCCAAAAGTTACGTTTCTCTGCCTCCATAAATTTATCCAAAAAAACCGGGTAGTGACGGATGTTTTTTTTATTTCCACGGCAATTGTAATATTAAAAGATAACAGGCAGAACACATTTTGGAGTAAGTTTTATTTTTCGATAAATATCATGAAGCGTCTCATCGAAGCCGATTATCGAAAAAGTAAAATTTACTCCAAAATGTGCTCCGTCGGTTATCTGTCAATATGACAATTGCTGTGGAAATAAAAAAATCATCCGTCGATCCGCGTTTTTTTTTTATACATTTGGACATGCAAAAAACTCAACTTTTGACTTAGAAATAATTCAAAGGTTCATTAAGATGGCAAATCGATGATGATACTGAAGTTTGCAACGTTGGAATGTAGTGGAAAATATATTTTTTTTTATTGACGATTTTCTCAATTTTTTAATTATCCACATTTTTCGAGCCGATATTTTCTTCTGGGGCAAAAAACTGGTCGTTTTATCATCACAATCAAATTCTTAATTAAAATAATGAGCTTTGGCGAAGAAAAGGACGAGTTTCGTTACATTCCAACGATGCAAACTGCAACGCCGTTGTCACAACCGACCTATAAATTTTTCCTCTATTCTAATATCTAAAACGCCCTAACTCCATTTAGTCGTTCGAACCGATCTGTGTATCAGAGAAGCGTGGTGACCCTTGCCCTTGCGACGCTGGCACGCGCTCACACAGAATCTCAAACACGTGTTACTTCGACCATTTAATGACTAAAGCCTATACGCCTAAAACACACGATAGCTTACGAGATATCACGTTTTCTTAGAACGGAAAAATCCTTCTTCCTGATTGGTCCTTAATTCAAGACAAACAACTTTAATGTCCTTAGAAAACTCATCATCCCTACTATTTTACCACGATTTCGCCCTATAAAAAGCCACATCTAACCAATACGCACTGCAGTTTGTTCGCACCTAGCGTCGCGTCTATACGGTTAGCCGTAGTTCAAATTGTCAACCTTATTTTATATCGAATCTCTGTTCAAACTTTAACTCTTTTATTCAAACGACGAAACCAAAGAATATCTTAACTCCTCGCTATCAACGAGTATAACAAGTAGGACTCAACTAAACGACACCTCTCCGGTAAAGTAATCATTTCTACTGTATCAAGTTTGTATTACACAAATTATATATTACTAACCCTTTTATGTTCATTAAAGGAGTGCATAAAAGAATCTTCAATCTCCATATTCATGAACTAAACCTTTTCCCTCTCCCAGTCGCAACTAAAGATTAAAAGGCAAGACTTCTCGAGGTCTATCGGCGTGTGCCCACCATACTCTTAGGAGTATATCTATATTCACGAACAGCGTATATACTAGGGTGCGTCAAAAAAAATCGACTTTTTTTTTCTTGACGGTGCAATCGAATACGTTAGTATTCCATGCAAGAATGATTCTCCCAAAATTTGGGACCTGTGAAAAAATTTTTAGAGGTCGCGCAAATCACTTTTATACATTTTTGCTAGAATCATGATTTAACTCTGCTTATTTTTCATTGTCGCAACAAAATATATTAATGCTTGAACGAAAAGTCATTTTCCTAAAATTTGAGTTTAAAACAAAAAAATTCAGCGCTGCCTCAAACGTCTTTAAGAATTTTTTTTTCTATTTCAGCATAAAATAACGGAATAAAAGTTTCAGGTTTTCAGTGCGGTAACAAAAAATGTTAGTCATTGATGTATAAAAGTTAAGAACGTTGTATGACGTCGGACAAATGTGTGTTTTTTTTCAGTCTTTCTTGCATACAAAATGGTTTGCGAGCCTAATTTTATTGGACAAAGTTGTTACGAATCGAAAAAAGAACAACGTACTCTAAATTCAAAATTGTCCGAGTTAATCTGTATTTGTTATATAATGAAGAAAATTTAAAAAAAAATTACGACCCATCTGAAAAAAAAACTAAATAAAGCTTCTTCGATGTTACATAAAACGGTATGCAAAGTTTAAAGAGGCTCCGACATTCAGAAATCGAAATATTTCATGTTGAGAATTTGAATTTTTAACATACGCTATAATAACCATTTAAAAAATGGAGAACTCGCTGCGGATGACCACTAAATTTTTTTTTGACAGGCTTCAATATTAAGCATATTGATTTTTTATGGAACACTCGAAGTACTTACTTGTGATTCCAAAAGGAAACCACATCGTTATGTATTTCTCGTCAAGTAGAAAAAAATACAGGAAATCATTACGACGGTCTTCAGATAAAAAATAAAAATAAATAACTAAATTTTGGGAAATTAACGACGTTTTATGCCGAATTTTCTATCGATAGAATTCCTTCAAATTTGCACCACATAAAGAGAATAGTGATGTCTAATAGCTCGCGCAGTTTTGAAAGGTTTCACCATGTAGAAGTCAAGATATTTATTTATAAAAATCACAATTTTTAGTAGTTTCTCATAAGAGCGTATGTTAAAAATTCCAATTCTCAACATCAAATATTTCGATTTCTGAATGGTGGAGCCTCTTTAAACTTTGCATACAGTTTTATGTAACATCGAAGAAGCTTTATTTAGTTTTTTTTTCCAAATGGGTCGTAATTTTTTTTTTTTTGAAATTTTCTTCATTGTATAACGAATATAGATTAACTCGGACAATTTGAATTTAGAGTACGTTGTTCTTTTTTCGATTCGTAACAACTTTGTCCAATAAAATTAGGCTCGCAAACCATTTTGTATGTAAGAAAAACTGAAAACAAAAAATTCAGATTTGTCCGTCGTCATACAACGTTCTTAACTTTTGTACATCAATTACTAACATTTTTTGTTACCGCACTGAAAACCTGAAACTTTTATTCCGCGATTTTATGCTGAAATAGAAAAAAAAATTCTTAAAGACGTTTGCGGCAGCGCTGAATTTTTTAGTTTTAAACTCAAATTTTAGGAAAATGACTTTTCGTTCAAGCATTAATATATTTTGTTGCGACAATGAAAAATATACAGAGTTAAATCATGATTCTAGCAAAAATATATAAAAGTGATTTGCGCGACCTCTAAAAATTTTTTTACAGGTCCCAAATTTTGGGAGAATCATTCTTGCATGGAATACCAACGTATTCAATTGCACCGTCAAGAAAAAAAAAGTCGATTTTTTTTTAAGCACCCTAGTATATACACTCTGCAGGGAAAAGCCTATGGAACATAGTGTTTACCGCGCGACACTCAAACATCCAACTTTTCCCCCACGTCGTTCGGACGTGACACCGTTATTATTTGACAACCCAACTAAATTCCCCTGTCCGTCACAATCCCATTATACCGGTTTTATTGGTGGCACGAATATAAATCCAAAAATCACTTACATGTCGCCTGATGGAGCTCGTTTGCTGACTTCGAAGATCCTTCCGTCTTTGATGCGCTCACTGCGGAAGATTAAGGTCGTTTAGAAGTAGGGTGGGGATGGAGCAGAGTGGGGGAAATTTCCCTATGCTTATTAGGATGTTTTTTTTTTGGCGACATTTTTTTTTTTCACTCTCATCTCGCATTTTTGTGGGGAATACCTTAAAGAAAATTCCCTGAAAATTTAAGCCCTTAATATTAATTTTAAGTACTCGCCCAAGGCGTCCAATGATTTCCCCTTTAAAATACACGTAAAGTTCGATTTTTCTTCTTAAAAGTTCTACAGATCAGAGGCATTTAAAGGTACGATCTTGGTCGACGAACCGATTTATTCATAATTGAATGCTCTACAAAAGTGTCCATTGTGACGTGATTGTAACTCGAACTGGCGAGGTCGTACGGGTCACTAAACCCAATTTTTTCATGAAATTCTCGTTTTTTCACCTCTATCTCGTAAATGACGAGAGCTACAGAAAAAATAAGAAAGACAAACTTGGAGGAAATTCAATTTTCTACAAAAAAGTATTGAAGCACCAAATCGCTAACATCGATGTTTCTTGAGATATTGGGCTTTTAAGTTGAGGTACTATGGAATTTTCATGGATTATTGAGCTAAACTGTATAAGTTGTTAATTTATTATTCTTTATTGTCATTTAAATCATCAAATATTTATTCGTTAAATTGCAAATGATTGGAAAGTTGAATAATTGATGGTTTTGAAACTGAAATTCTAGAAAAAAACACATTTTCAAAGTGCTTAACATTATTTTTTTCACTTTTCACGAATTTTTCAATTGATTTTCTCCCGATTCTTCTAATTTACTTACCAGTAATTGAATACCTATGAATTTCTAGTTAAAAATATGTTGTAAATTTACAAAATTTTCAACTAGAAATTTACAAATTTTACAAAATTTTTGTAAATTTACAACATATTTGTAACTAGAAATGTATAGGTATTCAATTGATGGTAAGTAAATTAGATTGTATTTCGCGCCTCTTCCTCTAGATCATAATTGTAGTACCCCCTACTTCCGCAAGTGTCTCCATCAATTCAAAGCTAGGGAAAAACTTTTTCCCTATGTCCCGCGGTTGGCGCTGCCTTGTGCGCGTCCGCGGCCATCTTCATTCTTTCGCTTGATGCAAGTGTCTTCACACGAAATTTGCATAAAGAGATACATAATTATCAATTATGGGCAAGAAAAGTAAAAAGAAGAGGACAAGATCGGAGGAGGACAAGGAGAATAGAGAGCTGCGGCGGAAGGTTCGACGGTTGGAGGAAGAATTGGCTCGAGAGAGAGAGGAACGTCGTAAGTATGAACTTAACCTCACTTTTCAGGCTCGAGAAGGAAAGAAAGCGCAGACACACGTGTACCGATCCAATATTATTGGATGTGTCAAGGATTTTATCGTTGACACGGTGTTATGGGTTTTTCCCAGAAGACACACCCTCGTTTGACGATGGGTTACGGTACAAACGTGGACGAACAGGGTTTGACCCATATAGTTCGATGACTCGTGAAAACAATACGAGGAAATGCGCAATTGCATGTGAATGCGATTTTTCAGGAGAACATTCGTCAAGACGCTCAGGGTCGGGCCTCTCGACGAAGGATCGGCGGCCTCGGCATTCGGCGAGGAGAACGTCATCGACATCGTCATCTCGAGGTTCGCGGAGAGATTCCTCTTCCCAATACTCGCGGGAACGATTGGCGTTTCGGCACAGACCGCGCCGCTCGGTGTCTAGTGAGGCCTCTGAGCGTTCGAAACGTCCGAGACGTTGGCGTTCGAGAAGTAGCTCGTACTCGATAAGGCACTCACGCTCAAGAGGACGGTCCCGCCCGAGAAAAGACTCGCGCTCGGATAAACGCTCGCGATCGCGAGATCGTTTGCGGCGTTGGACGCCAAAAAGGACAGAGCGCTCGAAATCCCGCAGGCGAACGACAACACGATCCCCGGCGAGCCAGGGCTCGACTCATTCCACCCACAGCGCGACGCTCAAGATCTCGCTCACAATCGAAACAGCGGTCGACCCCGAGCGTCCGAGAACGGAACCAAACAGAGGACAAAAATAAGAACGACACGACGAGCAACCAGGTAAATGAGCATGGTGGACCAGCAACGGAGACGTTGGGAGGAAATGCGCCGGATATACAAACGACGGAAACGTCAAAGGATAAGGAATGCGCTAACCTAAAAGAAAAAGCGATTCCGGAACACGAGGTAGAGTTACAGCAAGAATTCTTGAGTGTAATGGGAGCTCGCTTGGAAGCGGATAAGAAAACGGATTCTGCGATTCATAAGGACGTGGCACTTCGCTGGGCGGAAATTATCAAAAAAGGGCTCCCGGACGAAGAAATTATGACGCTTATACAAAAGTATCCTGTGCCAGAAAATTGCACGGTTATTATAATCCCGAAGCTTAACGCCGAAATCACCGCCGCCGTGCAAGAAAATACAATAAAACGGGACAAGAGGATTATGGAGAAACAAGAACGCATAGCGGCTTGTTTGGCAGCCGTGGGTAAAGGGATTTCGTTAACATTAAAGATCGATCACCCACAACAGATTGCCTTACTCGAACTCTGGAGCGATACGGGAAGAATCCTGGCTTCGATTCATAGAGAGGAATCGCTGGCGAGAAAAAATCTAATTCTCACTAACTTAAATTCATCGTTGAAAACGACGCTCACAAACACCTCAGTGGACGAATGGCTCTTCGGTACGGATTTAGAGGACAAAATAAAAACGGCAAAGAACCTGGAGAAAACGTTGAATGAATTAAAGCCACCGTCGAAGCAGTTGCAACAAATCAAGAACACACAAAAAAGATAAAAAAACTGGAAGGGCCCGCCGAGTCGCCCGGCGTACAAGAAACGCGGAGCAACATCGAGCGGGCATCGACAGACGACATCGAGGCCGGCGGAAACGAGGAAACCATATTACCGGAGAGATGCGAGCCGATCAGCGACGAGGCGTCGCTGAGTACAAGTCTAATCGTAAGTAAGCCAGCGGGTCGACTCCGGCTCTTTGCGAACAGATGGTCAAGAGTCACGAAGGACTCACATCAGTAGTCCAGAAATGGGTTCAGGGCGTAGAAATTCCATTCACGGCACGGCCCTCTCAGAGTCGAGCGCCAATTGAACCAGAGTGGTCGACGCAAGAGCAGTTGTTGATCGACGATCAGATTAAAAAATTAATAGCAAAGGGGGCGATCGTTAGTTGCACACCGATCGCAAATCAGTTCCTATCGAATATTTTTTTAACACCGAAACCGGACGGCTCATACAGACTAATTCTTAACCTTAAAAAGCTCAATGAATTCGTGTCAACCGAGCATTTCAAGCTCGAAGATTGGAAGGTCGCGAAGAGGTTGATCAACCCACGAGATTTTTTGGCGACAATAGATTTAAAGGATGCGTACTACCTCGTTCCTATCGCAGAAAATTATAGAAAATTTTTACGGTTTTCGTACAAGGGAGAGTTATTCGAATTCACATGCCTACCTTTCGGACTAAACATAGCACCGTATATTTTTACCAAATTATTGAAACCGGTGGCGAGTTGTCTAAGAAAACGCGGGTTTGCCTCGGTGTTTTATTTAGACGATATTCTGGTAATAGGAAACACGTACGAAAATTGCTTAATGAATATGCGAGAAACGAAATCATTGCTGCAGCAATTAGGGTTCGTAATTAATCGAGAAAAAAGTCTCGCGACCCCGACTCAACGCTGTAAATATTTAGGATTAGTGTTTGACTCCAAAAAGATGGCGATAGAGTTGCCAAAAGAGAAAACACAACGTACGCTTGAGTTAATCGAAAAATTTGAGAAAACAAGCCGTTGCAAAATAAGGGATTTTGCATCATTCGTGGGAACGTTAATTTCGCGATGCCCGGCTTTAAAATACGGGATGGTTTACGTAAGGGGGTTCGAGAAAGTAAGAGAACGTATGCTCGAAGCTAACGCGAACAATTTTGACTCGATGATGGTAATCCCTAAAAATCTCACGGAAGATTTCGAGTGGTGGAAACAGAATATTCGAATAGCCAGTGCGCCAATAATTGAACCGATGCACGAATTAGAAATTTTTTCGGACGCGTCGCGTACGGGGTGGGGCGTGTTTTGTGAGAACCGGCGGAGTCACGGGTTCTGGACCGTCGAAGATTTGGATTCACACATTAATATTTTAGAGTTGAGAGCGGCTTTTTTCGGGTTAAAATGCTTTGCGAAGAACAAGAGAGGCACGAACATTTTGTTACGCTTGGACAATACGACAGCGATTGCGTACATAAATCGTATGAGAAGCAGCTGTTTTGAAGACCTCAGCTATTTGGCAAAGGAAATATGGCAGTGGTGTGAGAGGCGAGAAATTTGGATCACGGCAGCGTATATACGCTCCAGTGAAAACGTAGAGGCCGATTACGAATCGCGGCGATTACAGCCAGAAACAGAGTTTGAAATTGCAAATAGCGCATTTCAAAAGATGGTTCAAGCCTTCGGCCAGCCACAAATAGATTTATTCGCCTCTAAGGCGAATGCAAAATGTCATCGTTACGTATCATGGCGACCAGATCCCGACTCGATGGCGGTTGATGCGTTTACCCTAGAGTGGAAAAAGTGGTTTTTCTACGCTTTTCCCCCCTTCTCGATAATTTTAAGAGTATTACAAAAAATTAAGAGGGAAGAAGTAAGCGGAATAGTCGTTGTGCCATACTGGGAAGGACAACCGTGGTTTCCATTATTCTTATCGCTTCTCGAGACAAAACCGATAGTTTTTGAACCAAATGATAATTTACTTCGTTCTACCCGCAGAGAGAAACACCCGTTGTCGCATCAGCTTACCCTGGTTGCCGGCAAGCTTTGCGGGAAGCACTCATCAGAAGGAAAGTACCGATCGAAGCAATGGAGGTTTTAATAGCCTCTTTGTCGGAGTCATCAGTTCGACAGTACAACGTCGGGCTCAAAAAATGGTGGGCATTTTGTACTAAAGAAGACCGGGTGCCCTTCAACGTGTCGCCAAACAACGTGTTGTCGTTCCTCGCAAACGGATTCAACAGAGGCGCTTCCTACAGCTCGTTGAATGGCTACAGGTCCGCCATTTCTCTGATTAAGGGAGCGGAATTAGGAGAAGACGAACAGATTCGACGGTTTTTTCGAGGAGTAGCAAAACTACGACCGCCAACACCTAAGTATGACTCAACGTGGGAGCCAAAAATCGTTTTGAATTATCTAGCAGCCTGGTTTCCGAACGAAGAGATAAATCTCGAGAAGCTCACTCTGAAATTGGTGACATTATTAGCATTAAGTACGGGACATCGTCCGCAGACGCTTTCCTTAAGGGAGCTTTCCAGTGTGAAATTTAAAAAAAATCGAATTTTTTTTTTTGCTTCATCGAATAGTATACACTCTTCCGAATATTCCCTGAAATTCGCATGCCGAAATTCAGATTATTTCGGTTACTGTGGAGCATTTCTTGCTAGAAGGCAACGGAGCGCTACGGCTGCCGCGTCGGCCGTCTGCCCGTGCGACCGTTGTTTCTATTGTCTCGTTCCTACCTGCTCGTGTCCCTTCCAACGTGAGTCCGGTTCGTCTTTCAGTTCAGTTTCGACATTCAAAATGGATAGATCTACGAAAAAGAAATGTGCGTGGCAGGATAGAAAAGGCTCGAGAAGCGGACATCCGCGAAATGAACGAAAAAGATCCGCGGGTTTCAAGGGAACAAATCGACACGATATCGAAACGGATCTAACGTTTGCGAGCACTTCGGCAGCAAAAAACTTGAAAAATAGTCCAGATTCCAGAGTCCAGATTTTATCACAAAAGCTCAACTGATGGAAATCCTCAGCATGAGTATTGCCCTCCGGGAGAAGATTCGTGGTGCGAATGGCGCAAAGCCGAGGCCAGAGGAGAGGAGTACACCCATCCACCAGCACTCGACGAAGACGTACAACAAGTTTTAAAACCGATTTACGATGATCTAACAACGGAGAATCTCTTAGAACGATGTACGGGCGCGAACACTCAAAACAATCACGAGAGCTTCAATCACTGTGTGTGGCAACTAGCCCAAAAGCACGAAGGTGCACACAGTGTGCTGTGTGCACCTTCAATGAAGGTTACGACCCAATTTTAAAAATTTTGAAGACGATGGGATGCACGATAGGGCCGAGCGCCGCAGATTTCGCCGCTAAGTACAAGAATGCGCGCATCACCCAAGCAAACCGCCTGGCGTCCCTGGATAGCAAAAAGGCGAGGACAGCTCGTCGGACTGAACAATCGATTCAGCACGATCTTTTTGAAGAAGCAGAAGGAATATTGTATGGACCTGGCATCGCTAATTGACCGTAAGTAAACAATTTACCTAAAATTTTCTCAATTGAAACTTTGAACGCGTTTTTCTCGAAACAGCATTTTTCAAAACGGTGTCCAACTTGGAGGGCAGAGTTTTAAAGCTATCGAGTTGAATTTTTTACACAATATTCTTAACGTCATTGTTTATCGTGCTATGGAAGCTTTTTTTTTTTTTTGACATCTTCCTATTTTTTTGTAAAAAAAACTGCCAAAAAAAAATGCTAAAATCGATACTTTTTGTTCAAACCGGCGCCATTTTTGCAAAAATAAAAAAAATAAAAAAAGCCTCCATAGCACGAAAGCCAATTATATACCGATCAATAATCTTTTTGTTTTTTTTGTTTCAGACCAAAATTGTGACCCCCAACGTGGACACCACATCCAAGTGCATTTTCTGCAACAATTGTTTCATAATTTTTATAGATATTAATTAATAAATAAATCGATCTTTAAAAAATTGTTTTGTATTCTTCAATACCCAATTAATATACAAAAAAAAAAACCAGACCGATTAGATTATTTTTTCTTTAAAAAAAAAAATCGCGAAAAACAGCGATTTTTCGGGCTGTCACACTGGAAAGCTCCCTTAATCGACACGAGAAATATTTATCAGACTAATGTTAACTTAATAGAGATTAAGATTCCGGACACCGTAAAAACGTCGGGTCCGGGGAAAAAACAGCCGCTCTTGAGACTCCCGTTTCTCAGTCAAGACCGAACAATCTGTGTTGCTTCAGTATTAACCGAATACTTAAAAAGAACCAAAGAACTGAGAGGGTTAAACGGAAAGCTGCTGATTTCTTTTAAAAAACCACATAAAGCGGTGGGCACACAAACAATCAGCCGATGGATCAAGGATGTGATGTTTAAGAGCGGGGTAGATATCAATGTTTTTTCGGCATATAGTACGCGGCATGCCGCGACCTCAGCGGCGAAACGTAAAGGCGTCAGCATCGACGTCATACGAAAAACAGCGGGCTGGTCAGAGGAATCGTTAGCCTTCGCGCGTTTCTATGATCGCGACGTTGATTTGCAAGAGAATCGTTTTGCAGAAGCCGTGCTCGAGAGGGACCCAAGTATAGCCCAAGTTTGATGGCAATACACAGATCCTCCCTTAAAAATTACAGTGCGTTATTAGGTTTAAGGTAAAATCTTTGTAATAAAAAGTAAAAAGATTTTTATGTTATAAACTGCCGTAACTGACTTTAAACAACTACAATTATGATCTAGAGGAAGAGGCGCGAAATACAATTAATGATTAAACGAACTTACCTAAGTGAAGTTCAATCATGATTGTATGAAGCGCCTCTTCCGAATAGATCAGTCCCTCCCTCCCATTTATCTCGAGGGAGATACCCGTGATTCATGTTACGGCAGAGCTTTCAAAAATGAAGATGGCTGCGGACGCGCACAAGGCAGCGCCAACCGCGGGACATAGGGAAAAAGTTTTTCCCTAGCTTTGAATTGATGGAGACACTTGCGGAAGTAGGGGGTACTACAATTATGATCTATTCGGAAGAGGCGCTTCATACAATCATGATTGAACTTCACTTAGGTAAGTTCGTTTAATCATTAAATAATCAGGGGAAAATCAATCGAAAAATTCGTGAAGAGTAAAAAAAACAATTTTGGGCACTTTGAAAATGTGTTTTTTTCTCGAATTCCAGTTTCAAAACGTTCAGTTATTCAACTTTTCAATCATTTGAAACTTAACAAATAAATATTTGATGATTTGAATGACAATAAAGAATCATAAATTAAAAACTTATACAATTTAGCTCAATAATCCACGAAAATTCCATACTACCTCAACTTAAAAGCCCATTATCTCAAGAAATGTCAATGTTAGCGATTTAGTGCTTGGATACTTTTTTGTAGGAAATTAAATTTCCTTCAAGTTTGTCATTCCTATTTTTCCTGTAGCTCTTGTCATTTACGAGATAGAGATAAAAAAACGAGAATTTCATGAAAAAATTGGGTTTAGTGACCCGTACGACCTCGCCAGTTCGAGTTACAATTACGTCACAATGGACACTTTTGTAGAGCATTCAATTATGAATGAATCGGTTCGTCGACCAAGATCGTACCTTTCAATGCCTCTGATCTGTAGAACTTTTAAGAAGAAAAATCGAACTTTACGTGTATTTTAAAGGGGAAATCATTGGACGCCTTGGGCGAGTACTTAAAATTAATATTAAGGGCTCAAATTTTCAGGGAATTTTCTTTAAGGTATTCCCTATAAAAATGCGAGATGGGAGTGAAAAAAAAAAATGTCGCCAAAAAAAAAGTACCCTAATGCTTATAGATTGGGCGCCGTAGCTATTATTTTGAATGCCCTATAAGCTATTCAAACGTATAATTTTTTTTTACTCGATATATTTGATTCAAATTTGTGTAAGACAGAGCTCTTATCAAAGTTATAATCATATTCTACTCTCAGTTATTTTGAAATAGTCAAACATTTAAATAATAACAAATCAAGAGACGCGGCAGCGGCTCGACGCCAAGTATTTAAAAAAAAGCGTAGCGCGAGAGCTGCCGTACTCTTATATACAGTAAAATAGGCGTTTTATGACGTCACAGAAACTTTAAATCGTTTTCACAGGAGAACGGGTTGAGGGAAAAATATCATATTAGATTTGAATTTTCTATGATTTTTTATCTTTCGAATGGTCCTTGGTAGAACAAAATCCATTGAGCCAATCCAGAGAAATCTAACATTGAAGATTTTGGACGCGAGGTTTGGGATCCTTTCTGTTTCTTGGAGACAGAAAGGCGTAAGTTGTCCACGCAGGCGGTTGGATATACGCCCTTTGGAGACTGGTGGACATTTTCGGCCTGTGACGTCACCCGCTTGTAAGATCTTAAAACCAAACGTTATTATTATTATTATTACGATCCCACCATATTCGGGGAGGGATTGTGATAGTTCGTTGAATTGGTCAAAGGAGGGGGGAAGCCGGCACCCTACTCCTAAAATCATTTCGACAACGAGAATGTTAAAATTTGAGATCGATCTCGCTCTCTTAGCCCCGGGACGTCAACGCGAATGGTTCTAATCACAACTCTAAGACAACGTCCTCAAAGGGAAAAACTGGCCAGCCCAAATCGAGACGATCGACCTCTTTTCGGAGTATTTCTCATCGAAAGACCTTTCCAGTCCCGGGGAGACAGCCACTGAGGGATCGTACACTATTCGATAAGTAAATTTTGAGATATAATAAAAATTTACTCCAAAAACTCGATTCGAAAAGCTTTATGAAACGGTCCTCAAAAACGAGCGTGAACTGCGAGCTAACAATTATAAAATCTATTTCTTATAACTGCGATTGATTGAAGTGTGTCTATGTGTGCGTGTACGTGTGTGATTTTGTAAAAATAAATATAACGTAAAGAAATCAGAATCTTACACGCTCCGCTGAACGCGATATCCCCACTCTTCGCGCGCCACTGAGCGAGAGAGACAGATATATCGGGCCTCTCCTTCCCTCTACCGCCGGCGCGCCTATAGCGCTGTCTCTCTCCCTCTACCCCTCCGCGGCCTGCGCTGTCCCTTGTAGTTTTTGGTATTATCAAGAGACTCGGCAGAGTCTCGGGACAAGTACATTTGAAAACAGCTGTGCGTCGTCTGCTTGTCCCGAGCGCTCGCCGAGTCTATACTTTCTCGTAGTAAAACGATTCGCGGTGGTGGGAAAAAAATTTCGATGACATTTCAGCTAACTGTAAAGCCCAGGACTCGTCTAGCGACCTGAAAATTGACATGAAGACTAATTACGCGATACCCTTTCGATAGAGCCGGAATTCAATACGATTGATTAAGTAATTGCTGAGAAAAAACTTTGCACGGGCTTAGTCCTATCTCAGCCTGCGTCAGAACCACGCTACATCGAAGGATTTGACGTGTCTGTATATGGCCGCCCGACAACACATTCAAAGGGGTCTGTGCGCCCATCTCAGCCAATCCCGGGCTGCAAAATTCCTGATTGGTCGAGGCTGCGATGATTCCAATGGATCCGTCGTGTGCACACGACAGTGCAGACGAGCGAGCGAAAAATGTCAGCTGATATTTCGAAGGGCCATTTTGACGTGAGTGTGAGAGAGAGAGATAGCTGAAATAAGTTCATATTTTTCTTTTCCGCCCTTGATATTTTCGAGAAAATAACTGTTACAATTGTTCCTTGTCAAACAACGAACGTTGGCTAACCATTTATTTTTTTGAGGATGCAAGGTTATGGGAGAAGAATGTGTTGCTGGTTTTCCGTTACCGAGTCTGAACGAATGCTGTGATACAGCTTTGACAGCTCGTCATAACCTCACACTTCCGAATTTTCAACTGCCATATTACCGACATGCTCCGATGACGAGAGAATATGCTTCATGAATGAATCTGCTCCACATCTTTTGACCCTTTCCTACTCCCACCATTTTATTCATTTACAGCATGACTCATACATAATAATTCTCAGCGATGTAAAAAAATCTTGTCGCTGATTCGAGCCACATAAAAATCTTGTCGCAGAGGCGCATGAAAATTTTGTCGCTGCAAGTTATCTAATAGCTCCGGATAACTCTCAGTGACATCAAGATCTTGTCGCTGAGCCAGATGAAGATTAATCGCTGAGCAATAATATCTCTCAGCGAAACAAAAATCTTGTCGCTAAGACAAATGAAAATCTTCTTGCTGAGGCAAATGAAAATCTTGTCGCTGCGAGGGCTCAGTGACATGAAAATCTTGTCGCTGCGAGAGCTCAGTGACATAAAAAACTTCATGCTAAAATATTGATTTTTTCCAACTCGTGGTCAAAAGTCGAAAATTTAATTCTCGCGATAAATTGAGACTTTGGCACGTGTTCCCTTTTTGTTTCAGCATATCAAACCGAGTGGCTGGGAGAAAAATCATGATTTCACCATTTTCGCTTGGAGAAGAGCGATTTTCGTTTGAAAATTGATGAAAAATCGTCATTTTCAAGCAAAAATCTTGGTAATGGGAAAAAAAATCATATCTCGGTGAAAAATCGAGATAGAGACATGATTCTGGGCTAAAATTGAGCTCCACAGAGTCTAGTTGCTGGGGAAATATCAGCATTCTATTCTCATGGAGCCGAGATGGAAACTTCTTCGCTACAACTTCATGTTCAAATGTTGATTTTTTTTACTCGTGGACAAAAGTCGAAAATTGAATTCTCGCGATGAACTGAGACTTTGGCACGTGTTTCCTCTTTGTTTTAGCGTATCCAACCGAGTGGCTGGAAAAAAATCATAACTTATACGATTTTCACTCGGAGAAGCGCGATTTTCGTTTGAAAATGGTCGAAAAATCGTCTTTTTCAAGCAAAAATCATGGTAATGGGCAAAAAATCATATCTCGATAAAAAATTGAGATGGGGACATAATTCTGGGCTTGGATTAAGGTCCAAATAGTGTCCTTCTAGGGAAAAAATCAGCATTCTATGTTCATGAAGCCAAACAAATAGATTCTTCGCTTCTAAGTGATGTAAAAATGTCGTTTTTTTGTAAGCTGATAGTGAAAAGGCAATAATACCATTTTCGAGCAAAATCAAGATTATAGCACGCGTTCACGTTTCCTCTCAGCTCAACAAATTATGTGGCTTGAAAAAAAATCAAAATTTATACTATTTTCACTCGGAGAAGAGCGATTTTCGTTTGAAAATTGATGAAAAATCGTCATTTTCAAGCAAAAATCATGGTAATGGGCAAAAATTCATATTTCGGTGGAAAATCGAGATATAGACATGATTCTGGACTCAAATTGAGCTGCACAGAGTATATTTTTGGGGAAAAAATCAGCAATTTATTCCCATAAACCCAACTAAATAAAATCTTCGCTCCCAAGTCATGTAAAAATGTCGTTTTTTTCTAAGCTGATAGTGAAAATGTAAAAATACAATTCCCAAGAAAAATTAAGATTATGGCGTGCGTTGACGTTTCCTTCCAGCTTAACAAACCATGTGGACAAAAAACATGATTTTACCGTCGCTGCTCGGAGAAGAGCGATTTTCGTTTGAAAATTTATGAAAAATCGTCGTTTTCGAGCAAAAATCATGGAAATGGGCCAAAATCATATCTCGGTGAAAAATTGAGATAGAGACATGATTCTTGGCTTCGAATGAGCTCCACAGAGTACACTTTTAGGGAAAAATCAGCAAATTATTCCCACCGGACTGAAAAAATTGGAGACTTTCAATCAGAAAAAATAAGTGATATCCTAGCCAAAAATCCCCTCCCGGGGAAAAAAGCTTGGACAAGTACATTTGTCGGTGATCCCCATTTCCAATTGTTTTCACAGAAAAATCTAATTCCCCCTTGAAAAAAATTGGAAACGCCAACAAAATAAAGAATTTAAGAAAACCCCCAAAAAAAAATTCAACAAGATTGAGAAAAATGCAAGAAATGCGAGAATGGTAGAAAAAAATTAATGGTATTCGCTCAGCATAAAATATTCTGATATCTATAAAAGGACAAGTATTCCCTGTCTGAAAATCATGTTGATGTTCGAAAATCAATCAACGAGAAAAAAAGAAAATCTTCCAAAAAGACACGTCTCAAAAAAAGGAACCCCTAAATACAAAATGGCGAATCGACAGAAAAACTTCATAAAAAAAATACAAAACTAAAGTTTGCCATCATATGTTGAGCGTATGCGCACAGAGTACTTGGCCGGCCCGAAATTTTGTGTATTAGCTTCCGCTATTTATAGATAGGTAGAACAACTTGGTTGTATTCATGAGAAAAATGATAAGCGTTACACAAATGTCACTGAACGTTATACATTCAAATAAATTAGTACAAATTCAAAGTTTTCTCTCAATTTGATATACAATTAATTAATTAAATCATTTGCGCAATATTTTGGACAAGTGTGGATACGTAGAAAAATAACAACTGATCACTAATTAAGATGGAGCTAAATATTATGTCAAATGACCAGTAATGCGTCGATAAAAATTGCACTTCTAGCAATTTTTTGTATTACTAGCTTGAAATATAAATCGTTTTAGGAGAGAACCTTGATTGACTCGAGATTTTCGCCAAGCTTTCGCGTGTCTTTTCTAAGAAGATTTCTGAAACCAAATAATTTCGTTATGCCAAGATTAACCCAGCTGAGCACTTTAATTCAAAATTTCGGGCCGGCCAAGTACTCTGTGCGCATACGCTCAACATATGATGGCAAACTTTAGTTTTGTATTTTTTTATGAAGTTTTTCTGTCGATTCGCCATTTTGTATTTAGGGGTTCCTTTTTTTGAGACGTGTCTTTTTGGAAGATTTTCTTTTTTTCTCGTTGATTGATTTTCGAACATCAACATGATTTTCAGACAGGGAATACTTGTCCTTTTATAGATATCAGAATATTTTATGCTGAGCGAATACCATTAATTTTTTTCTACCATTCTCGCATTTCTTGCATTTTTCTCAATCTTGTTGAATTTTTTTTTGGGGGTTTTCTTAAATTCTTTATTTTGTTGGCGTTTCCAATTTTTTTCAAGGAGGAATTAGATTTTTCTGTGAAAACAATTGGAAATGGGGATCACCGACAAATGTACTTGTCCAAGCTTTTTTCCCCGGGAGGGGATTTTTGGCTAGTTGTAATGTTTAATAAAAAAAAAAAAATTTATTCCAAAAAGAAATGAAATCTGAATAAAATAACTTGCAAAAGTAAAAAAAAAGAACGCCAAGTATTAAAAAAGGATTGAAATCATTTTTTTTAAGCCAAGAAAATAAACCGGCGACAACGAAAACTTGGGGTGCTTGGTTGAGAAAATAAGCCCGGGAAGATTAAACAAATGCTTATTTTCTCAACCATGCACCCCAAGTTTTCGTTGTCGCCGGTTTATTTTTCTTGGCTTAAAAAAAAATGATTTCAATCCTTTTTTGATACTTGGCATTCTTTTTTTTTACTTTTGCAAAGTTATTTTAGTAAATAAGCGAATAATCGCGGCAACGTCGGGGCCCTTCGTGGCGCCCGTTTCTAGTAGCGTCCACTCAATATCCAGCGAAAGTGACACAACCTACAAAATTTTACACTTCGATTGATTCGGATATCGTAACGATTCTCGGATCATGGATAGTGAGGAAAGCGAAAAAACGAGTAGTGATGATAAGGAGGAGCATTATGACAAGAAAAAGCGTTTCATGTGGAAAAACAAATGTGTGACGGAAGCTGTATACCATCTTCGATTGAAACAGCAAGAAAAAATTCGGAAACGACAAAAAACATCGAATGAGGATGTGTCGGCTGAACCCGGAACCGCTCCAAAAAAACCAAAAATCACATTTGGGCGCAGAATAATTGATCTGGACTTATAGGCTCAGAATGACCGTTGCAAAGGATGTGGACAGATCTTATCTCTAGCGAACATCGTTGATGAAAATCGTCATGGACTAACCTCACTTTTGATCATTCGTTGTCAAGAATGTTTGCTCCAAAATTCAATCACCACAGATAAAACATTTATGGCACCAAATGGCAAGACGACGTATGAAATTAATGCACGAATCGCATTAGGTAAGCTTTAAAAAATTTGTTTTTTCCAAGGATAAATGCAGTCAATTTTTACTAATCGAAAATTTTATATCATTCCAGGACTTCTCGATGCTGGTATGGGTTGGACACATCTCAATAAGTTATTGGGAGTCCTGGACATGCCGCCATTCAACAACCACTTGCTCAAAACGCATGAAGAGTTGGTCAGTGAAGCTGCGACACAGGTTGTCGAAAGGAGTTGCAAAGAAGCTGCCTTATTAGAACAACGTTTGACCCTTGCAAAATTTTCCTCTATAAAAAAATCCTTGTAGGTCTTTTTCGTTTCGTCATTTAATTTAATTTGTAAATATATTCATTCACCAATTTAATTTAATATATGTCCTAAGCTTGGTTACGATGGAAGTGAAGATTCACTACAAAAATTTTCGTACCTGGATACATTCTCGAAAATAAAACGACTAGCAATAGATTTGATTGGAATATGAATTATTACAATCACCGGATCCTTTGACTCAAATAATAACCTTAATCCTAAAAAATTGTTTCATGGATTTCTCATTTCCATGTCTCTTGTTGCCTCTTCATCCCGTTTATCCCGTTTATCCTGTTTATCCTCTTCAATCAACAGGCCAGAGGGAACACCGAAGAATTTTCTGCTACCCAACTTGACAGAGGATCAGGTAGAAATAATATTGTCTGCTATCGAATCTGGCACCCAAGACTTACCTGAAGATTTTGTTATCCCTGAAATGTCTAAGGAGCAGAAAAAGCGATTATTGTCTGGTGATCTCACTGCAATTTCGTGCAGCTGGATTGTTCGTATTATGGCATCCTACGATATGGGGTGGCCGACGCGAGGAACAGGAAGAGACTACGACAGTCTCAGTGGCTACGGAGCTTCTATTAGCGTTCAATGTGGCCGGATACTCGATTATAATACCAAGAATAGAAAGTGCAAGAAATGTGATTTCGGGCATCCCTGCAGCGATCACAAATGTAAAAAAAAACTCTGACGGGAGTGCAAAAAGCATTGAGCCGGCTTTGGCAACAGATTTGGTTTCTCATAGTACGATTCTGAAGGAAGCGAAGGTTGAAATCGGAGTCCTCGTTGGAGACGATGACAGCTCAACTATCTCTGCAGTTCGTCAAGGATCCGATCACCAAATTATTAAATTTTCTGACACCAACCACGCCTCAAAAAATGTTAGAAAAACGCTATGGTCTATGAGTAAAAATCATAGTGAATTGAAAAAAATGCGATTAACCATCTGCACAGATGTTTTACTTACGCAGTTGCCCACAGTATAAATGACAAAGATTCTATGGCGAGGACGATAAGGCAAATAGTAGATCATTCGTTGAACAATCATGAGAACTGTGGAGATTGGTGCAATTTTGACAAGGACAAAGAAAACTATAACCACTCAACAATACCAGGAGGTCTGAAGAAATTAGCGTTATATGAGGATTTGTAAAAATTCTTCAACAAATTAGCAGAGAACGTCGATAAATTCGTCACTGCAAGCTCGAGTCAGCCCAACGAAAGCTCAAATGCCATGATTGTGAGTAAGGCTCCCAAATCACGATGCTATAGCTTAACAGCTTCGCTTCATTATCGTGTTGCCCTTTATATCGCGAGT
The DNA here is from genome assembly GCA_037043255.1 of Diadegma fenestrale. NCBI lineage: Eukaryota > Metazoa > Arthropoda > Insecta > Hymenoptera > Ichneumonidae > Diadegma > Diadegma fenestrale. Next base: position 764,521 of record CM073319.1, on the reverse strand, counting down.
AAAAATCTTGAGAACCGATGCTTAATTGAAGTACTGCTGCAGTTGAACTTGTCACCTGGCCTTCATATGAATGAATGTGTCGATGGACAAGAACAACTCGCGGAAAATCGTAAAAAAAATAAAAATAACAACGGTTGCGTTCAAAGCTCGACGTAATCTCTTGAAAAAATATCGAACGCTTTTAAGGAAAAAGAAAGAGAAGGTCGAGGGTCCAACGTACGAATCCGGTATGGGTTTGTTACATCAATCAGCTGCTGACGATACGATCGGGTTAGTACAAGAGCTGCGGGATAATAATAATGAAATTTCAAGAGCCAAGAGACCTCCGCGAAAACGATTTTATTCGATCTCGAAACAACAGGATTCGGAAGTACTGCTGGAATTTTGCAAATCGCTGCAGGCTGCAAAGGCTCATATTTAAACTAGCCTTGGGTACGCCCGCTTCGCTAGGCACACAATGGTCTCCAATGAGACTGGGACCCCAATGAAAATGATTTTTTCATTGGGGTCTATATGATCAAATTTGGAAATTTGACTGACTGACTGACTGACTGATTGACAACGAACACCCTAAACCACTGAAGATAGGATCATGGTTCCAGCCAGTCCTTCCAGTCAGCCAGTCTTTTTTTTTGTGTGTCAGTCAGTGAGTCAGTCACTGACTGACACTCATGGTTACAGTTTTTCTGTATACCCCAATGCAAATGATTTTTTCATTGGGGTCTATGATCAAATACGGATGGGATCTATATGATCAAATTCGGAAATTTTTTTGTGCGTCGGTCAGTCAGCCAGTCTTTCTTTTGTGTGTCAGTCAGTGATTCAGTCACGCAACATTCGGAAAAAAAAATTGCGAAAATTTTTTTTTAATATAGAACGAACGAAATCCTTTCTTAGTGAGCGTCTACGATGAGAGAGAAGTATCTGTGACAAATTTCATAACCGTGACAAATTTCACGATCCTATCTTAAGTGGTTTAGAGTGTGCGTTGTCTGTCAATCAATCAGTCACTCACTCAGTCAGTCAGTCAGTCAATGACGCAATAGTTATATGTATAATGATGAAAAAAAAATTTTTGCAATAATTTTTTTTTGGGTAGAGAACGAACAAAATCTGTTCTTAGTGAGCGTCCATGATGGGAGAGGAGTATAGAAAATGAAAAAAAAAATTGAAAAAAAAAAAAAATTTCGATAATTTTTTTTTGGATAGAGAACGAACGAAATCCGTTCTTAGTGAGCGTCTACGATGGGAGAGGAGTAACCATGACAAATTTCACGATCCTAACTTCATTGGTTTAGGCTGTGCGTTGTCTGTCAGTCAGTCAGTCAGTCAGTCACGCAACTCTTTTATATATGGGGCATTCCACGCCAAATCGGACACCATTCTGCTTTAGCATTTCCGATTTTTTCGTTAATTTTTTTATATTATAATACCCATTGAGAGAGATTTTCATGATTTTATTCAATTTTTTTCGTCCAGCCGTTTTCGAGATATCGATTTTTCAAAAAAATCGTTCTTTGTTTTTCAAACATCCGTAACTTTTCGGAAAATGGATCGATTGGGACGTTTTTTTTTTGAATTTTTTGTTTTTTACGGAACTTTAAGAGTACACTATCAGAAAAAATCCAAAACCGTCTTTCTTCAATATTTCGAGTTTTTTTCTATAAAATGTTGATTTCCGAAAAACACGTAGCGATCGATTTTTTTGAATTTTTTTCCTAAAAAACTATAACTCACACCGCAATTTTTAAGCCTAGTCCCGTGATGGGTAAATGATGGGATCCATTTTTTTCGAATTTCTGAAATTTCATGTTTCTTTTTTAAACCACGTAGCAACCGATTTTCTTCAAATTTTCCGTTGAAATACTGTCATGCATCATGCAACGTTGGAATCCATGTTTTTTTGAATGTTAACATTTTTTGTTTCACTTACACTACCAGCGAAAAGTTTCGGGACAAAAATTTGAAAGAGTGCCTAAACGGTTGGCCTAGCCCAATTTAACCAACGCCGTTTTGAAGAGGACGGTTCCACCTTCAATTTGGTTTTTTTTTTAAATGTCTACGATTTTTTTTACACTCAGCACTCAGTTTTAAAAACGACAATTTTTTGTCGTTTTCTATCACTGTTTAGAGTGGACCCCGTTTAGAGTCAAAATGTTTTTTAGGCATTTCTGTGGATGAAATCATAAAGGTAGAAGATGACGCTTCAATTTCATTTTTCTAAAATTTTCGTAACATTTTTTTTCAAAGATTTTTCGTTTTTTTAAGAAAAAACGAAAAATCTTTTTCGTTTTTTTAAGAAAAAACGAAAAATCTTTTTCGTTTTTTCTTTCGTTTTCGTAGAAAACGACAAAAAATTGTCGTTTTCAAAACTGAGTGCTGAGTGTAAAAAAAATCGTAGACATTTAAAAAAAACCAAATTAAAGGTGGAACCGTCCTCTTCAAAACGGCGTTGGTTAAATTGGTCTAGGCCAACCGTTCAGGCACTCTTTCAAATTTTTGTCCCGAAACTTTTCGCTGGTAGTGTAAGTGAAACAAAAAATGTTAACATTCAAAAAAACATGGATTCCAACGTTGCATGATGCATGACAGTATTTCAACGGAAAATTTGAAGAAAATCGGTTGCTACGTGGTTTAAGGTAGTTCTGTAGTTTTGTCCAAATCTTAGGAACGGCCTGAAATTTTAGTATGTTGTAAAAACAACCTCCATGAACCGACTCGCAAAATTTTAAACCGATTCACCGTCCCGTTTGGAAGATATTTGCAATTTAAAATCGATCTTTTTACACGCGCGGCCTATACCTAACACGCAAATTGACGGACTTTGTCTACATTTTTTATGCTAGCTCCCGAACGGATCTTACGACTTCAATGACAAAGCACTCGCGTATTGAGCACTATTGTAGGATTCATTTTAAAAAAATATATATATTTTTCACCGTTTAGTTTCGGAGATATCGATTAATGAAAATAAATAATCCTACGCGACGGGGAACGGAGATACGATCAGCTGTGACGAAATGGCAACAGGGTATGGCGGCAGGAAACAGATGCGCGCGTCGTCAAAGCCGCCATAGTAAAATTTTTTGTAGGTTTCAATAATTACGGCAAGGATGGAAAATGGATTTGTTCTTTTAATAAATTAAATTTCGTTCATTCATTCATATATATTGCGTACTATTCATGTATATTGGTCATATATATTATGGTCGTGTGTGTGAATATACATATAAATAGAATATATAGAAAAACAAAAATTGCGGACAAAGTAAAAATAAATTCAATGAATAATTTTTTTTTTTTTATATTGATAACGATAATAACATTTTTGTCAAATAAAAACTGTCAAATATAAATATCAATTGTTGATGAACAAAAATCAACGCTTGTTTCTCAGGTGTTCAACAACGGTGTCGATTATTTTTTTCGCTTTCGTAACCCGCGGTTTATTTGAGATCGTTTTCTCCGATAATAAAGATTTTATTCCGATGTCGCCATCTTTCGCGTAAACCTCTTTTAATATTTCGTAATGAATTCCGGCTCCTGCTATTTTCAGGATCATTTGATTTGATATCACGCCTTTCAAATATTTTAGACTTGGTGACAGGAGTTTCACCATTATCACGTCTTTATAAAGCTTACAAACTTCAAGAAACATTTCCTTTTTGGCAAAAGTATCACATAGTTTCTCGAGAGTTTCAACATCGAATAGGGCTTCATGAAATTTATCAGATGTTCTGAAATTCAATAAGTCGCGGGCTAAAATTGGCAAATTGAAACTTTTTTTTTCGGCTTTTCGTTCAGGCAAAACTTTTTTCATCACAGTCAGACTATCTGAAAACCCTGCGATATTTTTAAAACTCTCGATCATACCGTAATCTATTATATATCGCAGTAAATGAGAGGAGTCGAACGATGCATTATGAGCAACCAAAACGCATGGCTTCGATGAAAATCCGAGAAACTGTTGAAATGAAGTTAGAGCTTCACGAGGCGCAATTGTGGCTACTTCTTTGCTGTGGAAATACAGTTTTCCTCCAACGTATTTCAACCCCGTAACCCGCGAAGCATCAGCGTCAATCGGCTTGGACGGATGAAGATAGACGCTGAATGTTGAATTCTCAAATTTTGCTGCGATTTGTAAAATTTCTAAGTCCTTCGAGAACCCAGACGTCTCTAAATCGAAATATATTACATTGCAGCTGTCTACCGATACTGCGATGGTTGGCAAAATATCCAACAGAAGTCGAAAATCACCAGTTCCCCTGCTCTCTGAACAAGAGTTGATGCCGCAGTTAGTTTCATATTGAATCCCTTCAGATTGCTCCATCGACTTCCTGGATGCATCTTTTTTTCGCGCCAATAAATTTCTTCGAGCTTTAGTTGTTGGTAATTTCGCCTTCATCGCTCGTTTTTTTCTTTTTGTGTCTAACACCTTTGCGAAAGATGCAGTGTGCTTTCCCGGTGATACATTTAATTTCGAGTTGACGTCCATGATGTGCTTTCCGCCTTCGTTTTTTGTGCATACAGTGCTAGCTAATCGGTAGTCCGCTGATGCACTCAGGCTCAGGCAGCAATTCTTATGTGCTTTGTGAGCCATCATATTGTTAATACTTTCATTCGCTTGACTGGAGGCAGCAACAGAAAATTTTGCAGCATTGTCAGCATATTTGCCAAATAGCTCTGAAAGCTTGGTGTATAATTGCTGATTTTTCAGTTCAATTTTATGTGTACCTTTACACCAAACTCCACAATTTTCATGCTGGCCAAAAACATGCTCAGGGATGTTGCGAACAGTTTTGGCCAACTCGGCACTATGTCTTTTATTTTGCCCGAGTGCGTAAGAAAAACATTTTATCAAATGAGGAATAACTTCCTTGTTTCTCATTTCACTGTAACCTTTTCGTAGTTCATACAAAGCATTGGAAAAATTTTTCTTCAAATGATTGCTGTCTGCGAGTTTGAAGACTGTTTGAAGATTTCCCTGTCGCACTGCTGCGATCGTTGAACTATCCTCGTCCCCTATCAGAACTCTCACCTTCAGCCCGGCATCTTTGAGAATCGAACTCTCGTTGACTAGAGCGGCGCCTACGTCAGCCTCCATCGCCTTTGCACTGCCGCAAAAATTTTGCCTACACTCGTGATCGGATTTGCTGTGGCCGTTGATACACATTCTACATTTCCGATTTCGCGCTGCAAAGTCCAGCACTTTTCCACTCAGAAAACCGACAATCGTACCATAGCCATTCAAACTATCGTAGCTTCGGCCATTGCCCCGCTTGCTCCAGCCCATATCATAGGAAACGATGATATTCACGATGTTCCCTATTGCTGTGTCAAATTCCTCTCTTCTCCTAACATCATCGTCGATTGTTTGAAGATGAAAGTTAGGGTTAGTGAGACAGCCGAGGGTCCGCGCGAATGGATAAATCTCGTCGACTATATCTTGTGGCCTGATAATGAAAAGAACGATAAGCATTTCATTCCAATTTATTGTTTTTTATCATCACCATAAATATATCCATTACATATTTAAAATGCGGTTAGATCGATAAAAAAAACGACGATACATGTATACTGAATTTTAACAAAACCATTAATTCACTGTTGCAATAGTTTGTACAGCGAAAAGTTACATAAAATTTTCCACCTTGTGGCCGAAGTCCAAGTTACAAATTCTTCAAAATATCAAGTATAACCATATCATATTTGCTATGTAAAAAAATATCAATTTACAAAACGATTTGATTCTCACCGCTATATACAAGTTCAAAATAATTACAATAAGGGATTCATAAAAAGGAAGATGAAGTGCCACGCTGATAACATGTTATGCTCAACGCAGTAAAATGATAAATTCTCACTGCGTTGACTGCGATGACACTAAATGTATATCATTTCACCTGACGCAGCAGTAAAATTTATTTTACAAATTTTCATTCGGTGTTGTGTGCCATGATAACTATTTCCTCTACGATATCTGTCAACGCAGTGAGAATTCATCATTTCACTGCGTCGAATGTTGACTGCGATGACACTAAATCTATATCATTTCACCTGACGCAGCAGTAAAATTTATTTTACAAAATTTCATTCGGTGTTGTGCGCCATGATAACTATTTCCTCTACGATATCTGTCAACGCAGTGAGAATTCATCATTTCACTGCGTCGAATGTTGACTGCGATGACACTAAATCTATATCATTTCACCTGACGCAGCAGTAAAATTTATTTCACCAAATTTCTTTCGGTGTTGTATGCCATGATAACTATTGTCATTACGATAACAGACACCGTAGACTTAGTTATTGAGATAGGTCACATTTACACAAATTACACGTACGTAATTTTCTCCTCAACAACAAACACTAAAGTCACAATAGCAGCTTGACCGCAATTTAATACTTGGTGTCAAGGCGCTGGAAAAAATCTATAGCAATCCTCCATTCCAGTATGCAAAGGTGACACTGCGAATGAACTCAGATGCTAGTGAGAGCTCTTGCGCCGTCTCAGTCTTATCCACTGGGATGTAGGATTGTTACAGAAATATTAGATTGTTGTGAAAACTTACAATTCCTGACACAATCTCTCCATATTCTCTATAACTAATCTCTTTTCCTCTTCAGCAGCTCTACGGCAGGAATCTTTCGCAGCAGCTTCCAACGCTGGTCCAATCTCTCTTTCATATTTTTTAAAAACATGGGACCCGATGGTTGGGATGTTTAAACAATTCAATAATTTGTTCAACGCCGTTTCTCCAATGCCAGAATGAACTGCACCTGTAAAATGCATTTTGATATTAGGCATACCCTTGGCAGGTTAATTTGTTCTCTGAATTAATTGCTATATTTTGCACTATTGAAAAAATAACTCACCGAATACAGCTTTCGTATTCACATCGGCATGTGTCTTATTCTCCAACGTTACGTGTGTTTTGCCTGTGCGTACTTGGGTTATAGCACAACACTCGTTGCAGGCAATGTATAGAATTGAATTCAATCCCATTCGCGTTTCTTTCACCGCTTTCCTCAATAAAATGTCTTTTTTGCAGCGAATACATTTCAATTGTTGGGCCAGATATTCTAAATCGACGATTCGGCGTCCTTCGACAGCAAATTCTTGTTGCCGATCATGGAGGTTATGTCCACTGTCCTCTCGTTTAGCGGCATTCGCTCGACACATGGCCGAAACTGCTTTTAGTTTTTTATCGAGCACTTTTTTCTTTACAAACTGACCCTTGAATCGCGTTTGAGTTGCCATTATCACGATCTTTCTTGACAAAACGAATATAACTCCACAAAACTCTGACACTTTCACGTGGGACGCTACTATACTGAAAAATTGCGATGTTGCCACGTTTACAGAGGCGCTCTCTATACGTGTAGGGGCCCTATCCATGCATAAGGTGTGATTGTGTAGAACGTGAACAGTGTACAGCATCGCCAAAAGTTCGAGACCGGCAGCGCCACATCCGTATGAGATCTTACTGTACACTGCGGTCGAAACTTTTGGCTCATACGTGTACATACAGAACTACCTTAAAAAAGAAACATGAAATTTCAGAAATTCGAAAAAAACGGATCCCATCATTTACCCATCACGGGACTAGGCTTAAAAATTGCGGTGTGAGTTATAGTTTTTTAGGAAAAAAATTCAAGAAAATCGATCGCTACGTGTTTTTCGGAAATCAACATTTTATAGAAAAAAACTCGAAATATTGAAGAAAGACGGTTTTGGATTTTTTCTGATAGTGTACTCTTAAAGTTCCGTAAAAAACAAAAAATTCAAAAAAAAAAACGTCCCAATCGATCCATTTTCCGAAAAGTTACGGATGTTTGAAAAACAAAGAACGATTTTTTTGAAAAATCGATATTTCGAAAACGGCTGGACGAAAAAAATTGAAAAAAATCATGAAAATCTCTCTCAATGGGTATTATAATATAAAAAATTAACGAAAAAATCGGAAATGCTAAAGCAGAATGGTGTCCGATTTGGCGTGGAATGCCCCATATATATATATAGACTAGCCTTGGGTACGCCCGCTTCGCTGGGCACACAATGGTCTCCAATGACACTGGGACCCCAATGAAAATGATTTTTTCATTGGGGTCTATATGATCAAATTTGGAAATTTGACTGACTGATTGACAACGAACACCCTAAAACACTGAAGATAGGATCATGGTTCCAGCCAGTCCTTCCAGTCAGCCAGTCTTTTTTTTTGTGTGTCAGTCAGTGAGTCAGTGACGCAACAGTCGGAAAAAAAAATTGCGAACATTTTTTTTTGGATAAAGAACGAACGAAATCCTTTCTTAGTGGGCGTCTACGATGGGAGAGAAGTATCTGTGACAAATTTCATAACCGTGACAAATTTCAAGATCCTATCTTAAGTGGTTCAGAGTGTGCGTTGTCTGTCAATCAATCAGTCACTCACTGAGTCAGTCAGTCAGTCAATCACGCAATAGTTATATGTATAATAATGAAAAAAAAAATTTTTGCAATAAGTTTTTTTGGGTAGAGAACGAACAAAATCTGTTCTTAGTGAGCGTCTACGATGCGAGAGGAGTAACCGTGACAAATTTCGCGATCCTGACTTCATTGGTTTAGGCTGTGCGTTGTCTGTCAGTCAGTCAGTCAGTCAGTCAGTCACGCAACTGTTATATACCGGGTGTCCCATTTTAATCTTACACCTAACTTTTCTCGAAAAATATTGCTTGGACGAAATATTGTGTGGAACAAAACTTTCAGGGCTTGAAGGGGGACGTTCGAAAAAAAAAATTTGTGGAGCCAAAATTAAAAATAGCGGCGTTACAATGGCCAACATGTTTTTTTTAAACGGTAACATAACTTTTTTTCATTGCCAAAAGTTTCGTCAGCTCGAGACTTCAAACTTTCGTTCGAACATTTTTTCGATCAAGTTAATAATTTTCGAGTGGGAACATTATTTTCATTTATTTTAGAGATATCCAGCATTTACCGCAAGTTTGTGCGCACGCGGAGGTGCGTATGTGTTTTTTTATTTCTATTTTATTTGACATTTTTTTTTTCAATGAGGTGTGTGCGTGCGTGCCTGTGTGCGTGGGTCTGTGTGTGCGTGCGTGCCTGTGTGTGTGTGTGTGTGTGTGTGTGTGTGTGTGTGTGTGTGTGTGTGTGTGTGTGTGTGTGTGTGTGTGTGTGTGTGTGTGTGTGTGTGTGTGTGTGTGTGTGTGTGTGTGTGTGTCCGTCTGTCTGTCTCCGTCTGTCCGTCTGTCTGTCTGTCTGTCTGTTGCCTCTGAAAGGTAAGCGAGATTGAAAGAAACATCACTGGTATTTCTGACATCGTCTGACTGTGTGTAATTCTATGCACTTTGGTATTTTGGAAACACCCGTTCTTAAATCAGAGAAAAATTCTGAGAACGAGCAACAACGGCTGATTTCAGTCCCAACGAAATTGTTGACATGCTCCTCATTTTAGGGAGATGTCGTGGCAATTACTTACGCGCCGAAAATTTGTATCGCCGTGAATATCCTCGGCGTCGTCACCCATCACGGCAGACAATCCAAACCATTGAACGGCGAGCGAGGGCAGGTCGAATGGTCCGCTACCGCCGGCGTTCCCAAAACGGCTACGATTTTGGTGGCCCGCATGAGGCTCGAAACATGGCTATTTTAGCCATGATAGCAATTGATCCTCATTTGAGTGTTCAAGTGATCTCGGAACGACTGGGGTTTGCCAGATCAACAGTGCACCGAGTATTGAGAGGTGCAAGACTTCACCCGTACCGACTACAATTCCACCAAGACGTTCCTAATCCTGATCCGTTGCGAAGGGTGACCTTTTGTCGGTGGGCGTTGAGACAAATCGAGCGATCCAGAGACTTTTTTCGTTTCGTTATGTTCAGCGACGAATCCACATTCAACAGCCGCGCTCAAGTAAACCGATGGAACTTCCGATATTGGTCCGATCGGAATCCACATTGGTTCAGACAGATCGATCACCAGCATCGATGGAGTTTAAACGTTTGGTGTGGTATTGTTGACGGACAATTAATAGGTCCCCATTTCTTCGAAGGAAGTGTGAACACTGTGCGTTACCTCGATTTACTGCAAAATGAACTGCCACTTTTGCTAGAAGATCTGGATTTGGACACACGTCAACAGATGTGGTTCCAGCAAGACGGTGCGCCAGCTCACTGGGCTCGTGTTGTCCGGAATCATCTGAATGCAACATTTGGGCAACGGTGGATTGGTCGAGACGGTCCTGTAAATTGGCCTCCAAGGTCACCCGATCTTACGTCTCCCGATTTCTTTTTGTGGGGGTACTTAAAAGATGCCGTCTACCGTGAAGCTCCAACAACACGAGAAAATATGAAAGAGCGCATAAGAGCTGCCTGCCGTGCAATCCCGAGAGATGTTCTTCTGCGCACAGTGGACGGTTTCACGAGAAGGGTTGAAGCGTGTTTGAACATGAATGGAGGGATATTTGAACATGTGTAGAAAAGAATCACACACACACGCAGACACACACACACACACGCACGCACGCACGCACGCACGCACGCACGCACGCACGCACGCACAAGCGCGCGCGCGCACACCCGAACAAACAGCCCTTATCAGGGCTAGGAATGCTGAACAGACAACCTCCACGTGGTGCATTCTGGTTAGTACAAATAGTCTGAATTTTTTACATTTCAAAATTAGATTTTTCGAAAAATATTGAGATGCGCCAAAAATTTCTTCGCACACTTTCTTTTATGGTCGAAAAGGAGGTCTCTACCAAATTTGAGTCAAATCGGATGTAAAAGTTATTCAGAAATGGTAAAAAATTATTTAAATTTCAAAATTCGATTTCTCGAAAAATATTAAGATGCGCCAAAAATCCCTTCACACACTTCCTTGAAGCAGACTTCCAGCCATCATTATCCAACGGTCGCAGCGCCCCAGTAGTGGACACCCTGGCTATGGGGACATTTAAAGCCACAGGTGAGAGCAAGGAGCAGAAAGCCTTTTCAAAGTTGGCGAGTTTGATCAGTCAGTTGACGAATTCGTGAGAGACAATAGAAATGTCGATAAGGAAATTGAAGGGATGATCTTCTTGATCAAGATCTCGTACGCCATTGGTCGGCTGGTACACCGCAATAATAATCAAGAAGCTTCTGCAGGGAGTTAAGGGCACACGACGACAGCGCTAAAAACCGGACATTACCAGCAATCAGGTGGTTGCCTGCACTGGAGGAACAGTTAATTACTGACCCCTTTCTCGCGAAGTATTGTCTGATGGCTGTTCCGTAGGGAGATCGAGGGTAAGAAGAAAAGGAGGGTGGCCTTAGTATTACGCGGGGCTTGTTCCTATGAGCAGAAAGGCACTCCTCCTCTAATTGGAAAAAAAAAAATTGTAAAATAAAATAGAAATAAAAAAAAAAACACACGCACCTCCGCGTACGCACAAACATGCGGTACATGCTGCATGTCTCTAAAATAAATGAAAATGATGTTCCCACCTGAAAATTATGAACTTGATCGAAAAAATGTTCGAACAAAAGTTTGAAGTTTCAAGCTGACAAAATTTTTTGCAATGAAAAAAAGTTATGTTACCGTTTGAAAAATACATGTTGGCCATTGTAACGCCGCTATTTTTGATTTTGGCTCCACAATTTTTTTTTTTTCGAACGTCCCCCTTCAACCCCTGAAAGTTTTGTTCCACACAATATTTCGTCCAAGCAATATTTTTCGAGAAAAGTTAGGTGTAAGATTAAAATGGGACACCCGGTATATACAGATGATTACCATGGCAGTGGTGGCTAAGGAAACGATTACCATGGCAACCGTTGCCATGGTAACCGTTGCCATGGTAACCGTTGCCATGGTAACCGTTGCCATGGTAAACGCTCAATTTCTCTAACGGATTTTTTTTTTAATTTGAAAAAAAAATTTTTTTTTCAGAATTTTGTTCGTCCTCTATCTAAAAAAAAATTATCTAAAAAATCTAGATAATTATCTAAAAATGTATCTAAAAATTATCTAAAAAATCTAGATAATTATCTAAAAATGTATCTAAAAATTATCTGAAAAATCTAGATAATTATCTAAAAATGTATCTAAAAATTGTCTAACAAAAAAATTCGCGATAATTTTTTTTTTGATAGAGGACGAACAAAATCCGTCCTTAGTGAGCGTCTACGATGGGAGAGGAGTAACCGTGACAAATTTCACGATCCTAACTTCATTGGTTTAGGCTGTGCGTTTTCTGTCAGTCAGTCAGTCAGTATAGAGAAAAAAAAATTCCGATAATTTTTTTTTGGATAGAGAATGAACGAAATCCGTTATTAGTGAGCGTCTACGATGGGACAGGAGTAACCATGACAAATTTCACGATCCTAACTTCATTGGTTTAGGCTGTGCGTTGTCTGTCAGTCAGTCAGTCAGTCACGCAACTCTTTTATATATATAGATATCATTTTTTAATGGATCGATGACATCTTTTAATATTTTGTGTTTCTTTCACTTGCCACATGGAAAAAAACGATGAATCAACTGGATAAGTGTACACAGATTTTTTGATACCGAATACTTTTCCTTGTAGATAGATTTCGTCGCTACCATGCTGTTTGTATATGAGATTAAGTTGCAGTATGGTTCCATAGTACAGAAGTACAGTATTATTCGGCGATGTCAAAGAAATTATGAAGCCCTCATACTGGATTTTTTGTATCCGTTCCATTTCCTCAGGATTTTGGTGTTTATTTTTTTTTTCGAATGGCAAACTCTGGTGGGATTGAAGCTTTCTGACAGTTGCCGTGAAATCTCGCGTACAATCTGCGACTTATTTGAGCCAAGGGCCGGTTACCGCCGCGAAGCATTTTTTTTATTTTTCCAAGAGCGTTCTCGAACGGAAACGCTGTCAAAGCAGTCAGAGTGCAGTTCATGTTTTTGACATCGTCTGCTAAGTGAATCAGGCTGTGCATGTTCAAAATTTGGCACTGAACACCGCACAGTCGTGATGCGAGAAGAAAGAATGTTCGCAGGAACGTGTTTGCTTCATTGTTGTATATGAGTGCCCATCCTGCACTGCACAATATCCTGCAGGCAGCATGGAAAAGGAGAAAATGCCGGTACAAATCATCAGGCAATATTTTTTTCAGAATGATGAGACCGGAATATAATAAAATGAACCGAAATTCAGTCGCTTTCCATCTGTGAATGTCGTCCAAGTCTCTTGTTGTGCGTTGAAATTCTTCGGGTATTTGCGACGCCAAAATCCTTAGCATAGCCGACAATCGCTGTTGACTATTTCGTCCTAAATTTATCGTTACTTTGCGATGAAGCCAATAATTGAGGATCAATTTTTTCATGACACCCAAACAACACAAATGCATGAAATCCAGCGAAAATTGCTTCACCATGTCGATGGGAGGCTCAATCGAAAGGAGTGGTGACACGCCACGATGATGTTGATGATTTTCTTGACTCCGGAATGATTCATCGGTTCTCGGACGGGCATTTACTCCAGGGTAAATCATTCGATTTTTCGTATGTTGACCGGGATCTTCGCATCGCTCGCATGCATAATAGCCGCCGTGACCAATTATAACCTTTACCAAAGCTCGAGCAGGTCGATCGCATATCATACATTTTATTTTGATACGAAATAACTTGCCATCGATCACGACTCCATTCCTGAGGATTTCATTGAGCTCTGCAACCAAATCTTCTAAAAACTGGTGATTGTTCGGAGGTTTTTTTTTTACCGGCATAAATAGCAACGGGAAATGGATGGTATACATTGGGCCCAAAATGTATCATGCACAATATCGGCGAGAATTGCATGGAGCTCGATTTATACAACGGTAAACCATCTATGTTGAATAATAACTCAAGCAATGGTTCAGCATGTAAATCAACGTTTACAACCTTTTGAAGATACTTCATAATACCGAAGTACACGAGCTCGCCTCTTTCTCCATTTTCCCCATCAAGTTTTCGAGGCTCAAACACGAATTTCGTTGTTTTCAGAAACGTTTTTGCAGTTTTTGGCAGCGTCGGAATCAACTCAGGCTGTCTCAAAATATTTAACAAATCATCGAGTTTAGTTAGAGGGACGTTTGAATTTAAGGCCCATGAACGAAGAGCTTCTGTAGCATTAAATCTGTTTTCGTCGTCGTCGGTTTCTTCTCCTTCTTCACCTCCTGTTTCTGCTTCTCCTTCCGCTTCCTCGCCTTGGCTTTCGTCTCCTCTTCCTGATTCTCTTCCTTCCTCTTCCTCTTCTTCTCTGCCCTGGCTTCCGCTTCCTCCGTTTTCAGCAGCTTCATCTGTTTCTCCTTTTTTTCCTGTCTCTCCTTGGACATTTGAGTCGATGTTTCGTTGGTCATCACCGTAATTATCGTGACTGTTGCTGGATATTTGCCCATCATTGATAATCATACTGTCGTCTCCAATGCATTCGACTGTGTTATTGCTTTCGCAGTGATTTTCCTGTATATTTCTCCTCATACGTCGAACCTCAATGGCATTTTGTTTTTTTCTTGCTCGATATCGCTGTGACCGTAATCGTGTCAGTTCGCGTTTGATTTTAGTTCGATGGCTGCTCATGACCGTGAATTCTATGTGAATATAAAAAGATAGAAAAATATACCATGAGTACCGCGTGAATATATTTTAAAAACGAGTCTCCATCTCTCAATAAGTATTTACAAAATTACAACTAACTTTATACCGACTCGTGGATACGAAAAAAGTATTAACAACTTTTGCAATGCCAATGATACGTCAAATCCAAGACGAGAATGTTCTTTTCGCAGGTTAATCTGGAAATCAGCTGTAATCGATGTTTTTATAATGTAGCACTATATATCTCCCGCCCTCCCAAGCGCCAACGTACGGTTGCTGCGGGAAGCACATGGCTATTCGGCTCTGTGCACACACTCATTCACTCTCACCAAAGTGAGAATGTGTATTCGTGTACATACACACACTTAAACGTCCAACTAGCGCCGTTGCTTACTGCTGGTGTCGCCACCGGTATGAGTGTGCGGACACTATCAACCGCGACAATAGCATAGCTTTCAAGCCCGGTGTACACGACGCTGGTTTTTCGCTGCTATATCGCATGCTTGATGTGTTAAGCCCGGTGTTCACGACGCTTGTTTTGCTGCTATATCGCATAATTCAAGTGCCCCGCATGCGATAGCAGCAAAACAAGCGTGGTGTACACCGGGCTTAACACATCAAGCATGCGATTTAGCAGCAAAACCAGCGTCGTGTACACCGGGCTTTACATGGCGGCGTCCCGCCAATACTTGGGGGGTTCCCGCCAAATACTTGGCGAAGATGCGCGTGGACAGAGTGGCGAAAAGACGCGCGAGGACTCGAATAATATACGGTACGTCACGGTACGATATCTTCGTTTCAAACAACGTGAGAAACGTCCATCGATTGGAAAAAAGGTAAGTTTATTATTCTATTTCTATCATTTATTCAATAATATCGAATATCACCAAAATTGTGAAGAGGCTAACGAATTTTGGTGAAACGTCTTTTGAGGTTAGATTTCTCGATTTTTTTAAATTTCAATCTGCGATTATTCACGATTCTTTCATTTTCTTAGCTTGCTGCATTCGTATTCTCGTAAATTATTTTTGTTCCTGTCCATTTATTCCCGAGCTCATGATTCCATATCAATTGACAGATTTTGCAAAAAAAAAGCTCGCAATCGGCGATGGGAAAAATCATTTACATTCCCTTTTGCGCAACTCCGAGAAAAAAATGAAATAATTCACGTTTATGGACGAAAAAACAATCGTTACTCGACCGATTGATTTTTACTGCAATTGCAGTTTTTTTTTGTCATTGCATTCGAGTATTGTCGTTGAACAACTTTTTTTTACGAACTTTTATTATTGCATTATAAAAAAATATTGCTTCACGGTTCTCATGAACGTCTCACTATTATTTTTGTTTATTACGGGCTCGTGGAAATATTTTTACACGCGTAAATCGTTATTTTCTCTGTATACTCGTATTGATCGATGTGCGTAGCGTAGAATTTCGATCCCAGTCATTACGCTGTCAGGATGACGAAAGAATTCTTACGAGGATGAAATTTTCCGTGTCGCGTAATTTTTCAAGATATTCAACCAACAATTTCGATCAAAAGCTGGCTGAGAACTAAAAAAATCCAAAAATCCATTCATTCAAAATAGACACAAATTTTGTTCTTTTTCTCTCATTCAATTTTATAAAAACTTTTCATCCTCTATTCTAGCGAATATGGCGCCGAGTGCTATGTTCATGCACGTAGAGTTTGTGGATGACATTCAGAAAATCCGGAGCATCGACTTCGTCCCAGCGAGTTGGATTTCCTTTGACGAGGGAAAACAACATCTCGTCACACGATTTCCATCAGACGTTTCAAAACCAACGTTGAAAATTGTCAAAGAATTGGTAAAATCTGGAGCTAAGCCACTGTCGTCATGGCCAATACATCGGATAAGCGTTCGAGGCTCCGTAAGTATGTAACACGATGTCGTACGATTTACTCCTTGTTGTATACATGAATAATCCTTATTGTATCCTGTTGTGTGCTCGAAAAATCCTCAAAAATATAAAGGCAAAAAATAGAAAATAATTAATAAATAAATTGAATGAATCCTCCACATTTTGATTTTATAGAAACCTACGCTGAAGCTGTTATCAAGGTGAAAGCTCTCGAGCGAAAAGATTATGCATTCACTACAGACAACGAGAAACATGTGGCTGATCGACAACGAAATATCTCGAAAAGTTACAAGATCAAAGGGCAGAAATACGACCAACAAGAAGTTAAGGACTTATTTGCGGCCGCTGCACTGAACGTACCAAGTGAGTACTTTTTCGTTTTACACTTCTGTATTTTTTTTTCAAATGAAATTTTGTTTGCACACTTGATGTAAAAGTTGCTGTTGTACTTGTGAATTTTTAATGTTAATTACAAGAAAAAGAACCAGTGCACGATAACAATATGCATTTTCCTGATTCTGTTTGCAGTAGATCATTCGAAAAAAGGAGCATCACGTGGTAAAAAAAATGATGATACAATGACGTGCGGGAAAAAAATTGGTCCTGGAAGTCTGAAGAAAAAAAAGCCTGGAAAACGATCGACGTACAGAAAGATAAGAGAGCTGTCTGACACTTCGGATTCCGATGTTGGTCAAACTGTGATAAGCAGTGGAAATGATCGTTCTAAGGATTCATGATTCATCTGATTCGAACTCTGGTGAGTGTACACGATTTTCATGCAATGAATGCCAGATACTATTTGGTTCTTTTTTATTACTCGTTTGGTATATATTTTTCGTTTTATCTTTTCCGACAGATACGAATAACCATTGGAACGTTCCGAGTGCTGCAACAACGAAACGAAATTCCCTCTATGCAATCCAAAAAGAAACAAACAAGGACTGTTAGTGCGCCGCCACGTACATCATTCGCTAGCGAGAAATCACCAGCACTTTTAGATGTCAATGGTAAGTCGCCGTTTATATAAAAACATGGATTTTTGTCTATACACGGAGAGAATTTTACATCAAAATTTACTATGTTATTATAGTTCCCGGGTACCAGTCGTCCCTCTGAGAAATTTTACCAAAAACATAGTAATTTTTCATTCGTTTTCTATCGAAATTGCGGAAATTACGACATTTTTCGCCCTTTTTCAGATGAAAATTTACTATGTTTTTGGTAAAATCCCTCAAAGGAACGACTTGGTATCCGGAAACTATAATATCATAGTAAATTTTGATGTGAGATTCTCTCCGTGTAATTGATTTTTCGTTACACGTTTAATATAAATTTTCCGGTTAATTTTTCCTGACAGATTCAAACAACAATTGTAGTGTTACAAGTTCTGCAGCGAAGAAACAAAATTCCCTCTATGTGAGCGAAAAAAAAACAGACGAGGACTGCAGTGCACCGCCACGTACAACATCCGCTCGCGATAAATCACCATCAGGACTCTTGGATAACAATGGTAAGTCACTGTTTATTTTAAACATGCATTTTCGTCTACAATTGTTTTTTCTGTGAAACGTTTATTATATATTTTCCGTTTAATTTTTCCCGACAGATACAAATGACAATTAGAACCTTCCGAATGCTACAACAAAGAAACAAAATACCCTCTATGTGAGCGAAAACAAAACGAACAAGGGCTCCAGTCCACGTACAGCATTCACTCGCGAGTATGAGGATCTATTACCAGGACTCTCCGATATCAATGGTAAGTCGCTATTTAATTCTTTTAAGACATGCATGTTCATTAGGGTGGCCCTTAATGTGGGTGAAAAAAAAAATTGATCGTGCCGCCCTCCAAAACGGTTCCAAATAATAAAAAAAAAATCTACGCGAAGCGCCAGCTATGTCCATTAAGAGAAAGACGTGCCTGTAAGCATGAAATTTCCGTAATTTTAATAAAATTCCTTATTTTTCATAATCGGTGTCATTATTATTTTTTTTTATTATGCCGATGTGAAACTTGTTTTGCATCACCGCAACAACGATTCATACGTTAAAATTTGATTCCCGTCACCGATTTCCTCCAATTGATGCATAATTAAATAAATAAAAAAATACATTTATTAAGAATAATCTACATACTTTTTACGATTTTTCATATGTAATTTTGAATTTCGCGGTTGATCATTGTTCGGGAATGAGCATTCTCAAATTCCCGCGCCGTGACTCGCGCTCTCAGCGCGGCATAAAGTCGCAAATATGGATAACAGGCGGCTGTCAAGTTGTCGGGTGTCGCTGCCACAAGGGATATCGTGACAACTTGACCAGCGTCCATATTGAATATCCTCTTCTTCTTCGGACTCGTAACCAAGAAGACGTGTGAGCTCTCGCTCTCTAGGACCTCGCGACACGAGGCATCGCGGCCATCTCCGACAAGGACCGCTCAGCCTTGCTCGGTTTAACTCCCAATCGTTGTGTCAAAGTGTCCGCATTATCACGGCGAAGCGACTGCTCTTTTAGTATTTTATTCAAGTGTATTCTCCGGGACATTTATATATGTAAACTCGTGGTGATCTCCATTTTTCTCTTACCACGCGGCGGACACGTGTCGGTGTTACGCATCTTTATGCGAGTGATCGCTCTTATCTTGACTTTTGCTCTATGTAAATGAGCAATAAACTAAACAAAAAAGTACTCTCAAAAGCCTCGTGTCAGTCTCTCTTTTTCTCAAACCCAAAACTCTCCTGCATGATAACATCCCGCCCTCGATCATAAAAACAGCGGCAAAATCCGGGTCAGTTTCCGGAACATTTGGTCCTTCGAGCCGGATCGAGGGCTAGTGTTGGAGAGTTTTGGGTTCAATCAGGCTCTCAAGGAAGATCCGGCTCGAAAATTTGGTCCTTCGAGCCGGATCGAGGGCTAATGTTGGAAAATTTTGGTTGAGATCAAGCTCTCAATGGAAATCCGGCTCGAACATTTGGTCAGTCGAGTCGGATCGAGAGCTAATGTAGGAGAATTTCGGGAGTAATCAAGCTCTCAGTGGAAATCCGGCTCGAACATTGGGTTCTTTGAGCCGGATCGAGGACTTGTGCGCGGAATTTTTGTGTGTGAAACGGTCTCCTGGACAGTTCTATGTCGATCGCGTTAAAGCTTTGAGTGCTTTCGCGATGGCGAACTCTGTGGCGAACTCTGTGACATTCTCAAAAGATCGTGTTTTCAGTGAAAATGTCGCGCTCTGTGAACATCTTGCGTTCTCAGGGAAAATCTCGCGTTTTGTGAACATTTCGCGAAAGTTTTGATTGCACTCCCACAAGTGAATTCTCGGCGAACAATCTTAAGTGACTGCTCCGTGAATTCTCCATCTTCCTCGTGAAGATTTGTCGTGAAATTCTGTAACGGCCAAATCTCGGTTTACAGTTTTTCGATCAAGTGCCTCGTGTTCTCTTGTGCGCGAATTCAAAACAAGGTTGACCTCGAGGCCCAGTAGCACGTGTGGTGAGTGTGTGAGCTGGACCGAGACCGCGCGCCTGCGCCACAAGGCGGCAGTCTTGGATCTCGAGTGCGCTGTGGCCGCCGAAATTCTCCGATCGATAATCAATGCTCGGAACGGCTCTAGCGGTAAGTGAAGCGCCCGGCCATGTGAAAGTGACAGTCGGTAACTCCACATCGATTATCTCGTGAGTGATCTCAATCTCGGACGATTATCGATCAAGGCAACGTGAATTAGAACTCGAGTCTACGAACATTCGCGAAGCATCTCGTTCTCAAGTCGTTGTCTTCATTTCTATTCGCGATCGCGCACATTGTTTCTCTAAACTCTTAACGATGTTTCTGTGGTTTAAATAAACAAATTCGTACTGGACTAACTGAGTATCGATATCTTATGTGTAAATTTTTGAAATATTAAGTTTTTTCCGACCAATTGGATGATGTGTGCAAATGAAACATTTCTTTGTTTTCAATAAAACGAACAAGCTCGCCAAGTTTAAGATTTTGTCAAGTTTTAAATTCCCCTATACATTTTAGCGAATTTAAGAAAAATCTTATTATTTGACCTGTGTATTGAATACCAATATAGAATAGCATTAGAAAGTTAAAAATCAAAGGTTGTCCGATCATGAAGAAAAATTGATATTTAAATTTAAGTTCGTTCTTACAGGCACGCCTTCCTCTTAACGGACATAGCTGAGGCTTCGCGTAGATTTTTTTTTCATCATTCGGAACCATTCTGGAGGGCGGCACGATCAATTTTTTTTTTTACCCATGTTAAGGGCCACCCTAATGTTCATATATTTTTGTGATAATGTTATAACTGATCATTTGATAATATTCGCAGATGCAGACGTAAAATCTCTAATTTTACACGGGTTCAGGAGTCTATCGCGCCAAATCGGACAGATACAAAGCCAGCTCTCCGAAATAAAACTAAGGGAAAGCGAAACTTCGGCAGTGCAAAAGAAAATGAAGGGAATCGACGCTATCGTCGAAAAAGAAAATTTCAGCGAGCTGCCGTTTACGACGCTCAAAGAATTCATGAAATTTGACGAGAAGCTGAGAACGGATAAGAATTTCAAGAAGGCGATTGTATGTTGAATTTGTATCTTACATTATATGTATGTATTATTATAAATTAAGACCCCGTACTATCTTTGGTCATTTTTAATATCTTTTCAGATCCATGGTATGTCAGCCCTCATTCATCCAAACCCGAAATTGTTAGGGCAGTCGATTCGTGACGTTATTAAGGGAGACTTCGTCCTTGGAGTGTCATATTTCAGGTGTTTACGTTTTATTTTTTTTTTCAAGGAAACGAGTAAAGCTTTTTGAATACGGTTTTTTTCTTGGTTTTATTCATTACATACAGAACCGTAGAAAATTTTTTTTTGAAAAAAAAAACCCCAAAACGGCGGCCGTTGCAGCTCCGCGAAAACGAGTCCTCAAATTAAACGGCTGACATCACTGCCCCCTCTTTGTTGATCAGAAACACAAATTCAAAGCATATTATCAATGTGTGAACCTTCGGCCATGGAATGACGGATGGGTTTTTCGTTTAGTACGAATTTCGAAAAATGGCGGCAATTTGAAAAAAAAATCGAATTTTCGCGTTTTTTTCGCATAAAAAGATAAATAATAAATGCAAAAATGTATCTATCGAGAAAACGATCCGTCATTCCGTGAAGACATATTTTCTGAGTATGCTGTCCAAATTTCAGGTCGATATGTTAATTACAGCGGTCAGGAGAATGTCAGCCGTTTGATTTGAGGACTTGTTTTCGCGGAGCTGCAACGGCCGCCATTTTGGTTTTTTTTTTTTTTTTTAATTTTTACGGTTCTGTATGTCATGAATAAAACCATTAAAAAAACCGCACTCAAAAAGATTTACTCGTTTCCTTGAAAAAAAATAAAACGAAAACACCTGAAATATGGCACTCCAAGGACGAAGTCTCCCTTAAAAAAATCATGATTCGAGATGTTCTGTTGGATTTTACATCAGTAAAAAAATCCGGCACCAAACTCGTTTTCAAGGACGACACAGCATTTTATATCTGCGTACGAGGTAAGAACTTGTCAATGTACGATAATTATATTTTAATTATGGCCATTATTTATACAATGTAAACGATGTTCATAATTTACATAATGAAAAACAAAATTATAAATAAATAAAATATGAAAATATACAAATAACACAAATATAATGTTTACAAATTAACTAATTTTGCATTTTGTGAAAATTACAGATGCCATATTCATCGAATTTCATGCTGAATCAGCTGGGGTAAAAGAAAAAGCGATATCAGATGCGTTTGGAGCGGTAATCATCAATGCCAAAGATTGGGGTGGTCGTGATCGCAAGCGTGATAAAAATGAATAATTTATATTCATGTACTTTTTTAAAAATTTATTTCTATAATTCCTATGATCTCAGCTGTTTAATATATTAAATGAAGAACTGAATTGAACCTAAAAATTATTGATTTCTAGTTATTACTTTTTTCCATGCATGAACCGGATAAATTAGACGGCCAGACCGGGCCATGATCCGGAAAATATCGGATTCGGGTCAGGTATAGGAGCCCTGCGGGACCAATGACGGATCAGTGCCACGTCGGACATTGCGTGACGATTGTGATGCGGACCTGATCCGTAACCTGACCCGAGCCGGATAACGTGGGTCCGGCTAACCGGATCGGAGCCACATTTTAGCCGGACGAAATTTCTATTCGGGTATTAAATATATTGACACATAATCCGGTGTAGGTTCCCTAGCTGACATGCAGCCGCGACGATTTAGCCGGAACGCCAAGGAGTTGCACCGACCATTCTGCCGAAAATGCTGACCAGGCGTGAGAACGCCTCCGGTTGGATTTTCTCGCGGACAAAAAGGCTCTGATTTCCTGCTGGCCGTTTGCGAACTCTTCTAGCGGGGAATCAGGATAGTTAGTCTCTCACGAGCTTGGACAGCGGAAGCTTCTCGGAGAGTAACTCCTTGGACAGTTCCCGCATAGCGTCCTGAAAACCTTCGACGAATCCGCGATCATACAAACGCGCTCCAGTAGGACGGAGTGATCGAAAGGCGCGTCGCAAGAGTGTTGCGTCGCGGAGGTCAATCTGTCCTCGATAGTTTAGTGTTTTTCTTTCTGCCACGAACTCTATCGCGTCGTGTAATTATAAGAGATAGTGATAATAATTATTGTGGACCGTGTGTATCAAGTGAGAGCGTGTGTGCAAGATTGAATGAATGAATGAATGAAAGAATCGGTTTATCATGCCCTGAACAAATCCGTGGGCAAAAATTGGAAAAATATGTACATGAAGCAACTCAACCTAAGACTTAAAACTAAAAACTAAATACAATATGAAGCAACTTAACCTAAGACTTAAAGCTAAAAACTAAATACAATATCTGAGAACTTGATGTACTGATCATCGTAATAATCAGGAGTAATTAACCTAAGAATTAAAATTAAATAAAATAATATAATATAAAATGAAATGCGTCCGGGCACTCAGAGAGGGATATCCCGACAATATTTCGAGATGCTAAAAACCACAGCTAAATATTAAATTCGTTGGGAGTCCAGGAGATGCGCGTGCAAATTTGTTTTTAAACTGGACAGAGAACTGGAGGAAACAACGGAGGAGGGGAGAGAATGCCAGAAATAACTGGCACTCAGGACAAATGATTTTTGGAGAGTGGAAGTGCGATGTAATGGGATGATAAAGGTTAAAGGGGAAGGACGTCTTGAAG
Organism: Diadegma fenestrale; assembly: GCA_037043255.1. Taxonomy (NCBI): domain Eukaryota; kingdom Metazoa; phylum Arthropoda; class Insecta; order Hymenoptera; family Ichneumonidae; genus Diadegma; species Diadegma fenestrale. The sequence continues at coordinate 740,798 of CM073319.1, read as the reverse complement.
GACGATTCGGAGGAGGTGCGAGGGAGTAGAGATCAGAAATGTAAAATGGAACGTTATTTTGGAGCAGTTTAAAAATGAAAATGCCCATAAAATATTTTCGACGATTTGCTACGGTGAGCCAGGAGAGACTGTTACGGAAAGGAGAGATGTGCACATCACGGGGCAGGTTTAAGATAAATCGAATGCATTTATTGAGAAGTCGCTCGAGAATAAGGTTTTGCTCACATCAGAGATCATTGTAAACTAGGCAACAATAGTCTATGAGAGGAAAAACGAGAGAGGAGATGAGCAATTTACGCAATTCCCGCGACAACGAGTTCTTGTTATATTTGAGCCGATATAGAGTAAAATTAACCCTCGCCGAGATGTGCATAATATGACGACGCCAGGAAAGATTTGATTGTAGAATGACCCCAAGATTACGACAATGATTCACAAATAGAAGCTCGACGCCGTCCACAAGAATCCGGGGTAACACAGCATAATCGATTTGATTTATATAGGCACCGCTGCCCAAGATCATAACCTTCGACTTAGCAAGGTTTAATGTGAGACCATTATTGGTAGAATATTCAAAGATGTAATTTACATCCTGGGATAAATCCGACAGTGCACGAGCCAAATCAGTTGGATAGCAGGTTAGATAGATCTGTGTGTCATCCGCATAAGTAAGGTACTGGCTAAAACGAAGGCCAATACCGATATCACGGATGAAAAGAGAAAAGAGGAGAGGCCCCAAAACAGAGCCCTGAGGGACACCGGTATTGGTATAACGCCAGGGGAGGTTACACCCTTGTCATCTAAAACTGCTTGCGATCGATTCGATAAATACGAAAAGAGCCAGGCGAGCACACCGTCGGAGAAGCCCAGGAGACGGAGCTTGTAAAGGAACAAATGATGCGGTACCAAGTCAAACGCCTTGCTAAAATCGAAGAGAACAAGAACTGTCACTTTCCGATCGTCCACCGCCTGCCGGATGTCTTGATTGAGTTGGAGTAAGGCTGTCTGAGTGCTGTAGCCCTGCCTAAAACCAAATTGAAATGGATCCGCGAGAGAGTTTGCTGAGAGGAAAATATTAATTTGCTTAGAGACAACACGTTCAAGGGCCTTGGACGGTTCAGAAAGGTTGGCCACCGGTCTGGTATCAGATGGTGATGCGGGTGGGACAGTCTTGAGCAGCGGGCGAATAAAAGCTTTTTTCCAAAGAGAAGGAAAAAACGAGAGGCGTAGGCTTGCGTTAAAGATATTAAGCAGATGCTGGAATAAAAGCGGGCTGGCCTTGAGGACAGCATACGAGGAGAGAGAATCGGAGCCCTGAATGAATGAATGAATGAATATTATTTATTATGCCATGAATCAATTCGTAGGCAAAGCAGGGAGAAAAAAAATACAGAAAAAGAACTTAACCTAAGACTTGACGCTGAATAAATCTGAATGAAGAGTAAATAGAAGAAGAAGGGAAAAACAAAAGAGAGAATGTAGCCTAGTATAAAGAAAACAAAGTAGAGAGAGAATTAAGACAATTTAAAATAAGAAAATGAGCGAAAAGTAAAAGCTAGATATGCTGCGAGTCCAGGAGCTGCGCGTGGAGCAATTTCTTAAAAGAGGAAAGAGAGTTGGAGGATACGATTGCGGGAGGGAGGGAGTGCCAGAAGTAGCAGGCGCTTGAGGCGAAGGATTTCTGAGAGAGAGAATGAGAGACGGTAAGAACTTGGCTCAGAGTTTCATGGGTGATAACCGAGAAAACAGAAGATGGCTGATTAGGAGGCAACGCTGGGAGATTCAGCGAAGATAGGGAGTCAGGATAGGGAACTGCTGAGGTAGAAATCGATGCATAGAATGAGTTAACCCCTTGAGCGGCAATGACGCCATATGGCGCACATTTTTTCTGGGCCCAAAGCGGCAATGACGCCATGTGGCGCACATCGATTATCTCGTGATTGAGTCAATCAATTGTCACCAAATTTGATAATACTCGGGGGTTTTTGGGGTCGCTGATTACGAATCCGCCCTCAAAATTTCGAAATTCAAAATGGCGGATCCAATACGGCGGCCGAAAATGCAAAAATTCATTCGAATCGGATAGGAATTGGCATTCAGGGGTTTTCGGGGTCGCTGATTACAATTCCGCCCTCGAAATTTCGAAATTCAAAATGGCGGATCCAATATGGTGGTCAAAAATCCGAAAATTCATTTGAATCGGTCGAAATTTAGTATTCTTCGGGGTCGCTGATTACGGAGTATATAAATTGAAAATAGAAGATTCTCTATGACACATATGATTTGATAATGTACAATTTTTTTGCTGGATTTCAAGATCAGTTACATCTTTTTCAAATGAATTTGTACAATTTTGGTCGGCATATGAGATATTCTTTTCGAATTATGATTTTTGAGGGCAGATTCGTAATCAGCGATCCCGAAAACCCCCGAGTACCAATTTTTATCCGATTCAAATGAATTTTTCATTTTCGGCCGCCATATTGGATCCGCCATTTTGAATTTCAAAATTTTGAAAGCGGATTCGTAATCAGCGACCCCAAAAACCTCCGAGTACTGAAGTTCGTAACAATCTGAATACTTTTTTTTTCCCGCATTTTGGGCACTATGAGGCGAATTGGTTCTGCCGCTCAAGGGGTTTTAAGCTGGTCAGGAGAGAAGAAAGTGAAAGGAGAGGAACCTCTAGGTTTAGTGAGTGATAAAAATGATAGTTCTTTCCAGATCTTAGAGGGATCGGATGACCGCGAAATACGATGACGGTAAAAATTGTCCCGGGCAGCGCGCAGCTCCAGAGACAACGAATTACGAAAGTTGCGGTAGATAGACATCGCTAGTAGGTCGCCAGAGCGCCTGGCCAGATTGTAGAGTCTGTTACGGTACTTCATTTTAGAACGCAGCTCATCGGAGAGCCAAGGAGCGGAAGAGCGCTTAATGGTCCACTGAGTGATTGGGGCATGAGAGTCGAAAATGCCACTGATCGTTGAAGGAAAATTGTTAATTAAATTGTCGAATAGCTCAGTAGAGGATAACAAGGATACAGACGCAAGGTCTAACTGAGATAGCGAAGATGACAGCGAGATCAAATAGTCGGCCTCCACAAAGTGCTTTAGGTCCCGTCTGGCGATGGTAAGAGGAGGACGCGTATCGGGCTGGAATTTGTAGGTAAGTTCTAGCAGATCATGACCCGCTATGAATGGAGCAATAGACTTGGTGAATGAGATGATCTTGGAGGGACAGTCAATCAGGAAGACGTCGAGTATAGAATGAGAGGTGTTGGTATGGAAAGTGGCGCCAGATTCAACAATGTCGAGTGCTTGTGATTGCGCAAATTCACGCAGAGAATTCGACTCGAAGTTATTTTTTTAAAAGATCACAGTTCAAATCGCCAGTAATAATATCGGCAACATAAAAAATATTTATCAGACTTTGTGATTGAAGTGTCTAGCCGTCCAGGTAGTCGGATAAATAATATTCGTCCGGGTACGCTTTATCCAATGATTTGCGCTTTACCCAACGCGTTTATACGGACAAGCAAGAGTTGCTTATTCGTCCTAACACGCTTTAGTGTACGAAATGGCCGGATGAGTAGCCGCAGCCCTTTATGAAATGAAAAATTTTGAAAGTTTCGTTTCACCTGGCTCTCTAGACTTTCAAAAATGATTATTAATTACGCAAAGAGGAGAGATTTTCGGTTAATATAGGAATGGGAAATATCATCGCAGAAAGAAAACAGAATGAACAGCGAACATTTCGAATTTCGGAGGATGGTCTATTTTCCATGACATGACGTCATAATGCTACTTTGCGCGTGTATGTGGAGACTTCTAATAATAACAATGACATAGCCCTTCGCCGAACTTTTTTAGTTAACCATGCACGCCAAATTTTTGCATTTTTTTTTTGCAGAACCTTCGAAGAAATTGTTTATTTTAGGTACATCCTAAGTCCAATACCACGAAATTTTTTGTTTTCATTTTGTTGTATCGATAGGCGAAGTGTATCATTCCAGAACTTGACATTTTTTCCCAATCCAACTTCTTTTTCTTCAAAATGGTTAATTCTTGGCTATGTTGCAAGGATTTCATTCCTTTTCGTCGATTGAGCTTGAGAATTTTCGAGAAAATTTTGGAGAAGGTCAAAAGATCGTTCGTAAGGAAGAAAAAATGCAATAAATTTCGTATAGCTAAATTGTTTTTTTATTTTAAAGTGATATCAAGAAAAATGAAACATTATTTTTCTACTGAGGTTGCGATCTTTTAAAGTTGGCGTTCTTTTTTCACTTTTCAAGAGTATTTTTGCACGGATTTCTCTTCTTTTTGAAAAGCAGGATATTCATCAACAATTTTCTGTAATTATGGAGGCATTATTTGTTCTGGTTGGTTATTCTTGAAATAAAATAAATCTCTTCGAAAACTTCTGTCGACATCCCTGGTAAATTCCTTCAGATATCTCGACAATAGTCATGATCAAAGACTTAAAAAACTCTCGTCGAGACCCTTGTTCAATCCCTTAAGAAAACCACGAAGAGACTCGTAGTCAATCCCTTAAAGAAACCTAAGTGACGCCATCAAGCAATCATTTGAAAAAATTCCGTCGCGACCCCTTGGAAATCTCGTCCATAAAAGGCCCGGCGAGATTCTTGATTAATCCCATAAAAACTTCAATTGAGGTCCTATTTTCAACGCTTTGAAAAAGAGCCCCGTCAAGACTCTCGGTTGATCGCTTGGAAACCTCTCGATAAAACTCTGAATCAATCCCTTCAAGAACTTCCGTCGGGAACCCTGGTCGAGCCCTGAAAGAAAACATTGCAAACTATTTGAGCCGTCGCCCTAGACATCGAAAACCATGGAGAAATATACCAAGACATCAAAAACCATGGAGCCGTGGACCTAGACAGCGAAACCCATGAAGAAATAGACCTAGACATCGAAAACCATGGAGAAATATACTGTGACGGATTTGTCACCAAAAAAAAGGAGAGAAAAAGCGCGCCCTGAAATTAGGAGAAAAAAGGGGAAATAAAGTTGACACACGAGGCGGATTAAAATGAGAAGAAAATTAAAGCCATTTATTTAATCAAGAAGACAAAAAGAACCGACTCTGGGCGCCAGCTGGTTTTTCGGTCCAGCAACCGGTACGATGACTACTATAGGGTAAGAGACTCATGAACCTCAGGGACAGAGGGTCCCTGAATATTGTTGGCGTCTTATAAATACCGGTGACGACCATAAGAAAGATAAAGACGACGACGCGGAAAACCACAACGCGCGCGAGACAATACAAAGGGGGAAATTGAAGGGGCGAAGGGAAAACTTAGCCACCGCGGGCACGTGTCGCCGAGTCGCGAGCCACGATAAAACAATGAAGACTCACCAATAATGCTCCGGACGTCCGAATGAGTCCGTTAATCGTAGTAATCCAAGGGAGGGGCCGGGTCGAGTTCACTTACAGAAATTCTAAGGCCAAAAGGGCACTAAAAAAGGACAATCAAAAATTTACTTTGTGCGTGCTCGCGATATCACGCCGAGAGCAAGAGTGAGGAATTTTGGGATCCTCGCGAGCGCCTTGCCGGACCACGAGGCCCGGTTCGAGGCTACGCTGGCTCCCGAATTCCTCAACCAATTAAAATCCAAGGATCCGTGACTGTGGCTCGCTGATTGGGCGTTCGCGTTATCGAGCTTCAATATCCCGAGATCCTGGCGAAAAGATGGCACTGACAGCCTGTCAACGCCTGTCAGCTGGCGCCGCGCTGTCCTCGGAATACCGAAGCTCGCGGGCAAGATGGTCGCGCCCGGGCTAATTCGAATCTCATGTGAGACGGCGAGTCAGCAGGAGCCGTGCGACGGACCAAATTATCCTACGTGACTCCTGCGTCTCCGGTGATGACGACGACTTGTTGTTGCTGCCTCGACGCCGCAGGGCTCTCTTGTACTGTCGATCCGGAAGACTTCGTCCGGAATCGAAGTCGATGGAGTGTTTGACGAGCCCTGCGACTTGACAGATCGCCGGAGACCTCGCCGCCTCCGCTGGATCGGCTCTCTTGAGCCTCTCCGCGTCTAGAAGGGCAAAAGGGGGGAGGGAATTGGGGCTAGCGGGGGAGGGGGGAGAATTTCTCTGAAATAGAACGTTAATTATGCGTCGGTGACTCTCACCTCGACGGAAATACTGTCTTTAAAAAATCCACAACGTTACAATACCTAGACATCAAAAACCATGAAGCCGTCGACCTAGACATCGAAAACCAAGAAGCCGTCGACCTAGACATCGAAAACCATGGAGAAATATACCTAGACGTCGAAAACCATAAAGCCGTCGACCTAGACATCGAAAACCATGGAGCCATGGACCTAGCGATCAAAACCATGGAGAAATATACCTAAACATCAAAAACCGTGGAGCCGTGTACCTTGACAAGGAAAACTATGGAGCCGTCGACCTAGACATCGAAAACCATGGAGCCGTGTACCTTGACGACGAAAACTATGGAGCCGTCGACCTAGACATCGAAAACCATGGAGAAATATACAGAGACAACAAAAACCATGGAGAAATATCTATTATAAGAGTTGCGTGACTGACTGACTGACTGACAGACAACGCACAGCCTAAACCAATGAAGTTAGGATTGCGAAATTTGTCACGGTTACTCCTTTCGCATCGTAGACGCTCACTAAGAACGGATTTTGTTCGTTCTCTATCAAAAAAAAATTACCAAAATTTTTTTTTTTTTTTTTTTTCATTTTTTTTTTTTTCAATTTTTTTTTCATTTTCTATACTCCTCTCTCATCATGGACGCTCACTAAGAACAGATTTTGTTCGTTCTCTACCGAAAAAAAAATCAGTGAAAAATTTTTTTTTTTCATCATCTATATATGGGGCATTCCATGCCAATTCGACCTGGGTCTGACCCTCAACCCCTCAAATCTGGTTGCGGATTTTTCCTATCGTTACGAATATTTTAAATATTTTGACGTTCACGCTGGGAAAGGGGAGGGGGTATGGAGGGGTGTGCACACACACACACACACACACGCACGCATACACACACCCCGCCCCACCCCTTCCCCCTTCCTAGCGTGAACGTCTAACTATTTAAAAAAAATTGCAAAATACACTTTAGAAAAATCGAAGAAGTGTTTCAAAAATCTGGTGCTATATATGCATACAAAATTTCGAGCAACAGTAAATTACTACAGTTAATTGACTTCTGCTTCTAATTATTTTTACCTTTATTTTCTCAAGAAACTAAAGAAATGGGTTGAAGCAAGAGCCCAGACATTATGAATTTCACACCAACAATTTTTGTATCTGACACTGTATTTGTGGAAATTTTTTCAGATTTTTCGATTGCGGCCATCGAGGAGTTTAAAAAAAAAATTCAAAAAATCATGACGCGCTCAAATTTATATTAAAAAATCTGAAAAAAATTCTAATTGCTTCTTAGACTGAGAGTAATGATAGGAAAAATCGGAAACCAGATTTGAGGGGTTGAGGGTCAGACCCAGGTCGAATTGGCATGGAATGCCCCATATATAAAAGAGATGCGTGACTGACTGACTGACTGACTGACTGACTGACAACGCACAGCCTAAACCAATGAAGTTAGGATCGTGAAATTTGTCACGGTTACTACTCTCCCATCGTAGACGCTCACTAAGAACGGATTTTGTTCGTTCTCCATCCAAAAAAAAATTATCGAAATTTTTTTTTTTTCAAATTTTTTTTTTTTATTCATTTTCTATACTCCTCTCCCATCATGGACGCTCACTCAGAACAGATTTTGTTCGTTCTCTACCAAAAAAAGAATTATCGCAAAAAATTTTTTTTCATCATTATACATTAGGGTGCTTTTTTTTTGGCGACATTGTTTTTTTTCACTCCCATCTCGCATTTTTGTGGGGAATACCTTAAAGAAAATTCCCTGAAAATTTGAGCCCTTAATATTAATTTTAAGTACTCGCCCAAGGCGTCCAATGATTTCCCCTTTAAAATACACGTAAAGTTCGATTTCTCTTCTTAAAAGTTCTACAGATCAGAGGCATTTAAAGGTACGATCTTGGTCGACGAACCGATTTATTCATAATTGAATGCTCTACAAAAGTGTCCATTGTGACGTGATTGTAACTCGATCTGGCGAGGTCGTACGGGTCACTAAACCCAATTTTTTCATGAAATTCTCGTTTTTTTACCTCTATCTCGTAAATGACAAGAGCTACAGAAAAAATAAGAAAGCCGAACTTGGAGGAAATTCAATTTTCTACAAAAAAGTATTGAAGCACCAAATCGCTAACATCGATGTTTCTTGAGATATTGGGCTTTTAAGTTGAGGTAGTATGGAATTTTCATGGATTATTGAGCTAAACTGTATAAGTTGTTAATTTATTATTCTTTATTGTCATTTAAATCATCAAATATTTATTCGTTAAGTTGCAAATGATTGGAAAGTTGAATAATTGATGGTTTTGAAACTGAAATTCTAGAAAAAAACACATTTTCAAAGTGCTTAAAATTATTTTTTTCACTTTTCACGAATTTTTCAATTGATTTTCTCCCGATTCTTCTAATTTACTTACCAGTAATTGAATACCTATGAATTTCTAGTTGAAAATATGTTTTAAATTTACAAAATTTTCAACTAGAAATTTACAAATTTTACAAAATTTTTGTAAATTTACAACATATTTGTAACTAGAAATGTATAGGTATTCAATTGCTGGTAAGTAAATTAGAATAATCAGGGGAAAATCAATCGAAAAATTCGTGAAAAGTAAAAAAAACAATTTTGGGCACTTTGAAAATGTGTTTTTTTCTCGAATTCCAGTTTCAAAACGTTCAGTTATTCAACTTTTCAATCATTTGGAACTTAACAAATAAATATTTGATGATTTGAATGACAATAAAGAATCATAAATTAACAACTTATACAATTTAGCTCAATAATCCACGAAAATTCCATACTACCTCAACTTAAAAGCCCAATATCTCAAGAAATATCAATGTTAGCGATTTAGTGCTCGTATACTTTTTTGTAGGAAATTGAATTTCCTTCAAGTTTGTCATTCCTATTTTTCCTGTAGCTCTTGTCATTTACGAGATAGAGATAAAAAAACGAGAATTTCATGAAAAAATTGGGTTTAGTGACCCGTACGACCTCGCCGGTTCGAGTGACAATTACGTCACAATGGACACTTTTGTAGAGCATTCAATTATGAATAAATCGGTTCGTCAACCAAGATCGTACCTTTAAATGCCTCTGGTCTGTAGAACTTTTAAGAAGAAAAATCGAACTTTACGTGTATTTTAAAGGAAAAATCATTGGACGCCTTGGGCGAGTACTTAAAATTAATATTAAGGGCTCAAATTTTCAGGGAATTTTCTTTAAGGTATTCCCTATAAAAATGCGAGATGGGAGTGAAAAAAAAAATGTCGCCAAAAAAAAAGCACCCTAATACTGGTGCTTAACGGAACCTTTCACCCATTGGTTGCTTTCAGAATAGGTTTTGGACCTCACACAATTATATTGATTGGTTACTCTCGGGATTTTTTGACGTTTCAATCGCGTATTGGTGGGACACTTGATATTTCTCAGAACAGTCCTGACAAGTCAGGATGTTTTATTCTTATTAGAATTTCATATAGAATGGTCCTTAAGGTGATCTAGCAGTCACGTGAGTGCGGGAGAAATAACCAAAAAGTAGATACACGGTTTTCTCAGAAATCCTTCGTATTTTGAGAAAAATAGAAGTTACACCTTCTTCTCTGGTGCAATGAGAACAACGTGTAACTAATATTTTTCTTTAAATTTTGAGTCTCGCCGAGTAAAGCGTGTAGGAGGATTTTTACCGACCGAGCAAGTGATAGATCGTCTTAAGAGGGCATTTTTCATATGAAATGGTTATTATGAAGACATTTCCATTAGTATAGTTTTCGGGGGCCCAATTCTCGAGCATTCAACTATTTCTATAAAAACACTTTTTGGAAAGTCCAGAGTACAAACACGATTTTTATTTATGTATATATATTTGCAAATAATTGAATCCAGTTCCCCATCACATCCTAATTGAATCCAATCCCCATCACTTTTATAATTCAAGATGTTCACTCCTGTGATTTTTTTTAATAGTGAGTCAGGAAACCTCCATGCCTAAGCGCAGAGCAGGCTGTCTTTTTTTGCCGGAGCCTTAGCTATCTGAACTTAATAAAAATTATAACTCACAGCTTGAATTTTTTGTCATAAATATCTACTAACAGGTATTCAGTACTCATACTACATTTATGTAGACTTCGTTTTTTATAAAAATAAAAATGGAAATGAACTATGAAACCTTATTCCAGTATTCTTATAAATGAAGAATAATGAAAAAACTATTTGCGTCCAATAAATATATATTTTTACTGTAAAAGCGTTCATAATTAAAAAATAAATAGAATAAATAATTCACAGGAATACAAATATGAATTTTTCATAATCAAAACGTGAAACGAAATGCTTCAAATATGATTTTTGGAAAGTTTGTAAACATCAAGTTTTGACACGAACGCGCGAGTGTACCACGAAAGCAAAATCTATTGTTCGGCCACATGTAAACAACTTTTCGGCGGGAGAGGTACTCTGTTATTGGGTAGCCTCGCTGCTCAGTCTTCGTTTCGACGCAGCGCGAGGACGAACGGTCGAACGTACAAAATGTTGGTGCTCGTTTTATTCGAAGATGGTGTGTATTTCATTTGTAATAAAACGAGAATTACCCCTGTTCAAGGCAAACATTGCATTGCAAAATATAGTGACGGTTGTCGGTATAATGCCAAGATTATTGCTGAAAACGGTAAGTTTTTAGACTCATTTTAAGGTTTTAATATAAAACAGTTGTCAGGCAAACACATGTCCCATACCCTTGGAAAAAAGTATTGTCTGGCCTGATATTCACATATGAAACGTGCGTTACACTAAACGACGAGCAAAAATTCCGAAAAAAACAGATAAATATTGAAATTCCTTTAGAATCATTCCCTAAAGTTTTTCTTACATTGTACGAGTCCCTTGATACACCGTTCTATGAAAAAATGTCCTCAAAACCAGTGTTATTGTGATTGCATCGTTATTTGCTATGTAAATTTTAACATTTTCAGCAAACAAAAGTGTACTACAACAGCTCAAAAATCAAATAGAAAACTCTGAACGTCGGGAAAAGGGTCCCAAGTATCGTGAGATTGACAAAAACAAAGAATCTGCCCAGACCAGTAAGTACAATTTTCATGAAACCAACACGAAAAAAAATTAATCTGGAAACAATGAATGGTTCTCCAAATCTCAGGTTAATTTCAACCTACTATGCACAAAATTATAGCCCAATAAGCGTGCACACTTTTTTATTTTTGTTTGCTTGCGCTACGTTCTTTTTAAATCGTGTTTTAATATCTATTTTTTATTCTTCTAGCTCTGAACAAAAAAGCAGAGCAAATAGAAACGGGACGAGAAAATTGCGAAGGTAGAAAAAAAAGTAACAACAATCCCGGGACTGAAAACGATGAAAAGCTTATTCAAAATGGTAAGTTGAATTTGGTTTTTTATTGACTATCTTCGGTCTCCAATGTTTGCAATTCTTTCGAAAAATGTACTGATCGGGCAAAATTGTGGAGGCTCTAAACCAACCGCAATTCCATAGTCCTGAAAACCACCCATCACACTGGAAACCGGTATAGTTTTGTGCAATGGTGGTTCCCAGGACATCACAATGTCCTGGGAACCACCATTGCACAAAACTATACCACGATGAGCGTGCATATTTTTTATTTTTGTTTGCGTGCCACGTTATTTATAATTCGTATTTTTTAATCGATTTTTTATTCTTCCAGCTCTGAACAAAAGAGCAAAAGGAATCGAAAGGGGACGAGAAGATTGCGGAAGTGAAAAAAAAAGTAGCAACAATCCCGGAATTGATAACCATGAAGAGTCTACTCGAAAAGGTAAGTCTTTGGTTTTTCATTGACTGTCTTAGGTCAGAATTGCATGCAATTCTTTGGAAAAATATTTATTTCTTCTAGTTATTCATTGACAATGTATATTTGTAGATTGAGAAAAAAAAAATCAGAATGAAGGAGAAAGCAACTGCGTGTCGGAAGAGTGTGGCAAATCATTTGAAATCGAAAATTCTGAGCTAACGAATAATAACGAGCAACGAGAAAATGAGGGAATAATAGAATTCTCAAACGATGAGAACGACGGAAACTTCACTGATACGACTCCAACGCAGACCGATCGGTCTCATATATCGTCGTCCGTCAACTCGGCGATTCAAAAAAATTCAGAGCTTTTAAGTTTACTGGATGAAATTATACCGAGAGGCCCTGCTCACTCATCTGCTATATTTACCGACGACGATTCTGCTCAAACATCTGCAAAACAATTGGAACTAGCGGAAAGCTCCATCGAACCATATTCGTCTTTCGGCCGCGATGACATCGTCAAAGCAATCGAGGCGCCTATTCTGTTCAGTACTCCCAATTCAGAAAAAATAAACGACTGCACCGGTAATTTAATCGAAATCAGACATTTGTAATGATATTTCTTGATCTTTGTATATGAATCTTTATTCTTTATCACGCCTTTAAATTTTGTAGGAGGTAACTGCGATGGAGCGATTATGTTGCACGAAATAGACGACGAAAATGGAGAGATTCATCAACGCAGTCTTTCTACCTGCATTCAACCTTCGACTGGAATTGCAATAGACATTTTAGAGGTCAAAATACCGGTCGATAATGTAGAAATCGACAAAAACACAAGATTGAACAATTGAAGCGAGGAAACGACAACACGAGGAGATGTCACCGTCGAAAGCGATAACATCAAACCAATAGAGATCGATGCCACATTCGATGTTTCCACAAAAAATTTAAACAATAACATCGAGGAATATGATGTAATCGTCGATCAGATCGTCGACACAAGTCAAACAGATTTCTCCCATGTTGAAAAAGCGGATGTAATTATATCTTCAGATAATTCAGATGATTATGCTGAAGAACCTGCTGTGGACTTGGTTGGTAACGACACTGTCGGAACAGTATTGCGTGAAGTCACGGATATAGATGATACTGGTACGTATGATTCTGGTCGCGATTAACTATTTGTTTAAATCCCTAGCTCATTTATCTGCATGATTTCAGGTGCTCCGATTGATTCTAATAACGACGACGAGGGATCCGATTATGAACCTTCGACGCTTCCATCGAGTGACCTGGATGATGCACCCGAAGAAAGTGAGCCCAGTCGAAAAACAGAGTCCAACTCAACGGCTAATTCGTCATTGAATATATCTCTCACTGCAAACCAACCGGGAAAATCTACTCGTGACGATGCGGACATGTTTGTTCAACCGGCAGGTGGAAAAAGAGCACTCGATCGGAGATCTTGGTGCATGTACTGCTGCAAATTTCAAAGTAAATTCGTACGTCATCTGGAAGGAAGACATATGGATGAAAAATTGGTGAAACAGTTTGCTCCATTGCCGAAGCGGAACAAAGAAAGATTAAAAATCATCGACAAAATTAGGAAAGAATGCATGTTCCACTACAACACGAATCAGACAGTCAACGATGGAGAATTATTGGTCTGCCGGAGACCAAGTGCCAGTGCACCGAAAGCAGCATCGCATTACATCCCATGTTACAACTGCAAAGGATTTTTTTCAAAACAAAATATTCGACATCACGCTAAGTGGTGCTTCTCGTACAATGGAGAAACTAACCGATCACTGATGCCCTTTGGGCGCATGGTCCTTGGAAGAATTCACGAAGAAGCTTCGGAAATCCTGAGGGTCAAGATTTTCCCCGTATTAAGGGAGCTTTCCAGTGTGACAGCCCGAAAAATCGCTGTTTTTCGCGATTTTTTTTTTTAAAGAAAAAATAATCTAATCGGTCTGGTTTTTTTTTTGTATATTAATTGGGTATTGAAGAATACAAAACAATTTTTTAAAGATCGATTTATTTATTAATTAATATCTATAAAAATTATGAAACAATTGTTGCAGAAAATGCACTTGGATGTGGTGTCCACGTTGGGGGTCACAATTTTGGTCTGAAACAAAAAAAACAAAAAGATTATTGATCGGTATATAATTGGCTTTCGTGCTATGGAGGCTTTTTTTATTTTTTTTATTTTTGCAAAAATGGCGCCGGTTTGAACAAAAAGTATCGATTTTAGCATTTTTTTTTGGCAGTTTTTTTTACAAAAAAATAGGAAGATGTCAAAAAAAAAAAAAAAGCTTCCATAGCACGATAAACAATGACGTTAAGAATATTGTGTAAAAAATTCAACTTGATAGCTTTAAAACTCTGCCCTCCAAGTTGGACACCGTTTTGAAAAATGCTGTTTCGAGAAAAACGCGTTCAAAGTTTCAATTGAGAAAATTTTAGGTAAATTGTTTACTTACGGTCAATCAGCGATGCCAGGTCCATACAATATCCCTTCTGCTTCTTCAAAAAGATCGTGCTGAATCGATTGTTCAGTCCGACGAGCTGTCCTCGCCTTTTTGCTATCCAGGGACGCCAGGCGGTTTGCTTGGGTGATGCGCGCATTCTTGTACTTAGCGGCGAAATCTGCGGCGCTCGGCCCTATCGTGCATCCCATCGTCTCCAAAATTTTTAAAATTGGGTCGTAACCTTCATTGAAGGTGCACACAGCACACTGTGTGCACCTTCGTGCTTTGGGGCTAGTTGCCACACACAGTGATTGAAGCTCTCGTGATTGTTTTGAGTGTTCGCGCCCGTACATCGTTCTAAGAGATTCTCCGTTGTTAGATCATCGTAAATCGGTTTTAAAACTTGTTGTACGTCTTCGTCGAGTGCTGGTGAATGGGTGTACTCCTCTCCTCTGGCCTCGGCTTTGCGCCATTCGCACCACGAATCTTCTCCCGGAGGGCAATACTCATGCTGAGGATTTCCATCAGTTGAGCTTTTGTGATAAAATCTGGACTCTGGAATCTGGACTATTTTTCAAGTTTTTTGCTGCCGAAGTGCTCGCAAACGTTAGATCCGTTTCGATATCGTGTCGATTTGTTCCCTTGAAACCCGCGGATCTTTTTCGTTCATTTCGCGGATGTCCGCTTCTCGAGCCTTTTCTATCCTGCCACGCACATTTCTTTTTCGTAGATCTATCCATTTTGAATGTCGAAACTGAACTGAAAGACGAACCGGACTCACGTTGGACGGGACACGAGCAGGTAGGAACGAGACAATAGAAACAACGGTCGCACGGGCAGACGGCCGACGCGGCAGCCGTAGCGCTCCGTTGCCTTCTAGCAAGAAATGCTCCACAGTAACCGAAATAATCTGAATTTCGGCATGCAAATTTCAGGGAATATTCGGAAGAGTGTATACTATTCGATGAAGCAAAAAAAAAAATTCGATTTTTTTTAAATTTCACACTGGAAAGCTCCCTTAAGAGAAGACTCCATAGTTCGTCTGATTCCATATGACAGATTGATCATTTTGTTCGGCAACAAACTCTCTGAAAATTATGGTGGTGAGCAACACCAACACGACATGATCAGATCTCGATTGCGGCTACTCGGCCGGTTCCTGGAAGCCATCAAATCTATCAACAAAGAGGTAACGGATTTCGCATCTGTTTTCCAACCGAAAATGTATGACGCTACTGTGTCAGCCATACATGAAGTCGGCGAATACGATCCCGCAACCAAAAAATACAAGATTCCCTCAACAGCATTTTCGATCGGGTCGTTACTGAAAAAAGTTGCGAATCTATACATTTTCGATTGTATCAAAAGGGAGGACAAAGAACAAAAAGCTCGGGTAGAGGACTTCTTAAAGTTACTCAACGAAGACATCTCAACTTCAGTTAATAGACCGGTCATGAGCTCGATGATTTTACAAAAAAGGAGGAAGAAAATCGAGTTGCCATCTATTGCCGACATCGAGAAACTGCATTTCTTTTTGAAAAACGAACGTCAGTTGGCTCAGGGAGCTCTGGAAAAGGGATTTTCTCTAAAGGCGTGGCTGCGTTTGGCTGAATCAACGCTTATCGGACTCCAACTTTTTAATCGACGTCGACCAGGAGAAATTGAACGAGTTTCGATAGAAGACTTCAAGAATTACCAGGGTGTAGAAGACGAAGAACTCAAAAGAATGTCACTTGAGAGTCAACAAGTTGCAAAAAAACTATGTGCGTTTCACAATACGCGGAAAATTGAATCGCACTGTCCCGGTTCTTCTGTCGGCCGAATTATTCAAGTGCGTTGAAAAGATTTTGCAATTTCGCGAGGAGGCCGGTGTTCGCCCCACCAATCCATTCGTTTTCGGAGTTCCCACGCAGGATAAACTGCGGGATAAATACTTGAGAGCGTGTGTGTTGTCGAGGAAATTTGCGAATCAAGCAAAAATTGATTTTCCACATAAAATGACCGGAACCACGTTGCGCAAACACGTGGCTACAGCTTGTATAAATCTCAACCTGTCCGATAATGAGGTCGCAGAAGTAGCTCAATTTATGGGGCATGCTGAAAAGATTCATCGGAGTCATTACAGACAATCGATCGTGAGTCGGAAAATTTTGAAAATGTCCAAAGTCCTGGAACTTGCTCAAAAAGACCAGGATGAGGACAATGATAAGACCGCGTCCGAAACTGAGAGTGAGCGTGAGACGAATGGTAAGTGCGTTTTGGTCGATATATAAACACACTTAGTTCGTACTCCATGATTCAATAAAAACAATTATTCTTTTTTTTCCATCTAGATGATTTGCCGGTACGTGTTGCTGAGAAAAAACCAAGCGTGGGATCGAAACAAAAAAAAAATGAACGCGAAAAAAAGCGAATTAGACAAGAGGATTCCGACACTTCCGAATACTCCGACGAATCAACATACCAGCCAAAGAAGAAACGTTCAAGTATGTACCCTTTTCACATCTGTACATGCCATATACATCTGCCATATACATTTGAACTCACGAAAATGTTTATAATTATTTCTAGCTTCTCGGCAGAGTTCTGTTGGGACAAAGAAGCGATGGAGTACTGAAGAGAAAGAGTCTGCATTGGTGCTATTTGGACACCATATTCTGGCTCATACATATCTTTCTCTTAAGGAAATCGCGAAGCAGTGTGCTGAACACCCTGCTCTAAAATCACGCAAGCCTAGCGTTATCAAGACCTGGATTTCAAACGAAATAAAAAAAAAACGACGTTAATCCTTTATCTAACCACTTTATATGAATTTTTTTCATAAATTTTATGTTTTTCTTACGCATATTTCACTTTCTGATATAACATTTTGATTTTTTGACTGACACAACGATTTCATAATCGTAAATACGATTATTTTATAAGATTTCGATCATACATCCATCTTTATTCAGTTTTTAGTGTCATGGACATTCGATGGATTTTCTTTTCATAAATTTACTTACTTTTCTTACGCATATTT
This sequence comes from Diadegma fenestrale, assembly GCA_037043255.1. Lineage (NCBI taxonomy): Eukaryota > Metazoa > Arthropoda > Insecta > Hymenoptera > Ichneumonidae > Diadegma > Diadegma fenestrale. The sequence goes on along the minus strand of CM073319.1, from coordinate 723,356 downwards.
CATTTTCTCATATAACATTCTGATTGTTTGACTGACACAACGATTTTATAATCGTCAATACGATTCTTTCATAAGATTTCGATCATACATCCATTTTTATTTAGTTTTTAGTGTCATGGACATTCGATGGATTTTCTTTTCATAAATTTAATTTTTTCTATTTTTGGATTGCGAAATTGCGATTATACTTTTCACACAATCGTTCAAACTATTATACAATACGATGAATCGTAATATCAATAAAAAGATTGTGTCATGCCATAAATTCAACATTTCCAAGAATTTTTTGTCATATGGTGTGATACACTACATTTGTTTCGTGAAGTTAATATTCTATTTCTCATACCATGCTGAAATAGTGCATGTATTAACAGCAACCATAAGCTTTTCAAGTTACTATCGATTAAGATTGAAGACACTTGCATTTTTGTTTTTTTTTTTATTTATTTAGAACATTGAATGGAAACCGAATGTATGCGTTTTTATAAGATTGAATGACAGTAAATCTTTTCATGACAATTAAATAGATTAGTACTCATTACTCAACATCCCATTCCTGTATTGAATATTATCCGGAAAAAATTTGTTTGTCGAAAATGTACAGTTACGTCTTTTGTACCGACTTTTCACCTTCTCGGTACACAAACTTTCTTCTTTACCGAGCGGACGAAAAGATTTGGTTAGGAGTGCCAGCTCTCTTGTGCAAACTTGCGATTACAAATGTACAATAGGCCGGGCGTTTTCCCCGTGAAAGGGATTTGCCATGAAAATAATGGGCTCCGATAAGTTCATCATCATCACAATCGATTCACTTTGTGATCTTTTGACTACCGCTTGTACAAAACAAAACCTGTTCTGAATGCAACCAACGGGTGAAAGGTTCCGTTAAGCCCCAGTAGATAACTTTGATCAGCTCATAACTGTCCTGACAATAGCCAAAGTGAGAGATCCAACTGTCCCGAAATGACACGGTAATTGGAATGTCTCTTCGAAACGGCCATCTCGAAACTAGGGACTTGCAACATGCATTCAGTGGCAAGATTAAGCCGGGCAACGAAACTAAAATGTTGATAACGAAAGATGATGAGTCCTCAGGTTCTAAAATTAAGTTGCGAGATTTATTCTACCTTTTCAATGAGGTTTAATTCAATTTGATTTTTCGCAAAAAGTTTACGAAACCGCCGGGTCCTCGCAGCGATCAAAAGTTCAAACATAAAGTCCGGGGAGCAACCGAAGAATAATATTTCCCGACCGCTACTGCTTTACAATGACAATCGCCCACGAAAAATTATAATCGTTCAATCATCATTACGAAATTCAAACTTATGTTGCTTATAATTAATTCATGACTCGGCAGAAACAATGTGAAATAAATGATTATCGTGCAACGTGTGAACCAAATATCTACTTCGATATCATGCAATGTCTATATCATCCCTTGTGGTCTCCTTTACGAAGCGGTTTTTATAAAGACTGTCCTGAAAAGTACCATGTGGTCAAAATATAAAATTTCCTTAACTAAAGCTAATTATAAAGACAAGTCCTGACATCACACGATCGTATAAATTCTATTGTCAGGACTGTCCTGAGAAACACCAAGTGTCCCGGCAATACACGATTGTTGACTTAAAAAGTCCTGAGGACAACCACGAGCCAAACATATACTTATATATATTTTTTCTTTTCAATTTATATATAATTGCATATATTTTCGAATAGCTTCATGATTATTAGGGTGCTTTTTTTTTTGGCGACATTTTTTTTTTTTCACTCCCATCTCGCATTTTCAGAGGGAACAGCTTAAAGAAAATTCCCTGAAAATTTGAGCCCTTAATATTAATTTTAAGTACTCGCCCAAGGCGTCCGATGATTTCCCCTTTAAAATACACGTAAAGTTCGATTTTTCTTCTTAAAAGTTCTACAGATCAGAGGCATTTAAAGGTACGATCTTGGTCGACGAACCGATTTATTCATAATTGAATGCTCTACAAAAGTGTCCATTGTGACGTGATTGTAACTCGAACTGGCGAGGTCGTACGGGTCACTAAACCCAATTTTTTCATGAAATTCTCGTTTTTTTATCTTTATCTCGTAAATGACAAGAGCTACAGGAAAAATAGGAATGACAAACTTGAAGGAAATTCAATTTTCTACAAAAAAGTATCCAAGCACTAAATCGCTAACATTGATATTTCTTGAGATATTGGGCTTTTAAGTTGAGGTAGTATGGAATTTTCGTGGATTATTGAGCTAAATTGTATAAGTTGTTAATTTATGATTCTTTATTGTCATTCAAATCATCAAATATTTATTTGTTAAGTTTCAAATGATTGAAAAGTTGAATAACTGAACGTTTTGAAACTGGAATTCGAGAAAAAAACACATTTTCAAAGTGCCCAAAATTGTTTTTTTTACTTTTCATGAATTTTTCGATTGATTTTCCCCTGATTATTCTAATTTACTTACCAGTAATTGAATACCTATACATTTCTAGTCACAAATATGTTGTAAATTTACAAAAATTTTGTAAAATTTGTAAATTTCTAGTTGAAAATTTTGTAAATTTACAACATATTTTCAACTAGAAATTCATAGGTATTCAATTACTGGTAAGTAAATTAGAAGAATCGGGAGAAAATCAATTGAAAAATTCGTGAAAAGTGAAAAAAATAATTTTAAGCACTTTGAAAATGTGTTTTTTTCTCGAATTTCAGTTTCAAAACGTTCAATTATTCAACTTTTCAATCATTTGCAACTTAACGAATAAATATTTGATGATTGAAATGACAATAAAGAATAATAAATTAACAACTTATACAGTTTAGCTCAATAATCCATGGAAATTCCATACTACCTCAACTTAAAAGCCCAATATCTCAAGAAACATCGATGTTAGCGATTTGGTGCTTCAATATTTTTTTGTAGAAAATTGAATTTCCTCCAAGTTCGGCTTTTTTATTTTTTCTGTAGCTCTTGTCATTTACGAGATAGAGGTGAAAAAACGAGAATTTCATGAAAAAATCGGGTTTAGTGACCCGTACGACCTCGCCAGTTCGAGTTACAATCACGTCACAATGGACACTTTTGTAGAGCATTCAATTATGAATAAATCGGTTCGTCGACCAAGATCGTACCTCCAAATGCCTCTGATCTGTAGAACTTTTAAGAAGAAAAATCGAACTTTACGTGTATTTTAAAGGGGAAATCATTGGACGCCTTGGGCGAGTACTTAAAATTAATATTAAGGGCTCAAATTTTCAGGGAATTTTCTTTAAGGTATTCCCCACAAAAATGCGAGATGGGAGTGAAAAAAAAAAATGTCGCCAAAAAAAAAGCACCCTAATGATTATATACACTCCCGCTCAAAAGTATGAGTTCACTTCGCGAAATTTTCAGCTTCGGTATAAGTTCTATATCTTGGTGGAAAAAGGTCGTAAGAGAATTTAATGAGCACCGTTTTGAAGAAGACAGTTTTAGCTTTACTTCGCCATTTTTTATAATTTTTTACAATTTTTTTTATATTCCCCACGCGCTTTTGAACATGGCGGTTTTTTTTATGTTTTTTTTGGGCTCTGGAAACGGGCTCTCTGGCCATTAGAAAATTTCCCTTGCAATTTTATTCATCGCAGTTTCAAAGAGGATATCAAACACTGCATTTTCGTTTTTGAAAAAGTATCGTGCGATTTTTTTTACCAAAAATATTCCAATTTTTGACAAAAATTGATAATTTTATTCAATTCGGCGTATTTTGAAAACGGCGGGTGATCGAAGAAAATAGCAAGAGGGTGAAAAGTTGTAATAGATCATGATGGACCTGGTAAATTTATTTCAGAATTTTTTTCCGACATTTGTTTTTTCATACTCGTGGAGTCAAAATGATTCTAATTTTCTCATGATTTTTTCTTTTTTTTCAACGGCTGAGCCATTTCTTTTATCGCTTTGATCTTTATCTTGACGTAATTTGAACTAAAAATTAATTTTTTTCACGAAAAAAACGTACAAAAAATTGTGCAAAATTAGATTTTTAGTTCCAATTACAACAAGATGCTGATAAAACCAATAAAAGAAATGCCTCCGCCGTCTCGAAAAAAGAAAAAATCATAAGAAAATTAAAATTATTTTGACTCCACGAGTATAAAAAAACAAATGTCGGAAAAAAATTCTGAAATAAATCTACCAGGTCCATCATAATCTATTGCAACTTTTCACCCTCTTGCTATTTTCTTCGATCACCCGCCGTTTTCAAGATACGCCAAATTGAATAAAATTATCAATTTTTGTCAAAAATTGAAATATTTTTGGTAAAAGAAATCGCACGATACTTTTTCAAAAACGAAAATGCAGTGTTTGAAATCCTCTTTGAAACTGCGATGAATAAAATTGCAAGAAAAATTTTATAATAGCCAGAGAGCCCGTTTCTAGAGCGTAAAAAAACATCGAAAAACTGCCATGTTCAAAAGCGCGAGGGGACTATAAAAAAAAATGTAAATAATTATAAAAAATGGCAAAGTGAAGCTAAAACTGTCCCCTTCAAAATGGTGCTCATTAAATTCTCTTGCGACCTTTTTCCACCAAGATATGGAACTTATACCGAAGCTGAAAATTTCGAGAAGTGAACCCATACTTTTGAGCGGGAGTGTATATATATTTTGTTGATGAGGCAGTTATTTTTTTTGTTTCATGCGCATGCATTTACAGGTAAATCAAAAGATTTTGTTTATTGAAAGTTAACAAATTATGTATTTTGATGCAATTTTATTTACCAAACTTGATTACAATTATTCGGTTTTTTACAGAGATAATTTCCAATTCTGATCAGTTGATTAATATTAGTTTTTTCTTGACATTTAACTAACAAAATGTCATCGCTTTCTTCGACTGGTATAACATGTGTCACAATAGCTTGTTTTTCTACATGACAAAACATATCAACGTATTTTACATTGAAACGTTGAATTATTAAATATAGAGTGTTTTCAAACGAAAAGAAAAGACGATTTGATCCATATATGGGAACACTGTTGTTGTTATCCGTCGTCATTTCTATTACTGAACTATCAGTCTTAGTTATTTTGCTACGAACCGAAGTGAAGACTTCGTTGTTGATTTTTGCTCGTATGTGCACATCCGAATCTTTGAAGTTGAAACCATTAAATTCAAGTAATTCACGTTCATCATCTCGAATTTCAATAACAGTCCATTTTTCCCCAACAATTCCCAATTTTTGGATGAACGTACTGCATTTGTTTCGATGCGAGCTTTTAATATTTGAACACCTTGATTGATATTTAAATTATTGATTATCTCCTGGCCTATGTGTTTATTGCCATGCACGAAATTAGCAATGTAACCATTTTGATTTTCAAATGGAAATGCCGACGTATCGTGCAAAGGGCCCCACCGCTCAACACACAAGACGAGATGCAACAGTTGGTGAACGTTGTATGTCATGACGGTATCATTCTATAATTCTGGAATTTTTTGGACAAATACCTTCAGTAATTCATCAGCTTTTTCGAGATCAGGCGTTCTCTTTATTTTGTCTTGAAGCAATGTATTGAGAGCTATCACGAAAAGCATCCAGTATTGGAAAAACTTCTCTGGTAAATGTTTGACAAAAACCGGCAACGAATAGAACAAGATTAAATTGTAATATTCAGAAGCTTTATAAAAATGAAGCTGGTTCAGACTTCTTGGTAGTCGATTGAATGATTGAGGAGGTTTGATGGCTAGCGAAGTATTATCGATCGTTTCGAATTCTTTTTTGACACTCCAAGGACCCGGCACATTAAACCATAGATTAAAAAATTGTCTACCAACGCCAAGAAGTACCGAATGCATGTATTCCGGTAATACACATGTAGCGAGATCAAGTTACGGTAAACTAGATAAAATAGAATACCCTTTGACTCCTTTGATGTTCGATTTCGATGTTGATTGTAAGACTTGCCGAGCTTGTTGCTCCATTTCAAGGCCAACTCTTAATTTGAATGTGTCACTGAAAGGATATACACGGGATCTTTTTTTTCTTCGGTCGGTATTTACGCTTCTCTCAGTTAATAATTCGCAAATGTTGCAACCGTAAGTGCCATTAAAATTCGATATATTTTGGACTGAGGCCCTAACTGGCGCATCACCGATAATTAGCGGAGCTACAACTGATGAAGTAAAAGTTCCTCCTGTCTTAGGATGTTCCCAAACTATCCCATCGCTGAATTTTTTTTGTAGTTTTGAGCAGAACGGTTGAAGAAATGTATTCATCAGCGGTTTACAATCACTGTCATACCATAAGCCCAAAATAATGATGAATGAATTTCGCAAATGTTGTGGAAGCTCAGCAATCGTGTACATCAAAGGCCAACAATTGCTCTTACTACTTTTGACTAGAGATAATCCGTCAGTATTCAAGATTAGTGTCAAATCGTATTTATTTATATTCTCTCGTGCATTTACTCTTATATATTCTGAGCCATCGGTGATATCGCTTATTATATTTGCGTCAGTGGGTCAGGTGAAAACGGTTTCAATTTTTCTGTAAGATTATTTTTCTCAAATAAATTTTTGATTTGATCTTCAATATCGAATTCGAAGAAGAAATTTGATTTTTTTTGTTTTTCATTGCCGCACGCATCACACCTTGTTATTTTATCGTCTTCACCCATATAATACTGACACTTTTTACAATAAAAATGTTTTATAACTTTGGAAGCAGGTGCAATGGCTTTAACATACTGCAACAATTTGAATGTTGTTTTTGGCATGTTATTATTTACAGGAAGTGTCTCGAGCAATACTCGCAATGCATCTTTTAAAGCAGACTTCGATAGCTTGTGTTTTCTATACAAATGCAATAAGTTGTAAACACTTTGATCTACAGAAATTTTGCTGTTTTCGTATAACTGCTGATTAGTTTCGATATTTTCAAGCGAACAAATATCAGTAGCGATATTGACACAGCTGAGTGTGTCTCCGTTCAATGGTTCGATATCATTTCTTCGCAAGTCACCATCATCATTTTTCTCGCTGTCACTGGGTGTGTCGTTTTCATCAGATCCAAAATTATTTATTGTTTCCTCGATGCATTGCTCAAATTCAGCATCAGAGTTTGAAACGTCGTCCATTCTCTCTGCTTCATGTTGAATATTTTCTATATTATTTTTTTTACGAGCATGCCGTCTGTCAATCGTCCGCAATGGTATCTAGAAACATTTGTAGAAAAGGAATAATGCACATCATTTATGTTGGATTGTGTCAAGATGGATTTTTTTACACATGATTAAAATTATGATTAAGATTCAGATATTTTGGGGAAATAAAATTAATCGAATTCTTTTTTGAATACTAAATCATATTTATTTATTTATTTGTAGTTGACAAAATAGTAATGAGTAAAAAAATGAATTTCATACCTGAACGTCAGGATCCGTTTTGTATAGTTTATATTTTCGTTTAGGCATTATTGCTAGTGATTTTTTATTGCGAAATGCGATAATTTATATAGCACATGCACTTAACCTCGAAAACGGGATTTTTGAAAATTGGATGGAATTATCACTATTTGCGGGGTGGTATTATGTGTCACGTTTATGAACTCCAAGCACTCGTCGATGTTTTAATACGGTTGCATTTTGAAATCGTGATCGACATAGTGAAATAATCGCGTGTGTATCGCGGCGCCGTATGTTGGGAGCGCGCGTTGGCCGTTGACGGGTGTGTGACGTCACATGCCCCGTGTGACTCCAAACTCGCGCGCATGCGCGATACTCCGATCTTCAGCTTTTCCCGCGCGAACAATATGGCCGACGGCGTCAATGGTGTGAACGGACGTCTCGAGCGATACAAATAATACGAAGTACAAGTTTCAAGTGTTTAATTATTCTTCCGTTTTCTTGTGTTTGCCAGAAGTAGCGCTAAGAATGGCTCTTCATTTTTTGATTGACTGTGACAATGATAATTCTTTGTGCATTGTCGAAGACGTTGACGTGATTTACGACAAACGAAATCTACCAGCATGTGGTAGCTCAGTAAGCTTTTTGTGGTCAGGCAACGAACGACTTGATGGCAAAGTAATTGAATATTGAGGTAATAAATCAAATTTTTCAACAGCATCAGTTCGATATAATTCTTTGTGTATTTATGTGCGTCAGTAAATATCGCCGTGTTTCGTTGAAATAAAAATTGAGGGCATTCAAGATCCCAATACACGTGGGCTTAACGTGTCCCGTATATTTTTCCCAGATGATTTGGATTTTTTAAAACGTGAGAGAACAGCTCTCCGAAATAAGAAAAGGGACGAGAATAAGAAAATGGCAAATAACACAACTGCAGAGGTCTCCGGAAAGAGGAATCGCTCTCAGAAACGAAGCTTTTCCCCATCCGATGAATATAATTCTCGAAAAAAAAAGCAAGTGTACATTTTATGTGTTGAAAATATTTCAGTGGCAGAAAATTTTTCATGAATTTATATTCTGATAGAAATAACCCAAAGTTCTTGTGAAAATGCATTTTTTTTTCTCAAAGAACAAGGAAAAAACCCAAACAAATAGTATATTATTATTTACACACTTAGGGCAGGAAAATGACCAGCGTCTCAGATCACATGCAATTGTCGGCCGAGGCGAAGCCGAGGCTGACAAACATGTGGTCTGAGGCTTTCCTTTTTCCTGGCCGAGGTGTGTACGACTTTCCTGTCCGACGCAGCCGGAATGTGGCAACTTTCGGGCCGGAGGGCAGAAAAATTTATTAAAAATTCACAGTACGAGCACGGAGTAAGAGCATTTTGCGAAAGTGCGTTGAGTTAATGTTTAATGAATATACAAAATCATGCGAAATTCTTTGTGAAAAAAACCTCTCTATTTTTTATTTAATCAACTTGATATATACGTGTTTATACTCAATTGAGGATGAATAATTCAAAGTTTTATGAACATAAATTTTTTATATAGGTACAAGAAGTCAAGAACAAAAAATGCAGTGTAAAGGATACATGCGAAGTCGTTCAAAAACAGGTGGAAAAATTATTCTTGCAGAAACCTTCGACAAACAAGTGTTCGAGGTATTTAAGCGTATCACCGAACCCTGATTGTTCAAGTAAAATTGACATCGAGGAAAGACGCAGTCCAACCAAAGAGGAACTGAAGCTGTTACTTGCAAAAGCCAACGCTCGTTTAACGAAATCAGGCAAGTTTAAAATCATGCTGTTTTAATCAATTCTATTAAAATATATGAACAACCCCATTTTTTTCTCTCAAATCGAATACGTGGTGGTTTCTGGTTAATTTCAAAAAAATATTTTAAAAAATTACTTATTCAACAGATCCTCAAAAAAAAAAAATTCTCTTTCGATTCATCCGATAGTATGGAGGATGACGAAAATACCGAAGCATGCAACCCAGAAAAGGAGAACGAACACGGTAGAGAGATATTCAAATGAGTCATTTGGAAAGAACGCGAGTGGAGATGATTCAAATGTCGAGTCATTTGGAAAAAACGATATTGAAGATAATTCAAATGAGTTATTCAGAAGGAACGCGATTGAAACTGTAAGTAATACCTATTTACAACGTTTCCTCTTTCATTTTCCCGGAATATATCTCGCTTTTTTTATCATTGCAACATTTACATTTTATTTATAGATGGTTCTACTGAAAAATGGAGTCTACTGTGAAAAACAAATATTCGACGAAGCTATTAGTTCCTGCAGTAGACAGACTCATCTCGCTAGACAATTAATAGATGGAGTCTTCACACATGACTATCTCTTAAAATGTACGTTGACCGGCAAGAGCCCTAGAGCCCAGGGAAAGGAAAGAGCTCGAGAGAAATTTGTTTGTTTGAACATCGAAGGAAAAACTGCGATACTTGGTTAGTTAAATTTCAAAACTTCTATAAGTATTTTTCAATACATTTTTTGTGGCATGAATGTCTATAAAAGCTTGCTCTTGCGTGCTGACAAAATGCTTTTCTCCTTACTATGCTAATTTTTCTTTATATATATGTTAATATTCTACGAAATATTTTCTGAAATATTACGTTGTATCTAAAATTAGCCTAGATGTTTTATTATAACTGATTTTTCAGATTTCTGCCAGGAATTCGGAAATAGGAAGAAATGGCCAGAAGAAAGCCGAAAAACTCTTCTACATGCTATGAGCCAAAAAATCGGGGAAATCAAAAGGAGAAATAAGAAAAATGCTGAGGATCAGGCTGATCGCTGAATTTTTCTCAATACAAAAAAAAAACGACTTTCCATTTTTTAATCATTGACCAAAGATATATGTGATAATAATAACATTCCCAAAAAACTGCTCTAAGTGCATCAGTCGTATCACAAAGTACAAAAGACTGCGTAAAAAAAAGTTTGTTTCCTATTTTATATTGATCAAACCGAATACCATGTTTTTTTTTTTTACTTCAAAACATGCTCGTACTTATTTTATTTTTATTCCACGTCCAGGCTCAATCAAAGTTTGAGAGTCACTAGGATAATATTTTAAAAGTCACGACAAGAAAATGTGACATGTTTTATGTCTTTTATCTAATTCATAAAAAAGCTTTCTCATATACAATGTTAAAAAATTATTTATCTATATTTATTTGTATAGTTATTATTCCTTTACTGTACTTACAGAAGTGATATATTTGAATATTAAGATATATTCATCGAATATAGGAAACTTTGTGCACTCCAAAAATTGTCAATAAAAACACGCACAAACTATACATATAGAATTAATTATTTCGTTCACGTGATACATATTGATATCTCCCATATTTATTAGTTTATACAATTGTATATGAGGGATTCTCCGCCAAACCGGCCACTTTTTTCGACCATCTCAGATCTGCTTCACAACTGGCGATATCGAAGTACTCCTAAAAGACACTCTATGTGAATTTTTTCAGAATTTTCAATTTGAAATTTTAGCCAATGCTTTTTTATGTTTGAATGAATTTATCTCGGAAACGTAAAGTAACTGAAAAAAATTTTTTCCACATAAAAGTTGTAGTTTACTGTTAGCTTTCAAGCGGATGACTTAAAATAATTTTTACGTTCCAGTATCACTGATTTTTTACTGAAAAAAGGGGAAATTATTTTTTTATTCAAAAACAGCCATCTTTTTTTGGCTGAAAAAATTACAGAGTCTTCCAATATGTTTGACGATATATCGGAAAAATCGCCAGAGTGGCACGAATCGAGGTTCAAGGATAAAAAAAATTACACCAGACAAAATTATTTTTTTCCTACTGGCACCTCAATCCGCACCGCTCCGGCGATTTTATTACGATGTTATGAGATATTTTGGAAGACTATAGTTTTTTTAGCCAAACAATGACTGTTTTTGAATAAAAAAAAATAATTTCACCTTTTTTGATAGAAAACAAGATACACATTTTCAATTTAGGCTTGAGCATCTTCAGGAAGCAATTTTAAAATTTCATTTTGCAGCGTTTTATCTATTTGCATTTGAACGATAAAATTTCGGCAACTTTTCTAGAACGAAAAAAGAAAGCACAGATTTACTTACAATACCTTACAACATTTGCAAAATTTGAACCGTTCAATGGATTATTCCCAAATTGAATACCAACCTTCCTAACGAAGAAAAGTTCGAATCTACAAGGCAAGTTGCGCCGCGTGTCTATATACTCGAGATTGGGCCTTTTCCGTTATGATCAAATACTATACTCTGTTTATTAAAAATAATAATAATAATAATAAATCTTGAAATTTGCGGAAGTTAGAGCGATGACGACCTTTTTTTGAAAATTTCAAAGACCGTAGAATTCGTAGTTTTCTATCAATTCCGACAACATTTCAGCGAACGGAGAGCTGATGTAGATCAACATCTGCGCAAAACGGGAGCTCTGTAGCTCAAACCGTTCTCGAGTTATAAACGTCCGAATTTTTCAGTGCTAGACACACACACACACACACGCACGCACGCACGCACGCACGCACGCACGCTGATTTTTTACGAAAAAAAAACAGGAAAATTTTTTTTTATTTACAAATAGCTTTTTTGGCTGATAGAATGACAGAGTATTTCAATTTGTCTGACGACATCGCAAAAAAAATTGCCAGAATGGTACGGATCGTACCATCGAATGGTACCAGTGGAAAAAAATTATTTTGTCGGTATTAGTTTTTTTTTTCACCCTGGAACCTCGATCCGTGCCACTCTGGCGATTTTTTCGCGATATCGTCAGACATATTGGAAGACTCTGTAACTTTTCAGCCAAAAAAAAATGGCTGTTTTTGAATAAAAAAATAATTTCCCCTTTTTTCAGTAGAAAATCAGTGATACTGCAACGTAAAAATTATTTTAAGTCATCCGCTTGAAAGCTAACAGTAAACTACAACTTTTATATCGGAACAATTTTTTTCAGTTACTTTACGTTTCCGAGATAAGCTCATTCAAAAATAAAAAGGCATTGGCTAACATTTCGAATTAAAAATTCTGAAAAAATTCACATCAAGTGTCTTTTAGGAGTACTTCGATATGGCCAGTTATGAAGCAGATCTGAGGTGGTCAAAGAAAAAGTGGCCGGTTTGACGGAGAATCCCTCATATACAACATATACAATTGTATATATTTGTATGTGGGATGCATACTTTGAGACATACCTTTTTTCTTGCATACATAGAATCACGGTCCAATTCTCTATACCCAGTCGAAAGGAAATTAATTAACCTTTTATAATTAATGTTATATATCAATTTTACTCTGATACACATACTTTGAGACACTTGGATTTGAATCATCTAATAAGGACAGTTCGCAAACAGTGTGTAAAATGTGTACGCCGGTCATTTTCCATGGTCCTCAATTCATACGTATGAATATAAAACGTCTCTAGTCCTTTGCACAGTTTAGCGACATATTCACATATCATCTGTGTAGTTCGAGTTTACACAATATCGAGCCATATATCTTGAAAGCCTCAATCTATGCATGAAAGTCGTGGGTCTTTCACGTATTTCTGCACAACTGGGAGGACCTAGCAGCAGAAAATTTTTAATGAGTAAAAATGCTCAAAACCTCCGATACATATAAAAAATTCGGTGTGTCTGGACGCGCGAAGACGACACAATTAAGAGTCTTGTGATGGCCATTTGAAATCTGAAAATTTCATGATCCTGAAGTTTGCATCGTTGCAAATAAACGAAATAGAATTTTTTTCAAAGCCAAAAATGCAGATTCTTCAATTTACAAAAGTTTTGGAGAATCATAAAAATGACGGAAAAAAATTGTCCAAAACTTTTGGTGGAATAAAAAAGTTGCCATTTTGACTATGAAAAAATTTCTATTTCGTTTATTTGCAACGATGGAAACTTCAGCTTCATAAAATTTCGTGGAAGCCATGAGCTTCTATTGTTCGTTTCGAATGGATTTGTTAGGGTTGATTTGAGTTCGTTTCGGTTCGTTTGGGTTTGTTGAGGCCTCAAATACGGCGAGACCGCGAAGTATCCATATGATATATAAATAAATGTATGGAATGCATACTTTGAAGCCTTGGATTATATTATTATTAGGGAAAGTTTGTGTACGTTAATATTTCATAGTGGACATCTTGATCTCTAAACAAATGTATTTCTTTGATATATTTTATTTGTATATCATATGGATACTAGGGTGCTTTTTTTTTGGCGACATTTTTTTTTTCACTCCCATCTCGCATTTTTATAGGGAATACCTTAAAGAAAATTCGTCCGGTGCTTTTTTTTTGGCGACATTTTTTTTTTTCACTCCCATCTCGCATTTTTATAGGGAATACCTTAAAGAATATTCGTCCGGATAGCCGGACGAATATTATTCGTCCGGCTATCCGGACGACTAGCCACTGCGTTTCTCTTAAATAATTGTATATCAAATCGAGAGAAAACTTCGAATTTGTACCAATGCATTTGAATGTATAAAGTTCAGTGATGTTTGTATAACGCCCATCATTTTACTCATGAATACAACCGAGTTGTTCTATCTATCTAAAAATAGCGGAAGCTAATACAAAAATTTTCGGGCCGGACAAGTACTCTGTGCGCATCCGCTCAACTGCTCAACATGCGATGGCAAACTTTAGTTTTCCATCACGTCGCGCAAGTTTTTCTGTCGATTCGCTATTGTGTATTTAGAGGTTTCTTTTTTTATGCCGTGTTTTTTTGGAACTTTTCCCTTTTTCTTGTTAATTGATTTTCAGCCATCAATGGAATACTTGTCCTTTCATGGATATCAAGAATTTTTCGTGCTGAGCGAAAATAATCAATTTTTTTTTTACCATTTTTACATTCATTGTATTTTTTTCAATTGTTTTGATTTTTTTTTGGGGTTTTTGTCCATTTCTTTAGGAGCCATTTTTTCCGAGGGTTTTTTCTATTATTCATTGCATTTCAATTCTTTTTTAGGGGGGTCGGATTCGTCAGTGAAAACGATTGGAAACGGGGGTCACGAACAAATGGACTTGTCCAGGCTTTTTTCCCCGTGAGTAAATAAATGTATGGAATGCATACTTTGAAGCCTTGGATTATATTATTATTGGGGAAAGTTTGAGTACTTTAGTATTTCATAGTGAACATCTTGATGTCATATGGATACTGATGTCATATGGACATATGGATACTTTGCAGTCTGAAAATACAATCTACTCAGACTTTATAATCATAAGACTTTAAAATAATAAATTCGAAATACGTTCATTAAGAGTTGAAGACGTTCTCCAAGAAATATTAACGTACTCGAACTTTTGGCAATAATAATATAATCCAAGGCTTCAAAGTATACATTCCATACATTTGTTCATATATCATAGGGATACTTTGCGGTCTCGCGGTATATTGTTCTGAAAGTATTTGGGGCCACAACAAACCCAAAGAAACTCAAACGAACCCCAACAACATCTTGATGAGCCCAAACCCAGGCATAAGATTGACGGATGGGGGTAAGGGATTGAAAGTTATGTTCTCCAATTCGGAGCCCAACATAAATATTATTTGAAAAATGAACTTGAATCTCATGAAGATAATAGTACATTATAACACTAGGACGAAAAAGTTTTTCGTACGCATGTTATACGAAATTTTACATTACGAGGGGCGGAAATGGGGGTTTTGTGTACGCGAAGCGTACGCAAAACGCCCTTTCACGTGCCGCGTGATATAAAAGATTTCAATTGAGTCTAGATTAGCAGGGCTGATACCGGAATGACTGAGAGGTGCTTAAAACCTCCAACCCATTGAAAGATTTGGTGTGTCGGTTTTATTTGGGTTTGGGTTCGTTTGGGTTTGTTGGGAATCTTTTGAGTTTGTTTGGGTTCGCTGAGGTCTCAAATTCTTTGAGTACAATATACTGCGAGACCTCAAAGTATCCATATGATATAAAAATAAATATATGAAATGCATACTTTAAAGCCTTGAATTATTTTATTATCGGAGAGAGTTCGAGTACGTCAATATTTCATGGAGAAAATCTTTAACTCCAAGCGAATGTATTCTAAAGAACCTTCCGAGTCTATAAAAAAAAGGACCCTAGATCTCTTATATTTTCAGAATGCAAATTATACGTATGATATATAATTTAAATCTATCGAAGGAATACACTTGTTTAGAGATCAAGATGTTGTTGGGGTTCTGTTGAGTTTGTTTGGGTTTGCTGGGGTCTCAAATTCTTTGAGAACAATATACTGCGAGACCTCAAAGTATCCATATGATATAAAAATAAATATATGAAATGTATACTTTGAAGCCTTGGATTATTTCATTATTGGAAAGAGTTCAAGTACGTCAATATTTCATACAGAAAATCTTCAACTTCAAGCGAATGTATTCCATAGAATCTTCTGAGTGTCAAAAAAAAGCACCCTAGATCGCTTATATTTTCAGAATGCGAAGTATACGTATGATATATAATTAAAATCTATCAAAAGAAAACACTTGTTTAGAGATCAAGATGTTGTTGGGGTTCTGTTGAGTTTGTTTGGGTTCGCTGAGGTCTCAAATTCTTTGAGAACAATATACTGCGAGACCTCAAAGTATCCATATGATATAAAAATAAATACATGAAATGTATACTTTGAAGCTTTGGATTATATTATTATTGGAGAGAGTTCGAGTACGTCAATATTCCATAGAGAAAGTCTTTAACTCTCAGCGAATGTATTCCAAAGAATCTTTTGAGTCTCAAAAAAAAGCACCCGAGATAGATTATATTTTCAGAATGCAAAGTATACGTATGATATATAATTTAAATCTATCAAAGGAATACACTTGTTTAGAGATTATAAAAATTTGTCTTTACTATTTTTACTTTTTATGTTTTATTTTACATTAGTACGCACATAGACTAACATACCAATACATACAGAGACACAAGCACACTCATTCCGATTTCTAATTTTGTCTTTCGTTTCCTTTTCTTTCGAATTTATCTTTCGTGGTTAAAATGTTGAGAACAATAATCAAAGTCGTTGACTTAGCTTAATTTTTCGGTTATCCCACGTTGGCTCCTGCCCTGGGACTAGGGTTTGGAAATTTCAATCTTGTCGAAGTTTTACCGTGGAGACTGGCCAGTCCGATGACGAAATAATTTTTGGAGTAATTTCTCGGTGTCCGTTCCCGTTGACGTCTCAGGGCGAAGAGAGCGAGCTCACGAGATCGAGCTCGATGGGAGTCGTAAGTGGGAAAATCCAAAATCGACGATCCCCTCTTATTTCAAAAAGGGAAGGGAAAGCCCGACGTGAGCGCGGACTTTAAATTCGAAATTGTCACCTTACAATTCCCCTCCTGGATTGCAACGCATTTTGAATGAGGTGCGATGCATTACAACACGGATGAAAGGCTCGTCATGTCCGTTAAAAGCGATGTTAATGCTCAATCGCAGATTCATTGGTCGAACAACGACTTCAGACGAATCCGGAACCTTTTGTAGTCGTGTGATGACAAGTTATGACGTGACGACTCGAGGGACCGATGATTCTTGACCATAAAGCGCGAACCGCTCCAATGCTTCAAAGTTCGTCGATGCCTTTTAATTATTGACGAGAGATTCGTCCAAGGTCATGTAGCCCAGTGGAGGAGTTCGGTCAAGGAACACGTTATCCTCGGTCGTTCGACGAGCACGACTTAAGGCAGCGCTTTCTTTCGTCATGCACCACAATATTCAATTACTCACAACATTTCTCAGCCAAAACATACAGCGCGTAGAAAAAATACAAATAAATAATTTCGACTTTTGATACGAATCGCACACATTCCTCAGTACAGCATTCAACATATTAAAAAGATACACGTAGATATTCCGCTTCAGAATAAAACGCGGTCAACACTCATACACATTCGAATTCAAAACGATCTCGTCATACAACATCAATAACCGCGTTATATTTTAAAGGGTCAAGGAGACAGACCTCCTCTTGTCATTCCAGAATCTGTTTGATCTTATCGATTTCCGTCCTAATATTCTTAGCAACGATATTTACAATATTTTACAACGATATTTACAATATTTTACAACGATATTTATATTTTACCACGATATTTACAATATTTTACAACGATATTTATATTTTACCACGTTTTCTGAGCGATATGAGAGTCCTTGAATCATTATTTTTAGATTAACTTGACTTGTTTTTATTGTCAACGCAATATTTTCGGAGATTGAGTCGATTATATGTACCTATTTCTCTTTGTTCATTATTTGGATCTACGAGTACAAAAGCATTTTCGCCAATACGACGTGCAATTTTGTACGGACCCTCGAAAAGATGGAAAAACTTTTTTATTACTTTGTCAAACGCATTCGACAAGTGTCTGACTCTCAGTAAAACCAAATCTCCCACGGATAATTGAACCTTCGTTATGTTGTGTTGCCCTTTTTTGCGATATTCGAAATTTTTCTTCAAATTTTCTCGGGCCAGTGTTATTAAATATTCATGAGACGGATCCTGGCTTTGTGGAAACTGGATGATTTTATGAATTTCATCTCTTATTGGCTTGCCAAAATGCAATTCTTGAGGCGTCATACCGGTACTTTGGTGTACAGTAACGTTCAGAAATTCTTCAATTTGTGGAACCATTTCAGCCCATTTCGTATGTTTCTTTGCACATAAAGTTCTAAACAAACGGCCTAACTCTCTCATAACCCGTTCAGTCGGATTCGACTGAGGATGTCTGATCGAGCTAAAAATAGTTTTGATTCCCAGTTTTTGGAGTTCCGTTTTCCACACCTCCGACGTGAATTGACTACCGTGATCGGATAAGATTCGCTCAGGCTTTCCGATTTTTGGAATATAATGCTCCGTTATTTTTTTTAAACACGTACGCGTGGTCGCTTTCTTCATTGGGAACAAATTGACTAATTTTGAAAATGCATCTAACATTACAAAAATATATTGCACTCCTCCTCGTCCCGTTGGCAGAGGACCATAAAAATCCACCGTAACGAGTTCGTTTGGCTTTTCTGTTGCCACCAAATGATATTCCCCCTCCATTGAGATTGTTAAATATTTCACCCGCTGGCACAAATCGCAACACATAATGAATTTTTTAACCTGTGACGCCATTCCACGCCAATAATAAAATTGTTTCAAATATCCGATCGTTTTATAGACTCCTGGATGCGCTAATTTCGTATGAATAGCATCGATTAAAAGTTGTTGCATATTTTCAGGAATAACTCTCCAATTTTCTCAGGAATAATTCTCCAATTTTCTTTATTCTTATTTCTGTGGAACAAAATGCCAGAGTGTATGATAAATCCCGATTCATCCCCTCCTATCTCGTCAATTGCATCAATTTTACCCTTAATGTATGGATCTTTGAGCTGCCATTCGCCCAAAGTTTTGAAACTCCGTTTCAAATTCGCATCATATTTCAACATGGCAATTGAAATCAATGATGTTTCTTCTGTACCTTTTATAGGCAAAAAATATTGGTCCATTGACGAGATTACAATTTTTTCTTGCATTTGTTCCACGAATTTACCCTCGGGGTTTCGACTAAAAAAATCTGCTACCGTATTGTCGCTGCCACGACAATAAGTCACTGTAAACGAATATTGCTGCAGGAGAAGGTTCCATCGTATAATACGAGCATTTTGAAATGTTGACGATCTTAAAAATGTCAAACTCTTATGATCCGTAACGATCTCAAAATTTACTCCGATCAGATAAACCCTAAATTTTTCAATCGCATAAACTATGGCTAAAAGCTCTTTTTCAGTGGTTGTATAATTAATTTCACACCGCGATAAACATCGACTCACCACAGCAATAATGTTATGTTGTTCGTTTTCATCTATCTGGTACAGTATTCCAGCTATTCCGCGATCACTCGCATCCGTTTGTACTTTAAATGGTGTTAATGGGATCACATGTTTGAGCGTAATGCATTCGCTGAAATCTTTTTTCATTTTTTGGAACGCATCTGAGTGTTTATGCGACCATTCCCACGCTTTGTCTTTGGTTAATAATTCTCTAAGAGGATCCACTGATTTACTGTGTTTTACGTTGAATTGCCTAGAATAATTACACACTCCCAAGAATTGTTGTAATTGCTTTTTATTTTTAGGCTCTTCAAATTTCAAAATCGATTCTAATTTCTGAGGTTCAGGCTCAATGCCTTTCGAAGACACCATAAATCCAAGAAAAGGGACGCTCTCTTGAAAAAATAAACACTTCGACAATCGAAGTGTAAAATTATAATCAAGTAAACGCTTAAATATCCCCTCCATAACTCGGATATGTTCGTCGAAAGTTTTCGTCCCAATCAGAATATCATCTATGTAGCATGACACATACTTATCAAAATCATTTTTCAAAGCAAAACTCAAGGCACGGATGAAACCGCTTCCGGCTGTTTTTAATCCAAAAGGGATTCGACAAAATTGGTATGTGTGAGAATCAAATAAAAAGGCAGTATAAGGTCTCGAATCTTTGCGTAATGGCACTTGCCAATATCCGTGCGTGAGATCCACCTTAGAGAACCATCGACAACCATGATATTTTTGTAACAATTCGTTAATTAACGGCGGCGATTCGTGATCATCCTCTATAGCTTTGTTGAGAAATCTTGCATCCAAACATACTCTGACTGTCCCATCCACCTTTTTAACTATTCGGAGAGGATTGCAAAACTGGCTAATTCCACGTTCAATAATTCCTTCTGAGATCATTTCTTTTATCGCGCGAGCCGTTGGTTCTCGGACTTGCAATGGTATTGGATACGAGTGTCGGATACTTGGATTATTCGTTGTCAATTTTAATTGGTGTTCGTAACCTCTAGCGCATCCTGCTTTGTCCGAAAATAGCGTTTGCGATTTTATTAATACTTGATAAAAAATATTTTTTTGTTCATCACTAAGGAATTTTGCATTTTCCACGATATTCACGAATTCATTTAAACTACTCGTTTGTTCCACAGATGTATTTCGATTATAATTTTCTTCATTTTTCATCGTTTCTAAAACACATATATTTGCCGATAAATTTTCTTCGACTGTATTTTCATGATCTTTAATTTGTACTCCAGAATCGCAAAACTTTGAGCTTTCATCTGCGTTGGTTTTAATCGCGCCAACGTTTTCGTTATTTAGATCGTTTTCATCAATGATCTCGTCATTTTCTTTATGATAAGCGTCAACGACAATTTGATTGTCGTTCAGTCGATTCTCAACCGAAATCTCGTGAAATTTTATTACATACACATAAATTGTATCGTTTTTCCGGGAACAAACAAGTTTTTCAGGCGCACACGCGTCAAATATAATTGAGGATTTTGACAAACGACGGTCGCGAACTTCTATAAACCCTTGTTTGTAATTTAATATTACTTGATTTTTCAAAAGCCAATCATTGCCTAATATTATATCCGATGTCAAATACGGAACGACAAGAAAAGTACCCGAGATGGTCATATCTTCGACGCGTATTTCCAAAAAAATTTGATGCCTTATCGTCGTGGCTTTTTTTCCGATCGCGGTAGAAACGACTAAATTTGTCACCGGTAATTCCCTTAAAGCGAATTTTCCTTTCAAAACATTATAAAAAAGCTCGGAAATAACAGTCACTTGGCTACCAGTATCAAGAAGCGCTACTTGACCTTGACCACCTATCGTTATTTTCAAATGAGGGCATTGAGATAACGTCAATTCTTCCTCCTCAATATCTAGGCCCTCGTTTCCTTCGATTCCTACCCGTAATTCTTCTAAAAAATCGAAGCCCCGTCGATGCGATGAAGGACCCGAATGCAACGCATCGCATCTCAGTTTCAATGGTTGTTTGAATTTTGCGTTACCGTTTCTCCATTACCCGACGGCCTTGGAGGTGGGAAACGAGTGTCCGGCATATTAAAGTTCCCAAATGAAATTGGAGTATTATTTTCGTGTCTCGGGTGTTTATTTTGATATGGTCCCTGGTCATCTCCACGAAGATTATTTCTATAAGACCTGTCGTAATTTCTGCCTCGTATTTCCATCCGTCTAATTTTCGTGTTCGAATATTTGTTTTGATTTTTTTCTGGGTCGTCTCGAGTGTATTTATTTTCCCGTTCGCGTCGTATACTATCTAAATTCGCTAAAGTTTGTCCTATTATTTTCGAATCGTGATAATTTACCGTTGCCAGCGTTTCCTTTACCCAATTCGGATATTGTTGGATAATTTGATAATTTATTTCGTAATCTGTTAACTGGGGAATAAATTATTTGGATTCTTTTAATTGACGGTAAAAGTACGTTTGTAACGACTCCGTTCGTGAATCATAACGTCTGTCCATCCAATTTTTCTTAAATCGCACTCTCACCGGCACCGAATAAAACTCCTCAAGAAAACGCTCTTTAAATGTCTCATAATTTTCCACATCGCCTTGTAAATCCTTCCATAAACTTGCTCTACCCTCTAACGAATGTTCAATTATCAGTAACTTCCGATCCGGCTTTACATTTTTTGCGGTAAAAAACTTTTCCAACATTTCTAAAAATTCGTTGGGATTCGATTCATACTCGTCTTTAAATTTAGGTAATTTTAAGTCCAAATTAAGGTTTTGTACATTACTTATGATCGACGAAATCTCCTCGGTATTGACGTTACGCTGGCCTTGATTGTTGGTCAGGTGTTGATTATGTTGTCGTTGAGCCTCGAGAGCTCGTCGCTCTTCTTCTATCTCTTGCCGAAGACGATTCAAGGACTCTCTTTCTCGCTCCAAATCGCGCGTTCGCAACGATTGCGGATCGGGTACAATTTCGTCGCGTGGTATTGTTGGCATTTTCTTTTGATTTGTACGCCTTGATTCTGTAAACGTATAATTTTTAAATTTTTGTTTCGAATTTCGCCCTGATTTTGTCACGTAAATCTGTTCATTCTCATCTGCCATGCATTTATAATCAAGAGTCGCGGCAGCGGCTCGACGCCAAGTTTAAAAGAAAAGCGTAGCGCGCGAGCCGGCCGTACTCTTATATACAGTAAAATAGGCATTTTATGACGTCACAGAAACTTTAAATCGTTCTCACAGGAAAACGGGTTGAGGGAAAAATCTCATATTAGATTTGAATTTTCTATGATTTTTTATCTTTCGAATGGTCCTTGGTAGAACAAAAGCCGTTCAGCCAATCCAGAGAAATCTAACATTGAAGATTTTGGACGCGAGGTTTGGGATCCCTCCTGTTTCTTAGAGTCAGAGAGGCGTAAGTTATGTGCGCAGGCGCTTGGACATACGCCCTTACGTGCCTGGTGGACATTTTCGGCCCGTGACGTCACCCGCCCCGCTAAACGTGGTATCCCCACTCGTTGCGCGCCACTGAGCGAGAGAGACAGACTATATCGGGCCTCTCTTTCCGTATGGTTTTCGTTGTTTAGCTACCATGGTTTTCGTTGTCTAGCTATCATGGTTTTCGTTGTCAAGGTACACGGCTCCATGGTTTTTGTTGTCTAGGTATATTTCTCCATGGTTTTCGATGTGTAGGTATATTTCTCCATGGTTTTTGTTGTCTCTGTATATTTCTCCATGGTTTTCGATGTCTAGGTCGACGGCTCCATGGTTTTCGTTGTCAAGGTACACGGCTCCATTGTTTCTGATGTCTAGGTATATTTCTCGATGGTTTTCGATGTGTAGGTATATTTCTCCATGGTTTTCGTTGTCTCTGTATATTTCTCCATGGTTTTCGATGTCTAAGTATATTTCTCCATGGTTTTCGATGCCTAGGAATGTTTCTCCATAGTTTTCGATGTCTAGGTCGTCGGCTCCATGGTTTTCGGTGTCTAGGTCCACGGCTCCATGGTTTTTGATGTCTAGGTATATTTCTCCATGGTTTTCGATGTCTAGGTCGTCGGCTCCATGGTTTTCGGTGTCTAGGTCCACGGCTCCATGGTTTTTGTTGTCTAGGTATATTTCTCCATGGTTTTCGATGTGTAGGTATGGTTTTTGTTGTCTGGGTATATTTCTCCATGGTTTTCGATGCCTAGGTATATTTCTTCATGGTTTTCGATGTCTAGGTCGACGGCTCCATGGTTTTCGTTGTCAAGGTACACGGCTCCATGGTTTTCGGTGTCTAGGTCCATGGCTTCATGGTTTTCGGTGTCTAGGTCCACGGCTTCATGGTTTTCGGTGTCTAGGTCCACGGCTCCATGGTTTTCGATGTCTAGGTATGTTTCTCCATGGTTTTTGATCGCTAGGTTCATGGCTCCATGGTTTTCGATGTCTAGGTCGACGGCTTCATGGTTTTCTACGTCTAGGTATATTTCTCCATGGTTTTCGATGTCTAGGTCGACGGCTTCATGGTTTTCGATGTCTAGGTATATTTCTCCATGGTTTTCGATGCCTAGGTATATTTCTTCATGGTTTT
This sequence comes from Diadegma fenestrale, assembly GCA_037043255.1. Lineage (NCBI taxonomy): Eukaryota > Metazoa > Arthropoda > Insecta > Hymenoptera > Ichneumonidae > Diadegma > Diadegma fenestrale. The sequence goes on along the minus strand of CM073319.1, from coordinate 699,525 downwards.
CGATGTCTAGGTATATTTCTTCAAGGTTTTTGCTGTCTAGGTATATTTCTCCATGGTTTTCGATGCCTAGGTATATTTCTCCATGGTTTTCGGTGTCTAGGTCCACGGCTCCATGGTTTTTGTTGTCTCTGTATATTTCTCCATGGTTTTCGATGCCTAGGTATATTTCTTCATGGTTTTCGATGTCTAAGTATATTTCTTCATGGTTTTCGATGTCTAAGTATATTTCTCCATGGTTTTCGATGTCTAGGTCGTCGGCTCCATGGTTTTCGGTGTCTAGGTCCACGGCTCCATGGTTTTCGGTGTCTAGGTCCACGGCTCCATGGTTTTCGGTGTCTAGGTCCATGGCTTCATGGTTTTCGGTGTCTAGGTCCACGGCTTCATGGTTTTCGGTGTCTAGGTCCACGGCTCCATGGTTTTCGATGTCTAGGTATATTTCCCCATGGTTTTCGATTTCTAGGTATATTTCTTCACGGTTTTTGATGTCTAGGTATATTTCTCCATGGTTTTCGTCGGCTTTGTATATTTTTCCATGGTTTTCGATGCTTAGGTATATTTCTTCATGTTTTTCGATGTCTAGGTATATTTATTCATGGTTTTTGCTGTCTAGGCATATTTCTCCATGGTTTTAGTTGTCTCTGTATATTTCTCCATGGTTTTCGATGTCTAGGTCCACGGCTCTATAGTTTTCGATGTCAAGGTATATTTCTCCATTGTTTCCGATGTCTAGGTATATTTCCCCATGGTTTTCGATGTTTAGGTCCACGGCTCCATGGTTTTTGATGTCTAGGTATATTTTTCCATGGTTTTCGATGTCTAGGTCCACGGCTCCATGGTTTTTGATGTCTAGGTCCATTCCTTCATGGGTTTCGGTGTCTAGGTCCACGGCTCCATGGTTTTTGATGTCATGTGTTTTTCATCTCAAAAATCAAAATCTTCTTCATTCAAATTTCGGCAACATAAAAAATATTTATCAGACTTTATGATTGAAGGGGTTGACCGGGGGTTGCCACGGAAGTTTTTGACCTTTGCACGGTAACCTTACTTTATTTAAACTTTCCGGTGACGTGGGGTCATAAATCACTCCAGTTTTAAAAACTCCCTGTCTCTTCTAAAATTCAATGAAAATGATCCACCTTGGGCTTATTCTTTTCGTTTTTTAATGCAGGATCACGTGAGCCTGGGGCAATTTCGCTCGGAGTCAAAAAATAAGCCAAAAATGCAATAAAACGATTAAGAAACGGGAGAACGAAGGGAGAAAGGGCACGAGGGAGAAGGGTGAAGTCTCGTCAGGACTTTTTTGAGGGATTGATGAAGAGTCTTGACGGAATTTTTTAAGGCGCTCACCAGTGGTCTCGAACGTGGTTTCTTAAGAGTTAGTTAATATTTACTAAACTCAGAGTCTGGTCACTATGGTTTTAATGGATTAACGAAGAGTCTGGACGACAATTTCGAAAGGGTTAACCAAGGCTCTTAATGGGAGTTTTTAAGGGATTAACCCCGAATCTCGCCAGGACTTTTTTAAGGGATTGGTCAAGAGTCTGGACGAGAATTTTTAAGGGGTTTATCATGACCCTCGCCGATATATTTTGAAGGGATTTGCGGAAGCGGTTTCGACGGAAGTTTTTCAAGGCATTGAGTGGAAGCGTCCAGAGACTTTTTTTATGGGATTCATAAAGAATCTCGCCGCGACTTTTTCAAAAGATTCATCGAGATTCTGGTCGAGACTTGTTTCAACAGATCGACCAAGAATCGTGCCAAGACTTTTTTAAGGGATTAGTCAAGAGTCTGGATGGGATTTTTTAAAGAGTCGACAAAAAGTCTTGACGAAATTTTTGCAACAGATTAGCCAAGGGTAGACGAGCTTTTTTAAGGGATTGGGTAAGGGCCTCACTGAGGTTTCATTGAGAGATTGACCACGAGTCTCTTCGTGGTTTCCTTGAGGGATTGAACAAGGTTCTCGATGAGAGTTTTTTAAGTCTTTGATCATGACTGTTGTCGAGATATTTAAAGGAATTTACCAGGGGTGTCGACAGAAGTTTTTGAAGAGATTTATTTTATTTCAAGAATAACCAACCAGAACAAATAATGCCTCTATAATTACAAAAAAATGTTGATGAATATCCCGCTTTTCAAAAAGAAGAGAAATCCGTGGAAAAATACTTTTGAAAAGTAAAAAAAGAACGCCAATTTTAAAAGATCGCAACCTCAGTAGAAAAATAATTACTCAATTTTCTTCATATCACTTTGACATAAAAAACAATTTAGATTTACAAAATGTAATGCATTTTTCCTTTCCTACGAACGATATTTTGAAATTCCCCAAAATTTTCTCAAAAACTCTCAAGCTCAATCGACAAAAAGAAATGAAATCATTGCAACATAGCCAAGAATTGAAAAAATAATGAATAGCTACATTTCACAGGGAAACATGTGCACCCTCAATACATTTTGTGTATTTAAGGGTCTGCAAGGGCTCTACAAAAAAATGCAAAAAATTGGCGTGCATGGTTAACTAAAAAAGCCCGGAAAGATAAAGAATCAATTTAAGGGAGAGGCGGACAAACTTGAACAACTGCCTAAAATAGAATTTCCGTTTTTCATCTGAAAAATCGAAATCGTTTTCATTCAAATCTCGTCAAGATAAAAAAACATTTATCAGATTGCATGGAATGAAAATTTTTAAAAGTTTCGTTCCCCTTGGCTCTCCAGACTTTGAAAAATGATTATTAATTGTGCAAAGAGGAGAGATTTTTGTTTAATATGGAAATAGGAAATATCATCGCGGAAAGAGGAATAGGATAAACAGCGAACATTTGGAATAATATGGAATTATCATCGCGGAAAGAGAACAGAAAAAACAGCGAACATTTAGAATTTCGGAGGATGTTCCATTCCCCATTACATGACGTCATAATGCTACTTTGCGCGTGCATGCGGAAACTTTTAATAAGAACAGTGACGCAGGCCTTCGCCGAACTTTTTTAGTTAACCATGCACGCCAATTTTTTGCATTTTTTTGTAGAGCCTTTGCAGACCCTTAAATACACAAAATGTATTGAGGGTGCACATGTTTCCCTGTGAAATGTAGCTATTCATTATTTTTTCAATTCTTGGCTATGTTGCAATGATTTCATTTCTTTTTGTCGATTGAGCTTGAGAGTTTTTGAGAAAATTTTGGGGAATTTCAAAATATCGTTCGTAGGAAAGGAAAAATGCATTACATTTTGTAAATCTAAATTGTTTTTTATGTCAAAGTGATATGAAGAAAATTGAGTAAATATTATTAAAATTTACATATAGAGATTTAAACAAGGTACACAATTTTATGATCTCAATAAAGTATGCGAGAATAATTTCAAAATATAGAAAAGTTTTTTGTTTCAATTTTGTGAATTCACGATATCATTTCATGGACCAATACAATATAAAATTTTGAATTTATTTTTTTTTTTTTTTTTTTTTGATATCGTGCCACTTAGTTGGGCGCCATTTATAAAAATTTGTCTTTACTATTTTTACTTTTTATGTTTTATTTTACATTAGTACGCACATAGACTAACATACCAATACATACAGAGACACAAGCACACTCATTCCGATTTCTAATTTTGTCTTTCGTTTCCTTTTCTTTCGAATTTATCTTTCGTGGTTAAAATGTTGAGAACAATAATCAAAGTCGTTGACTTAGCTTAATTTTTCGGTTATCCCACGTTGGCTCCTGCCCTGGGACTAGGGTTTGGAAATTTCAATCTTGTCGAAGTTTTACCGTGGAGACTGGCCAGTCCGATGACGAAATAATTTTTGGAGTAATTTCTCGGTGTCCGTTCCCGTTGACGTCCCAGGGCGAAGAGAGCGAGCTCACGAGATCGAGCTCGATGGGAGTCGTAAGTGGGAAAATCCAAAATCGACGATCCCCTCTTATTTCAAAAAGGGAAGGGAAAGCCCGACGTGAGCGCGGACTTTAAATTCGAAATTGTCACCTTACAAGATCGAGATTGTTGTTGGGGTTCTGTTGAGTTTGTTTGGGTTCGTTGAGGCCTCAAATACTTTAAGAACAATATACTGCCTTGGATTATATTATTATCGGGGAAAGTTCGAGTACGTCAATATTTCATAGAAAACATCTTCAACTCTAAACGAATGTATTCCAAAGAATCTATCGAATCTCAAAAAGAAGCACCCTCGGTAGACTTTATCTTCAGAATGCAAAGTATCCATATGATATACAAATAAAATATATCAAAGAAATACAGTTGTTTAGAGATCAAGATGTTCACTATGAAATATTAACGTACTCAAACTTTCCCTAATAATAATATAATCCAAGGCTTCAAAGTATACCTTCCATACTCTTATTTATATATCATATGGATACTTTGCGGTCTCGCAGTATATATTGTTCTCAAAGTATTTGAGGCCTCAACAAACCCAAACAAACCCAAACGAACTCAAATAAAACAAACAATAGCTTATGTTTTCCATGAAAATAGGTTTCAATGGGCATCACAAGGGCTTTAATTGTGTCGTGTGCGCGCGTTACAGACGTACCGCATCTTTCAATGTGTTTGAAGTTTTGCGCACCGTTACTCATCAATTTTTTTTCTCTCAGACCTTACAGTATTAGCCCTGCCGAGTGATACTCAATTTTCTCCTAATTCGTTTCATGTTCATTTTTCACATAAAAATATTTCTCCTGGGCTCCGTTCTATTTCACTTGGGCTCTTCTTTATTTTACTATTTTTTGAGATTAACATTATTCATAGTATTGGGACCCACTTGAAAAATACGTACTGAACGTGACTGGAAACAACATAACCTCGAATTCAAAAAATGTAAACACAACTATCTTTGAGGGTTACAGGGGGCTGCAATGGCGTCAAGTTTGTCACTGAGCGTAATGTGTCGGCAGTGCCGGCTTTTCTATAGATTGAATCGATGCGATTCAACATTTTTTTTGTTATGAGAATTATTCATTAATATACGTACGATCATATTAAATTGTTGCTAAGAACCATTTCCGACAGCATTATAACATATATTCCAAATATGGTCAAGAATTTTTTTGTTTTTTGGACGAACATTCTGTACGGAAACTTTGTGAAAATCAGCTGATCGCGGTCAATCGCATAACTCGCGTTTTTTGCCCGAGCGGGTAGTCGGGAGTTGAAAAAAAATCACATCAAACGAAAAAATCCCATTACCAAAATTGTATCGATAAATCGTACGCATCAACAGTCACCCCCCCCCCCCCCCGTTAGAGGTCGGTTCACTTTACGGGGGATTTCCTCACACAATAGTTTGAAGTTTACACAGTTCCCTCACATGAGTTTTTTTTCGGAACTTCGGAAATCCACATCTATATAAATTACCTTCCGTTAAGATGACAAATACATAAAACTATAGGTGGTAAAAAATATGTTTACGCGACACCGTTTGGATTATATACCCAAAAAATAATAGGCATTGATTGAGGACACGTGTACAAGAAATCCATTTCTACATCTCAGGCAAAAATTCATCCGTGTGCTGCCATCTGTTGATTTTTAAAGGTTTCTCAAGTGTCTCTAAATAATGATCAATATCAGAATTCGGAGAAAGTCGCCAAAGTATCGGATTAACACGGAAATAGATTGAGGACTGTCTTCAAAAGATGCAAATGTCTTCAAAAGATGTGCCCGCTCGAAATTTCGTCCCCTAAGTATGCATCCCACACACATATATATATATACCAATTTATATACCAATATATACAATTATATATATTTATATACCAATATATATAATAGGGTGCTTTTTTTTTGGCGACATTTTTTTTTTCACTCCCATCTCTCATTTTTATAGGTGTTCCGGAAACTGACCCGGATTTTGCCGCTGTTTTTATGATCGACGGCGGGATGGAATCATGCAAGAGAATTTTGGGTTTGAGTAAATAAGAGACTGACACGAGGCGTTTAGAGAGTACACTTTTGTTAATTTATTGCCGATTTACAAAGGGCAAACGTCCATTAATGAGCGATCACTCGCATAAAACTGCGTAACACCGACACGTGTCCGCCGCGCGGTGAGAGAAAAACGGAGATCACCACGAGTTTACAACAATAATTGTCCCGGAGAATACACTTGATAAAAATACTAGAGGAGCAGTCGCTTCGCCGTGATAATGCGGACACTTTAACACAACAAATAGGAGTTAAACCGAGCAAGGCTGAGCGGTCCTTGTCGGAGATGGCCGCGGTGCCTCGTGTCGCGAGGTCCAAGACAGCGAGAGCTCACACGTCTTCCCGGTTTGACGTCCGGAAAAGAAGAGAAGAATTAATATGGACGCTGGTCAAGTTGTCACGATATCCCTTGTGGCAGCGCCACCCGACAACTTGACAGCCGCCTGTTATCCATATTCGCGACTATACTGCCGCGCTGGGAGCGCGAGTCGCGGCGCGGGAATTTAACCATGCTCATTCCTGAACAATAGGGAATACCTTAAAGAAAATTCCCTGAAAATTTGAGCCCTTAATATTAATTTTAAGTACTCGCCCAAGGCGTCCAATGATTTCCCCTTTAAAATACACGTAAAGTTCGATTTTTCTTCTTAAAAGTTCTACAGATCAGAGGCATTTAAAGGTATGATCTTGGTCGACGAACCGATTTATTCATAATTGAATGCTCTACAAAAGTGTCTATTGTGACGTAATTGTAACTCGAACTGGCGAGGTCGTACGGGTCACTAAACCCAATTTTTTCATGAAATTCTCGTTTTTTTATCTCTATCTCGTGAATGACAAGAGCTACAGGAAAAATAGGGAAGACAAACTTGAAGGAAATTCAATTTCCTACAAAAAAATATTCAAGCACTAAATCGCTAACATTAATATTTCTTGAGATATTGGGCTTTTAAGTTGAGGTAGTATGGAATTTTCGTGGATTATTGAGCTAAACTGTATAAGTTGTTAATTTATTATTTTTTATTGTCATTCAAATCATCAAATATTTATTTGTTAAGTTTCAAATGATTGAAAAGTTGAATAACTGAACGTTTTGAAACTGGAATTCGAGAAAAAAACACATTTTCAAAGTGCCCAAAATTGTTTTTTTTACTTTTCACGAATTTTTCGATTGATTTTCCCCTGATTATTCTAATTTACTTACCAGTAATTGAATACCTATACATTTCTAGTTACAAATATGTTGTAAATTTACAAAAGTTTTGTAAAATTTGTAAATTTCTAGTTGAAAATTTTGTAAATTTACAACATATTTTCAACTAGAAATTCATAGGTATTCAATTACTGGTAAGTAAATTAGAAGAATCGGGAGAAAATCAATTAAAAAATTCGTGAAAAGTGAAAAAAATAATTTTAAGCACTTTGAAAATGTGTTTTTTTCTCGAATTTCAGTTTCAAAACGTTCAATTATTCAACTTTCCAATCATTTGCAACTTGACGAATAAATATTTGATGATTTAAATGACAATAAAGAATAATAAATTAACAACTTATACAGTTTAGCTCAATAATCCATGAAAATTCCATACTACCTCAACTTAAAAGCCCAATATCTCAAGAAACATCGATGTTAGCGATTTGGTGCTTCAACACTTTTTTGTAGAAAATTGAATTTCCTCCAAGTTTGTCATTCTTATTTTTTCTGTAGCTCTTGTCATTTACGAGATAGAGGTAAAAAAACGAGAATTTCATGAAAAAATTGGGTTTAGTGACCCGTACGACCTCGCCAGTTCGAGTTACAATCACGTCACAATGGACACTTTTGTAGAGCATTCAATTATGAATAAATCGGTTCGTCGACCAAGATCGTACCTTTAAATGCCTCTGATCTGTAGAACTTTTAAGAAGAAAAATCGAACTTTACGTGTATTTTAAAGGGGAAATCATTGGACGCCTTGGGCAAGTACTTAAAATTAATATTAAGGGCTCAAATTTTCAGGGAATTTTCTTTAAGGTATTCCCCACAAAAATGCGAGATGGGAGTGAAAAAAAAAATGTCGCCATAAAAAAAGCACCCTAATATTCACGCATCTTGATTTCGACTATTGGTATCGACGAAAATATGTGATTTTAGTCCAGGAACCGGGTATTTTTACGTGACACCGAGCCGTAACGATTCTAACCGATATATTCGTGTAAGGCTGATGCCCCTGATAAAGGCCTGATACTTTCCAACCACAGATTTTGGGGGGCTTTTTTCTGCCAGGCCGTCAAAGTTGGCAAAACCATGTTTTTGAGACATAGCGTCGAAACTATTGACCGGAGGGGGAAACAGTGAAATAACTATTTGTAGATATTAGAAAAACGAACAATTTGGTGGGTCGCAAATTAAAATCGGTTCATTAGTTCGCCCGCAAAAAATTAAAAACCACCTAAAATAGCCATTTCTATTGTAACGAATTATTAGTTTAAAAATGGATTAGCAGCCTCGAAAATCTCAGAATATGTGTCCCCTGGGATACTGAACAAGTGTGCAAAATTTAAGCTCGATCGGATAAATAGTTTTTGAGAAAAGCCATTTGTTATTAAAAAAACCGACCGTTTTTGCAAGGAGTTTCTACACCGGGAGGGTGTCGCAGTGCAATAAAACCAAAACGAAATGATTCCGAAAGAATCGAACTCTCATGTACACTTTGGGGCAAAGCGATTTTTTATAATTAAAGGGGTGAAAAACGGCTCCAAAAATGGGGTACGATTTTTACTCATAAACAAATGGAATTCCATCGCGAATTTTTAAGTTACAGAGTCAGGAGTGACATCATTCGAAAGCGGTTATTTTTATACGAATTTACAAGAAAAAAAATTGCGTAAAGTTAATTAGGGGGAGATAAAAAAATTAGTTTTTTAATAATTATTGCAGCTGCTCATTTCAACATAGAGAGCTGAAAATTGGACAGCGTACAGGGAGAGGCTTCTGCTACCCGGAGAAAAATCGTCGGGGAAACCCCATATAAATTTATTGTTGCCGGTGAAGGTTTTGTGGGAGGCCCAATGTCACGTAGCGTTTGGCGGCTAATTGGGGGTAGCCGTCTCCGGCTCGCGCGCGCTCGCGTGAAAAGTGAATTCGCGAGTTCAAATTCCACCAACATGGAATATCTCCGGAACTAATGAACTTATCGAGTCGTTTTTTTTTAAATCTGGGCTAACTTTTCCCGCTGAATATAATTTTGCTATTTAAAATTCTGAAAAATAACAAATTTAACTCCAAATTCATTAATAATTAAAAAAAAAAAATTTTACACCTTTTTTTCATTAACTTTTGGGTGAAACCAAATGCAAATATCAACCTTGTGATGATCTCCAACCGTGGTACGGAGGAAAAAGAAATGCAATCTAAAATGTTTTGTTTGCGGAGCACGTGTTGTTCCGTTGTCAGAAAAATGTACTAATTGACGCCATTACGACTACGCAAGATACCACATGTTTTTAAGTTCAAAGAATAATATTTCTTTTTAATTAAAATTATTATGCACAAGGTTCAGGGTACAAGGTGATAAAAAAATATTGACATCCGTTAATATTTTTTTATTTGCTTGTACCCTGAAAACTTTTGCATAATAATTTTAATTAAAAACAAATATTATTCTTCGAACTTAAAAACATGTGGTATCTTGCGTAGTCGTAATGGCGTCAATTAGTACATTTTTTCTGACAACGGAACAACACGTGCTCCGCTAACAAAACATTTTAGATTGCATGTCTTTTTTCTCCGTACCACGGTTGGAGATCATCACAACTGTAAGATTCACTTTCGATTCGTCTTCACATTTATTTATACAAAAAAAAATTTACACACATACACATATACAGACACACTTCATGATATTTTAATCTCGTTTTTGTATTCTGGATCGCAATTCACGCAGCGTTCGCTCGGCGTGATAGAAATTTCAGAAGATTAATTTTTGGAGTAAATTTCTATGATAAAATTTACTTATCGAAGTTTTGTTGGGGATCCCTCGTTGGCTCTCTCCCCGGGACTGGAGGATTCGTTCGATAAAATATTTGGGTCCATTGACGTCTCTTCGATTCGGGCTGGCCAGAATTTTCCCTTGGAAGATGAACGTGAAGATCGATGTTGAGGAGCCGATCGAACCACTCGCGTTGACGTCCCGGGGCCAAGAGAGCGATCGAATTCCCGATTTTAACATTTTCGAATTAGACGAAGAAGGAGGGCGCCGGCTTCCCTCACTTCTTCTTTCGAATTATAATTGTGATTTTGTCTCACGTTGGGAGAAATTCCCGGGAATTGGCGGCATTATATAAATTTATCTTACACAACGATGATATTTGCATTTGGTTTCACCCAAAAGTTGATGAAAAAAAGATGTAAAATTTTTTTTTTTCAAATTACTAATGAATTTGGAGTTAAATTTGTTATTTTTCAGAATTTTAAATAGCAAAATTATGTTCAGCGGGAAAAGTTAGCCCAGATTAAAAAAAAACGACTCGATAAGTTCATTAGTTCCGGAGATATTCCATGTTGGTGGAATTTGAAGTCGCGAATTCACTTTTCACGCGAGCGCGCGCGAGCCGGAGACGGCTACCCCCAATTAGCCGCCAAACGCTACGTGACATTGGGCCTCCCACAAAACCTTCACCGGCAACAATAAATTTATATGGGATTTCCCCGACGATTTTTCTCCGGGTAGCAGAAGCCTCACCCTGTACGCTGTCCAATTTTCAGCTCTCTATGTTGAAATGAGCAGCTGCAATAATTATTAAAAAACTAATTTTTTTATCGCCCCCTAATTAACTTTACGCAATTTTTTTTTCTTCAAAATTCGTATAAAAATAACCGCTTTCGAATGATGTCACTCCCGACTCTGTAACTTAAAAATTCGCGATGGAATTCCATTTGTTTATGAGTAAAAATCGTACCCCATTTTTGGAGCCGTTTTTCACCCCTTTAATTATAAAAAATCGCGTTGCCCCAAAGTGTACATGAGAGTTCGATTCTTTCGGAATCATTTCGTTTTGGTTTTATTGCACTGCGACACCCTCCCGGTGTAGAAACTCCTTGCAAAAACGGTCGGTTTTTTAATAACAAATGGCTTTTCTCAAAAACTATTTATCCGATCGAGCTTAAATTTTGCACACTTGTTCAGTATCCCAGGGGACACATATTCTGAGATTTTCAAGGCTGCTCATCCATTTTTAAACTAACAATTCGTTACAATAGAAATGGCTATTTTAGGTGGTTTTTAATTTTTTGCGGGCGAACTAATGAACCGATTTTGATTTGCGACCCACCAAATTGTTCGTTTTTCTAATATTTACGAATAGTTACGTAACTTTTTCCCCCTCCGGTCAATAGTTTCGACGCTATGTCTCAAAAACATGGTTTTGCCAACTTTGACGGCCTGGCAAAAAAAAGCCCCCAAAATGTGTGGTTGGAAAGTATCAGGCCTTTATCAGGGGCATCAGCCTTACACGAATATATCGGTTAGAATCGTTACGGCTCGGTGTCACGAAAAGACCCTTTTTCTTTCCCGGTTCCTGGACTATTTATAGACTTGGTTCAAGGGACTTTATTGTAGAGTATACAACTCTCTATGAATAGCCACTCGGAAAATATTACAGGATGAAAAATTGCAATAGGGTAATAAAAATAGCGAAAACAGAAAATTTCCTATGTTAATTAAATGGAAAACTTCAACATCGTTGCGCGACCTGCAAATATTTTTTGACAGAGCAATCCTTTCACAGAGGTTCATGTTTAGGTACAAACTAAAAAATTTTTGGGTGTTACTTAAAAAAAAAATGTTGTCCCGAAATGACATACCCTAGTGTAACATGGGTCGTAAATCGGTGAAAGAGAAACGTTCAGTCTTCAAAGTTCTATCAAATCTTGAGCTTCGTGAAAAATGGATTGCTGCGATTCCTGGAATTTTCAACTTCAAGCCATCGCAATTTGTGTGTGAGAAACATTTTCAGGAATAATACATTCGGAGAAAGTGGATAAAATATGACTCCAATGGTCGGGTTATCGCAGAGGTAAGTTTACTCGTAATGTTTGATTCTTCATTTTAATTAATATAAATTTGAATATCACAAGATATTATAGTAACCGGTGCTTTATTTATTAGTTGTGGTTGGCTGCGGCTCCAATCCAGACTATTTGTTTGACGTTTCGGCTTTGAATCCAAACCCGCTTCAGCAATGTTTATGTGTCCGACTCGAGATTGTAGAAGGTTCCGACAAAAAGGCAAAGCGTGAAATAATATCGTTGAACTAATACTCAATCGCAGCCACCACCGACCACATCTCTGAAATTTCCATAGTTTGATGACTGTTTCAATTATTGTCCAAGGCGCATTATGCTCGTGCTCGACTCTATCCCTCGGCAGTACCTTCAGAATTTGAAAATCTGAGTAATGCGCACAATATAACAACTGGTGCTGACTCTTCGAATGGGAGACATTTCAATGGGCAGCACAATTCTTCTTCCGCAAGAGAATTTTTCACTGTCGGCGCAAAGGGTACGTCGTCAGTTACAGCGATCAACACTTCAACAGCAACTAAGGAATACTCGCCGGAGAATATATGTTTTGATCATGAAAAACTTAAAACTCATGCATCCCCAATGTGTCTTTCTATATCAACAGACGTTTCGAACGTGGATAACCCATTGCATGTTGTGAATGGCTCTATCGAAGAATCTTATGTACAAGGTATTTATTTGCACATGTTTTACTAACTGGCCTGACACTAGATTTATTGTTCTTGAAAATTTTCGAAGATTCAAATGATGCGGCATGAAAACTTTCAAAATGTCTAAGCTGATTAGAAGATTTTATAATTTCTGTTGCGCGGTTTTCAAATATACAATTAGGCGTTTGAGGATATTGAAGAAATGTGTTTGAAATTTGTTAGTCTACAACAATAGAAGCAAAAATTTTTTTTTTTTTGTGATGACCGGGTTGCGAGGGTGAATCAAGAGACTCGGCAGAGTCTCGGGACAAGTACATTTGAAAACAGCTGTGCGTCGTCTGCTTGTCCCGAGCGCTCGCCGAGTCTATACTCTCTCGTAGTAAAACGATTCGCGGTGGTGGGAAAAAAAATTTCGATGACATTTCAGTTAACTGTAAAGCCCAGGAGTCGTCTAGCGACCTGAAAATTGACATGGAGACTAATTACGCGATACCCTTTCGATAGAGCCCAAATTCGATACGATTGATTAAGTAATTGCTGAGAAAAAACTTTGCACGGGCTTAGTCCTATCTCAGCCTGCGTCAGAACCACGCTACATCGAAGGATTTGACGTGTCTGTATATGGCCGCCCGACAACACATTCAAAGGGGTCTGTGCGCCCATCTCAGCCAATCCCGGGCTGCAAAATTCCTGATTGGTCGAGGCTGCGATGATTCCAATGGATCCGTCGTGTGCACACGACAGTGCAGACGAGCGAGCGAAAAATGTCAGCTGATATTTCGAAGGGCCCTTTTGACGTGAGTGTGAGAGAGAGAGATAGCTGAAATAAGTTCATATTTTTCTTTTCCGCCCTTGATATTTTCGAGAAAATAACTGTTACAATTGTTCCTTGTCGAACAACGAACGTTGGCTATCCATTTATTTTCTTGAGGATGCAAGGTTATGGGAGAAGAATATGTTGCTGGTTTTTCGTTACCGAGTCTGAACGAATGCTATGATACAGCTTTGACAGCTCGTCATAACCCCACAATTTCGAATTTTCAACTGCCATATTACCGACATGCTCCGATGACGAGAGAATATGCTTCATGAATGAATATGCTCCACATCTTTTGACCCTTTCCTACTCCCATCATTTTATTCATTTACAGCATAACTTATACATAATAATTCTCAGCGATATAAAAAAATCTTGTCGCTGATTCGAGCCACATAAAAATCTTGTCGCAGAGGCGCATGAGAATCTTGTCGCTGCAAGTTATCTAATAGCTCCGGATAACTCTCAGTGACATCAAGATCTTGTCGCTGAGCCACATGAAGATTAATCGCTGAGCAATAATATCTTGTAGCGAAACAAAAATCTTGTCGCTAAGACAAATGAAAATCTTTTTGCTGAGGCAAATGAAAATCTTGTCGCTGCGAGGGCTCAGTGACATGAAAATCTTGTCGCTGAGGCAAATGAAAATCTTGTCGCTGCGAGGGCTCAGTGACATAAAAATCTCGTCGCTGAGCGCGATGAAAATCTTATCGCTGAGCAACATGAAAATCTTGTCGCTAAGGCAAATCAAAATCTTGTTGCTGCGAGGGCTCAGTGACATAAAAATCTTGTCGCTGCGAAGGCTCAGTGACATAAAAATCTTGTCGCTGTGAGGGCTCAGTGACATAAAAATCATGTCGCTGGGCCACAAGAAAAAATTGTACATTTGTTCCTTTCTGCCAAAATTCTCATGGAGCCAAGGAAAAAAATTCTTCACTACAACTTCATGCTAAAATATTGATTTTTTCCAACTCGTGGTCAAAAATCGAAAATTGAATTCTCGCGATGAATTGAGACTTTGGCACGTGTTTCCTCTTTGTTGCAGCGTATCAAACCAAGTGGCTGGAAAAAAAAATCATAATTTTACCATTTTGGCTCGGAGAAGGGCGATTTCGGTTTGAAAACTGTCGAAAAATCGTCATTTTCAAGCTAAAATCATGGTAATGGGCAAAAAATCATTTCTCGATGAAAAATTAAGATAGAGACATAATGCTGGGCTTGAATTGAGCTCCACAGGGTCTAGTTGCAGGGAAAAAATCAGCATTTTTTTGTCATGGAGCCAGGAAGATAAATTCTTGGCGATAACTTTATGCCAAAATGTTGATTTTTTCCAACTCGTGGTCAAAAGTCGAAAATTGAATTCTCGCGATAAATTGAGACTTTGGCACGTGTTTCCTCTTTGTTTCAGCGTATCCAACTGAGTGGCTGGAAAAAAATCATAATTTATACGATTTTTACTCGGAAAAGCGCAATTTTCGTTTAAAAATTGTCGAAAAATCGTCTTTTTCAAGCAAAAATCATGGTAATGGGCAAAAAATCATATCTCGATGGAAAATTGCAATAGAGACATATTTCGGGCTTGAATTAAGGTCCACAGAGTATACTTCTAGGGAAAAAATTCGCATTCTATGTTCATGAAGCCAAACAAATAAATTCTTCGCTCCTAAGTGATGTAAAAATGTCGTTTTTTTGTAAGCTGATGGTGAAAAGGCAAAAATACCATTCTCGAGCAAAATCAAGATTATGGCACGCGTTCACGTTTTCTTTCAGCTCAACAAATTATGTGGCTTGAAAAAAAATCAAAATTTACACTATTTTCGCTCGGAGAAGAGCGATTTCCGTTTGAAAATTGATGAAAAATCGTCATTTTCAAGCGAAAATCATGGTAATGGGCAAAAATTCATATCTCGGTGGAAAATCGAGATATAGACATGATTTCGCGCTTAAATTAAGCTCCACAGTGTATTTTTGGGGAAAAAATCAGCAATTTATTCCCATAAACCCAACCAAATAAAATCTTCGCTCCCAAGTCATGTAAAAATGTCGTTTTTTTCTAAGCTGATAGTTAAAATGCAAAAATACAATTCCCAAGAAAAATTAAGATTATGGCGTGCGTTAACGTTTCCTTCCAGCTTAACAAACCATGTGGACAAAAAACATGATTTTACCGTCGTTGCTCGGAGAAGAGTGATTTTTGTTTGAAAATTCATGAAAAATCGTCATTTTCAAGCAAAAATCATGGAAATGGGCCAAAATCATATCTCGGTGAAAAATTAAGATAGAGACATGATTCTTGGCTTAAAATGAACTCCACAGAGTACCCTTCTAGGGAAAAATCAGCAAATTATTCCCACCGGACTGAAAAAATTGCAGACTTTCAATCAGAAAAGATAAGTGATATCCTAGCCAAAAATCCCCTCCCGGGGAAAAAAGCTTGGACAAGTACATTTGTTGGTGATCCCCATTTCCATTTGTTTTCAGACAAAAATCTAATCCCCCCTTGAAAAAATTCGGAAACGCCAAAAAATTAAAGAATTTAAGAAAACCCCAAAAAAAAAAAAATTCAAGAAGATTGAGAAAAATGCAAGAAATGCGAGCATGGTAGAAAAAAATTAATGGTATTCGCTCAACACAAAAAATTCTGATATCTATAAAAGGACAAGTATTCCCTGTTTGAAAATCATGTTGATGTTCGAAAATCAATTAACGAGAAAAAAGAAAATCTTCCAAAAAGACACGTCTCAAAAAAAGGAACCACTAAATACAAAACGGTGAATCGACAGAAAAACTTCATAGAAAAATACAAAACTAAAGTTTGCCATCATATGTTGAGCGTATGCGCACAGAGTACTTGGCCGGCCCGACATTTTTTGTATTAGCTTCCGCTATTTATAGATAGGTAGAACAACTCGGTTGTATTCATGAGAAAAATGATAAGCGTTACACAAATGTCACTGAACGTTATACATTCAAATGAATTAGTACAAATTCAAAGTTTTCTCTCAATTTGATATACAATTAATTAATTAAATCATTTGCGCAATATTTTGGACAAGTGTGGATACGTAGAAAAATAACAACTGATCACTAATTAAGATGGAGCTAAATATTATGTCAAATGACCAGTAATGCGTCGATAAAAATTGCACTTCTAGCAATTTTTTGTATTACTAGCTTGAAATATAAATCGTTTTAGGAGAGAACCTTGATTGACTCGAGATTTTCGCCAAGCTTTCGCGTGTCTTTTCTAAGAAGATTTCTGAAATCAAATAATTACGTTATGTCAAGATTTACCAAGCTGAGCACTTTAATTCAAAATTTCGGGCCGGCCAAGTACTCTGTGCGCATACGCTCAACATATGATGGCAAACTTTAGTTTTGTATTTTTGTATGAAGTTTTTCTGTCGATTCGCTGTTTTGTATTTAGTGGTTCCTTTTTTTGAGACGTGGCTTTTTGGAAGATTTTCTTTTTTCTCGTTAATTGATTTTCGAACATCAACATGATTTTCAGACAGGGAATACTTGTCCTTTTATAGATATCAGAATTTTTTGTGCTGAGCGAATACCATTAATTTTTTTCTACCATGCTCGCATTTCTTGCATTTTTCTCAATCTTCTTGAATTTTTTTTTTTTTTGGGTTTTCTTAAATTCTTTAATTTTTTGGCGCTTCCGAATTTTTTCAAGGGGGGATTAGATTTTTGTCGGAAAACAAATGGAAATGGGGATCACCAACAAATGTACTTGTCCAAGCTTTTTTTCCCGGGAGGGGATAATAATAGTGATAATGAAGACAGAAGAATGAAGTTAATGATTAAAATGTATTGAGACTTGGTAATTGCTGTAAGGGAGTGCACGAGGTATGCATGGTTCGGAAGATGGTGATGAATTGAGAAGTCGAGGATTAGAATAAAGGAGAATGATTTCCTGAAGTGGTAGTGGGGAGATGAAGTGGAGGAGAAGTTGAGGCTCGTGGGACAAAGAAGTGCTGAAGAATGCGGTGATAAGATGAGGATGCTGAGCTACGAGTTTTGAATGTGAGAAAGAGTTAAGAACAGATGTGAGGTATCGGGTACGAATGTGGGAAAGAGTTTGGAAAAGAATATAAAGGGTGCTTCCGTGACACTCCCCCTCTTACAAAACGATGCTCCGCATCGTAGGTTACAAATTTGTTCTTTTCGGCTTCTATCAAGAGACTCGGTAGAGTCTCGGGACAAGTACATTTGACAGCTCTGCTGTCGTCTGCTAGCCCGAGACTCGGCCGATAGAGTATATTATCTCTGAATAAAGCAAATCTGGCGGTGGGGGTAGACATTCTTTTCAATTACAAAGCATAGGAGTAATGTCAGGATCTGAAAATTGAAACTAAGACTAATGAAGTTAGTGTCCGTCGATTGAGCCATAAATCATCACGATTGATGCTATGATTGCTGAGATAAAAGTTTGCACAGGCAAAATTATGCAACGATCGGAGTGTGCGTGCGTGTATGTATACGACACAGAGAAAGGGCAAACGTCGCTGTCGCGTTTCTGATTGGTCGCGACTGACGACATCGCCCTGTGCTCTCATGTGACAGAAAGGTTTGGTTACGAGCGTTATACGAGTGAAGTCTGGTACAGTGATATCGAAAAGTGAGGAATAATCTTTAGCGACCCTCGGCCATTCCTCAAATAAGAACGCGATAAAATGGGTTTCGCGAAAACATAATGAAAACAGAAGACCCCAAATTTGTTAAAAATGAGAGTCCAAAGACGACGAGAAACGTTGAACATGATATTTTGAAATTGTTTTTATTATTAAATCTTCATCAATGTCTAGGTATATTTTTCTGTGGTTTTCGCTCTCCAGGTCGACGGCTTCATGGTTTTCGTTATCCAGGTCTATTTCTCCATGGGTTTCGTTCTCCAGGTCGATGGCTCCATGGTTTTCGATGTCTAGGTATATTTCTCCATGGTTTTCGATGTCTAGGTATGTTTCTCTATGGTTTTCGCTCTCCAGGTCGATGGCTCCATGGTTTTCGTTGTCGGCGTACATTTCTCCAAAGTTTTCGGCGTCTAGGTCGACGGCTCCATGATTTTCGTTGTCCAGGTATATTTCTCCATGATTTTCGATGTCTAGGTATATTTCTCTATGGTTTTCGCTCTCTAGGTCAACGGCTCCATGGTTCTCGTCATCCAGGTATATTTCTCCATGGGTTTCGCTCTCCAGGTCGATGGCTCCATGGTTTTCGATGTCTAGGTATATTTCTCCATAGTTTTCGATGTCTCAGGTTTGTTTCTCTATGGTTTTCGCTCTCCAGATCGACGGTGCCATGGTTTTCGTTGTATGGGTATATTTCTCCATAGTTTTCGCTATCTAGGTCAACGGCTCCATGGATTTCGTTGTCTAGATATGACTTTCCATGGTTTTCGCTATCTAGGTCGATGGCTCAATGGTTCGCGATGTCTTTTTCAGGGCTCAACCAGGGGTCCTGATGGAAGTTCTTTAAGGGACTGACTCAGAGTTTGATCGTGATGTTTCTCAAGGATCAACCGAGATTCTTGACGGGAATTTTCAAAAAGGGTTGACAATGGTATCTCAATTGAAGTTTTTATGGAATTAATCAAGAATTTTGCCGGGCCTTTTACAAGGGATCAGTCAAGAGTTTGAACGGGATTTTTTAAAGGATTGTTGGGGGTCTCTACAAAAGTTTTTCAAGCGATCGACTCAAAGTCTTTTCGAGACGCTTTTGAGGGATTGACGAAGAGTCTGGACAGCATTCGTTAAGGGATTGACTAAGAGTCTCACCGAAAATTTGCTGATTGTTACCGTTGTTGAATGAGGGAGAGAAAAAAACGTAAGCAGAATTTCTTTCCCGTCATCAAATTTCATTTTATCCTTGTTTCGGTTGTTTATACCGTTTTTCAAATTATTTTTTCTATTAGAGAGATTAGAGAGAAATTTCGGGCCGGACAAGTACTCTGTGCGCATCCGCTCATCCGTTCAACATACGATGGCAAACTTGAGTTTTGTATTTTTTGTATGAAGTTTTTCTGTCGATTTGCCATTTTGTATTTAGGGGTTCTTTTATTTTAAGACGTGTCTTTTTGAAAGATTTTTTCTTTTGTGTCGTTAATTGATTTTCAGACATCATTGGAATGCTTGTCCTTTTATAGACATCAGAATTTTTGGTGCTGAGCGAAAATCATCACCTTTTTTTCGAGGGCTTCTTTCTATTCTTCATTATTTTCGAGGTTTTTTGTTTAGGGGCGTTAGATTTTTCTATGAAGACAAATGGAAACGGGGGTCACCAACAAATGTACTTGTCCAGGGTTTTTTTCCCCGGGAGGGGATTTTTTCCGCGGATATAATAAAAGATGTACACAATGTTGGGTTCAAGTGTGACTCTATATAAAATTTGTGTTGTTCATGAGAAGGGTTGTGTAAAAGTGTATAAAGATCTCGTTAATTTCATTGTTTTAGGGGTTGTAGGTGATCCGGTTCATCGTGGTATTGCTGGTTTTATTGGTCAATTTTGGTAACTCTGGTCTTCCTTAAAATCCGCTTCTTTGAATTGCTTTCTTTTCTGCCAATCTGTAACTGAGTAAGTCGATTACTTGTCCATGTTAGTAGGGGTGGGGTGTTATTTCGGATGGGTGTGGTTGGTGTTATTTATCATTATCGGTCGGTTGTTACGTATGGTTGGTTTTTCTTTCTCTATTGGTCGTCTCCTCTCTGTTAGTTTTCCTTTTACTGGTTTTATGTGTTGTTCATGCTCTGTCTTGATTCTGATTCCGAAAGAGTCTTCCTTTTAAATGGTGCTCCCTTATAAATTCTGGTTTTTCGGTTGTTGGTTCGTATTTTTCCAATGGGTATTGTACCTAAATTTTCAAAGATTCTGAAACATTCTAAACTTGATTAGTTCGCTGGTGGTTAGTGGATGTGACATATTATTAGTGATGGGAATGGATTTGGTTCAGGTGCTGTGGGCTCAATAATGCATGATTATGCCATGCCTTACGCCTAAAATTATTTAGGTAGGTGATTATGCTATGCAATTCAGGTATGATTTTAATAATCGTTTTGAAGTTTAGGGGAAAGAAGGTATTAAATCACGATCACTTTGGTTCTTTTTGTTAACAGGTAGTCAAGATGTTTTGTTAGTCAAATTGGTATTATGGTGTAATTTCTCTGTAAAACGTGATCGCTCGTGGTGTACTTCGTTTTCGCTCTCTGTAGTTTTCCGTTGACTGTACTGTGATTGATTTTATGTTTGTACTAGCCTCGGTGCGCCCGCTTCGCTGGGCAGCCAATGGTCATATAGACCCCAATGAAAATGATTTTTTTAGTGGCTTCGGCTGTGCGTCGTCAGTCAGTCAGTCAGTCATGCAACAGTTACACTCCCGCTCAAAAGTATGGGTTCACTCCTTGAAATTTTCAGCTGCGATATAAGTTCTTCACAGTCAGTCACAGTCTTCGCAGTTCTTCGAAGTCAGTCAGACTCAGTTCTTCACAGTCTGTCAACGAAAGTCAATCAGCCACAGTTCTTCAGCATCACAGCCTCATAGTCAGTCAACGAGAGTCGGCATAGTCAGACGTCAAAGTCAAAAATCACAAGTCAGTCACTCAGTCAGTCAGTCAGTCGTTCAATCGAAGTCCAGAAGTCCAGTTCGGTATCAACAGTCTAGTACCACAGTTCGTCTCTATCAATCGTCGAAGTTGAAGTCCAACAGTCTAAGTCTAACAGTCAAGACAGTCAGCGAGTCTTCAGCCAAATCCCAAGTCTAAAGTCGTGCCACGTCAAGATCGTACCCCAGTTCACCGAAACACAGTTCGTCCACCCAGTGCTACGAACCACAGTGAACTATAACGATACCGATTTCGGACACTTAATATCCATTGACCAACCTAAACTTTCTGTATATTCGTATTAACGTTGATAATCTCGAATCTCGCGCTTATTCTTCAAGCTTTTACGAGGAATTGTACCATCCTCACTTGATGTTGTAACTCAGTGTAAACCAAAAGGATAAATATATTTACTCTTCGTGTTCGTATTGCAACCATATACGAGAACTTATTTACTAATAAATCCACCGCGCCTGCTTACGGAGGAAACTAGGAGAAATACTCCACAACTCTACTAACAAACAGTGAGTATCACTTTTCTACTCCTCATCAATAAAAGAATAGTTCTACGGCGTCCTATTCCAACCCCCATATCAAAGACGCGACCTCCGTCCCAGAGTAAAGGTCTTAATTGCCCTGACTCGAAAGAGGGGTCACCACCGTGTTACGTCTCTCCCAAAGCTCGGCTAACTCACCGGGACGTAACATATAGATTACCATGGCAGTGGTTGCTAAGGAAACGATTACCATGGCAACCGTTGCCATGGTAACCGTTGCCATGATAACCATTGCCATGATAACCATTGCCATGGTAACCGTTGCCATGGTAACCGTTGCCATGGTAAACGCTCAATTTCTCTAACGGATTTTTTTTCTAATTTTAAAAAAAAATTTTTTTTTTAGAATTTTGTTCGTCCTCTATCTAAAAAAAATGATCTAAAAAATCTAGATAATTGTCTAAAAATTATCTAAAAAATCTAGATAATTATCTAAAAATTATCTAAAAAATCTAGATAGTTATCTAAAAATTTATCTAAAAATTGACTAAAAAAAAAATTCGCGATAATTTTTTTTTTGATAGAGGACGAACAAAATCCGTCCTTAGTGAGCGTCTACGATGGGAGAGGAGTAACCGTGACAAATTTCACGATCCTAACTTCATTGGTTTAGGCTGTGCGTTGTCTGTCAGTCAGTCAGTCAGTCAGTCACGCAACACACATATATATATAGATATAGATTTCGAATTTCTTTTTGATTGTTCTTTGTGAGACAAGATATTGCTCTGAATAAGGACGATACTTTTTCAAACATTGAAAATCTCCAGCCAATTTTCTTTTTTTTTTTGCAAATACGAGAATTGAACTTAGTGGGGTTCTTCCAAATTTTAGTATTGATTCGATGATCGATCGTCTGTTCGAAAATGGTGTTACTTTTACGGGGTCATCGCCGTTTGTGGCAAAGACGTGGCATCTGCAACATATGCCGATTTTATTTTGTCTACGTGTACTATCTTTGTTTTTCCGTTTTCCATGAGCAATTTAACGTTATTGTTATCTCTAATTTCCAGGATTTCGAATGGTCCTGTATAGTTACTGTCTAGTTTGCCTTTTTTAGGTTCCTTAATTAAAAATACTAGTTGTCCTACTTGGTACTTAGGTGTTTTGGTTCGTCTGTCGTAGTAACGTTTCGTTCGTTCTTTGATTTTTTGTTGTTTTCTGAATGCCATTTCTTGAACGTTCTCCATGTGGTTATTCAATGTTATTATGTAGTCGTCGAATGTGACGTCTTTTTGGGTGGCGGGAATTCTGATGACAAGGTTGCCGGGTAACCAAAAACTAGTTCGTATGGGGTGAATCCTGTTCCTTCATGTATGCTTGTGTTGTGTGATAATGTTGCGAATGAGACAAGTTCTTCCCAATCGCGATCGTTGTTTCTGTAGTGTTTGATGTACTCTATTGAACTGTGATGGCTTCTTTCGAGTGCGCCATTTGATTGTGGATGGTATGCTGACGTTCTATAATGTAGGATTTGGAAGAGTTCGGCAAATGATTGAAAGACTTCAGACATGAAGTTTGTACCTTGGTCTGAGAGAATTGCGCGAGGTGCGCCGAATGTCGTTATGAAATTTTGGCACAGTGCCCTAGCAACATCTACTGACGTTGTTCGTTTTAGGGGTACTGCGATACTAAATCTGCTAAATAAATCCATGGATGTTAGGATATATTCGTATCCTTTACTCGTTTTGGGTAAGGGTCCGACTATGTCGATGGCAACTTTATCGAATGCTTTCGTTGGTGTGTGAGTAATGATCATAGGAGCTCGGTCTTTAACGCGTACTAATTTGTTCTTTTGGCAATCGTAGCAAAATTTGCTGAACTTTTCAATGTCTTCTTTCATGTTTTTCCAGTAATATTGCGATGCTACTCGTTTTCATGATTCCTTTATGACCTCCTACGGTCGATCCGTGGAGTTCTGTTATTATTGCTTTCCTGTTTTCTGGTGGTGGTACTGAAATGAGTCCTTCGCATAGGGTGATTGAGAGTTTTGTTCCTTTTACCATTGGTTGTAGATATGGTTTGATGTTTGACCACGTGAGTGGGTCGATGATTTCTGGGTCTTTTGATATAGTGCAAGAAGTCAAATTTTCCATGTGTAGCATTTGTAGGAGTGCTCGAAGACACTTTTTAATCATGAACAAGTTCATGTAGTCCGTTGATTTTTCTTTACAGAATATTGTGAAATAGCGAGTTTCGCCGTGACACATTGTCAAAATGTGACCGGTTCTTGGTTTATGCTGTAGAAATTGTTCCTGATTGATTTTTTCTTTTTCGAGAAGCACTTGGGAAACCATTGTGTTTATGGTGCAATCAGCTGCTAAGAAATATGCTATCAAGAGACTCGGCAGAGTCTCGGGACAAGTACATTTGAAAGCAGCTGTGCGTCGTCTGCTTGTCCCGAGCGTTCGCCGAGTCTATACTTTCTCGTAGTAAAACGATTCGCGGTGGTGGGAAAAAAAATTTCAATGACATTTCAGCTAACTGTAAAGCCCAGGAGTCATCTAGCGACCTGAAAATTGACATGGAGACTAATTACGCGATGCTCTTCCGATTGAGCCTAAAATAAGTACGATTGATCAAGGAATTGCTGAGAATAAACTTTGCACGGGCTTAGTCCTATCTCAGCCTGCGTCAGAACCACGCTACATCGAAGGATTTGGAGTGTCTATATATGGCCGCCCGACAACACATTCAAAGGGGTTTGTGCGCCCATCTTAGCCAATCCCGGGCAACGAAATTTCTGATTGGTCGAGGCCGCGATGATTCCAATGGATCCGTCGTGGGCAATTCATGGATAAGTACAAACGAAAAAAATAGTGCAGACGAGCGAGCGAAAAATGTCAGCTGATATTTCGAAGGGCCCTGTTGACACGAGTGTGAGTGGGATAGCTGGAATAAGTTCATATTTTTCTTTCTCGCCCTTGACAATTTCGCGACAATAACTGTCACAACTTGTTCCTTGTCGAACAAGGAACGTTGGCTATCCATTTATTTGCCCAAGAATGCAAGGTTATGAGAGAAGAAAGTGTTGCAGGTTTGTTGTTACCGAGTCTGAACGAATGCTGTGATACAGCTTTGACAGCTCGTCATAACCTCACAAATTCTAATTCTCAGCTGGCATATTACCGAAATGCTCCTATGACGGGAGACTCTCTCTGCTTCATGATTGAATATGTTCCACATCTTTGACCTATTCCTACAGCCACCATTTTATTCATTTACAGCATGACTTACAATGCCGCAGACATCAGAGTAATCGCTAAGCGATAGGGAAATAAACTCTTGTCGCTGAGCGAAATAAACTCTTGTCGCTGAGCAAAATAAACTCTTGTCGCTGCGAGGGCTCAGTGACACGAAAATCTTGTCGCTGCAAAGGCTCAGTAACGTGAAAATCTTGTCGCTGAACCACATGTAGATTAATCGCTAAGCGATAAAATCTCTCAGTGACATAAAAATCTTGTCGCTGAGGCAAACGAAAATCTTGTCACTGCAAGGGCTCAGTGACATGAAAATCTTGTCGCTGCGAGGGCTCAGTGACATTAAAATCTTGTCGCTGAGCGACATGAAAATCTTATCGCTGAGCAACATGAAAATCTTGTCGCTAAGGCAAATCAAAATCTTGTCCCTGCGAGGGCTCGGTGACATGAAAATCTTGTCGCTGAACCACATGAAGATTAATCGCTGGGCGATAATATCTCTCAGTGATATAAAAATCTTGTCGCTGAGGCAGATAAAAATCTTGTTGCTGCGAGGGCTCAGTGACATAAAAATCATGTTGCTGAGGCACAAGAAAATGTTGTACGTTCATCCCATCCTAAAAAAATTGTCCGAAAAAAAAAATTCTAAGAGAAATTCTAAAAAAAATTCCAGGCGATTTAGTATGAAAACACGCAACTTCTTGTATCTGTAAAATTTTCTATAAATCCTATCGTTCTTGAGTGATATTAAATTTTTCAAAGCTTTATGTTTTTGTCCAAAGGCGAAATAATTTTAACGAGAAAAAGGGAAAACTTCCAAAAAGACATGGCACAAAAGGTAATAATGTCGAATCAGGGCTGCAGCTAAAAAGTGGTCCAATTGTTTTTTTTACACTCTATGTGGTTAACATATGCTATCCCATGCAATATTATGGTGGGGGACGCCATAAAAACCCCGTAAAAAAAAAACTCACTATAGTGTTGATAATGAAAAAAAGTGATGAGTAAAGGGACATGGCACCCCAGACGAACGCACACACGCACGCACACGCACACGCACACGCACACACACGCGAGCGCAAATTCATTCACTATCGGTGTCGATGTCATCAAACAAATTTTTGATGGCCGTCATCAAAAAATGGAGCTGCATGGTGTGATTCGGGTAATTCTGGCGGAACATAAATTCTGCGATGTACCCATTCATAAAATATTTACGCCGACCATATTCGGGGATCGCCGCACGAGCATCGCGCCATGTACGCTCAATATTTTGGGTGAATGCACCAGAATCAGGATCGACAAAATTGATGCTGTGGTTCACCGTTAGATGTTGATACCCTTCTGTGTCGAGACAATTGTATGCCTTCCAACAGTCAGACATGATCGTGGTCCGGGGCCGAATTTTTCTTTTTATCACTGCTAATAGTGTTTCCGCACTTCGATCTGGAACGAGCTCCATAAAAATGTCTTTGGACCCACGCTCAATTCCACCGAACATCCACTTTCCATCGATAACACGACCTCGATTATATTTTTTTTTTGCCAAATTTGGCTTCATCGATTTCAACAATCTTATCCCAACCGCCGATCTGAGGTGCCGAGTTATTCATCACCCAATGTTCCAGTGCTTCCCGAATAAATTTCGTCCAATCACATATAGTATGCGAGCCCATTCTCAACTCGTTTGCCAAAAAATGTTGGTGCGGTGGGTTCAAGAGCATGTAGTATGCGATGAACGCGCAACATTTTTCTGGGGCCAAATTCCTATTATGGAGTCACGTTTTGGTTCTCAAAGATTGCTTGAAATTGCAGACTTTTCTCACAACTTCTTTTCCCAATGCGTTCCTCGCGTCGTCGTTAACAACGCCAGGTGAAAGTGCTCTCACTGAGCGTTGCCAAGTTGTTGCAGGTTGCACAAGTAACTTCCCGTTTAATCATTCCGTGATTTTGCAGGAAAGCAATACCCTCCGTTCGATTTTGAAATTTCACAATTGCTTGGGTGAGCGAAATAATACACTCGTTACAATCCATTGTGTCGTGAATAGTACTGAATATTATGAATATTTCTCATAGGGACTTACCTTCTTTCGTTCGATGCAAACATAGAATCTCAAGACTACAATGTGTTTGCAGTGCTTGTTTTGGTTTGTTTGGATGGACTCAGTTAGTAAATGAATTTCGAATGTGTGTGTGCGCGCGCGCGTGTGTGTGTGTGTGCGCGCATAGAATCTCAAGACTACAATGTGTTTGCAGTGCTCGTTTGGGTTTGTTTGGATCGACTCTGTTAGTGAATAAATTTCGAATGTGTGCATGTGCATGTGCGTGCGTGCGTGCGTGCGTGTGTGTGTGTGTGTGTGTGTGTGTGTGTGTGTGTGTGTGTGTGTGTGTGTGTGTGTGTGTGTGTGTGTGTGTGTGTGTGTGTGTGTGTGTGTGTGTGTGTGTGTGTGTGTGTGTGTGTGTGTGTGTGTGTGTGTGTGTGTGTGTGTGTGTGTGTGTGTGTGTGTGTGTGTGTGTGTGTCTGTGTGTGTCTGTGTTGCACGTCTGTTTCCTGAAGGCAAGTTTTGAAATATTCGGATATTTTCGAAAACTTATTATGGGGTTTTTTAATGGTGTTCCATGGCGTCCCCCACCATAAAATTACATGGGCTACCATCTATCAATGATAAAAAACATTAGAAAAAATTTTGGAGCGATTTTGAGCTGCAGCCCTGATTCGACATAATTACACTTATTGAATTTGTACTTCTTTTGTGCTAGAAGTGCAAATTAAAATTGCACTTCTATCTATTTTTTGTATCATTCGCTTGAAATGTAAATCGGTTTAGAAGAGAACCTTGATTGACTCGAGATTTTTACTGACGTTTCACGTGTCTTTTCTAAAAAGCTTTCTGAGACCAAGCAATTACGTTATCTCAAGTTCAACTCTTGTGAGCCCTCCTGATAAAAATTTTCGGGCCGGACAAGTTCTGTGTGCACATCCACTCAACTGCTCAACATGCGATGGCAAACTTTAGTTTTTTACTTCTTGTATGAAGTTTTTCTGTCGATTCGCCATTTTGTATTTAGGGGTTTCTTTTTTTTGTGCCATGGCCACTTGTCCAGGCTTTTTCCCCCGTGGAGGGGATTTTTGGCTAGTATCTATATATTTTCAGTCAGCTGTGCATGCGAGGCATGCGAAGAAAGAAAGAATAAAGGAGGAATAAGAATATCGAGCGTCTTTGTCGCTCTATACGTACGCAGATGGGGAGCCGTGTTGGTGCGACAAGGCCAGCGGTATCCGCTCATGCGTCGCACGGGCTCTCACAAAGCATGAGTTGTGTGTGTGAGTGAGCGACTTTGTCGCTTCTCCTCATTTCTATGGGCAATTTTTCGTTACATTTTAAATTCGAGTGCGTAATTGGTACTTACATTGCCAGGATTATCCAAATTTTTATTTGCATTTGCTGTTTTTCGTCTTTCCTTCTGTTTTTTTTGGTTTTTTCTTTGGTATTCGGTGAGAGTCAAAGAGAAAATTTGGTATGGTGCGCTTTTCTTTTTCTTTTTTTGCTTTTGTCCGTTCGTCGGAGAGGGAAAGAGAAAAAAAAATTCACTGCTCGCCGTTGAACTTTTTTTTTCACTGTTCGTTCTTTCGATTTCTTTTATTTTCACTGTTCTTTAACTTGTTTTAACTTTCACGGTCTTTGATTTTCTTCGATGTTTTCCGTTTTTTTTTGGTTTCGCGGGTCGCGTGCGGTGTTTCGAATCCCGCTTCTGTCCCCAGTTGTGATGACCGGGTTGTGAGGGTGAATAATAATAATAATAATGATGAAGACAGAAGAATGAAGTTAATGATTAAAATGTATTGAGACTTGGTAATTACCGTAAGGGAGTGCACGAGGTATTAATGGTTCGGAAGATGGTGATGAACTGAGGAGTCGAGGATTAGAATAAAGGAGAATGATTTGGTGAAGTGGTAGTGGAGAGATGAAGTGGAGAAGAAGTTGAGGCTCGTGGGACAAAGAAGTGCTGAGGAATGCGGTGATAAGATTAGGATGCTGAGCTAGGAGTTTTGAGTGTGAGAAAGAGTTAAGAACGGATGTGAGGTATCGGGTACGAATGTGGGAAGGAGTTTGGAAAAGAATATAAAGGGTGCAACCGTGACTTTTCAATTATTTCACAGACGCAGGAACCAAAGACATGTCGACAGTGGATACTCCCATTGTTGAGACGACTGCGATGTTAGCGGTCAATCCTGTCCCAGATATCTCCGGTTCATCCGGAATGCAAGGCTGCTTTTTTAACATTCGAAAAGTTGTATTCAGCTGTAAATACCTTCGTTCGACTGAACTGAAATAAAAATTTGTTAATAATACTGATTGAACACACGTATAAGTATGTGGAAATAAGCTGTATGAAAATGATCACGCATCGCGTTGCTTTGGAATGTTCAACAGAATAAAAATTTATTTTCGATTGTGCAGGTACTACGGAAGGAACGACGGAATACATTTCCATACCCCAACCCCGACGGCCGGAGTGTTGTCTTCTCATAGGCAATGTCCAAGATAGACAACGGCGAAAATGTACCGGTCACAGGAAGGAACGTCAAACTTACTCAAAAAAAAACAGCTGCGGTATTTCGTGCATGGGCGCGTCATTGAAGTGCATGGACGTGATCTCCCAGAGATTTTGGGTAACATTGGTTTACTGCCGGGAATTTTGCTGCAGTTCAAACATCTGAAATTGTGTAACGGAGTAGGCAACCATCATCATTTGCCGACAAATGGAGTCTTCAAAGATGGCGTCGACCAATGGCGAGACTAAAACTGCACCTTGATTTTAAAATGGAAAAGGTGTGCTCACTGCATAAAAATGCGAGACGCAGCTCTTAAAAGAGAATTGAGATAAAAAAAAACAACATTCAATAATGCGTATTTCTCGTGCTTTAAATCCAATCGATCAGAGGAAGTTGATGGCTTTGCGGAAAAATAACAACGTGCCAGACGAATCAACCAGCGAACATAAAGACGTGTCAGCATATTGCAACAGAGCTTACGAGATAAGGCAGCGGAAATTGCTTCGATTCGTGAGGAAACGTTGGCGGATAGATGTTCCCAATTGAACATCCCGGCATTTCAACGCACCGAACTCAAAGGAATACTCACGGCTGTAGGAAAAAAAAGAATGACCAGGGTCGGCGGTATCAGGAAGAGTGGATTATGCTATGCATTCCCATGAACATAAGGTCAAAAAGTACCTACGAATTACTTCGTAAAAACAACGTTCTGTCATTGCCTTGTTCTCGGACCATCTGCCATTATTTTTCCATGATCGGCATGAAATGTGGTTTCGATGAAGATTTCGCGAAATTGCTCGAAAAATATTTAGAGAAAAAAGCACCTTTAGCGTGACATGGGCTGATTTTGCTGGATGAAATCAACTTGAGGAAATCCGTCGGCGTGTGTTCAAAAAATCTGACATACACTGGATTGACTGACTTCGGAACCGACGGTCCGCAATCAATGAATGTTGAGGATCAAGCAACACACGGGCTTATACTCATGTTACAGCCTCTCGCTGAATCGTCATCGCAACCAATCGCGGTCTTTGCATCGAAAAACTCTGTCGAGGGTGAAGCACTCGCGAAGTTGCTGATAAAAGCTATCAGATATTTGGAACAAGGTGGTGCGAGAATATAAGGAGTCATCACCGACGGCGCAGCAACCAACGCAAAGATGTGGTCTTTACTGGGTGTTTTCGGCTCGATGGAAGACACAAAGACTTGGTTTGTTCACCCCGCAGATGAGGAACGCAAGGTTTACGTCTTTTCTGATGTGCCTCATCTTATAAAAACAGGCTTTGTAACAAAAAAAAAAAGCTGCGGGTAAGTTTTCAACAGTTCTCTTTATTTTATTCTAATGATCCAACTCTTGACAACCGAATCTAAAAAAAACTTTAAGAGTTTTTTTTCGAGTTGGAGTTACGAAATGATAATTAGACTTGCTAATTATCATTTCGTAACTAAACAATTACCTAAAGTGAGAAATTGCTTGAAGTGTTGACACTATTTTGCATATTTTCAGAAATTTTTCGGAACGATTCGTCAAGCCGCCGGGTGATCACCCAAACTGCCCAACGTTTTTGCAATTGTACAAGATGCTATCGTTGTACAACATTTTAAAGCCTCCAAAATTCGGGAACTGCACGGTGTCGGAACAAAATTCGCCTCAACTTTTGATATCGCTGAATGATTCGAAGACAATCTGGGGCCACGAGTCCGAAGGGAAGAGTGCCGAGTCTCAGCGAGAAATTAAAGCTAGGCTGGACAAAATTTTGGAGAATGGCGACTGGGAGGCGGACGACATCATCGATTACCATCGTGACCACGATTATTCATTATCTCCTATCCTCGACTGCATTATTTACTACGTCACAGGTGGTTCATTTGAAGGCTGAATTCGCAAAATCGCTATACTAACATGCTGTAAGTATTTGTATGTAGAGAAGCGGTAGTGGTTTGACGCCAAGTATAGAAAAGATAGTTTTAAATGGCAAAGGTGAGTCGCGTCGCGTATGTACACTTGAGATTTTGCTCTTTTTCGTTCCGTTTTACTACCTTCCTTCCCGTGTCTCCTTCCTACAAAACGCTTTTGCATGCATGGGTTATATTTGTAAATATTTTACTGCGTTCAACATTTGGTATTTGGTCTTAATCACTGTCATTCGGTTTTGTGGTTTCTTTTTTTTGACATGTTTTTATAGATTCTACAGGTTATTTGTGAAAGCAAGTGCAAAAAATTTACAAGAAATGTAGAAGTTGCCAGGAAGCGATCAGATCAGACTCTTCGATTCAGTCTTCAGTGTCGCAATTAGTCGACCTGAAATCCAGAGGAGGATTGATCCACACTAACTTACGATTTTTTTACTTAATTTCTCACGTAGAGTCCTGTTTCATTAAATACGCGTCATGTGCTGATGTTTTCGATTGTACAGTCGATGAAGTTCTGTCTTCATACAAATTTACCTTCCCCTGCTCAGAACACGCTTCGGGAATCCTTTCCTACTGATGTAACGATTTTAACAGCTTTCTTTATTTTATCTTTCTCTTCACACCCGTCGTAATTCCAGGTTGATCGTTATAACATACAAAAAATGATACTCTATATAAATCAGGCCGAAGATCAAAAACATGCAGAACGATAATGGTAGTTTGAGGTTTATGTGCATGTCTTTATCGATTGTAAATTAAGCATGGACAGAGAAAAGAAACAATTGATACAGCGTGTATAATGTGCTCAATCATAAAACTGGCAAAATTAATGTTTGATACGATCGACATATACCTATATAATGAAATTTACGTAAATTATTAGTCGAGGGCGAGAGACCGTTAAAATGGCGACTTAGCTCTTTGATTTTATGGATGATGTGCACGGTGGTCGCCTTTTGTTCGATGATGGACGGCGACCGTAGAATTGGATGACTCCTTTGCTTGCTGCCGATGCTCGAGACGTGGAAAATGCAGAATGTCCTCCGTTGGCCCACGTAAAAACAGAATAAAGAGACTTCTCTTTTTACAAAATCAAAAAGAAAATTAAAAGATCGCCGTGTTTGAGTTTCGATATTTGTTGCCCGATCCCTCGCTCACTCTCTGACGCTTGTATAACTTAGTGGAAAACCGTTCGGCTTCTGAGCGTGCCAGCGATCGTCTAAACGTTAATTTTCTGGAGGTCCTCTTCGAATTTGTGCTCCCTCTCTCCCAGTCTCTCAAGTCAGTCAGTCTGTGTAGAGAGGGAAATATACGTTTATTCTAAAAGTGGGAAATTTCACCTATTCACCACTATCACATTATCCCCCTTATTTTTGGGAAACGGCTAACTTGCCGCGCGCAAAAATACAAAATAAATTAATGTTGCACATAATTGTCGGTTTCACACACATACACATTCATTCACACTCATACTCGACTCCACCCCTATAAGGGTCTCGTCCTACCATACGGCTAGACAATATAATTAATAATAATCATCGTTCGCTTATGTGATACAGAAGACGTTCATTTCTCTAAAATACATACTTATAATCTAAGTCATCTTAACAAAGAACATATGACCAGGCACGGAGGCAGAAAAACACAATTCAAGTAGATATTATTAGGGGATATAAAATGATACACAGACCGATATGCATATACACAAAACTTCGTGTGTCAAAATTGATCGATGGGCGTTTGGTACCTACGAAGACTCCTACGGTTATATACTCCGATAACTTTGTTCGTTTCGGGATGAGCCAAACGAAAGGCATTCGTGCCAAAAACGTGGTTTACTTTATATGGGCCCTCGTATAAGTGAAAAAACTTGTGAGTGACACGATCAGTGTTGCTAGATAGATGGGGCACTCTTAATAATACGAGATCATTTACTTTAATATCCGGAGGTGGTTTGGCCCTCTGATTTTTCCTTCGATTCTCAAAACCCTCAAGCAAGCGTTTGTCGGCGAGTATCAATTGTCTGTCCCGAGGAACGATTTCACTTTCCGGATAGTTCACGATATCAAATATTGGATCCTTGGGTTTTTTACCGTAATGCAACTCATGGGGCATGAAACCTGTGCTAGAATGGGTTGTCATATTTAACAGTTGTTCGATTCGTGGTACGTATTTTCCCCATTTTGTGTATTGTTCCGCACAAAATGTTCGAAAGAAACGACCAAGTTCGCGCATGACGCGCTCGGTGGGATTGGATTGAGGGTGTCGGACGGATGAATGGATTACATTCACTCCCGCTTGCTCTAACTCTTTTCTCCAAGAATGCGACGTGAACTGGGATCCATTATGCGACAGTATTCTCTTGGGTTTGCCGACGAGGGGAATGTAATCGTCAAAAATCTTTCTTAACACGATACGCGTGGTCGCCTTTTTAATAGGATACAGACGAACATAT
Source organism: Diadegma fenestrale (assembly GCA_037043255.1). NCBI lineage: Eukaryota > Metazoa > Arthropoda > Insecta > Hymenoptera > Ichneumonidae > Diadegma > Diadegma fenestrale. The sequence goes on along the minus strand of CM073319.1, from coordinate 665,764 downwards.
TTAGAGAATGCATCCATGACCACGAAGATATATTGTACGCCTCCCGTTGACCTGGGTAACGGGCCGTAAAAATCCACAGTCGCGAGGTCATTTGGAGCTTCTGAACGTACAAAACAATATTCGCCTTCTACCGGACGGGTATAATGTTTCACGCGTTGGCACAAGTCACATTTCAAAACAAATTCTTTTACATTCTTCGACATTCACTTCCAGTAAAAGAATCTCTTTAAATGGCTGAGCGTTTTAAAGATCCCTACATGCCCTAAACTGCTATGTTCCGCATTCACGATTGGTATTTGAAGTTCTTTTGGCACTATTATGGTCCAGTGCTCTTCTAAGGAATTACGGTGAAACCAAATATTGTTATATTTTTGATTCAAAGCCTTTCCGTCGTCTTGGTTTTTCGACTCCAAATAGATGACATATGGATCGCGTTTTTGGGACTCCGCTAAATCTTTTAATCGACATCGCAATCGAGGATCGAGTTCGAGTTTGCACACCAAAACTAATCCATCATAATTAGTTTCTTTTTCTCGAAGCACGATTTCTGATTTTAACATCGATATTACGATCGTTTCGGGAATATCATCCTCAAAACATCGATTCGGGTTGCGGCTGAAGAAATCAGCAATTGCGTTGTCGCTACCCTTGCAATGAGTGACAACGAATTGATATTCCTGCAACAACAAACACCATCTCGATAATCGAGCTGTCCGAAACATTGTCTCTCTCAAAAACGTTAAGCCCTTGTGGTCCGTTCTTATTTCAAATTTCTTGCCAATCAAATAAGTTCGAAAATTCTAAACCGAGTATACAATTGCAAGCAGCTCCTTTTCTGTTGTATTATAATTAATTTCAGCTGGGTTCAAGCATCGACTTACTATTTATTTATTTTATTTATTTTAATTCATCACGGGCAATGCCCATTTACATAATAATATACATTGGTTAAAAACCGCCTGCTCGCAAGACTCACGCACGCCCTATGCTAGTCCGGGGTCACACGCCAATGGCTCCAACACTTTGCTTTTAAGCGTCCAAGAGACCGGTCCAAAAGCCCCAATTCAACCCCAAACTCATTTCCCAGCCGCAAAATTCGAGGCAGCCAACTATGGTGCGCATAATTTACCCGATAAAACGGGACCTCGAAAATTACGCTGCGCCGCGTTACTCTTCCTTCTGGACGGAATCTTACTAAGGACCAAAGATCCGGACACGAGAACCTCCGATGGATAACATTGTGAAGGAACGTGAGATCCACGACACGCCTGCGGTCCTCGAGAGAGCGCAGATCCAAGATTCCCATAATATGGGTATAGTCGTGATTATTCATTCCCATGGGACAACCCAGCCGGAATGCGGCAAAACGCAGGAACTTGTGCTGCACTCTCTCCAGGAGATCGATGTAAGAGCTCTGATGCGGAGTCCAGATGACCGACGCATATTCTAAGTGTGCTCGGACGAGCGCGGTGTACAGTAACTTCAACGCCAACGGATCATTAAAGTTCGAAGCCATTCGCGTTATAAAACCCAGCTTTCTGATGGCTTTGAGGATGCACTGCCTGTAATGCGACGAGAACGACAGATCGGCATCAAATACTACCCCCAGGTCCTTAACTGACGTGACCACGCTTAAAATCGTACCATCAATCGTATACTGAGTCTGCAAGGGAGATGACAACCGCGAGAAGCGCATTACATGGCATTTAGACAAGTTAAGCCCAAGTTCGTTGCTATCACACCAACGAGCGACACTACACAAGTCCTCTTGAAGGCCCTCGGCTTCCCTAAGGGAGCTCACCTTGACGAAGATTTTCATGTCGTCTGCGAACAGGAGTACTCGGGAATGCCTAACCACTCTTACAATGTCGTTGATAAAAACGTTAAACAACAGCGGGCCCAGGTGCGACCCTTGCGGAACTCCCGACGTAGCCGAGAATATTCGCGAATATATACCCTCACCCTTGACCATTTGCACTCGATTACACAAATAACTGCGAATCCACGCGAGGAGAGGATCCCCCACCCCATACGCGGTCAACTTCGTAATCAAAATCCGGTGATTTACCCTGTCAAACGCCTTTGAGAAATCCGTAAACACCACAACTACTTGCAACTTCTCGTGCAGAACCTCCGTCACATAATTCGCGAACAGAGCGAGATTTGTGACCGTTGACTTCCCGTCCATGAATCCACGCTGTTCTACAACCAGCACCGGGGCAAGCGCTGCGCGAATTTTCGGGGTGACCAACGACTCGAAGAGTTTTGGTATAGAATTTAGCTTAGTTATTGGTCTGTAGTTAGTCACCGATGACTTATCTCCGGCCTTGTGAATCGGCACTATCGAGTTAATTTTCCACGCCTCGGGGAACACTCCGCCCTCCAGCGAGCTAGAAAACAACATCTGTATCGGCACAGTCAACGAATACCTACATTCACGGAGGAGGGCGGCGGGTATCCCGTCCGGACCTGGTCCCACCTTTGGATCCAACGCCGAGAGGGCCTCAAGGACCATTTCCCGCGAGATGTTGACCGCCGTGATGTTCGCTCGTTGTTCAGTTCGCAGTGGGGGAGATGAGGAACGATCTTGCGAATACGCCGCAAATATTACTCTATGATTTCCACCGTCATCGATTTGATAAAGTATTCCGCATATCCCCCTATCCGAGGGGTCAGTTTGGAGCTTGAACATTCGATCAGGAAAATAATGCGATAATTCGATTGACCTAGAAAAATTTAATTTTGATTCCTCGAATGCCCTCGAATGATCTTTGGTCCTAACATACGGAACATCCTTTTTTAAAAGGTTTCTAAACGGATCCATATACTTCGCATGACAAACGCTGAATTGCCGATAATAATTACAAAGGCCCAGAAATTTCTGGAGCTGTAATTTATTTTGCGGCTCAGCAAACTTTCTTATGTCGTCAAGTTTAGATGGATCCGGGACTATTCCGTTAGGTGATAGTATAAACCCTAAAAAAGGGACGGAGGTTTTGCATAGAAAAATCTTTTCCAATTTTATCGTAAAGTTGTTTTCTAATAGTTTGCTAAACAACAATTCCAAGTGTGCAACGTGTTGTTCAAAGGTTTGTGACGTCACGAGAAGATCATTGATATATGTTGTTAAAAAGTCGTTACAATCGTTACCGAGGGCCATGCTTAGTGCTCGAATGAATCCGCTCCCGGCAGTCTTGAGACCGAAGGGGACTCTACAGAACTGATACAGGGTAGAATTGTGTAGAAATGCGGTGTAATGACGGGAATTTGCGGCCAACGCTATTTGCCAATACCCACAAGTCAAATCAATGGTTGACATAATTTTCTTGCCTTGAAATCGTTGCATAAGCTCATCAATCCGGGGAGGAGATTCGTTGTCTCCTTGGATCGCATCGTTCAAGAATCTCGCGTCCGAACACAATCTGATCTTTCCATTTTTCTTTACTACTACGCGAAGCGGGTTACAATAAGGACTAACCGACCTTTCTATTATTCTCAAATTTGACATTTCCGAAATTTCTCTGTCCACTGCTTCACGGTATGCTATCGGCACGGGATAAGAGTGGCGAATAAAGGGTTTGGGTTTTATCGGAACTATCTGATGTTCGTAAATTTTGGTACACCCAGGCTTGTCGGAAAAAAGGTCTTTATATTTCGAAATTAATTTAAATAGTGCGACGAACTGGTCCGCGGGCAGCCCTGAAAGCTTACGCGCGACAGACTCCGGCTCGTAAGACAAAGCTCGATCATCCTCGTGGAATTTACTGATACCTTTTTGCTCAACGGTTTCGACAATGTTTAGATTAATATTATCACTATTAAGTGTGGCATTAGTGTTTGTAGATTTCCTCGCCGTGAATTCCTCAATACGTTTTTCGTTACCAATCAAGCTTTTGAGATCAGATTCCGTTTTCGCCGAGGATTTCAGTGTATTCATATCATTTTCAGTGCCTTGGAAAACTTTACCGACGACTTCTGATCGACAATGTTTTGATTCATCGGCAACCGAAATATTGTTTACCTTATTTTCGTCGCGATTATTCTCTAACCGCTCCGGCAAATCAATTACATTATTTATCGCTTTCTCTTGCGAGTAATCACATACATTAGTTTTCACGATAATAATATTTATCTCTTTGGTATCCGCCACGGAAATCAGCCTCTCCGACGAGCCAGACTCAAACAGTGCTACCTCGCGACCCAATCTTTTCCCTCGCACATATATACTTTTTTCGTCATAACATATTCTAGTCCCGTTCCTATCTAGCCAGTCGTTGCCAAGAATCACATCAGATGTGAGATATGGAATTACCAAAAATATGTGTGTTATATCGAGATCTTCAAGTCGTATATCAACAAATACTTGCTTCGTGATAGAAGTTTTCCTCTTTCCTACTGTTTGGGATTCCACCTCGCCTTACAAGCGAGCGAACTACCCGAGCAGCTCACAGCGCGGCAGCACCTCGTGGACGCTCTCGCTTCGCCTCAGCGCGCATGCGCGGCCCGACGCACGCCGGCCGGCGACCGAGAGCGGCCATGATTAATTGCTCTCTCGCTTCTTGACCGCGCTACGAACAACATCGTCGTATCGCGTCAAAGTTTTCTTAAACCCTTTTGTTCACCCGCACCCGCAATTAACTTTAATGTAACGCTAATTTGTGCCTTCTGCACTCATTAACCCCGCTCGATTGGCGCATTAGGCGCAATCGACTCTCGCAGTCTACACCGCGTAATTATCTTTTCTTTTCTCACTGCGTGGCGGGCCGAGCCACGTGTGTCACCAACGTTTTCACTGGCTCCGCAACTACGTCGCGATCCTCGCCTCAAAATCGATAGATTCAGTGCGCGAAATCCGACATTTTTACACCGCTTCGTACAAGTTACATCGCTATCATTTTGTAACATCGTTTTGTATCATTTTTAACTCTGTGAATAAATCATTGACAAGCGGATCCCCGCGCTAACATTTTCGCATCTTAAGACAAGTTTATTTTCCAACGTCGGCACGATCCTTAACACCCGGCATCCTAAAACAACTCAATTCCCGAACACCTACCGCTACTGTCAAATATATATTGGAGACTGGCATTTCGCGTAGCTTAACGATGGCCGATAATTTATTGTAGAAATCTTCCGATATACACGTTATCTGGGAGCCTGTATCGAAAAGTGCTGTTACCTGATTTCCTTTTATGCATACTTTCAATCGAGGTGACAGAGTAATTAAATTTTCTGGGAGATAAGGCTGTAAATCGGTATTTATATTACTTTCGCGGTCCTTCACAAAGTCATAATATTTTCGACACGATACTGGACCCTTCTGAATCGCGTCATACTTTAGTTTAAATTATTCGTTGTATTTGTATTATCTCCGTTATTGATGTTGTTAGTATTTGCGTAATTCGTGTTCAAGTTTGGCAAGTTTGGCGGGGGAAATCTAATGTCCGGTAAAAAACTTTGGCCGTTTTGTTGCCACTGTTGTTGTCCCAAATTTTGTGTATTCCGCGGGTTGTTTTGCCTTTGATAAAATGGTAAGTTTCTTTCATTGAATGGATTTTGTTGTGGTGGGACGTGTCGCTGTCCCGAACGACGTGAGCCTCTTCTGTCGATTTCGATGTTATTTATTCTTCTATTTTGATTGTGGCCATTTCCCGGGTCGTTACCATTATTTTTAAAATCTTTTTTCTCAAAACGTTTCTCAACGAATTGAATAGAATGCCGCGCGAAACGCAACCTTGAATGCCTTAAAATTCGCGAAATCGTTTCGGTGCGCATCGAACCAAACTTTAACCCGTCCCTCAACCACGCTGTCCACAACCAATACCTCGTGCTCTACCATTCTCGTCCACTCCTCAACTCGTCCACTACCTCAACCGCCGAGTCTGATTGACGTATATTTTTCTGCTCCTACTCTTAACCTGGTTCGTGGTGATTCTGCCTGGTTCTGCCTGCGGGCTGTTTTGTTTCAGGCCCAAAGCACGCGCTACTTTGCTTTCCATCTCTTTATCCACCCACCATTGTGATTTTTTAATCGGCTCAGTGATGAAGTGGGATGCAAAGTTTGACAGTTTTCTTAACCTCGCTCATCTGGCCATTCGCTGTCTTGAACTCGCTTTAACGGTCGCTTCACTCACACATTCGCATTGTCATCGTGTCGGATTCGAACGGCTACGTGTGGGTATGGTTCATCAGCCTTTGCCTCACTACCACTTACACTCACACCGAGGCTTGACGCGGCCCAGCTGACCACTCTATACATCGCTTACTTTCATCTGTCATCGTCGACTTGTTGTCATTGATCGTCTCTCTCTCTCTCTTGGTACCACGATTGCTCATCGTCACGTCCTTCGCAAGTATCAACTGTATCTCTATAAGAACTGACGTGTTTACTGCGGGCTCCGATCATCAACATGTACGATAGTCCGATCAATTTTGCTATAGTGCGTATGTGATGCCTCTGATACGTATTATTATACAATTAACGAATCTATAAATTGCTCACGTCACTATACAGTTTGGGCCGATCCCATTGCGTTTACGTATTATTCGTTGCGTCCCGAGTTGTCCGTGATATTCCGTGTTTCTGACTTTATTTGCACTCTATTTTTATTTTTAATTGCATCAACTCGCTTTTATCCTAACTTGGAACTTGGTTTTATTTTCTTGACTTCTTATTTTACATTTGTCAATCACGATCTATCCTTGTGACTTTATTTTATTTTATTTGACAACCTCGAATTATTGACACGATGTCGGGTCGGTGTGCTATTTGTAAAAAAACGGGCAAGAAAGGCGACAAATTATTCAAGTGTTCCGGTGAATGCGGCGCTCGCTTTCACTCAGAGTGTGCTGTCTCGAATTTTGACCTCGGTATACTAGCTCTTGACGATGACAGTATTTTCTTGTGCGATTCGTGCACGACACACTCGTGTCACATTTGTAAACAAGAGCTGAATCATGATGACAATCCACTCAAATGTACTGGCGATTGCGGTGATTATTTTCATCGTTCGTGTGCGGCCGATAAATTCGCAACAACTCTGGGTGACTCAGACTTGGCCCTTGATTTCCGCTGCGATTGCTGCCTTATGCAACGATCGACTGTCACGCCTCGTACCCCGGTCGGTTCTGCTCGTAGTAGAACAAGGGTGAACAAGTTGTAACGACCCGTTACTCCTTTTTGTACAACGCGCTGCTGCGTCCCTTTAACGCAGTAGACAAGGAAGCGCAATATGGTCTTGGTCAGACGTTCACCGATTTGGTGCAACGTCTAACCGATTATTTTTATAATTTCATGTGACACGCGTGCCCACGGTTTTGAACGCCGCGCCAAATTACGCATTTTGCGTACAAGCGTCGTTCGAGAGGATGGCTCGTTTGCACGTAGGGCGCAGTCCTATCGCGCACTTCGACCCCACCAATTAACCTGGGACGCTCTTCCCCTGATTGGAAATCAATGCGGGAGATCGCGAGGAACGAGCGATCGATCAGCAGAGAAGCGACCCGACTGTCTTGGGAGACACACGCGAATTTGAGAATTTTGTATTTGATTTTTGGGAAACGTATCGCCACGCGGTTAGCGTGCCGATACTCGATTATTGTAACGCGGTTAGCGGGATTATAGTAATTCATTTAACGTATCTTCAGTACGATCATTTGTAACGCAGTCAGCGATTTATACTGTAAATTCTCCCAGCGCGGTTTAGCGCGAGAATAGAGTAAAAGCCGCGCGGTGAGCGTGTTGAAATAATTGTTCGTAGCGCGGTGAGCGCAATCATCGGAATTTGTAACGCGCAGTAGCGCCATTGTACGGTCGAGCGTGCCTAACGCTAATTCGAGTAAAACGATTTTATAATTTTAATCGAAGCGTTCAGTCCGTGATTCAACCCTGATCCGAAGGACCGAGGAATCGATCACATCGGCCATAGCGTACATCGATAAAGGTAAGTTTGGAAGCCTTGATTTTGGATATCGGCGGAGAAGCCGCAAGTTTTTTGTAATTGTGCCCGCATGCTCCCCAAGATAGCCCCGTGGTCCTCTCTCGACGCGCGCAAACGCCCTTTAGCGTTCTAAGTCGCGTGAATTTGTGTACGAGCCTTTTACCCACGTTAATTTAAAGCATTTACAAAAAGTTTCGTTACAAAGTGTAATAGCGATGATAGTCGTAACGACGCGAGGTTCGACGAGCTTTTAGCTCAAATGAAGGTGATGAGTGAGTTGATGAGCGCTCAATTCTCCACTATTAACGTATCTTTAGCTGAATCGAAATCAAGTAACGAGTCCATGCGTACCCAATTTGCTGCCATGAATGAGTCTGTAGGCGAAATGGGGAAAAATATTGATAGTTTTGGAGGCCGTATTGAAACTCTCGAGTCTAACGTTGGGAGTCGCATCGACAGTCTTGAAACGAACTTTGGTGGACGCATTGATAGCCTCGAGACTATTGTTCATAATGAAATTGCAACAGTTGAGGGGCGTTTAGACAGTCTAGAGTCGAGTGTCCACAATGAAATAGCGGCTGTATCGGCTGTAGTTGATGACGTTGTGAGTCGCGTCACCGTGATCGAAACCGCGAATAACTCTGATAGGGTTTCCTTAGACAGCCGGGTCACTCAGATAGAGAATTCTGATAACTCCGATAAGCTCATCTTATCCGGCATGCCTCTTGATACCGGTGATAGCCCGAAAAAGATGGTTGACAAAGTATTAACCGCTTTAGGGATCCCTGAACTGTCAAATCAAGTGTTGTCCGTATATAATCTACCTCGCAATGGGTATAAACCGGGAGCCATTGGGAATGTGGGAGATAATAATTCGACTGTTCCGAAGACAACAGGCCCTTTTTTTATTACCATGTATTCTTCGACCTTGCGTGACCACTTTGTAATGAAGAAACGCGAGAAAAAACAAATTTTTGTCAAGAATCTGTGGCCCGAAACTCACTCCGGTCATGCGGGTCAAATTTTTGTTAATGAAGAACTACCAAAAGTGACCTATAATCTTTACCGAAGGGTTAAAGCCAAAGCTAAGCTGACTCACAGTCAGGTTTGGACACGGGGAGGGCGGATCTTCGCGCGTAAATCCCATGGTGCGCCTGCGTTGCGCATTTCTTCTGATTCTGATTTGGCACAGCTCGATTGACGGTCTGTTAAGCTGACCTTCGATGGGACTGTTTGTATTAACGATTGCTCTTCCCACCGGCTTTCACCATGTTTATCCGAATTGAAGATCGCACACTAAAGTGTGCGATCTTCAATGTCGCTATCGCTATCGCGATAACGCTAATTCTCTTCCTGGCCACTTCGATCTTTTTTTAGCGCACTTTGGATCTGGATTCTTCCATGTCATTGCTATTACTGAAACCTGGCTTCACCCGTTCATCGCGGATGATCTAGTCAGGCTTGATGATTATGTGCTAATACGCCATGACAGAAAGGTTAAGCGTGGCGGTGGTATTGCAGTCTATGTGCATCAGTCCCTGAAGGTCAGGGTGCTTGAGCTTTCGCCAAACTCTTTACTCACCAATCCAGAGTACATTATACTTCAGATATCGAGCAGTGACAATCATCCCATTCTTTTTTCCACTATTTACCGTAGGCCAAAGGGGGCATTATTTAGTGAATTTCTGAACGTTTTTTCACGTCACTCGTTTGCGTACTCTAATATTATTATTACGGGTGACCTAAATTGTAACCTCCTCAACGTAAATTTTGAGTCTCAGTATCTAAGGGAACTTGCGTCATCACAATCGCTTCATATCGTTGATTCTCAAGCCACACACCATGCTCACTCTTCTGATTCATGGCTGGACGTTTTTATAATTGACAGTGTTGACAAAATTATTCGCTATTCTAAATCCCCTGCTCCGTTCATAGCAGGGCATGATCTCATCGAACTTTTTTATCAACTTGACAGCCCTTTACCTATCGACCGGACTATTTTACGTCGGTGCTTCACTAACTTCACAACGACTGTATTTTTATCAACCTTTTCGCATATTTATAACTCTGAGTGCATCGCTAATTGTAATTCTGGCTCTTCGGTCCCGACTGTGGACTTTCTGATAGATAGACTATGTAGATGCTTGGTCACTGCCCTTGATTCACATGCGCCCTTGACAGCCCTCACTGTATCTAAACCAAACTCTCCGTGGCTTACTAGCGATCTCCGTAAACAGATAAAAATTAAAAATATCTTATACAAACAGGCTAAACGGTCTGGGGACGTTCTTAAGCTGGCTATCTTCAAACATTATCGTAATAATCTATCTCGCAATCTGAAATTAGCTAAAGCGGCTTTCCAATTTGCCAAGCTTTCGAATATCTCTGATCCGTCTCGCTTGTGGAAGGAGCTTGGTCGCTTGGGCCTTGTCAAATCAAACTCTGCTTCGTGTTTGAATTTTTTCTCGGCTGGCGAGCTCAATCACTTTTTTGCGAGTGTTTCCAGTGCTTCTGCACCGTGCCAACTGGGCGACCTCACCGCCTGTCTAAGTCGTGTCGAGTCAATCAACGATGCTTTTAATTTTAATTTTATTCCTGTTACACCAGAAGAAGTTTCTAACCTGATCATATCGTCCACTCTACCTTCTCACGCTACTGATCCTGATGGAATCTCTCCTTTCGTAATTCATACTGCCCTCCCTCTCATAGCTGAGTCAATTGCCAATATCTTCAACCAATCACTTGAGGTCGGATATTTTCCGTCTGCTTGGAAACGAGCTTATATCAGACCGTTATTGAAATCTAACCCGCCTCTATCACCATCCGACTGCAGACCTATCGCCAATCTGTGTATGCTCTCCAAAATACTTGAACGAGTTGTCCTTGCACAAATCAACAACTTTTGCTCAGAGCACAACGTATTTGACACACGACAATCTGGATACAGGAAGTACTTTAGCACGCAAACAGCTCTCTTACGGATTTGTCATGACGTTAGGCGCGCGGTCGATGAAAGGAAGGTAACTGTCCTGGTTTTGTTTGATTTCAGTAAGGCTTTCAATACAGTTCCGCATCTTAAACTATTAATGAAGTTACGGGACATTGGTTTCTCCCACAAAGCAGTTTTATGGTTCTTTTCTTACTTGACGGGTAGATCGTAAGCCGTTATCGATAATTCGCGAAAATGCACCGAATGGTTAAGCACTACTATGGGAGTACCTCAGGGTTCTGTTCTAGGGCCTCTACTTTTCTCTCTATTTATCAACGACATTTCTCCAATCCTGCAGCACACTAACCACATGCTCTTTGCTGACGATCTTCAGATCCTATCTAGTTGCTTTCCAGGGGACCTCGCTCAAGAGATTGCTAATGTTAATATCGACGTTGACCGTATAGCTCAGTATGCGACCGACAACGGATTAATTCTCAACCTGAAAAAATCCAAAGTGATTATTTTGGGTAGTGGTGCTTTTGTCGGTCGGATTGACTATAACGCATTACCACCAATCACAGTCAATAATATCTCAATTCCCTATGTCAACGAGGCTAAAAATCTGGGTGTGACTCTTACTTCCAATCTGTCTTGGAGAAGAAATGTTTTATCGTTGTCTAAAAACGTTCACTTTTCGTTACATAAACTCAAATTCAATAAGCAAGCGTTGTCTCCTGAGCTCAGAGCCATGTTGGTTAAGTCACTCATTTTTCCTATCTTGGACTATTGCTGCTTAGTCTACAATGACCTGACTGACGAACTTAATACTGTTCTCCAAAGATTAATTAACTACAGCATCAGGTTCACTTTCAACTTACGTCACGACGTTCATATCTCTCCGTATCGCAGGCGTTTAGGTTGGCTGACAGTTCGATCACGAAGACTATATTTTATGGGTATAATGACATGCAATGTTCTTAAGGGTACTGCTCCGTCTTACTTGATCGAGCTGTTCCCAGCCGCTCGTCCACCTACTCGTCCATCTCGCCAAGTTACGCCATATACCTTTCTTATTCCTAGTCACCGTACTACTTCTTATCGGAATTCTTTTGTTTTGTCTGCGATGTATTTTTGGCACTCGCTCCCTACTCATATTATCTCCTGCTCTTCCCTAGTAGTTTTTAAGAAGCATCTGTTGGCGTATCTATTGACACTTGAGAACGATTCGGTCCAACCTGCCTAGCTCTTTCTTGCGGTATTGTCACTGCTCAATCTGATATTGCGATCACATTGGTAACTGCGTATTTGTTCCATGTCCTAATCACGCCGTCGATCGTTTTACTGTGTAGTACTCTGTATTATCGAATTCTGTGCCGTGAAACTTCTTCGTCAGATCACTTTTTGTATTTTTATTTTATGTATATTAGGGTGGTTCAAAAAAATCGACTATTTTTATTTTTTCAAAGCCCGGGTTTCTATTGTTGCAGTAAGGTGAAAAAAGATGCCTGACAAAATTTGAGCCCTTAAAAAAATTTTTTAGGGGTCGCTCATCGCAATTTTCTATTTCCCATTTAAATAACACGGGGGAGACTTTACTAGCTTCTTTTGAATTTTATTCCTCGGTAACGGGTGAGGGTCCAACAACGCTCAAGGCGGTTTCTTGTAGGGATTTGAACGCTCTATAAAAAACGTGTCTTGACATTTTACGATCAACTTACTCCTACGGAAGTTATTCGACGTCAAAATTGGCTTTGAAGGAAATTTCGACTTTTTTTCACTTTTCCGGCAAAACTATCGATCTCGTCACAAAAATCTTTGGAAATTTCTTCGGAAATCACTTGATTTAGTATCATATCATCTTCCTGGATGAAAAAAATTGAATAATTTAGAATACTACTACTATACGGGTTATTCTTAGAGGAAAACTACGATTTCCGTCGATTAATTCGTTATATTAACAAAAAATGATAATAAAACGGTAATATACACATATATATATACACACTATACATATACACAACAAAATATATTCAGTAAGGAAAACCCGATATTTATTGCAGATTTCAAAAATTTTCAAAAAGAAAAATCTGAAAAAAATATCGGGTTTTCCTTACTGAATATATTTTGTTGTGTATATGTATAGCGTGTATATATATATGTATATATAACCGTTTTATTATCATTTTTTGTTAATATAACGAATTAATCGACGGAAATCGCAGTTTTCCTCTAAGAATAACCCGTATAGTAGTAGTATTCTAAATTATTCAATTTTTTTTAATCCAGGAAGATGATATGATACTAAATCAAGTGATTTCCGAAGAAATTTCCAAAGATTTTTGTGACGAGATCGATAGTTTTGCCGGAAAAGTGAAAAAAAGTCGAAATTTCCTTCAAAGCCAATTTTGACGTCGAATGACTTCCGTAGGAGTAAGTTGATCGTAAAATGTCAAGACACGTTTTTTATAGAGCGTTCAAATCCCTACAAGAAACCGCCTTGAGCGTTGTTGGACCCTCACCCGTTACCGAGGAATAAAATTCAAAAGAAGCTAGTAAAGTCTCCCCCGTGTTATTCAAATGGGAAATAGAAAATTGCGATGAGCGACCCCTAAAAATTTTTTTTAAGGGCTCAAATTTTGTCAGGCATCTTTTTTCACCTTACTGCAACAATAGAAACCCGGGCTTTGAAAAAATAAAAATAGTCGATTTTTTTGAACCACCCTAATGTATATATCGAACTACTGTACGAGGTAGTACTCACTGTCATATTATATATTTCACTCCTATTAATATGTTTTTTCATCTTACGAGGTCTCTACCTCCGTTATGTATTATCATTTGTACATTTGCCTTAAGGCGTCCAGCCAAGGCTTAAACAATAAAATCAATCAATCAATCAATTACGTTTTTAAATTTTAAGTATCTTTCCAAATCCTCTAAAAATTCTAACGGGTTTTTGTCTTCGTCAAATTTGGGGGTTTTTATATTTATATGTAAATATTGTAAGTGATTGACGAACCCATCGATCAATTGATCACCTTGTTCGTTCGCTACAGGAGGTATAACGGGGTCTTGATTGTGTTCCCGAGGAATTTCACCGTTCGCCGGTTGTTGTTGTTGTTGCTGTTGACGTTGTAAGTGAGTTTGAAATTCTCCACGCATCGTCTCCAATTCTGCCTTGAGCTGCTCGATTTGCCTACGTGCCTCGTACAAAAGCTCGCTGTCCATATTTATTGTGGGATTTTCCGCCTCACTCGTTTCTCCCATATCACTTGATGACCTATATAATTCGAGTTGCTTGTTAATCTTTATTTTTTTCTTTAAATTATTGTGAGCTCGTTTCTTCGTGTCTGAAAGAGATACGAACGTACTAGGACTCGATTTTGTTTTCGCTCTGGTGACTCGAGATGAGCTTGCTTTTATTTTTGATTCTGACATATAATTCACTACTTAATCAAGGCCGTGGCCTTGCCTGGAGTTGGGCACCAAATGTAACGATTTTAACAGTTTTCTTTATTTTATCTTTCTCTTCACACCCGTCGTAATTCCAGGTTGATCGTTATGACATACAAAAAATGATACTCTATATAAATCAGGGCGAAGATCAAAAACATGCAGAACGATAATGGTAGTTTGAGGTTTATGTGCATGTCTTTATCGATTGTAAATACGCAGGGACAGAGAAAAGAAACAATTGATACAGCGTGTATAATGTGCTCAATCATAAAACTGGCAAAATTAATGTTTGATACGATCGACATATACCTATATAATGAAATTTACGTAAATTATTAGTCGAGGTCGAGAGATCGTTAAAATGGCGACTTAGCTCTTTGATTTTATGGATGATGTGCACGGTGGTCGCCTTTTGTTCGATGATGGACGGTGACCGTAGAATTGGATGACTCCTTTGCTTGCTGCCGATGCTCGAGACGTGGAAAATGCAGAATGTCCTCCGTTGGCACACGTCAAAATAGAATGAATAGACTTCTCTTTTTACAAAATCAAAAAGAAAATTAAAAGATCGCCGTGTTTGCCTCTCGATATTTGTTGCCCGATCCCTCGCTCACTCTCTGACGCTTGTATAACTTAGTGGAAAACCGTTCGGCTTCTGAGCGTGCCAGCGATCGTCTAAACGTTAATTTTCTCGAGGTCCTCTTCGAATTTGTGCTCCCTCTCTCCCAGTCTCAATATCTGGGTAGAGAGGGAAATATACGTTTATTCCAAAAGTGGGAAATTTCACCTATTCACCACTATCACACTCGATTGTATATTATATTTGATTGCGAATGAGGCAAAACGCCCATCAGGAAAACCTAAAAGTAAAAAAAAAATTTGTTGTAAAAACAAGTTATCTTAATTGACTAATCAATAAAGCATCAACGACAAAAGTATCAATTTACACAATGTGTCTCATTACCTACCTGTTTACCTGTTTACCTTATTACCTCTGCCAAAGCGATTACTCTATAGTTCAAAAATCGCAGTTCCAGGTAGGAACAACCTTAAAAAGCTATTTGTTGGAATCCGCCCTGAGAAAAAAACCAATTCTCCCCTAAAAAGCTATGAACGATCCGTTCGTGAAAAAAAAGTGTTTAAAAATTTTTTTTTAACCATTCCTCTTCCAAAAAATATCAAGCAAAAAAGTTAAACAAAAATTTCAATCTTGCCAAAAATCTGCAACCTATAATATTTCAATGCCTCCAAAAACAACAGTTCTCAGGAAAAATTCGTGTAATAAAACTCAACAAAAAAATACTACAGCTAATGTACAGCAAGTTATCAGAACCCCACGAAAAAAATTTATTGGTTAAATTCAGATTGCAACAAAATGGGATAATCCAATGGGATAATCGTTCATCAATCAATTGTATGTATTTGTATATGCACACAACATGAGGTTCCAAAAAAAGTCGCAATGTTTCGAATATCGCGTCAGACTGTTTTGAACGTATCATTACTACCGAAGTGACGGACCAACATCGCCGTATTGAAAGAGGATATCTACATGGGATATGCATAGTACAAAATGTTGTAAAAGTTCTCTTTAAAACGGTAAAATTAAAACGATCGTCCCTTTTTATCTAGACTCTAAGCAATAGTTACTCTACAAACAATCAGAGGTATTTATCCCTCGTACAAGGAAGAGAGAGAGATACGAATATGCGTCTATGGAATCCTCTTGTTGTTGACTTATCTTTTAGTCTGCTCCAAGAAAAACATATAACTGTTTTTGGCATTCCTTGGCCAACTTTTTTTCTCAATTCGAGCATCATCTGCAAAAATCCATGAAGAAGGACCACTTCTTAACATACTTGTGTAATGACCTCGAAAAACGGTTTCACCTTTATGAAATACGGCACTTTGAACTTTGTACTTCTGCCCACAAATAGCAATTATGGCGGACGGAACACCTTTGATACTATAATCAAATTTAGAAACTGTTGAACTTTCTTTATTCGCTGACATTATTGAAAGTTGTAGAATAACAACATGTTTAGCAGCTAATACACTCATTTTCGATGTAAGTTTGTCTACATTCCCGCATGAATTACATTGTCCCTCAATAAGACGCCATTGAGTCAAAGTATGTTCAATTATTTCCTGCAACGTAAAAACTTTTTGAACACGTGGTATAGTCAGAACCAGTATATTATTTGA
Organism: Diadegma fenestrale; assembly: GCA_037043255.1. Taxonomy (NCBI): domain Eukaryota; kingdom Metazoa; phylum Arthropoda; class Insecta; order Hymenoptera; family Ichneumonidae; genus Diadegma; species Diadegma fenestrale. The sequence continues at coordinate 649,231 of CM073319.1, read as the reverse complement.
TAGCTCGCTTGTGGTCGTGTATTGACAGTCTTGGCATCGAATTTTAATAGACAATTGATGTTCAACAGTATGCTTGACGATAGCGGATTTACCGCATATGCCCACGAAAAATTTAGACGCGTCATGCTGTTTTTTTTCAATGAATGATTCACCAACATATTCTCGCACGGCGAAAGCGCTTGATAATTTGTTTCGTTCTACGTAGGCACGAAGCAGAAGTGTTAATGCACTTTCTTCAGCTTTGCTACGTCCTTTTAGTTCTTCTCTGAGAGGTTGGCAATGGAACATGCAATGTATGATGGCATTGGCGTAACATGAAACACCATCTACGTTCGCAAGACCGTTAATGCACCAGACACTTGTTTCCCTGTTAGCCTGAGGTTCCTGACATTCCTGAACGTTTTTGGGTATTGCCCAAATCAAATCTGGAACTTTCGGAGCTCGCTGTTTAGAAAATGTTATGAGCGCAAGGTCTGGTCGATACTCCTGCCTCAAACGATTATATTCAATTACAGCTAATTCATCAGCTTTTACAGAATGGGGATCAAAATTTATTAAATGTAGTTCTTCTAGGGTAGTTACACGTGACAAGGCCACGTAAACTTGTCCGCAAGTGAATATAGAGTTACCCGCATCAATAACAGCATTCTTTAAACTCAATCCCTGGCTCTTGTGAATAGTAATGCCATAGCTCAAACACAAGGGAAATTGTTTGCGTAGTACATAAATTCCGTCCATTATCTGAAACTTGACGCTTACCCGCTCTATTTCATACTCTAATCCCGTTGTCAATACAATTTTTACTCTATCCACATCATTCGTGTCAAGTGCGCGAGAAAAAGAAATGATTTTACCAATTGTACCATTAACCAATCCTAATGTAACATCGATGTTTCGCCTGAGCATAATTTTGGCTCCTAATTTAACGGTTATACGAGTTGCAAGACCAGCCGTTCGAGAACTATCCTCGTCGTCACGGGCCAAAAGCTTTGCGGCTTTTGATTTGTTGTAAGGGCACAATCAATATCATCGCGCGCCATCAATATTATTTCTTCCGATGGTATACCATTTAACATAGCTTCATTCAGGACATCGCACAAATGACGTGTTGCTAATAGACAAACACTGTCCGCTGGTAATTTGTCAATGTAAGTGCATAATTCCTGTATTCTTTCTCGAAACTCTATAGATGTAAAATTAATATTCCTCGAATTCAGAATATTGGCATCTGATGCTGTCAAAAATCCTAAACGAATCCTAGAGAGCATTTCTCGATACGATGAATCATTTTTTTGACGCATATTGTGATTGTCAGTTCATCGTAACTGAATAAGCTGGCCCAAATTTCAGCACTTCCTAAGGATTCCAACAGCTGTCCAGCTTTAGATGTAGAAAGTTTAATAAAAGCTGGGTCTTGCCGCACTGGTGGCAATTGAAGAAGATCGCCAAACAATAATACGTGCTTCTTACCGAACCAGCCATCATCAACATTAGAGGTATTGAAAATTTCTGTCAATCGAAGATGTATATATAGTAACGTTATATTCGATATCATAGATACTTCGTCAATAATAATAAGCGAGACGTTTTTTAATTGATCACGAATTATTTTTAGGACTATGTCAGAAAGTTCCTTATATTTGGGTGTCTGACCGTGCTCGACGGGCAATTGAAACAATCTGTGGACCGGAAGTCCGTTGATGTGAAATGCTGCTAAGCCTGTGGGTGCTGTCACTGCCGTATCTTTTCCGAGAGTCTGTTTCATCCAAAACCTAATTGCGTCTATCAAGAAACTTTTTCCGGTGCCTCCTGGTCCACTCACAAATAACCTAAGATTGCCGTTTTCAGACTTAATAGTATGTGTAACCTTATCAAATATGCGCTTTTGATCCGTATTCAACTCTGAAATCATTTGAGTAAGATTAACGTCAACAACATCGTGTTTATCACCCATGTCAACGAAATCTTTCATAGCCTCATCAGCTTCAATTGGAACGCAGCCAATGTCATCGTTATTATCGGTGACATTTTCATCTTGTTCCACATTTTCAGCGATTTGCTTCTCTATAAGCTCTTTCGCACATTCGAAATTCTTCTGGATTTCGGCTAGTTACTCATGATACTGTAGGGCATCAGTAAGTTGTGATTCCTTCGACAAAAATGATTCTGCATAGGTATCACATCCATTTTTAAGTTCAACCGTATCTCTCCATGGTTGAAAAAGAAATAACAAAGCAAAGAAATATTTTTCTGGTTGAGTTTTTACATCGTACTTGAAATGATTAACCAAATAACCTCTTCCACGACGTTTCAAAAACTTTCCATCACCTAGTCTATGATACTCAACTTCGTCTTTTGGTTTAGTGAAAGCTATATCGTACCACTTTGCAAAATCGTATAAATTAGTTTCGTTCAATTGCACGGGTCTTGTTGGATAATAAAAATCTACCAAATCACGATAAAAAATATCTGTTGAATTTTCATCCATATCTTTCATTTCTTTATAAGACTTTAATCTTCGCGCTCTTACCATATCTACCTTTACCCATCTCACAGTTGTTAAAGGATCCGTACCATATAACGGAAATCCTAAGAGAGTGTCAGCGGCTTCAGGAGCACCGCATTCTCTATTGCACAACATGCGTAAAGCCACATTCCAAAGACGACTCATTAATGATTTTGTAGAATTTATTCTTTCAAAAATTTCGGTCGCATAACTTTTCTCAGCTTTGGATATATATTTAGTGCAATACCATGTTAGCACGGATGACTTTTCTCCAACAAATTGTAAGTCCATGTTGCCCTCCCAAGCTGTAAGTATTACGGGGTTATAGTCATTGATACACGCTTCTTTCTGGGATCTCGGAAGATCATACAATCTGCTTCTAGGTTTTAATTGTTTCCTACCAGCCACGGAAACGGCAACATCTCTCATAATGAGTGTATCGCTCACAGGTCGGGGGAAACCAAAACGACAAGCTCGAGTAGTACGGTTTTTCTTTTTTTTTAATGCGCAGACAATAACTATTATGGTGATGATTTTAATGAGTCATAACACGACGATACAATGTCGGTGATTCATCTTTCCATATTAATCTTTTATCCATATTAATAAATGAAAATGTTGAGTTTCTCGAGTTTGATATTCACGTCTCCAAAAATAATGAATTACTTCTCCAATTGGATTTGATTTCAAGCAAATAAAATCTAGCATCGCTCGGAATTTATTGTCCATAAATCTTGACACAGATACAGGGTCTGCGACAATTAGAGAATTATCCGATGCGTTTGTCATTGTAGGATTCACTTCACGTAAATATTCTATTAAATCTGACCACAGATATTCACTTGGACTTAATGTGAGAAACCACGTAGCGGGGCCATAATGCTGAATCATACAGTTCAGATCTGACCTAGGCTTGCGCCAATACTGTTCCGTATTTCGAAGCCGCCCAAATATTGTATCCAGATTTCCTTCAAGCTCGCCTTTTGATAACTTTTCTAAATGAGAACCAGCGGTGCATCGGTAATGTGCGTTTGTAACATTCATTTTGTGAAATATACCACTATTCAACTGACGAATGTTACTGTCATTTAATAAAAAGAATAAATACTACTGATTGAGCCTGAATCGAGGATGCCTTGACATGAGTCTCAACTTAATATACTCAAATTCAGTAAGACGAACTACCCTCTCTTCACGTTGTCCATTGATACCATACGGGTACAAGGATGGGTAACATTTCAAGTCGAGGGCCTTATAACGAAAATCTAGTGCCAAGTCTTCGACTTTTAACATTTGATAAAGTTCAGTTGCTGATTTATTTTGTTTACTAGTATACATTGGATGAATAGTAAACTCTTCATAATAAGTGTCTGACTGAGACCTTTGAGTTAGCAGCGCCAAATGCTTTTTGACGTTCTCTAAAGGTTCATTAGTTTTTAGCTTTTCATTAGCGTCTTTTTCCCTCGTCAATTGAAGCTCTTTGACATTTCCTGTATTTTCATTCGTTTGAATGTCGATTTCAGCCTGTGGAATTTCATCCGTCTGAATCAGTTCATCAACACATTTCTCCTCCAAAACACTTTCGTCGGCCAACGCCTCTCCCTCAAGTTTGAATTCAGTATCTGCAATCAATTGATCTAAAAGTAAATCAGAAGACTTTGGCAACTTGATCTCACTGTATAATGGATTATGTTCTTTAAGCCACTGAAGAACCCTGAATATTTTCGACACATTTACCAAATTCTCCCACACCACTTTGGATTTTGTGGGAATTCCCCGTACTAATATGTACAATTCGTGTTCTAGATTAAGTGGTTCTGTTGCAGGACAAATCTTTTTGAGCGTTTCTTCAATGGGCAAAGGCAAATGAAATGTTCTCCCTATAATCTTTTTATTCATCACTCTATTGGGCATGTTTTTCTTTGCAACTGTGCCCATTTTTTGAACTACTTGAAATGCTCTTTGGATAAGTATTTTCTCGTAATCATTGAGGTCAAACATAACTTCAGGAACCTCTCCCACATCAAGATTATTCAAAATGCAAGTTGGTGGTAACTTGCCTGAACGAAATTTATCAAGACAATAATAACAGACGTCTGCGGTGCTGGGACGTATGAGGTGCTGGGAGGGAAGGGTCAAGGGGAGGAGTGGTTGAAGAGGATTGAAGAATGGAGAGGGTAGAAGGGAGGGAGTAGAAAAAGTGCAGCGGAAACGGAGGTCGGGCGAGGAGTGCAAAGATGTAAGATGGAAATTGTAAGAGGATGGAGGAATGTAAGTGTGTGAGTGTGCGGATAGGATGTCTCTCTCTCTCTCTCACGAAAGGTGTGGCGTATGTGTGGAAGAAATTAGGATAAGGACAAAATGTGAATTAGGATAAGGAAAAATGTGATGTGAATTAAGATAAGGAAAAATGTGATGATGTAAAGCTAAAGGAAGAAAATGTAATATTACGGAAGTCGGAGCTGTAACCCGAAAGGGAAAATAAAGGCTATATAATAATAACAGACGTATGCACATTCTGCGCCTCTATGTTCAATATACTCCATTAAGTCGGTCCAAAATGGACAGGTAATGCAGGATCTTAATTTTCCGATGTCTGCTACATTTTTCCGGAAACAAAGTTTTTCACAGGACACACCGGCAAACCGTGGAACATCTATCGAACGTTTTGTCAATAATTTGAATGCCTCCACATGTGACGATATTATAGATTCTTCGTTTAAATCTATTTCTCTATTGGAATCAAAAGATCTTGACTTTGCTCGAGCCTCTATCGCGATGTTAGATAATATTTCGATGTTCGTAGTTTCTAACGCTTGGTCTAAATCGTACAATTTGCGCAGAGACGATTGTATTCCATAGAAAGATCGTTTGATCGATCTCACATCTGGAAAATGAGGTGATAAAAATTGAACTGACAAAAAAAGTGATTTACAAATCATTGGCGTTATGTAACAGCTGTGACTGTGTCCCAATAATTTCTCGACTTGCCCAACTGTACATTTGTGAATATTACAAAATACTTTCTGAACATTTCGCCTAGGGCATTGGTGTATTTTTTTAAGAAAATCATGGTAAGAAGTTATGAGTTTAATATCTATATCTCTGCAGAAAGATGAACAAGTCCAAGAAACCTCGCCTTTGTTATTCCGAATCGTAGGTAAAATGTTCATTGCCCGACCGTTACTATCCATCATGAGCTTCGGGGAATTTTTCGGGTTTTTGATATGTTGTTTCTGCGAAATAGGCTTCGGAGGATGCTCTATGTTTTCTCATTGTACCGCATAGAATATTTACTTTGTCCTCTACTGTAGCACCAGTACATTCAGCCAGCTGCGTCAGTTTAACTGCTACTTTCTCTTTTATCAACGTCAACCTCTTTTTTATATCAAATACATATTTTTCTCGTATATGCAAGCACCATTTTATAATTGACTCTGCTTCCATCCAACAATCAACTGATGGCCCGTTGATTGCCGCGGCAACATTAGAAATATAATACCCCTTTGAAGCTAATAATGCCATGGTATCGAATTTGCTTCTAGCTTTTTTGTATTTATTGTATATTTTTTTTGCCGTCATCACCTTGAGTTTATTTATCGGAGCAATGATTTTACTTTTTGACAATTTGGAAGATATGCCTTGTTTTTTGTATTGTTTACTTAGAATTTTTAAAACATTTGAATGCCGCTGCAACACTGTATCCTCATCAAAACAAGAAATAAATTTTTTCAATTTACTCTTAAAATACTTTTCACGTCTTGCTTTATTTACTTTATTCTTTCGGAAAGCCCATATTCTATTTTTAGATTTATCGATACGCTTTCCTGAGGTCAATAGAATCTTTTGCCTAACAACAGGAAGAATATCCGTTTTATCTGAATTAACCGAAGTTTGATCTAAATAATGTGACGATTCATTCATGGGTGGGAGCGTTCCTTCATTATGAACTTTACCTTTTTTATGAATATTTGATGATAATATTTCTCGACTAACATCGTCACAATGGTTATTCTTTCGTTTTCGAGTATCACAAGTTTTTGCTGCATATTTCTCAGCATCGATAAGATTACTTGAAAGGCACCTTGTTTTTACTTTGGCATCCTTCAATTTTTGTATCATATTCTTTTCATGATGTTTACCATCCGTTTCCAAACCAATCTGAGTATTCAATGTTTGTTTGGGACATTCAGTTATTTTTAATCGCGGGACTTTAGGATTCTCAATGTCTTGTTTTTGATTAAGAAAAATTCCGCGTCCATTACATACGGAATTAGGAAACTCTCGTTTTCTGAATGGGAGTCCCGGTTTCGCTTTATTTTCTTGGTCCATATGTTGCACTGCAGAAATTTCATTTACTGAGGGTTTCATATTCCAAGAACTAATGGAATTCTGTTGAACCAATTCTGGTGATACAATCTCTACGCAATCGTGCAATGATGAATGACCATTAGATTGGATCTTCAATCGTATGTCTCTTTTTCCGATTGTTGATCTTGATGGAACAATAACTGATATTGATTTCATATCAATGGAAGTGTTCTTTTTCTTTTTTTTGTCAACTTTTTTACCAAAATCTGAGTGTCTCTTCGTAGCAGTATGATTCATTCCTGTGGAAGACTGACCTGTTGTTGCAGTGGGTTCAATTTTAATCGTGTCAGCCGGAACTTGTTCGCGATCATTTGGACGTTTTTTTATTTTCTGCGGATGCTCTGCAAGTTCAATTTTCGGTGTTGGTACTACCTGCGGCTTACAAGATTTTTTTGTTGCCCGCTTCTGAAGAACGGGGATTTCCGTGACATTTTCAATTCGAATGGAATGTGGAAAGTGCTCCAACGTATTTGTACCGAATATTTTCAACAAATGTTGCCTCATTACGGAAGGAAAGTATTTTACGTTTTCAGGCTTCAATCCATACAAAATCGAAATAGCAAAAGCGATTGCGAAAACACCACAATCCCTACCATTCAACTGTTGCTGAACTTTCGGAAATTCAACGGTTTCGAGAGGATAGGAAGGAAATAATCTTTCGAGATACATTTTGTGATGTTGGTGCAACTTCTTAGAATTGAGCGAATCATAGATATATATCTTGTGGGTATCGTAATAACTGCATACCAAATGACCCCCTGCGTTCGTCGAAAAATTTTCGCAGCTATGCAAAATTTGGATATGTTTCGTATTTGATGATACCGGATTAATCCAATGGGGAAACTGTACTTTCCATGTATTTTGCATATCAAAACTGGGATTGGCAATCTTCAATAGTTCAGCAAATCGATCTATGTGTCGATCCTGTATCCAATGCCCACGAGCTATAACCTCTTCGAATGACCAACTAAAATCGTTGAAACCCACATTAGCCTTACTGAATGCCATATCGATGTGTTAATACTTGTATCACAAAACTGTAAATGGTTCCCGGCCACGTGTTTGAATGCTTCACAACAGCGTTATTGTTTAGCGCACAGCAGCTAATTATTTTGGCGCACTGCAGCCTTCTTTTGGCGCACTGCAGCCTATTTTTTAACACAACGCTTGCGGGAATGTCGGACTGAACCCGTTGCTTAAGCCGCTGGATGATTGCAAACTGAAACAGAAAATGAATCAACAAAAAAAATCGTTAAAACATTATCGCGAATTCGGAAAAGTTTTTGAGCGAGTCCACTCGAGATCTTAGAACGGTTGACGCTATTTTTCCAAAAGAACTATAGAATCCGACAATCGCGTCTTTTTTCATGTTCAAGACAGCCCGTCAAGAGTCATTTTATTGTGTCGTATGCAGACACTGAATGTTTCAATATATTGACGCTTGTGTATAACTTGGCCTGTGCAAAGTTTTTGGTCAGCAATTACGGCATCAATCGTGCTAATTCAAGACTCAATCGAGGGAGCATCGCATCATTAGTATCCAGCTCAATTTTCAGTTCGTGCATGATGCGCTTTTCTGTGCTTTTTTATTATCAATGAATTTTCATCAATTTTTTGTACTTACCTTTTTATAAAACCGTTGGTGTTTTTATTCGATGATTTTGTTCCAGCGTTACACGCACAAATACACTTGGATTTTAGTTTTTCCAAGCACTGCGTTTAAATCAAACTGTCACTGGAGTGTCGACAATTTTATTTGACACATTCCTGTCACGGATCGTCAAAAACAATTCTCATATCGTCCGCGTTTCGATCGGCGCCACTTGTCGAGCAATCTCCGACCGAAGTGAGACAAAAAACGGTCATCACGTACAAAGTCGATTATTGTCCGTAATTCAATATGTTTTTTCGAGCGTTTATTTGTATTCCAGACTAATAACGCATCAACGGTTAGTAAAGTTAGTTAGTTTTCAGTTTTTCTTACATACAAAATGATTGCGAGCCTAAGTTCATGAAAAAAAGTTGTTACAAATTGACTTAAGAACAAACATACTCTAAATTCGAGATTGTCCGTTTGTATTTATTATATAATAACCAAAATTTTGAAAATAATTTACGACCCACGATTTGAAAACCGAAATAAAGCTTCTTCAATGTTACTTAAAAGCGTATGCACAATTTTAAAATGCTTCACTATTTAAAAATCGAAATATTTAATGTTAAAAATAGGAACTTTCAACACGTGCTTTTTTTTTATAAGAAACTACTGAAAATTATGATTTTTATATTTTAAAATTGCGGGAGCTATTTGTTAAACATGAAATATGACATAAAATAAAAAACTTATAGAGCAGGAAATGTTTAAAGAGTTTAATTAATTTTGTTGTGAACAATATAAAGGAATGATGCATAGGGTGGCCCTTAACATGGGTAAAAAAAAAAATTGATCGTGCCGCCCTCCAGAATGGTTCCGAATGATGAAAAAAAAATCTACGCGAAGCCTCAGCTATGTCCGTTAAGAGGAAGGCGTGCCTGTAAGAACGAACTTAAATTTAAATATCAATTTTTCTTCATGATCGGACAACCTTTGATTTTTAACTTTCTAATGCTATTCTATATTGGTATTCAATACACAGGTCAAATAATAAGATTTTTCTTAAATTCGCTAAAATGTATAGGGGAATTTAAAACTTGACAAAATCTTAAACTTGGCGAGCTTGTTCGTTTTATTGAAAACAAAGAAATGTTTCATTTGCACACATCATCCAATTGGTCGGAAAAAACTTAATATTTCAAAAATTTACACATAAGATATCGATACTTAGTTAGTCCAGTACGAATTTGTTTATTTAAACCACAGAAACATCGTTAAGAGTTTAGAGAAACAATGTGCGCGATCGCGAATAGAAATAAAGACAACGACTTGAGAACGAGATGCTTCGCGAATGTTCGTAGACTCGAGTTCTAATTCACGTTGCCTTGATCGATAATCGTCCGAGATTGAGATCACTCACGAGATAATCGATGTGGAGTTACCGACTGTCACTTTCACATGGCCGGGCGCTTCACTTACCGCTAGAGCCGTTCCGAGCATTGATTATCGATCGGAGAATTTCGGCGGCCACAGCGCACTCGAGATCCAAGACTGCCGCCTTGTGGCGCAGGCGCGCGGTCTCGGTCCAGCTCACACACTCACCACACGTGCTACTGGGCCTCGAGGTCAACCTTGTTTTGAATTCGCGCACAAGAGAACACGAGGCACTTGATCGAAAAACTGTAAACCGAGATTTGGCCGTTACAGAATTTCACGACAAATCTTCACGAGGAAGATGGAGAATTCACGGAGCAGTCACTTAAGATTGTTCGCCGAGAATTCACTTGTGGGAGTGCAATCAAAACTTTCGCGAAATGTTCACAAAACGCGAGATTTTCCCTGAGAACGCAAGATGTTCACAGAGCGCGACATTTTCACTGAAAACACGATCTTTTGAGATTGTCACAGAGTTCGCCACAGAGTTCGCCATCGCGAAAGCACCCAAAGCTTTAACGCGATCGACATAGAACTGTCCAGGAGACCGTTTCACACACAAAAATTCCGCGCACAAGTCCTCGATCCGGCTCAAAGAACCCAATGTTCGAGCCGGATTTCCACTGAGAGCTTGATTACTCCCGAAATTCTCCTACATTAGCTCTCGATCCGACTCGACTGACCAAATGTTCGAGCCGGATTTCCATTGAGAGCTTGATCTCAACCAAAATTTTCCAACATTAGCCCTCGATCCGGCTCGAAGGACCAAATTTTCGAGCCGGATCTTCCTTGAGAGCCTGATTGAACCCAAAACTCTCCAACACTAGCCCTCGATCCGGCTCGAAGGACCAAATGTTCCGGAAACTGACCCGGATTTTGCCGCTGTTTTTATGATCGAGGGCGGGATGTTATCATGCAGGAGAGTTTTGGGTTTGAGAAAAAGAGAGACTGACACGAGGCTTTTGAGAGTACTCTTTTGTTTAGTTTATTGCTCATTTACATAGAGCAAAAGTCAAGATAAGAGCGATCACTCGCATAAAGATGCGTAACACCGACACGTGTCCGCCGCGTGGTAAGAGAAAAATGGAGATCACCACGAGTTTACATATATAAATGTCCCGGAGAATACACTTGATTAAAATACTAAAAGAGCAGTCGCTTCGCCGTGATAATGCGGACACTTTGACACAACGATTGGGAGTTAAACCGAGCAAGGCTGAGCGGTCCTTGTCGGAGATGGCCGCGATGCCTCGTGTCGCGAGGTCCTAGAGAGCGAGAGCTCACACGTCTTCTTGGTTACGAGTCCGAAGAAGAAGAGGATATTCAATATGGACGCTGGTCAAGTTTTCACGATATCCCTTGTGGCAGCGACACCCGACAACTTGACAGCCGCCTGTTATCCATATTTGCGACTTTATGCCGCGCTGAGAGCGCGAGTCACGGCGCGGGAATTTGAGAATGCTCATTCCCGAACCCTGATCAACCGCGAAATTCAAAATTACATATGAAAAATCGTAAAAAGTATGTAGATTATTCTTAATAAATGTATTTTTTTATTTATTTAATTATGCATCAATTGGAGGAAATCGGTGACGGGAATCAAATTTTAACGTATGAATCGTTGTTGCGGTGATGCAAAACAAGTTTCACATCGGCATAATAAAAAAAAATAATAATGACACCGATTATGAAAAATAAGGAATTTTATTAAAATTACGGAAATTTCATGCTTACAGGCACGTCTTTCTCTTAATGGACATAGCTGGCGCTTCGCGTAGATTTTTTTTTTATTATTTGGAACCGTTTTGGAGGGCGGCACGATCAATTTTTTTTTTTCACCCACATTAAGGGCCACCCTAATGTGCGTGTGAGCTGAGGAGTGAGCATGTGGAATGAATGAGAGCGCGAGTTGATCTTTGTGTAGTGGGTGAAACTGTAAAAAAACTGAGACAAGTACATTTACTCCCGCCAAATAGTTTCGGTTGAAAATAGCCCCGTGCAAAAAATTAAAACCAATTAAACCTTTCCAAAAAACGGTTCTCTTCTCAAAAAAAGTTGAATTGTGACTTGACAAAAAGTTACCAAATAATCCGAGATTCACTGAAACGTACACGATCAAGTACGCAGGGCTTTTTAATATTTCACTAGAAAAAGTTGACCACTCCAATCTTCGCAAAATTCGGGACTTCGCCAAATGTTAGTCACAGAGTACTTGTCCGGCCAGACAATTTTAGCTAAAGCTGTTTTACGAGTGAAAAATGGAATTGGAACCTTGAAATGTTGGATTAGCAATTGAGGAAATCACGGAAAAAATCTTTGAGGCTCGAAAGGGACTTATACACCCATAGAAGCATCAGAAATGTGCAAAAATTATCCAATCCGGCTGATAAGCTACAGAAGTCATGTGTACGTGAATTTACTGTGAAAATTAAGGGGTTTTTGCAGCCACATGCAGCCTGAACATTTGTCAGCCGGACAAGTACTCTGTGACTAACATTTGGCGAAGTCCCGAATTTTGCGAAGATTGGAGTGGTCAACTTTTTCTAGTGAAATATCAAAAAGCTCTGCGTACTTGATCGTGTACGTTTCAGTGAATCTCGGATTATTTGGTAACTTTTTGTCAAGTCACAATTCAACTTTTTTTGAGAAGAGAACCGTTTTTTGGAAAGGTTTAATTGGTTTTAATTTTTTGCACGGGGCTATTTTCAACCGAAACTATTTGGCGGGAGTAAATGTACTTGTCTCAGTTTTTTTACAGCATTTATGCTGTGTTTGGCTAGGATTTGTCTACTTTTTGTCATTTTCAACTGGCAATTTTCCCGGAAGCCACACTAATTAAATGACGTACGATTAAATTTTTACGTAAGAATTATGTGGAGGGGATAGACGAATTTCAAACATATTCTAATTAAAAAAACCACGCCAATTCAGTGCACAGTAATTTATTATCATCATTTGGATGAGTAATGCACTCTTTCAAATTTTTCTACTAAATTAAGTTTTCGGATGCTAGAGAAGACTGGGCCATTATAGTTAACGAATATACTGTAAGCAAATTTTGTGCTCCAATATAAAAAAAAATTAGTTTTCCCTGCATTCCAACATTTGGAATTGAAAGAGATATTAGAGCGAATCTAGATAAAAGTACTTACGGGTTTTTAGAACTGTTGCTGCGCTCCTGTCTAGCGCTGTTCAGTACTTTCCCGAATTTATTTTATTTGAAATAAAATTAAAATTAAATAAAAATTTATGTGACAAAAAAGTAATATAAATTAAGAATGAAAAAATACCAACGGATTTTGAACTGTTGCTGCTCCCATATATCACGTCGTTCAGAGACCTTCTTAACTTTAATTTGATATTCGAGGTTTTTGGATTCACGACATTCATAAGCGCGATTTTTTTCGCACAGCTGTTAGAAATAACCAAAATTTTTACATTCGCGATCTTTCTAACCACACACTATTAAAAATGGATTCACGATATTCGTAACCGCGATTTTTCTCGCACAGCTGTTAGAAATAACCACAATTTTTACATTCGCGATCTTTCTAACCACACACTATTAAAAATAATCGCGATCTTCAGGACCGTTATCCGTCACAAACATCGTCTTTTTGACGTTTTTGGTCTATGAATGAAACGGGCGAAAGAGAAAAAATATAGGTATATATTTAGTGTATGTCACTAGATATTACTAGTGTCACTAGAAAGCGACTGCGAAAAAAACAGATAAACATCAAAAATCTGTGCGAAAAAACGGACAATTTTTTGATGCAACGAAAAAAAGAAAATATTAATATCTGCAACATGGAATAAGCTACAGAGTTACAAATAGTCACGATCGAAATGAAAAAAAAAAATAAAAAATACGTGAATCTTGAACATCCTTCAAAACTCTGTAATTCATAAGATATTCTGGAAACAATTTTCGAAAATTTTCTAAAACAGTTGGAAACGCGGTCCTTGGTGTAAAAGTGTCTTGTAGCAACTTTTTTAAAATGTACTTGTCTCGAGTCGCTACCGCGACTCTTGATACAGAAAGCGAGAAAGAAAGAATGTTGATGTATGCGAATAAAGAAAGAGTGTATGTGCATGTGAACAAAGCGAGGAAGCATGTGTTTGTGTGCATATAGTCAAAATTGGAACGTCAGTGGAACTGTGTAATGCGTGATAATGATTATGAAATCAAGAGAACGAGAGAGAGGGTGGGAAAGAAAGTCCGCGTGCATGAATGTGCGAATGAGGGAAGATTGCGTGTGTATGTACATGCGTGCGTGCGTGGCATGTGCGTGTGTGTGTGTGTGTGTGTGTGTGTGTGTGTGTGTGTGTGTGTGTGTGTGTGTGTGTGTGTGCGTGGTTGCGTGCGCGCGTGCGTGCGTGTGTGTGTGTGTGTGTATTTAAACGCAGGTACCTCTTCGTCCTTGCCTCTGGGGCATTCTCGGAGGTACCATACGTTGCAGGCCTTCCTGCCGGCGGCTCATGGGAACTGGCGGTGGCTGACGATTGGGCGGCTGATGGGGCCTCACAACACCTCGGTCTGCCGCCTGATCTCCGAGTTCTGAAAAACGAATTTTCTTATTTAAAAATAACGCGTTTTTCAGAATGAGGCGTTGTCCAACTCTCACAGAGAGCACAGAGAGAGAGAGCGAGAGAAAGCCTAAACATTTTACCTCTCCTAAGTTGTCTCTGGGGCAACACCGGAGGCGGGTGCTGCGCCCTATCTTCCGGTGGCCCTGCAGCCGGAGGAGGACGGTCGCGTCTTTCCGTCTCGTCTGGAGGCGCCATTACTGGCCTTTCTAATTGCTCCTCTTGTCTCGGATGGATCAAGTCGTCAACGGGGGGTGGTTGCTCCCTGCCTTCTCCAGCCTCAATTTCTGAAACACAAAAATAATTATTAATAAATCAATGAAACACTAATTATTTCATTTTGGCCTGCGTGCAAAGTTTTTCCTCAGCAACTACGGCGTCAAGTCGTGTTGCTTTATGGCTCAATCGAGGAAGCACTGCGTAATTAGTTTCCATCTAAATTTTCAAATCATGAAATGACTCCTGGGCTCCTTATTTGGAGAAAAACATCCGCGCTGGAAAAAATGAAATGAATTATCCAAAACATGGACATAAAAAATATGGAAGAGAGAAAATGACAAATAAGACTTCATAGAAATCATGTCATTGTAATTTCCCCTCGTTTTCATTTCTCATATTCATGTTTTCAATTATTAATTTCACATTTTTTCATGCCAGAAGATTTTCATTCAAATAATCTGCCAATGAGAACCGGAAGAACATTTTTTTGAACGGCTTGGATATTTTGATGTTTTGGGAAAAGTTAAAGAAAATATTCAACTCCGCATTCCTAAATTTTTGCATGCGGTATATTATTCCATGCAAATTATTCACCTTGCACTGCGGTGCAGCATCTACATATTCCAGTGGTTTTTCACCGGTGGCACTTTATTCTTTGCCGCAGTGCAAATTTGAAACCGTATTGTACTAGAGAGATGATGAAAACTGTACTGCCGCATAGATTGAAGCAGCGCCAGTGAAAAAAACCACTTGAATATGTACACGCTGCGCTTCAGTGCAAACCCGAAGTGGATAATTTATACGGATGTCGAAAAGTATTCAATCACTGTATAACCTGAATGTGTCCGGCGTAATGTTTGTCATTTTTTATTGGGATCAAATTCGCATTAAAACCATATTTCAGTGAGTACCGCATTGAAAAATTGAGGACAGCGGAGTTGAATATTTTCATAAACTTCTTTTAAAACATCCCAATATCCAAATTTGTTCATGAAAATGTTCTTCCGGTGCTCATGGTGAGATTATCTGAATGAAAATCTTTCAGCACGACAAATATGAAATAAATTATTGCAAGCATGTATATGAAAAATATGGTGGAGGAAATATTACAATGACGACTTCTATGGAGTAATATTTGTCATTTTCTCTCTGCCATAATATTTTTTATGTTCATATTTTCAAGAATTCATTCCATTTTTCCCATGCTGTAAGATTTTCATCCAAATAATCTTCGAGACGCATTCAGGTTATAACGCTGCGGTGCAACATCTACATATTCCAGTGGTTTTTCACCGGTGGCACTTTTTATTCTTTGCTGCAGGACAGATGATAAAAACTGTACTGCTGCAAAGATTGGAGCAGTATCAGTGAAAAAAACTACTCAAATATGTAGATGCTGCACCGCAGAGTAATGAACTTGTTGAAAAAAGATAAAAAGACAAAAAATAGACTTACCCATGTCTAGATCCTCAAAATCGATCTGAAACAAAAAGAGAAAGACTAATGTTATTTTCATTCAATCAAAAAAATTAAAGAAAACATTAATTAATAAAAATAAACATTACTTACACTTCCGAAAGACATTTCACGAGGTGAGCGTTTTCGTCCTCGAAAATGGCGGCTTTTTCGTTGATTCCAACGTTCCTCTGTTTCGTTGGCATGGACCGCGAGTCTTCCCTAGGCGATGAGCACGCGATCTAGCGGCGGCAGGATTTTTTGTGTAACAACATCCCTAGGACCTGTCGATAAGTGGGAGATTTGACAATAATATTTTTCTTAAGACGATCTATCACTTGCTCGGTCGGTAAAAATCCCCCTACACGCTTTACTCGGCGAGACTCAATATTTAAAGAAAAATATTAGTTACACGTTGTTCCCATTTCACCAGAGAGAAGAAGGTGTAACTTTTATTTTTCTCAAGATACGAAGGATTTCTGAGAAAAACGTGTATCTACTTTTTGGTTGTCTCTCTCGCACTCACGCGACTGCTAGGTCACTTTGATACGAGAAAATCTCCATATGATCCTGAAAAACATGGGTTTAATGATGTGTGGCTCCCAGAAACTTTTTCGATGCACAATCCTTAATGAAACTTAATAATAACTGTAGATACCGATTTTGAGAAGTAAAGCAGAATGTGAATTAGGAATATTCTACAAGGGGAATTGAATATGGCGCATCGAAATTTTAGAAAATCGCGGGTGGATTACGTAAATGGCTGCCGAGTTAGCGGTTCGAGTTCGAGGCCTAGGGAAAACGCATTTTTTTTCCATATTTAAACAAAAGTTTTTTAAATAATTTAATTTATTAATTCGAATTCATTTTATTAATTTATATTACAGTCCATATTCATTGTTTTGATATTTGCATCACTTGAGAGGGGATGAAAACCATTTTTCAAAGTAATAATGTGCACATTAATAAATAATCGGTACGGCTATTTCCGGAAATGGACGATTCGCGTTGTAGGTCGTAAAATAATCACTTCAACAGTCTCTCACACTGTTCGTGATTTTAAAAAATGAGCCATGCCATGAAACAGAGAAGCTATAGAAAAATCGACGAGCGAGTAGATCGTCTGTCACCACCATTGTCGTGTGGAATTACAACGAGGTACGATTACCCATAAGATCCAGATGAATGTCGATGGTTTCATACATATATAATTTCGGACCGGGCTCCCGTCCACCAAGTTCATTGCTCTACTGGCTATTGAGCAGTGTGTTACTGTGGCATAAACGTGTGTCAGTTTAAATTCACCACGCAATTGTAAAAAATCTTTTTTCTCTCACGTTCAATGTAAATAATTAATATAATTTTTGTTTAAATTACCCCGAAAATAAATTATTGTGTATCAGCGAGTGAAAATGGACTCCTATAAAATGCGTAAGTATTACTTGATGAAAATCGAACAAATCTTGTTCTTCGATATTCCAATAGGAAAATTACAAATAATAGTGGTAAAATTTTCATTTTGCATTGGGGAATGCTGTTTTCTAGTACCTAAATAAAAATAATTATTCATATATATATATATATATATATATATATATATTGGGGTGCTTTTTTTTTTGGCGACATTTTTTTTTTCACTCCCATCTCGCATTTTTGTGGGGAATACCTTAAAGAAAATTCCCTGAAAATTTGAGCCCTTAATATTAATTTTAAGTACTCGCCCAAGGCGTCCAATGATTTCCCCTTTAAAATACACGTAAAGTTCGATTTTTCTTCTTAAAAGTTCTACAGATCAGATGCATTTAAAGGTACGATCTTGGTCGACGAACCGATTTATTCATAATTGAATGCTCTACAAAAGTGTCCATTGTGACGTGATTGTAACTCGAACTGGCGAGGTCGTACGGGTCACTAAACCCAATTTTTTCATGAAATTCTCGTTTTTTTACCTCTATCTCGTAAATGACAAGAGCTACAGAAAAAATAAGAATGACAAACTTGGAGGAAATTTAATTTTCTACAAAAAAAATATTGAAGCACCAAATCGCTAACATCGATGTTTCTTGAGATATTGGGCTTTTAAGTTGAGGTAGTATGGAATTTTCATGGATTATTGAGCTAAACTGTATAAGTTGTTGATTTATTATTCTTTATCGTCATTTAAATCATCAAATATTTATTCGTTAAGTTGCAAATGATTGGAAAGTTGAATAATTGAACGTTTTGAAACTGAAATTCGAGAAAAAAACACATTTTCAAAGTGCTTAAAATTATTATTTTCACTTTTCACGAATTTTTCAATTGATTTTCTCCCGATTCTTCTAATTTACTTACCAGTAATTGAATACCTCTGAATTTCTAGTTGAAAATATGTTGTAAATTTACAAGATTTTCAACTAGAAATTTACAAATTTTACAAAATTTTTGTAAATTTACAACATATTTGTAACTAGAAATGTATAGGTATTCAATTACTGGTAAGTAAATTAGAATAATCAGGGGAAAATCAATCGAAAAATTCGTGAAAAGTAAAAAAAAACAGTTTTGGGCACTTTGAAAATGTGTTTTTTTCTCGAATTCCAGTTTCAAAACGTTCAATTATTCAACTTTCTAATCATTTGCAACTTAACGGACAAATATTTGATGATTTAAATGACAATAAAGAATCATAAATTAACAACTTATACAATTTAGCTCAATAATCCACGAAAATTCCATACTACCTCAACTTAAAAGCCCAATATCTCAAGAAATATCAATGTTAGCGATTTAGTGCTTGAATACTTTTTTGTAGGAAATTGAATTTCCTTCAAGTTTGTCATTCCTATTTTTCCTGTAGCTCTTGTCATTTACGAGATAGAGATAAAATAACGAGAATTTCATGAAAAAATTGGGTCTAGTGACCCGTACGACCTCGCCAGTTCGAGTTACAATTACGTCACAATGGACACTTTTGTAGAGCATTCAATTATGAATAAATCGGTTCGTCGACCAAGATCGTACCTTTAAATGCCTCTGATCTGTAGAACTTTTAAGAAGAAAAATCGAACTTTACGTGTATTTTAAAGGGGAAATCATTGGACGCCTTGGGCGAGTACTTAAAATTAATATTAAGGGCTCAAATTTTCAGGGAATTTTCTTTAAGGTATTCCCTATAAAAATGCGAGATGGGAGTGAAAAAAAAAATGTCGCCAAAAAAAAAAGCACCCTAATATATATATATATATTAATAATTTTTTTTTTATAGATGTAACTACATCTACAAAATGAAATGAAAAACAACTTCCATAACAATTTATCGCTCTTCATTTTAGACAATCAAAAGCAACTGGAAGCGCGAAATAATGAGCAACAATCAACATTGCCCAAAAAAGAAGACAGCATCCAAGGTAATCTGAAAATATTTGTTAATATTTAATTGGTACATATATTACTGTTACGTCCCGGTATTTTTGCCCGATCGTGTTAGGACTTACCGTGGTCGTAGCTGTAAAAGTTGCTCCGGTTTTGGATTTGCAAAGGCAAATCGGGGATTGGAGCCAGTTGTCCAGGCAGGTGGAATATTATGGTTTAGAGTTTTTGATTGTTTATGGAACGTCGGTGGATGAAGGAAACGATTGGTGTAGTAATTTAGTTGCAAACGGTGAACGATTAACAACTTTTATTTAAATTAACAATTATTAAGACTTGTACACTGAGCTTGTTACATTCGGTAAACATTTAATTGGTTTTGCGCGATGACCCTTTGAACTACAATGATTAGGGTCATTCGCAATTATTAATTCGGAAATTATAATTTTTGTTATTTTACTTTTATTACGGTTCGCGAATTGTGTTTCGCGCAACCGTTTTAACTATTGCCGGACCGGACTTTGAAGGGGGTCCTCGACCACGATGGTCGAGGCCCTTTTTGGAAAAACTTTAATATGGTGGTAGACCGTTCTGTTCGAGGTCTCCAGATCGACTGACTATTTAATTGTCCGCAAATAGTGCCCTGCACTTTTGTGGATATTAATCCGCGCGTGAAGTCCGCGATAAGCTGGACTTCGCGCGTTCGGGAGGTGTGGAGCGTCTTCTCGCTACCGTGAGATCTCCAACGTCAGCAATTTTTGTGGACGATCACCGTGAGATCTCTACGGTTGAGACGTTCCCACCTTGATATGACTAAAATTATTTCAATATTAAAAATGAGTCAATTCGGGTATCGAACGGAATCCCAGGACGTAACATTACATTATCGGGAAATTGATCCTAGCCATATAACCATATGGCAGTTGCCTTGAAATTAAAAAAAGAGGTGATTCACCAAAAGTAAGTGCGAATATGATTTGCCATTTTCTTAGGATTTTGACATCAAAATACAGAAAATCACTTTTACGCTTTCTGTCTTTTTTTTTTAATACAAAACTGTAGAACTTTTCACAAACTGTGAGAAATAACTTTTCAGAGATGGAGTTCAAGAAAAAGAATCTGCTGTTCGCGGCAGGAAAAGGAAAAATGGCTCAGAATGTTTTTTTTTTAATAGTGAATCGGAAACGACTTTAAGTCACGTTTAAATGAATCTGTAACTGTCGTTATACAGCCGATTCAAGGAAATCCAAAACACACATCGAGTGAATGCGAAAGCAACACAGGTAATAGTGGGATTTATTTTTCAGGTGAGCAGGTCAGGCCTCCACGCTGGAACCGTGCAGGGAAAAAAGTCCGGCAAAATGAGGAAGCAGCGCAGAAACGAGTGGAATCATTGCTGAAAATGATATCAACTCCCCGCCGCTACGATGGATAAAAAAGCAAATGAACGCATCAAATTAAATTGATGAATGTCTAATCGCTGAGCATTCATTATTATTATTATAATTATTCAAGTCAAATGATTTCAAATTATTATCCAAGAAAAATGATTTGAGAATTTTACAAAGAAATGAGAACAAAAAAAAGCGTAACAAAGAAAAAAGTAGAGATTTCATGTTTCATTATCTTTCTTTCATCAACCCATTCATTTTGAATACTTGCAGTTTTCCACATTTTTCGTTGTCGTTATTTCGTTGTTAATATATTTTCGGTTGACTGTATGAAATAGAAAATCGAAAAATATTATGTCGATGTATGTCGAGTAAACATGATTTTATGACACTAATGTTCGCAACGTTGCGTTCCAACGAAAAATACTTTTTCTTTAAATTTTTTGTTCAAATTCAAAAAACTATGACAATGTTTCTATCGATCCTGTGTTTGGATAAAAAAAAAAATCCTTCTATTGCACGGACAAAATATTGAATAAGATAATCATGAGCTCTGTTCAAGAAAAAAGATAATTTCGTTGCATTCCAACGATGGAAATTTCAACATTGTGAAATTTTCCCATGCCTCAAAAGTTTCAGCCAAACAATCTATAGATGATGAATACTTACTGTTGGTCTCTGTAGTCTTACATTTTCCATTAATTCCGGCACTATTTGATCCCCATTCTGTTTATTTCACTGTCACAATTTAAAAAACCATTAATCCGCGATCTTTATAACCTTATACTAGTGTCACATCGGTTACGGTTGTTGATCTGTCACATCCAGCTGCGAACGACAGTTCTATTTGGGATATCACCAAATTTGACGAATATTACTAGTTTTGTCACTAGACCGCGATCGTGGAAAAATAGTTGAGCATCAAAAATGTGTGCGAAAAAATGCTCAATTTTTCGGAGCTATGAATTAAAAAAATATTAATATTATCAAAACGAGCCCACCTTCAGGGTTCTAACAAGTCCCGTTCGAGAGACAAAAAAAATAAAAAATACGTGAACCTGCACAATACTCTGAAATGATTTTATTGAATAAATATTTCAAGAAACATTTTTGGGAGGTGGCTCGAATCGAGTCGTTTCGGGTATAAGTGTCTTGTAGAAACTCGAGGTAAATGTACTTGTCTCGAGTCGCTACCGCGACTCTTAATATTGCGATACTTACCATAAAGAGATTTGCAGACCGTGTAAAAATCGAAAAGAGTAATAATTGAATAATTGATAAAAAATATAAACATAAATCTAGAATAGAATAGAATAGAATGGAAAAATGATGGAATGAAATCATTGCGAAAAATGGTGAAGAAAATAGCCAGCCAATGAACAATTCAATCCCATTTCTTTGATATAATCGGACGATTTGGATTGAAAAATCCAATGGGTTCAACAAGTTCGTTTTCTTTAATTGAAAAAAAATCTGAAATTTTTTTCTACCACAGGCAAAACGTTTTCTCCCGCTGGTTAATATTTTTCAAAAAAAATGTCCTGTTGTGCCCCGAACGCAATCAAATTGCTTAAAAATAAATGTACAACAGCACATTTATCGTCAGCACAGTTTAGCGACTTGTCGTGCACGCGCCGCTTCAAAAACGCATCCCTCAGCAAGTTGAGTGGACTTCGCTCCAACTTCGAGGCCATATCAAAACGCTGACGATCAAACTCAGCATCGACCGTCCCGATCCACCTGTACAATAACCCCAAGGCAGCGAACGTTCGACTGCCCACCACCATTAATTACCACCTCCAATTAATACCACCTCCACAAATAATTGTCAAACCCCTAACTGCATAAAAAGGGAAAGTAACGCCCAAATCAACCAGTCTGCGAACAAGTCTGCGATCCAGAGTCTGCGACCCGAGCACTCTGCGATCAGATACCGAAATATCATATCATTAATTACACCGATTGGTCTTGAGGCATTTACACTCAATTGTAACGAATTTAACCACAATAAACCTTAGAAGTTAAAACTGAAAGTATTGGGTTGGAGTTTAAGGTGGAGTTCAACCCTTGGCAATATCCCGAATAAATCAGTCCCAAACAAACTCGCCCCCACGTGACGGTTGGCACGGGCACAACAGTCCAAACGATCACAATATACTTTGATACCATATTATAATGGAATTGAATTTATTATTACCGTTTTACGTACAAACAAAAATTGACGTCCACAATAATTGACAAAGAAAAGTAATTGGTACAATCAATGAAAATAATATATCGACCTAAAGCTGAACTTGTTTTTATGTTAAATATTGAAGGAAAAAAAATGGCTCAAGAAAAGATTCGATCCAGAGACCTATGCCATGCGAGCTCGACTCGTTACATGTATGTCAATCCAGCTCTATAGAAGTTTTGAAAAAAAAAATGATACCTGTTTATCAGGTATCTTGAGATATAGAGGTTTAGGGATTAATGTAAATCTGTTAAAAGGGTTATGTTTTTATGTGTAACAAAAAAAACAAGTATTTCTCAACAGAAAATTCAATCAGCAGATTTCTTTTCCCCTCTTACTAGCTTGAATTCGCTGTTAACATTCATACACACATACGCGGGTCAAAAGATAGGTTATAATTTCGCCGCATCCGCCGCAGGAGTGCGATTACGTGCACGATCGAATTCGATTTCGGCAATCGAAAACACGAAGTTACCGGCAACGCCTCCTATCTTCGCCTGAGCTGTTTACCTATGGTCTGGGGTAATCTGAGAAACAAGTGAGGAACCAGGGAGACTAGAGAGAAGGAGTGGACACACCATACTTCGGAGGTGTCTGCAAAAACCCTTGAAATAAGGAGGCGCTGCGATCGCAAACTCCCGGTTTGTCATGTATATACATTAGGGTGCTTCAAAAAAAATCGACTTTTTTTTTCTTGACGGTGCAATCGAATACGTTGGTATTCCATGCAAGAATGATTCTCCCAAAATTTGGGACCTGTCAAAAAATTTTTAGAGGTCGCGCAAATCACTTTTATAAATTTTTGCTAGAATCATGATTTAACTCTGCTTATTTTTCATTGCCGCAACAAAATATATTAATGCTTGAACGAAAAGTCATTTTCCTAAAATTTGAGTTTAAAACAAAAAAATTCAGCGCTGCCTCAAACGTCTTTAAGAATTTTTTTTTCCATTTCAGCATAAAATAACGGAATAAAAGTTTCAGGTTTTCAGTGCGGTAACAAAAAATGTTAGTCATTGATGTATAAAAGTTAAGAACGTTGTATGACGTCGGACAAATGTGTGTGTTTTTTTTTCAGTTTTTCTTGCATACAAAATGGTTTGCGAGCCTAATTTTATTGGACAAAGTTGTTACGAATCGAAAAAAGAACAACGTACTCTAAATTCAAAATTGTCCGAGTTAATCTGTATTTGTTATATAATGAAGAAAATTAAAAAAAAAATTACGACCCATTTGAAAAAAAAAACTAAATAAAGCTTCTTCGATGTTACATAAAACGGTATGCAAAGTTTAAAGAGGCTCTGCCATTCAGAAATCGAAATATTTCATGTTGAGAATTTGAATTTTTAACATACGCTATAATAACCATTTAAAAAATGGAGAACTCGCTGCGGATGACCACTAAATTTTTTTTTGACAGGCTTCAATATTAAGCATATTGATTTTTTATGGAACACTCGAAGTACTTACTTGTGATTCCAAAAGGAAACCACATCGTTATGTATTTCTCGTCAAGTAGAAAAAAAGCTTGGACAAGTACATTTGTTGGTGATCCCCATTTCTATTTGTTTTCACAGAAAAATCTTATCCCCCCTTGAAAAAAATTGGAAACGCCAACAAAATAAAGAATTTAAGAAAACCCAAAAAAAAAAAAAAATCAAGAAGATTGAGAAAAATGCAAGAAATGCGAGAATGGTAGAAAAAAATTAATGGTATTCGCTCAGCATAAAAAATTCTGATATCTATAAAAGGACAAGCATTCCTTGTCTGAAAATCATGTTGATGTTCGAAAATCAATTAACGAGAAAAAAGAAAATCTTCCCAAAAAAGTCTCAAAAAAAGGAACCCCCAAATACAAAATGGCGAATCGACAGAAAAACTTCATAAAAAAATACAAAACTAAAGTTTGCCATCATATGTTGAGCGTATGCGCACAGAGTACTTGGCCGGCCCGAAATTTTGAATTAAAGTGCTCAGCTTGGTTAATCTTGGCATAACGTGATTATTTGGTTTCAGAAATCTTCTTAGAAAAGACGCGCGAAAGCTTGGCGAAAATCTCGAGTCATTCAAGGTTCTCTCCTGAAACGATTTATATTTCAAGCTAGTAATACGAAAAATTGCTAGAAGTGCAATTTTTATCGACGCATTACGGGTCATTTGATATAATATTTAGCTCCACCTTAATTAGTGGTCAGTTGTTATTTTTCTACGTATCCATACTTGTGTAAGATGTTGCGCAAATGATTGAATTAATTGATTGTATATCAAATTGAGAGAAAACTTTGAATTTGTACTAATTCATTTGAATGTATAACGTTCAGTGACATTCGTGTAACGCTTATCATTTTTCTCATGAATACAACCGAGTTGTTCTACCTGTCTATAAATAGCGGAAGCTAATAAAAAAAATTTCGGGCCGGCCAAGTACTCTGTGCGCATAGGCTCAACATATGATGGTAAACTTTAGTTTTGTATCTATATATATAAAAGAGTCGCGTGACTGACTGACTGACTGACTGACAGACAACGCACAGCCTAAACCAATGAAGTCAGGATCGCGATATTTGTCACGGTTACTCCTCTCGCATCGTAGACGCTCAGTAAGAACGGATTTTGTTCGATCTCTATATAAAAAAAAATTATCGAAATTTTTTTTTTTTTCATTTTCTATACTCCTCTCCCATCAGGGACGCTCACTAAGAACAGATTTTGTT
This sequence comes from Diadegma fenestrale, assembly GCA_037043255.1. Classification (NCBI taxonomy): domain Eukaryota; kingdom Metazoa; phylum Arthropoda; class Insecta; order Hymenoptera; family Ichneumonidae; genus Diadegma; species Diadegma fenestrale. Next base: position 623,373 of record CM073319.1, on the reverse strand, counting down.
CGTTCTCTACCCAAAAAAAAATGATTGCAAAATTTTTTTTTTCATCATTATACATATAACTATTGCGTGATTGACTGACTGACTGACTGAGTGAGTGACTGATTGATTGACAGACAATGCACACTCTAAACTTCTTAAGATAGGATCGTGAAATTTGTCACGTTCATGAAATTTGTCACAGATACTTCTCTCCCATCGTAGACGCTCACTAAGAAAGGATTTCGTTCGTTCTTTATCCAAAAAAAAAAATGTTCGCAATTTTTTTTTTCCGACTGTTGCGTGACTGACTTACTGACTGACACACAAAAAAAAAGACTGGCTGACTGGAAGGACTAGCTGGAACCATGATCCTATCTTCAGTGGTTTAGGGTGTTCGTTGTCATTCAGTCAGTCAGTCAGTCAGTCAAATTTTCAAATTTGATCATATAGACCCCAATGAAAAAATCATTTTCATTGGGGTCCCAGTGTCATTGGAGACCATTGTGTGCCCAGCGAAGCGGGCGTACCCAAGGCTAGTTTTTTTATAAAAGTAAAAATCGTATAAATTATGATTTTTTTTCCAGCCACTCGGCTGGATACGCTAAAACAAAGAGGAAACAGGTGCCAAAATCTCAATTTAACGCGAGAATTCAATTTTCGACTTTTGCCCACGAGTTGGAAAAATCAATATTTGAACATGAAGTTCTAGCGAAGAATTTTCCTTCTTGGCTCCATGAGAATAGAATGCTGATTTTTTCCCAGCAACTGGACTCTATGGAGCTCAATTCAAGCCCAAAATTATTTCTCTATCTCAATTTTTCATCGAGAAATGATTTTTTGCCCATTACCATGATTTTTGCTTGAAAAGGACGATTTTTCGACAATTTTCAAACGAAAATCGCTCTTCTCCGAGCCAAAATGGTAAAATTATGATTTTTTCATCAGCCACTCGGTTTGATACGCTAAAACAAAGAGGAAACACGTGCGAAAGTCTCAATTTATCGCGAGAATTTAATTTTCGATTTTTGACCACGAGTTGGAAAAAATCAATATTTTAGCACGAAGTTGTCGTCAAGAATTTATCTTGCTGGCTCCATGAGAAAAAAAATGCTCATTTTTTCCCTGCAACTAGACTCTGTGGAGCTCAATTCAAGCCCAGAATTATGTCGGTATCTCGATTTTTCATCAAAAAAAGTGAGTGTGCTTAAGACCACACAACTGAAGTAAAACTTCTTTCGCTACACCAATATATAACACACCGATATATAAAAAGTGAATTTTCAAAATTAAATTTTAAATGCTCATGAGTTTTCATTGAAAATCCAAGTTTTCAGATTTGTTTTTTTTTCTTTTATTCATTATTTTCGGTTACAATTTCATTTTTAATTTCGGATGCATCGGTAATTTTTGTAGTTGATTGGAGAACCAAGACAATAGGTTTATGGTAAGAAAAATAAGAGACATATATTTTTGAATGGATATTTGACAGATATCTAGCGAAAACTGCGTCGATCGTTGTTCCATGTCTTGTGGTAGGCTCATTCTGATCATTATTAATTCCCAATCTAATTTATCTCGGAGGAATTGTGATAAAAGTTGTCCATCTTTGGACGCGAAATCAACATTGAAATCTCCTGCTAAAATCAGTGGCAGCGTATAATAGTTTCCACCTAATTCTTCTGAGTCTACCCGACCGTAAATGAGTAGCCTTCTATACAGAAATCGAATGATATTTACAACGGTATTATTCGGTGAAATGCAAACAACTACCATTATGATATGTCACCAATTGATGATTGAGCAACATCGATTTCTCTAATCCTTCTTAATAAAATATCCATGCTCGAAGTAAGTATAAACGCCCAATCTCGAGTATGTAGACACGCGGTGTAACTTGCCTTATCGATTCGAAATTTTCTTGTTATTACTTGGCGTCAAGACGCTACCGCGTCTGTAAATTAGAGATATCATCCGACTTGGCATAAATTCCCACTCCTGCTGATCTAAGATTTTTAAGGCAAAATTTTGCAATACAATCAAAATTTGGGACGTCAATATTGTTATCATCATTTGTCCGGGTTTCCAATAACAAAAAAATATTGCTTGAATTGATAACTGGATCATTTAAGTCAGACACATGTTTTCTCAGACTTCGGAATTAAAAGTGACCATAGATAATTTCTTTCTTTCATTCATGAAATCAAGTATCGCTCTTCCTATTGGTACAATGTGTGGTACTGTTCAACGACAATCGGCGAAATTCATATTGTAAAGTTATTATCGACATATCATTTCTTCAACAATGATAACGTCTATTGTCATTGTCTTTTGATACTATGTACAGTCCTTCGATATTGGTAACCCGTGACAAAAGAACATATTGTAACGGTAGAGAGTGGGTCTGTTGATATTCCTAAACAATTTCATCAAATGTTCCACCCTGAGATTCATGGATCTAACGCCACGTAGTAGACAATAAGAGGAAGAGGGAAAGAAAATGTGCGAGCGCACCGCTCTCTCCCCTCTCCCCTTTCGTTCGCCTCACCCGATCACACTTTTCGTAACGCTCCCGTCAGGTATACGGAACCTAACTCTCTCTCTTTCTATCTGTCCCTACGTACATCACCCTCTCCCCTTTCGTTCGCCTCACCCGATCACACTTTTCGTAACGCTCCCGTAACGCTTTTTCCAGTTTACTCCCCGAGTCCAGCGCGCGTAAAGAAGTTTTACTTCAAAAATACAGGAAATCATTACGACGGTCTTCAGATAAAAAATGAAAATAAATAACTAAATTTTGGGAAATTAACGACGTTTTATGCCGAATTTTCTATCTATAGAATTCCTTCAAATTTGCACCACACAAAGAGAATAGTGATGTCTAATAGCTCGCGCAGTTTTGAAAGGTTTCACCATGTAGAAGTCGAGATATTTATTTATAAAAATCACAATTTTTAGTAGTTTCTCATAAGAGCGTATGTTAAAAATTCCAATTCTCAACATCAAATATTTCGATTTCTGAATGGTGGAGCCTCTTTAAACTTTGCATACAGTTTCATGTAACATCGAAGAAGCTTTATTTAGTTTTTTTTTTTTCCAAATGGGTCGTAATTTTTTTTTTTTTTCTAAATTTTCTTCATTATATAACGAGTATAGATTAACTCGGACAATTTGAATTTAGAGTACGTTGTTCTTTTTTCGATTCGTAACAACTTTGTCCAATAAAATTAGGCTCGCAAACCATTTTGTATGTAAGAAAAACTGAAAACAAAAAATTCAGATTTGTCCGTCGTCATACAACGTTCTTAACTTTTGTTCATCAATTACTAACATTTTTTGTTACCGCACTGAAAACCTGAAACTTTTATTTCGCGATTTTATGCTGAAATAGAAAAAAAAATTCTTAAAGACGTTTGCGGCAGCGCTGAATTTTTTTGTCTTAAACTCAAATTTTAGGAAAATGATTTTTCGTTCAAGCATTAATATATTTTGTGGCGACAATGAAAAATATACAGAGTTAAATCATGATTCTAGCAAAAATATATAAAAGTGATTTGCGCGACCTCTAAAATTTTTATACAGGTCCCAAATTTTGGGAGAATCATTCTTGCATGGAATACCAACGTATTCGATTGCACCGTCAAGAAAAAAAAAGTCGATTTTTTTTTAAGCACCCTAATATACATGTGTAATATACATATATATATTGAGCAATCATGACCGTTCCTAACCTATGTTATAAATGTATACAGGTGATCTCAACTGGATTACATGTATGGTATTTCGATAATTAAATAGTGTCAGCTGCCCATAGAATGCTCAAAGTTCATATCGTAAATTATTGATTTTACTGCAATTACTACAATTATAAAACTGTAAACCAAACTTAATGTAAATATCGAGTCCCTGTCAAAACTTAAATAAGGGTTCTACATTTAATTATATAGATGTCTCGTTCGGCTAGATGGATAGAGTCGTGGATTGATAATGTCAACTTTTTGGGTTCGATTCCTCCAGGGGCAACTTGCATTTTTTTTTCTACCAAAATCGCTTCATAAAATTTCGACCATATGATGATTACGAATGAATTATGAGCCAAAAAAATTACTTTTCATTAAGGGCAACGCGGTATTGCAGGACGGAAAAAACGACGCGCAGGGCCCTGGAGAAAACAGAAATCAGTCACGCCATGTCCTGGCTCTCCATCGGGCGGTGCTTTTCCTGCGTTCGGAGAGAATTTCCAACATTGCATAATTTTTCCCGGATCCTGAAAAGAGTCTGAAAGAAAAAAACCTTCGCAAAATCGTTGGAGAAAATGGCCAAATTATTTTTCTTGCCCCGCGTCTCCAGAGCGTTTTAAAACTTATTCAGGGATTAAGATGCACGAAGATATTTCTCCATGAGGCTTAAATGGCTGGAAAAATATCAGTGCAGCAATTCGCTCTGGCTCTTCAGTTGGACGATCCCCTCCTAGGGGCAAGATGTAAATTGTCTGAGTATAATGCAACTGGATAATCTAAGAATCCCGAGAACCATGATTCAGGATATATTAAAGTTTGATGTCGAGCAAAAAGACGTTTTATTGCAAAATATGTGTCTTGCTGTTTGGGCAGTACTACGTTATTGCTACAAACTCCGAAGGGAGATGAAGAATAAATTCCATAAATGATTTAAAAACCATGTAAATATTGATGTCTAGATAATTATTGAAGGAATTCGAAAATCCGAGTTTTGTAAACTTGCAAATAAATAAGAAAATCGATTTTAAAGTAAGAAAAGCAAATACTGGAAAATGCGGTGATTGGGGAGCTCACGAATGAATTTCGAGTTTCAGTGTTTGTATATATTTTTTTTCTGTCGCCAAGGTTACGCAGAAATAGAAATATCGCTTATTACGCGCTAATGGTGCGACGAGTTGAGTTGCTTTCCCAAAAGACTAACACTTCTTCCACTTGTAGCGTTGGTATTTTTCTTTCCTTAACGTTTAGCCGTAAAATTGTCTTCCAACATTGAATGAATTTTCAGATTTCCTCGAAATGAGCGATATAATGAGAAAATTGAAGAGTTATTGTGATCGTTACTATGAGAGCGTGTATTTTCAGCGCTTAATCGTAATAACTTGGAAAATAATTGGAGATTAAAACTACGGTTGAGTTTGAAAAACTAGAAAATGTGGAAAAGTCTCGAATACACGCATGCGTTCTTTTCTTAATTAATATTTCATCATGGTTTTGTCCGGTATTTTTTGTTCTCGCAGTTGAAACCCAAGTTTTTTATTCTACACGAAGAATTCGTCGATTTTACGTTACGAATAATAACGCTTGGCTACTCATCGAAAGTCTGAGCAAACGTATGATAGAGGCGCTCGGGCAGCGATGCAGGATATTCGAATTTTCCAGGCCGTATTTTCACGAAAAGTGATCGAAACTACGGTTTAAATAATCGTTTATTTTTCTGAATTTTAGAAAACAATTCTTAAAATTTGATCCCGCATTCTCTCTTTTCCTTCCATACTAAATAAATATCCCTAGATATTTCAGAAAATTGTACATACTTTATACTCATTATTACTCATTTTAACTTTACATTACATACTCATTAATAACTTTCAATCAATGTTCGAAAAGTGTGAACGTGTAGACTGTGGACGTTGAATCTCGTTGAGAGCAACTGATCGTCTGGGAAATAGACAAAAATGAGAAATTAAAAAGATATAATGACAAGATAATGAGAGAAAAATTGAAATCGCCGATTTCACGAAAAAGTACTTGCTAGAAGCAAGTCTTTTCTTCAACTTTGGACTTTACTGATTATTATAAGTTTTTGCTCCGTAGGTAAAAGTCTTACCTCGAATTCTATGTGCCAAACAACTTAAAGTTTCGCATTTTTGCGCAATCTTTTAGTTTTGGTGCGCTTTTCATTTTCATTCGCATTATACGAATTTGTAAAGAAGTTTGCGCGCATGACCACGTAAAAATCGATTATTTTGCGCATCACTTCGGAAAAGTGATCCGCACATCCGATAACCGGGAGACTCCTCATTTCCGAAATCCGTTTCAAAATTTTATGGATGGAATCGATCTGGATACCGAACTTGCCGGTGACGTCCAAAACTGCTGCTTCCATGAATTCGGTCAAACGGAGTAACGCTCCACTGGGTCGGATCAATCCTCCAAACCGCTCAAGCAAATGTATTGCTGTTTCGTGCGGATTCTCATTTCCTTCGCCTGATTTCAAGGTCTCGATACATGCCGGACGTTTCAGCTTCTTCAACATCGCCCGTACAACGAAACCAGCGATGTACGTTTGTACTTCTAAGCTGGTTCGTGTGACATCGTACGTGTGATCATGAACTGGGTCGTTCCAAGTTGACCAGCTCATGGCAACCGACTCTTCGTAATCGTGGTCACGCTGGTGACTCTCCACGGGGACTCTATCGGTACATACTTTTTCAAGCATGTTATCAATGGCTGCCGACCACTCGCACCGAGGTTTACCCGCAGTGGCCAATGAATCTTTCGTCTGCATGAGGGTTTCCATCAATTCCGATCCGCTAACGTTACAACCTCTCGGCGGTTTTACCAAGGAGTAACTGCACATCAGTCGAAATGCTTGGGCGAAGAATTTTGGATCGGGATGATCATTGCTACCGCCTGCGTTCCGCATCATGCCGAAAAATCTCTGCAAAATTAAGATGATAGTTAATTGCACGAATCCCTGCTAACCAAGAATAGGATCAATATACAAATATTGCTGCACCAATACAAGCATAATTTTCTTGCAATAGAGACTCTAGTTTTCAGTATCTCATTTCAAAATAAATACAGATGTTCTGTTTAGTTGTGAAAAATGGAACTTGCAACCTGCCTCCAAAGCGTCTTGATTTAAACGTGCCGTCATGACGTATTCAAAATTGGACTCGAGGTGGAGGGCATCCATTATTTCGAGGGTTGCAGCCAAGGTAACTTTCAAACCTTTCATGGTGCTTGAGGAAACGGGTATCTCTTCACTTGGTATAGAATCCTCCCAATCCTTCAAGTACTGGAGAAAGCTCGAAATCGCCTAGTTTTCATAGCAGGAACAACGGGAAAATAGTTATTGGGAAATTCAAGGACCAGGACAATCAATAAAGCAATTTGTACATTCACAGAAACAAAAGAGTAAAAGAGTAAAGAGTAAAAATAAAAGAGTAAAGGAGTAAAAATAAAAGAGTAAAAGAGTAAACAAGAGAGTTCAGGATGAAATGTGATAAAAGCATGATGAGGTTCTCCCAGAGTCACAGGGCGGGCAAATTCCGGACTGATGAATAAAAAAATGCTTTCATGAAAATAAAAAAAAAGTTTTTTTCCATACCTCGGTCGAAAGTACGCACTTTCGACATCGATTTCGAGGCAGAAAGTTCGACTTTCGTGCATTGGAAAAAAAAAAAAAACACGATCGCTCCTGTTACAGCGGGAGCAAAATTTTTTTTCATGCATATCTGTCACGACTACTGTCAGTGACTGATCTCTAATCGTATTTTCGTTATTAACGTCGAAGCTGCTTTTTCTTTGCTTGAAAGCAATCGATATTGTGCGCGCAATAATGACTGAAATGATCTCAAGTGATGAAACGATGGACGAGGAAGATATGTTGAGGGATTTTGAGGCTGAAGCGGAGTTGATAATCCGGACGGAAACGCTACCGAAGAAATCTGCGGATCGGTATAAACTCGTGTACGAGGCCTACAAGAAATGGCAGTCGGAACATGAAAGTTCGCTATCAAAGTCCGAAGAAATTAATTTGATCGTCTATTTCAAAGAGTTGACGAAAAGGCTGAGACCTTCAACTTTATGGTGCATATGGTCGATGTTGAAAAAAACTTTAAATACAAGCGACAACATTGATCTAAACAACTTTCACAATTTGAAAAGCATGATCAAAAATAATTCCAAAGGCTACAAACCGAAAAAGTCTTTGGTATTCAAGTGGAGTGAAGTCATGAAATTTGTGAACGACGCATCAGACCACACACATTTAGGTTCAAAAGTGAGCACTGACATGACCTTCTATTGTTTTTTTAATTTATTTATATGAATGAATTTGTAAAATAAATATCTTTGTAATGATTCAAGGTTATCCTTATCCTTCGAATTTGTGGGGCTCTCAGATGCGACGAGCTCACGAAACTTACCGTCCAAAACGTGGAGGATCTTGGCAATAATAAGTTTTTTCTCTCTGTCGGCGACACGAAAAATGATTGTCCTCGTCAAATTATTATTGGAGACCTTTTTTATCAAAAAGTGAAGAAATACACCTCGATGAGACTACAGCTGACATTTATCGACCGATTTTTCATTCAATATCAGAATAGAAAATTTCACCAGCAAGTCATCGGTCGAAATAAAATTGGGGAAACCCCACAATTGATTGCAATCTTTTTGAATCTACCGAAAGCGAAATCATACACTGGGCATTGTTTCCGCAGAACTGCCGCAACGCTTCTGTCAAACTCAGGTGCCAGTACAACAATGCTAAAGCAGCTAGGAGGGTGGAAATCAACGGCAATTGCTCAGGGTAACTCTTTTATTTGTTTATTTCGATTTTATTGGAACTTATGCAAATGAGTTGATCGTATTTAGGATTTTATTCAATTCAAAAAACACTCTTTATTCATAAATAATCCACTTATTTGTAGGATATGTGGAAAATTCCTTGAAGAACAGGGAACAAATTTATGAGCGCATAACCCATGCATCCGAACCCGACAAAACGCAGCGACAACCGTCGACCACTTCGACTGCAAGCGACTCCAGGGCTGAACAAATTATTCCAAAAAATGATAGACAGTCAGCAGATGCAGCAACAGACTCAATAAACTTCTGTGAGGAATTTGAAATCAATGAAGAGGATCTAGTGAAAATTGATGAGCTGGATCGGATTGAAGTTTCGAATATATCACCGACACCTTGTTTTAAAACCGCAAGCAATGGAAAAACCCTATCACATAGTAAACAACCGACACCGCCGACCCATTTCCTAAAAAAACCACCTATTAAAGTTTTTCCAAAAAAATCAGAAGAGCAACCACTTCTAAATGGATGCAAAGAAAGTGAAACTGCAAATCCCCATAGTGTAAACCAACCTACACCAAAATCTTTGCCAACAAATCGAACCGTCAACGAAAATCCGTCAAATATCTATGAAAACTGTGTATTTCACGGAAATATTATCAACAACTTTCATTACTCGTGTCATCATGAAAAAAAATGATGAGAACAAAAAAAAAGCAATAAAATCCTTTGAAAAAATAAAATAATTTTATTGTTTAATTATTTAATCTTATTTTTTAAAATAAGTTTAATTAATTAATTAGTTAATTAATTAATTAATTAATTAATTAATCAAGTTTAATTATTTGATATATCATACTTCTTGCGTTATTCATAACCTAAATTTTGAAAAAGATAGTTCTAGTTGAGATTAATTGTAATTTTAGTATTTTTATTTTTTATTATTATTTTTTATTTTTATTTGCTTTTCTTTTGTATTTGATGCCTGCCCCAGACCAGCTGGCACTCGCTTCGCTCGTGCCGCAAACGTCGGGACAGGCATCAATACATGAATCTGTCGTGAATCTGCCGAAAATCGAGCGTAATTTCGACCGGCTATGGAGAAAAATAGTATACACCACACGGGCAGAAGTTTGGGAGCCCTGAAGTTGCGCAGTGCAGGAATCCCAAACTTTCTGCCCTTGTAGTGTAATATACTATTACTCCAACAACTGTCGAGTAAAGGACCAGAATCTCCAATCAGGATCACTCCAGCAAGGACTCCAAGGTCGGGTAAATAAACAAACCATGCAGTGGGAAAAGCAAAGAAAAACTCCCAATGAACCAATCCACGATTCCAAACAATGCAATAGCGACTATAATGTCGGCGATTCTTCTGTTACCAGCATGAAGATGGACAACATGTGTGGTGTTGTTGCGAAACGGAGCGAAAGCGAGAGGAATGATTGGCGCTGGAACTGTCAGACTTCGATCGATATTTCGGCAATTCTACGAGAATGGTGGAGAACCTACAAATTAATTACGACGGTGTCAAATCCACTGATGATAAGGCTGGTCAATCGCACAGCTGGGCTCGCGGAGAACTGAAAATAATTTTATATTATAACATTTGCTTATACAAATAGTTCACGACGATATTGAGGGTGTATTGTATGCAGTCTGAACGTTCTCAACCACGAGGGATAATTAACCGAATAGTCGATATGACTTATACACCGTTTAATTGTCACGGTGTAAACAATTGCGATCATACTCCAAAATAGTGTACGATAGTTTGAGCGCGAAGGGGATATGCAAATTGTAAAAAAAGTGTGGAAAAATCGTAGAACTCTGCGCGAGGCCAAGTGTTATTGTTGTTCAATTCGTAATCTTCATTTTTATTCGTGGATGTTTATTAATCACGAGAATTGCATGTCATATATACCTTTCTTTGTGGACAGCTCTCTGATAGGCGAAGCGCTGTTTGTGGAGTGCGTGACATCATCGCTGTTATTAGATCATCGACTCGTTTGCAAAAGTCCCTGGTAGGTTTTGAATCGCTTAACTGTCGGTCGTTGGTTTCAAAAATCTGCATTGCTGCTTGAACGGATGGCGAGAATAACTGGAAATATATCGTAAATGTTTGATGCTGTACCTGTATATTGTTATTATATATTTTTCAAGTATATGGTGGATAATTGAGTTTTGTCACGTTTTCGGGAAGCACGTTATGTTTTAATCTTAGCAGTATGACGCTGCGGATAAAGATTGCTGGCAACAATGTCTTCAAGTAACTAGCATGTTGTACGCCACTTTCAGCGCGTACTGTTTTAATTTTCCGTCGAAGTCTTAATTTTACCCTCGCGGAGGTATTCCGAACTTCCAATAAAAAAAAAAGATCGATGGTCGGTAACCGATCATCGATCACTTACCATAACGGTAAGCATGTGCCGACGGGTCGCGCAAAATCGCCACCGTCGCGCGCATCGCCTAAGACTCCGAGGCCAGTCTCCTTTCTCCCACTCCTTTCGTCTCTGGTGGGGAGCTCGCCAGCTATATAAGCGGGAGCTCCAGCCAGAGCTAGTACATTCGATCTTCTCGCTGCAAGGTGAGAGGACCTCCGAGCCATTGCAAATTGGCCTCTACTGCACTGCAAGGCGTGCCTCACCCTAAAATCCTCGGCGACGAGGTCCCCAGCACGGAAACGTGTCCCCCTAAAGCATTAACCGCTGGAAGGTGGTTCCCCAGCACGGAAACGTGGAGCCCTCTCCCTGATCGCTGCAAGGTGGTGCTTAACCTCTAAATCCATGGACGAACTCTCGACTATGGAGTTGGACCCTTCTGGCTCAACCTCCTCCGTCCATCTGACAATGGAGTTAGGCCCTTCTGGCTCGTCGCACTTCCCAAATCCACCCGATTACGGGAATTAAGCCCTTCTGGCACCCAGCTCTTGGTCTTTCAGACACAAAAAAGCAAATACGCCCTTATGGCTTGCAAATATACAAAACCCATGTTTTTTCTTGCTTTACGCATCCAAAGGAGGCAGGGGCTTCAGCCGAAACCCCTCCTTGACTCCCCCGTTACCATCCAGCGTAATGGGTCCGCGTACTCGCACCCCTCTATCACTCATAATCCGCCCCCCCCCCCCAAAAACGCGTGTCTTCATCGAGATACCTCCCGGGCACCCTCGCGCTGACCCGCCACCAGGGGCCACCCGGATCGCCCTCCAGGAACACAACGAGCAGCAGCGACGCCCCCTAAAAATTGCCCTCCACGACCTAAACTATTTTCATCGTATTTTTTTTAAAACGAATTTATCTTTGTTTAATTACTATTATTGAGGAATTGAGTGCTTAGGAAATGCCGGGATGTTAGGGATCGTGCCGACGTTAGAAAATAAGCTTGTCTTAAGACGCAATTGTTAGCGCGGTGATCCGCTTGTCGAGTTTTATTCACAGAGTTAATTTACAGTGATTTTATGTACAGATTGCACCCTGGTTAGCGGGTGAAAGACGCGGTTTAACGAATGATAGCGGTAATTAAACTAAGAAACGCGGTGTAGCAATCATCGGATCTCGCGCACTGATTTCATTGATCTCGCGGCTCAATCACGACGTGGGTGCGGGGCCTTTGTGGAACTTCGTGACACACGTGGCTCGGCCCGGCCACGCAGTGAGCTGAAGATTACGAAAAATGCGATGTAGACTTGTGCGATGTCGATTGCGCCTGATGCGCCAATCGAGCGGGTTTGACGAGTGCAGAAGGCACTCGTTTGCGCGATGTTAATGTCACGCGGACATTACGCGGGTGGCGATGCACGAAATGGCTGCCATGCTCGGCAGCAGCGTGCAACCGAGCACGGCCATACGCGAAAAGTTACAACGAGATCAGTAACGATGTGCTGCTGATCACGTTCGATGACGAATAGAAGGAATTTTGGGCGCTCTCGCACGCCGATAGGCACGAGGATCGACAGATCCTGCGCGCTGAGGCGCGACGAGAGCGTCCGCGAGGTGCTGCCCCGGAGCAAGACGATAAGATAGCTCGCCCCGAGAATTTGGAGAGGCGGAATCCTGAACAACTATTTATTCCCTTAAGTTTATATAGTCTATGCCAGTTTTTTTCAATATATATATTTTTTTCTCTTTTGCTAACTCTTCACACCATGACTTATCTTGATAAATAAATATTCACCACTAATGTCAATAACTCTCTGGTCTTCATTAACTAAAGACCCTATCTCCAACTACACCGGTGGTCATCGACGATGTGGCGACAACCTTCGCAGACGTCAGGCTACAACCAAAACCGAATCTCCCACCGTTGTCCTCCGCTCCGCATTGTTCAAACTCATTCCCTTCGTTCTCTTGTGGAAATTAATTGAGATACTTAACAAGCAAAGTTCGAAGATTCAGATACATCTGAACGTCCATAGTAATTAAGCGCTCTGGGGTAATTCTGGGGTGCAAAGGTTCTTACAGACAGCGATTTGAGTTTTGGAAATTAGACAATGAGGGTACCGCCGAATGTGAGAAGATTTCGGAGAATTATAAAATAATCATACCTCGTTTTGAAGCAATTTCCATTTGTCCTGCCTTCTTTTTCAAACATTCGAAAACGGGCTGCTGAAACCCATAGGTTGATGCACTTATTTTTTGAATGTACCTATTCAAAGTTTTTCGCGTAGGCAGCGGCAAAATTTCCCTGTCGCGAAGGTGTTTGTACAACGAGGCATTTTCAATTCGCATCAATAAACATTCATACACCCATTGAATTGTGTACCGACGCTGGTTGCCAGACTTCACTTTCGAGGCTTCGAAACAACATCGGATAGCCTGCTGCTGCGTTTCCGGAAGGCTGGCGATTTTTTCTTCCAGGATATGGTCCCCCATTGCAGCACATTTTTTTTTCAGGCGACTGACATCAGCCATCAAATTCGCAGTCTGTGGACGGTTACAGAGTTCAAATATCGACTCTCAAATGACAGACTTCAAATTGGGCGCTGCATTAACACCTTGGGTCAATTTTCGCCGTGCCCTGTGTACCAGTGTCAATGATCCAGTGTGTCAGCAAAGAATAAAACTTTTGTATATTACCCTCTTCTGCAATCGTATAGACTTCCGCCGAGCTAATTCAGCAGTGCGTTTCGAAGCTGCGTATTTTTTTTTCCAAATTAGCCTCTTTCCGTCGTTGCAGCAGCTTATTCCGGAGTTTTCGACAGCGCAAACACCTTGGGCTTCTTTGAGTCCGCTTGTACTCTTCATTCCTTTCGAGAATACCTCCGCATCGAGGATCGCGCCTAAGTAAGCCAGTTTGTTGCAATATTCATTTCCGCAGCGGGATTAACGTCAACACTTTTTTACGCAATATATAGCAAAGCAGAAATACCTTTGACTTTGGATGCCTGTCCCCGTGCAAATTGTGAAATTCTTCATTGCCTTCATGTACCCATAGTCCAGTCACCTTAGCATAAGACCTATTAGAGGGGCACCCTCTCCTTAATTTTTTTATAGATTCTTTGGACCTACAAGAACATAGTCCCGAGTTTTCCCACTTTTCCAAGTAATATTATAACAATACAAAATTATTGAAAATTAAAAAACCGATTTTTTTGAAATAACTTTTGCGGAACACGTCCTATCGAAAAAAGTTTCAAATAAAATTTGTTGATCATAACGTCCTCTGTAAAAAAAGGTCCTGAAAAAAGTGCTATCATTAATTAAGCGGTTAATGGCAAAAGAAGATGAAAATTTCCAATTTCATTTTTGCAACCGCAATCGGTTGTTTATTTTCTTATCGATTTCCAACTTGTACGAAAAGTAAAGAAAGCCAACTCCAATAGAATCATGCAAGATTTATCGGTCTAGGGGATATAATTTACCAACAATCTGCGATCATTGAAAAAACTTTACCCTTCAATAGAATTTCCCGACGAAGGGGGACAGGGTTGAACAAAATTGAGAAGCTTCGTGTCATCACACACAAGCGATTTGGGGGAAAAAAATACGTTTTGCTGAAAATTAATACTGTTTTTCGGTGATTTAATATTTTTTCTTATAAACAAATAGCAATTCTGAGCAAAATTGCAAAGATATCTGAAAAATTCTTGGACTATCCAACGCGTTTTTGAAAAACGAACGATTGAGAAAAAAAAATTTGCAATATCTTGATTACAGCCTGAGATATGAATTTTTTTGCGTTTGCTCAATTTCCTATTGTTCTAATCAAGATTTTTGCGAAATTCGAATTCCTCAGCAATCCTTACGCTTCCGGCCACAGGGTGCAATAAAATTATTCCCTTGACGAGGAATAATGGCATCAAAGTTAGTAATGTAGTTTGATCGTTGGCTTGCCGCCGAGCGCGCGGAGTCGACCGCTCGGGCGGGCGTCGCGGTGGGGATGCCCCCTCTCGCTCCGCAGCCTGGCGAGAGCGGCTTAGTCAACAAATGTAATAAGTTACTTAAAAATGGCCGTAGAACAAATTTTTTTTTTTATCTTACGAGATTTTTTCTCACGAACGCGATGGTGTTCTCGAAAATTATGTTTACCCGATAGGAGATTTAGACCGAGTTTTTTTTTACGATTCTACATTTAAACATGCTTTAAAATTTTTTAACGGTGAATGGGAAAAGGCAGTCTTGTTTTAGACAATGTTTTATTTGCAACAACAAGCTAGCAATGCATTTAAAATGTAGTTTGGAAGAAATTAATGATAATTTCCAATTTACTTTTGTGAGCAAAAGGTATTATTTTAAGAAATGTTTTTCAAATGCATCAATTAAGAGTGTTATTCCTGGAAAAACCCGCCGGACCGTCGCAACCCAAACGCAGGTCAAAATCTGTCTGGTCGTCGGATAACCGTTTGTGGAATCAGGAAACCGTTGCAGGTAGATTTAGAGAGAGAGAGAGAGAGAGAGAGAGAGAGAGAGAGAGAGAGAGAGAGAGAGAGAGAGAGCGCTATATAGCAGATGTTCACCTTGAAAGTAATGGGAGGGTTTGGAGCAGCGTCTCTTCGTATACGGCATCAGTCTCATCTACAAATTCGTCGAGTAAAGTGAATTTTCTGCATAGCAAGCTTATAGTTTTTATTCTTCTTGACTTCAAAAAAGTGATCAGTATGCTCTAATCTTTGACGAAGTAAGTTTGTGAATTTGTAAATATATTTATATATGACGTTGATCATGTTTCGATAATCTGCGAAAAAAAAATTGTGATCCTAACGTATGAATCATGTTACAGAATTCATTTGAACTGAAGACGTCTATGTGTCAACAACGTGCCCACGCACGTCTCATCGAGTTTAAATAGCCGATATTCCGGTAAATACGAATTTTATTTGTAAATACACAGTTCTGCTCCAATTTGAAAAGTTTCTTGACTCATCGCAATATTTACAATATTTTTTTCTACAGATTTTTCTTCGCTCATTCGTGGAGAGGTCAAGATGGCTACCGGTACATGTTTCATTTGCGAGGAATCATTGGAAGAGCAAGAAACGTCAACAGTGAAACGAAAAGGCCTCGAAACCTTGATTTCCATCAGCAAAGAAAGGAAAGATAGGAAATACGAAAAGTATGTATTGGCTGGCAAAGAAAGTGTTATCATTCACGCGAAATATTACAAGTCTTACATAAGAGCAAAGAGTATACGAGATTGCTTGCGAAAAAGTGGAGAACCGACTACGAGTTCATCTACCAGACGTTCCCAAAAATTCCAGTCCCAGAGCTTGTGTTTGTTTTGTGGGAATGACGCGACAGAATCTTTCATCAAGCAAGCTACACTAAAATGATTTTCGTCGGCGCGACCGATTAGAAATCTGACGATGCAAGAAACGCTGATTAAAATTAAAAATAAAGCAACTGAGCGTTCCAATTCTTGGGGTGATGAAGTTTTAAGCCGCGTAATTTATATCGACGATTTAGAAAGTTCAAAACCCCTTTACCATATTGCGTGCTACCCGCGGTTTTTTGATAACGGGTGAAAACCAGATATTTCTGAAAGTAGTTTACCGCATATTATCGATGTGATCGAACAATTCATCGAAGATAATCCGCATGAAGAGCAATTTTCGCTTTAAAAAATTATCGATCATGTACAAGGCAACAGTATTAATAATCAATGGTTGAAAAAGAAATTGTACGAAAGACTCGGAGATAACATAGTTATAACATCGAACTCGGGTTCAGAGCCAATCATTCAACTCCGCGATACGAGCCACAAAATATTATTAAAACATTTTCAAGATTCGCAAGATACTACCGACGATCGACTCAAAATAATAAAAACGGCTGCGAAAATAATTAAAGACGACATTCGTTCGATAGAATGCGACACCACAAGTTACCCGCCTCCAGAATCGTTTTTCGAAAATGTTGCCCCGATAACTGCAAAATCGCTTAAGGTTTTTTTAGACGATGTCATCACCGCTGATAAAAATAGAGTAGACAAGCGCAATTATTTACCGAAGATCGTGGCAATAGCACATATAATTATGAGCTGCGTTCGGCCACGCGGTTTTCTGTCGTGTCTCAAAATCGGCTTAGGCGCAGTATTGAACAGAAAATTCGGATCGAAGACTTTGTTCAACATTTTGTCATCGCTTGGATTTTCTTGTTCGTATAAAGAAGCGCTGTTGTTCGAGGCTTCAGTAATTTCGCATCCAAATAATGAAGAATTCGAAATTCGAAAATAAAAAAGAATTCGATTACTCGAAAGAATTTCGAATAAGAAACAAAAAACTGCGTTTGTCACATTTGACCAACCGCTATATTGGAAAGCCAAAGAAATTTTACATTCAACTGACAATCCGGATTTCAAAAATCTGGTAATCAGATTAGGAGGATTTCATCTCGCCATGTCTTTCCTCGGATCCATTGGCATGATAATGGATGGTAGTGGGTTTAAGGAACTCTTCTCTCAGATTTACGCACCGGCATCTGTCGATAAAATGTTAGGAGGTCACGCTTACAGCAGAGCGGTTAGAGTATACTTTGGTACACTCCACGTTAATCCAAAAAATTCTTTCTCTGACAAATTTTACCGACGACGAGACTTCCGAAATTCGAACACTTTTGCAAAATCCCGAAACTATTCATGAAATTATAGCGGGGAATGTGGCGGTGAATAATTTAAAATCAAAGTTCATTGAAACTGTAAAAAGATTGTCCGAACAAAACGAAACTACAAAACTATGGATCCAGTATCTACATATGGTATCATTATTAAAAATGTTTATCGAAGCTGAGAGAAGTGGTAACTGGCAAATACACCTTCAAGCAGTACAAAAAATGTTGCCCTTTTTCAATTCCAGTGGCCATTTTTTGTATGCAAAATCCGCGCACTTATATTTACAAGATATGTTGAGTTTGAAAGAAACAATGGACAAAGACGAATTTGCAGAATTTACAAATGGGGGATTCACGATCAGAGGGACCGATAAATTTTGGAATGGCATCTGGTCTGATATGACCATAGAGCAAGCACTGATGCGGACCATGAAAGATATCGGAGGTCCGACACGGGGTAGAAGAATGTCTGACAGGGTTCTTGCTAAATGGGTTCTAACAACACCAGCGTTAGTTGAGTTAACTGATTCCTTCACAGATTTTTGTAATGTTCACTTAGCGACAACTGAACAACGTGTTGATTCACGAGCAACGCGAATTGCAAGAGACATTGCCGATATGGCAAAATTAAAATCGTGGTTCGAAGATCACAATCCATTTCCCGACACAGACGGTATTATCTCGTTAAGTTCTGGTTTGAAGGGGGCAAAAAGCGATAATATAAATTGTCACGAAGCCTTAGAGGTAGGGCTACGGTGCTTGAACGAAATGTGGAAAGAAAATGATAATGGCACTATGGCACTCTTAAAACATTCAACGACGTAAAAGAAAAAATAAAAAATGAAATAACGCCACTCAAGGCATTGACTTCAACAATTCAATTATCAAATAAAACTGTTGCAATTGACCCATCGCTTTTATTCCAACGAATTAGCATTTAAAAAAAAAACTGACGACGAATTGGAAAAATATTTCAATTTTGGACTGGCACCGTATCCGTTATCGCTCTTTGACGAGAAAGGAATGCAGAAAACTCCGAAAGCGAAGCTCTTCGATTTTTTCAAGCCTGTCGAGTGGCCAAAAAAAGGTAGTGATGTTTATGTAGTTGACGGCGGATTTTTATTGCATAAAGTTGTGTGGCGTCAAAATGACAAGTTCGTTGACATTGTAGCAAGCTATGTTAAGTATCTACGGAACCATTATTCACCCAATTGCGTAATCGTGTTTGATGGCTATCCCGACGAAAGCGAAGAAATGTATACTAAAAGTGCTGAGAGGCACCGAAGAAGTTTGCTCAATTCTGCCCCTGAAGTCGTTTGCGACATGAATATCGTGTCAAAATTACCACAAGACAAATTTTTATCTAATGATAAAAATGAGCGAAATTGTATTGAAATGCTTGCTCCCAAATTGCGCGATGAGGATCTGCCGTCTATATTGGCGGTCGACGACAGCAACAACAACGTCATGCTGGTTAACAGCGAGCTCCGCCTACACATTTTTGATCGTTCTTCTCGACTAAAATTTTTAATTGATTCAGGCTCCGTCGTCTTGCTGGTGCCTAAGAGTTTTTTCAGAGAGAAACTTGCACCGGCCGACCTAAAACTCTACGCAGCTAACACCCATCAAATCTCCATAATTGGACGGATTTCTTGTTTTACAAAATCGAGCTTCAAAAACTCATTCAATTTGAGTTCTCTTCCTCCAACTGCTGAAGCTTGTAATGAACATTCGCTTCGCACTTTTTTACAAGTCTGTCAATGGCAAGGCGATTGTTCAAAGAACCCGATGCAGTGGGGGTGGAAAAAAAGTAAAGAGATCCTAGAGCCAATAACGCCTAGGAAGGATCCCATTCCGTCAGATTTATTAGAAATAATAAGATGCGGGTGCGACAAAAGTGGCTGCACATCCTCAGCGTGTACGTGTCGGAAATTAGGGTTGAAATGCACGGTTCTTGGTAAAAAAATGTAACGGCAGCAGTTGTGCAAACGCTGTTGAACGAGAAATAATATTAAGCGATGACGAAGCTGAGGACGATTGTATTTAACTCCTCGAAGCAATTGACGACGAAATGGAGACGGAGTGTCCCATAATTGCGGCTCCACAAAACGTAGAAACTGACAATAATTATGAGCCCGTTGAAAAACGAGCTAAAATAGCATCGCTGTGAACATTTTTCGAAATTTTTTTTTTAATCATTTTTATCAATAAAACTATTATCATGGATGAAACAGTGTCTAATAAAAATATTTCGGGTGTACTTCCGAATAGCTGTTACCTCCGATTTGGCTCAAATTTGGTGGAGAGCTTCTATTCAACGATACAAGAAAGTGTGTGAAGGGATTTTTGGCGCATCTCAATATTTTTCGAGAAATCGAATTTTGAAATTTTTCAATTTTTTATCATTTCTGAGTAACTTTTACATCCGATTTGACTCAAATTTGGTGCAGACCTCCTTTTCGACCATACAAGAAAGTGTGCCAAGGGATTTTTGACGCATCTCAATATTTTTCGAAAAATCTAATTTTGAAATTTAAAAAATTCAGACTATTTGTACTATCCAGAATGCACCTCCCACACACCATCCAAGATGCCCCGCACACACCCCACTGTCCCACACACCATCCGAGGTGTACCGCACCCACCCCACTGTCCCACACAGCATCCGAGGTGTACAGCACCCACCCCACTGTCCCACACACCGACCGAGGTGCACCGCACCCACCCCACTGTTCCACACACCATCCGAGGTGCACCGTACCCACCCCACTGTCCCACACATCATCCGAGGTGCACCGCACCCACCCCACTGTCCCACACACCATCCGAGGTGTACCGCACCCACCCCACTGTTCCACACACCATCCGAGGTGTACCGCACCCACCCCACTGTTCCACACACCATCCGAGGTGCACCGTACCCACCCCACTGTCCCACACACCATCCGAAGTGCACCGCACCCACCCCACTGTCCCACCCACGATTCGAGATGCCCCGCACACACCCCACTGTCCCACCCACCATTCCACCATTTCCATATTCCCACATATCAAATGACAAATTTTTTAATTCACTCGTCTCGAATCACTACCGTAACTCTTGATGTATAGAAAATACTTATTTTTGCAATGTTAAAAAATTAATTTCTCGGAAAATATTGAAAAGTGGGAAAAATCCGTTGGCACACTTTTTTGTATCGTCGAAAAGAAGGTCTGTACCAAGTTTAAGCCAAATCCCAGGTATCATTCAAAAATAAAAAAATTAATATTTATTAAAAAATTCGATTTCTCGAAAAATATTGAGATGCGCCAAAAATCCTTTGGCACCCTTTTTTGTATCGTCGAAAAGAAGGTCTGTACCAAGTTTGAGCCAAATCCCAGGTACCAGTTCTTTAAAAATAAAAAAAATTAATATTTATTAAAAAATTCGATTTTTCGAAAAATATTGAGATGCGCCAAAAATCCTTTGGCACACTTTTTTGTATCGTCGAATAGAAGGTCTCCACCAAATTTGAGCCAAATCGGATGTAAAAGTTATTCAGAAATGATAAAAAACTAAAAAATTTCAAAATTCGATTTCTCGAAAAATATTGAGATGCGCCAAAAATCCCTTCACACACTTTCTTGTATCGTCGTATAGAAGGTCTCCACCAAATTTGAGCCAAATCGGAGGTAACAGCTATCCGGAAGTTTATCCAAAAAAACTCGGTCTGAATCTCCTATGGGGTAAACATAATTTTCGAGAACACCATCGCGTTCGTAAGAAAAAATCACGTAACATAAAAAAAAATAATTTGTTCTACGGCCATTTTTAAGTAACTTATTACATTTGTTGACTAAGCCGCTCTCGCCAGGTTGCGGAGCGAGAGGGGGCATCCCCACCGCGACGCCCGCCCGAGCGGTCGACTCCGCGCGCTCGGCGGCAAGCCAACAATCAACCTACATTACTAACTTTGATGCCATTATTCCTCGTCAAGGGAATAATTTTATTGCACCCTGTGGCCGGAAGCGTAAGGATTGCTGAGGAATTCGAATTTCGCAAAAATCTTGATTAGAACAATAGGAAATTGAGCAAACGCAAAAAAATTCATATCTCAGGCTGTAATCAAGATATTGCAAATTTTTTTTTCTCAATCGTTCGTTTTTCAAAAACGCGTTGGATAGTCCAAGAATTTTTCAGATATCTTTGCAACTTTGCTCAGAATTGCTATTTTTTTATAAGAAAAAATCTTAAATCTCCGAAAAACAGTATTAATTTTCAGCAAAACGTATTTTTTTTCCCCAAATCGCTTTTGTGTGATGACACGTAGCTTCTCAATTTTTTTTCAACCCTATCCCCCTTCGTCGGGAAATTCTATTGAAGGGTAAAGTTTTTTCAATGATCGCAGATTTTTGGTAAATTATATCCCCTAGACCGATAAATCTTGCATGATTCTATTGGAGTTGGCTTTCTTTACTTTTCGTACAAGTTGGAAATCGATAAGAAAATAAACAACCGATTGCGGTTGCAAAAATGAAATTGCGGATTGAGGACGTTATGATCAACAAATTTCATTTGAAACTTTTTTCGATAGGACGTGTTCTGCAAAAGTTATCTCAAAAAAATCGGTTTTTTAATTTTCAATAATTTTTTATTGTTAAAATATTACGTCGAAAAGTGGGAAAACTCGGAACTATATTCTTGTAGGTCCAAAGAATCTATAAGAAAATTGAGGGGAGGGTGCCCCTCTTGAATAGAACTTCGTGAAATATGGCCTAAGGTGACTGGACCACCAGTGACTATCAGCAAACGTAGCAATGGTGTCCAAGAATATTACTGCACCTGTATTCGTACGGAGCTAGAAACGTGCATATAATCATTGAGAAAATGTATATCATGAACGAATATGGGTTTTTAAATAAAGGCTCTTGCATACTTACATTGAACGACATATCCGGAGAGATCACGGGGTGTTGCCGAACAGAAAAATCGATCGGAGTGAAATTGGTCAAGACTATGTCAGATCCATCCTGAGTCCAGGCCCAGGCCTCGGGCAAACATGCTGCACTCAATTCATTCTTGACGTCTTTGATTGAGATTCTCGGAGTACCCTGTTCATCTTCTCGAGCGTTCGGCTCACCATCGAGGAATTGTCCTTGCATCATCTCGCATTCCATGCTGTGATCGTCGGTTGAAAAATTGTTACCGCTCCTTATACTTTCTTCGTGCTCCAGAGACTCGCCACGCGTTGTAGTCGTCGCACACTCCAGAACGCCATTGTCACGTAGAACGTCTGGTTCATCCGCACAGAAAAAGTTGTTCTAGAACATTAAATATTATCACATATACAAGCAGACATAAAAACAGATATTATTTGATAATGCGAGCGAAGTGAAAACTGAGGATAAATGAAATCTTGAATGGGTCGAAAATAATGCTAGATATTAAAAAATATATCACAAAATCTTTTAGTACAACCGATAAATGTAACGCAATGAAAGTGCAGACGTCACACGATTTGACACGAAATACTCAATTTGGCGGATCGATACACATTTCGTACGAAAACATGACAAAATTGGCAATGCTTACCTCACGACGTTCCATGACGTCTTCTCTGAACGATACAGCGTTTTCTTCCACCGGTACAGCTTCTGATTCCGATGGTGCAGCATTTTGAGCGAGTGGTACAGCATCTTGTTCCAGTAGCCAGTGGTCTCGCGGAATGCTTATCGTACCATCAGATAATTTGAGCGTGTCGGCCTTTCGAATATATTTTGCTGGAAAATGGAGCTTGCAAATGGACTGATTCGTTTTGAGACTGTATCCGAGACTCTTACTCCAGGCGCTGAGCTTCACATTGCACTAAATTGGAAAAAAATGATTAAAATTGCACCAATGAATTTATTGTCAGTGACCGAGAATATTTACTCTATACTTTATTCACTAATTTATACAAAAAGTGCAGCCCTGAATCCCAGACTA
The DNA here is from genome assembly GCA_037043255.1 of Diadegma fenestrale. Classification (NCBI taxonomy): domain Eukaryota; kingdom Metazoa; phylum Arthropoda; class Insecta; order Hymenoptera; family Ichneumonidae; genus Diadegma; species Diadegma fenestrale. The sequence continues at coordinate 599,836 of CM073319.1, read as the reverse complement.
AGCGAGCTAAAATGGATTTCAGCGATGGTCACATTTCCATATCGAACAAAATTCTTTACCTTAGGAAATTAAAAAATTGAAAGCTGTCGCAACCCTAACTTCTTTCGCTCAGCACACACCATATATTTTCCACTACAGCAACCTGGGACGGCACAGATTTTTCCCATTCTGAGGAAAGAAAAAATAGCATACGAATGTAGGCTCTGTTATGATGGATCAGAATTTGGTATATCTAATATTGAATTGACACCAAAGTAACCAGCAGAAATATTTGGGAACTGTCGGAGTTTTGAGAAAGATTGAAAGAAAAGTTGCGCTATGTTGTTTTTTAATGAGCAAACAATATACTTTCAGTTTGGTCTATGAGTGCAACTGCAGTGGAGAAAAATAAAGAATATTACTCCGAAAAATGCGGTTTTATTTTGCAAACAAATATTGTTTTTGTACTAGTCTATTCTTTATGGAGAATAAAGCGTAAAAAACACAGAATGTGCTCCGTTTCTCGCACAATTGTGAACTGAACCACGTCAACGGCGGAAAAGAAATTGAAGGGTAACAGCAGGAATGATCAATGTGAAAAAGTGATATTGAAAATAATGGTACTTTGCGAGTTGAAGAAACACTGGGGAGATAATTTCGGAGTAATCCTTTTTTTGCTTTCAATCCTTTTTGGAGTAAGTGTAACCTCAAAACCACCTGTCGCGATCATAAAAATTTGTTGACTTATTTGTGCGCATGCGTCGAAGGTCAGCTTCACGGTTTGGACTATTAATATGACTATGTATATCAGTGTAATTCTCATCCGGCGCGCTGCGCGTGGCAGAACCGGGAACTATTGCGTCGAGGATTTTCAGGCACGCTGAACTACGTTTTGGCCCTATGTTGTGTCCACTCCTTCCCTCTAGTCTCCCTGTGAGGAACGTTCACTGCGCAAGGGCCAAGACGACTCCATCTTTTCTTCCAGTATTCGCGGGAAGTTGAATTCAATAACTGCGTACGTGCGTTGCATATTAGATAACAACGAAAGTAGTATAGCTAGGCCGCTTCTGGCCCCTTCAGGGATCTGCCTTACCGACCGTCGGTAATGCAGATTTCTTTTTCTGACCCAAACACGCTCGAACCGACCTAACCTGACCCAAACACGTCGGTAACTCGAAATTCTGACCCAAACACGTGTGTTCCAGGCTAGTCTGACCCAAACACGACGGTAACTCGAAATTCTGACCCAAACAAACCCAAACATGTTGATAATTCGAAATTCTGACCCAAACAAACAGGTCGGTAATTTTAACCCAAACGCTTCCGTCACCGACCATCTTGAACGAAAATTTGGCGGGAAATTCAAATTTTTGGTGGGAAATTCAAACCCTCGGTGATTTCGAACGTGCAGACACGACTGCAGTCTAGCGGAGACACGAACCCTCGATAGCGGAGAAACGAACCTTCGGCGGGAAATTCAAACGTGACAAAAGTCTGCAAGAGTGATTGACTGGAAAATATGGAATTCAAATGCGCGCGCCTCGAGATAGCCGGCTCCGGGATAGCAGACTATCGGGATAGCAGGCCTCGGGATAGCAAACTATCGGGATAGCAGGCCTCGGGATAGCAAACTAGCGGGATTGTTTGGGTTTGTTTGGGTTTGGGGGGGAGGGGAGGGGTGGGGGAGGAAGGGGAGGGGTGGGGGGAGGGAGGGGGTGTGTAGTGTGGGGTCGGTCGAGTCCCCTACGGAATATTCTAGGGAAGTCGGCGGAAGACTTCTCTAGGGACTTGAAAGCACACAGTGCTGCCGAACGGACGTTTCTCTCAGATCGCTCCAGTTCAAAACTCTACAAATCGCTCAACTGAAAAGGCTTTGCTTGCTATAATAAAACTCCAATTTTCGTTAATCCCTAATCAAAAATCAGTTACAATTAATTAAAAAGTTTCTCGCGATGTGTTTACTACGCGGATAAAAATACTCATCGAAGTTAAATCACAAAAAAAAAAAGACCTGCTAAGGAAATTTCCTCTCGGCGAAGGACTCCCACGAGGCCTCCTTCACCACCACAAATTCTTCTCTGTCTCCTCCTAACCGGGTGAGTTCGTTCTATTGTTCTCGTCTTCTGTCTCTTTTATATTTTAATAGTTTTGTTAATTCGGAGTCTTTGATAAAGAAATCTATAATCAGAGCTGAAAGAAATAGCTCAAATACCCAGAATAAATCTCTCTGGGCCTGAGCCTCTCCATTCCGCATTTTCATTTCCGTTATTGCTACATTTGGAGGGTATTTGCTGATTACATGCTGTATAAATGCACTCGTTTTACCTATATGGATTAATTAAATGATTAATCGAGTGAATAAAATAAATGGTTTCTCTTTTCTCTTGGTTCATAGTATTAGAAATTCATTTGAGCTATAATCATAACTATCTTGTTTCCTATTGCTCGAGTGGCCGGTAAACAGGTCCATAAACTTTTATGACCCTGTCTAATCCTCTACCAGGGATTCATCATTATATTGTTCGTATACTTAAGTTATAGATATAGTATTTGGCTATATCCAAATATCGTCGACAGTTCCTCGGTAAATTTCTATTTATCTTTATCCGACCACTACGTGTACGGTTATTTAATCTATCTGTCAGCGGTTCTCTTAGGAAATCAACCCAGTGCTGTGAAATCGCACTTAATTAATATCGAAATCCTCTAGTCATTTTCTCAAAGTCAATTACTTATTTCCGTTTTATTTCGTTTTTTTTTTTTTTTTCTTTCCTCTTTCTTGTTACGATGTGAATACATATACGAGACTCCTCTTTATTCTGTGTGTTACATATTTATATATTTATTTAATTTATTACTCTTGCTGTTTCCATAATTCAACCATTTAAATAAGTGTAAAGGGAAAAAAGAAAAGGGAAAGAAATAGCAAGGAAGATAGAAATAAGGAATGAAATACAAAAGATAATATCATATAAAAACTATAGTCCTTGTCGCCATTAATATTTCGATAATTTAGATCAATTAATTATTTAATATGCCTCCCCCTATAGGTAATAACAAACGCCTTAGAGAGAATTCATCTTCTCCCGAAAGTCTCACTTCTAATTCTCCCCCTACTGATAAAACTCCCGCCCAGAACTCTAAAGGACTCTCGGCTAAGTCCACCTCTCGGGAAACCATGATCCCCTCTCATATATTGAGACAAATTAACAACCGATACTCAACCAACTCGACAGGGCCTTTTTTGGTCCACGTCATGGACTCAATTCCCGGAAACCATCTGGGTAATCTCCACCCGATGAGATTAGGCAAAGAATTTGCCTCGTTTAATAACGACCTTCTGGAGATAAGACCCTCCGGCAATGACAAGATCATTTTGACTGTTAATAGCGCCGAAAATGCAAACAACCTCGTTAATTCAAGCGTTAGAAATATCAATCCGAACTGGATTGCATTCATCCCAGACTACCGGGTCTCTACTCCGGGCCTAATTAGAGGAGTCGACCCAGACATGTCGACCCAGGAGATCCTCGAAGGCTTAAGAGTCTTTCCTCCAGATATTAAAGTCTCTCATGTACAGAGATTGTCAAAAAATGCAAACATTTCTGAAGCGCAAGCCTCTCCAAAAGGCCCCCTAACTCGAATTCCAACGAATGCTATCAAAATATTTTTTGAAGGCCCTACTCTCCCAAAATCGGTCTCAATATGGTTTTCCAAACGAGATGTTAATCCGTATATTCCCTTCCCCAAAATCTGTTTCAATTGCTTTATCTTTGGCCACGTCAAAGATCAATGCCGAACAAAATCTGAACGATGCACAAAATGTTCTGGGAATCACTCCCTGGACGAGTGTTCAGAAAGAAATTTCTTTTGTCGCAATTGTTCGGGGGATCACTCTCCCCTAAACAAACAGTGCCCAGCGTTTCTATTCTATAAAAAAGCAAACGAATATAAATATCGAAATAACGTCACCCTTAAAGACGCCAAGCGACTCCTCAAAGAAGAAGCATTGGCCGATTCTGTTCCCCCGGCTATAAACAATAATCGGGAGTTTCCGAGACTAAGGGGCATCACCCAAGACCTCGCTATCCCGTCCTCTTCTTCGATCTCCGCTTTACGCACTCGATCTTCATATAACAATCCAGTCGATCCTCCAGATGGGAATCTAGATCTTACTTTTTCCCTTGATCAAAAATCCAAAAAAACCTCTTGCTCTAATATCCGTGGAATAAATTCTACTACCTCCTCTCCTGGCTTACCTAAATCTCAAAGGACGTCATGTCAAAAACCTTCTAGTGCATACCCACAAAAAAACCTTCTCTCTCAAATATCTCCTCGAACCAGTATCGATCCCCAGCAACAACATGAACAACATCAATTCGATCAGAGCATCAACTTTGACTCAACTGAACCTTTCATGGAAGAAAATTCTTCGTTACCTAGTTCATCCGATACTAATACGGAAATATTAAATATTCAGGGCATAGTCAAAGCGGAAATCTCTAGGATAATACAAAATTACAACAACCTCATTATTGAAACGATAAACAACAAAAACCCTAATGAAATAATAGAATCCGTCATTACTACGGGTGAGCAATTCATAAATAATCTATAATAAATTCCAGCAGTAATCAATTCTAACACTTCGGGCCAATGGAACTGACTCCATTGACTTCTAAGTTGAATGACCTACGTACTCTTATTTCTCCTTAACTTCTACTACTTAACCTTACAAGAATCTTGCTTACAAAACAAAAATTCTCTGTCCATCCCGTATTTCTTCACTATCAGGAAATAAAGATACTCAAGACTCCACCGGGGGAGGAGTATTAATAAGGATTAGGTACAATATTCCATTCCAACAACTCTATTATTAGGCCCCCTGAGAAAGAAGGGAATAATTAATGATGAATCCGGTAGGTTCGGGTATTTCTCATGTATGTAACATTAACCATCTTATTTGGCATTGCCAGCTTCTAAATGATTCAAGAGAAAAATTGAAACGGATACTGCCTAGAGTTATATCTCTCCAAATGGGCATTTCAAAAAAAAATGTTAAAAAACAAAAATTTTTTTTTTAACTCGTTGATCCCAATCCGCGAGTTCATTATTCACAACGGTCTGTCTTTTTGAAATTCGCGGTTCTCCCGAACCTCCTTCTGATATATGGTCAAAGGGATAGTGGGGAGACTTACCCATAAGGTTTTATGATCTATTCTGGTTAATTAAAGGCAAAAATAAATATATTCAAAATGAAACAACAACAACAAAACAAACAGCATCAAAAACTTGTGTAGACTCGTTCTTATTCCAAACGAAGGCGGGAGCAATTTGTCGACTTCCGGTTTATCCAATACATCCGTCCCCTACAAAGGGAGATTTCTCCTTCCACTGTTTTCCTGCATCATTGCTGCCAACATACTCATCCAATGGAGGATTTCTTCTTCCAACACAATTGATGTGGCACATTCCCTCTCCTAGGGAGATAGCCAAAAGAAGGACAAGAAGAAGAAGAAGAAGACTTCTCTAGATCCTACTGGGAGTGTCGAGTGGTGGGACTCTCGGGTATAAGAGGCAGTCAGTGACGCCTGGACGTCAGACCGTTTGGAACAATGGAGCCAGCAAGACAGGTAAGTCTCCACTGACTCTTCCTCTTATTGTTTCTGTAGAAAATTTTTTCCACTGACTCTTCCTCTTATTGTTTCTGTAGAAAATTTTTTCCACATTCTAACCTCGTACCATTTCTTTTTCTTTTTTTACAGATGCAAAATCCTTTCCACTGCGGGTGTGGTAACGGGTGGCACCGAGACGATCCGCGCTTCCAGATGGACCTCCCGTTACCACCCTTCGCAGTGCGGGCTCTATGGACGCTGAAGGAGGAAGAAAAGAAGAAGATGAAGGAGGAGGAGGAAAAGAAGAAGATGAAGGAGGAGGAGGAAAAGAAGAAGATGAAGGAGGAGGAGGAAAAGAAGAAGATGAAGGAGGAGGAGGAAAAGAAGAAGATGAAGGAGAAGGAAGAAGAGAAAGAGAGAGCGGTGGCGGCGGCGGCGACAGCAGAGCGAGGGAGGAAGAGATCGATGCTGGAGGAGGATCTCTTCCTCTCAAGCGACAGCAGCAGCAACAACGACGACAACAACAACCCGCCGCCGCCACCACCACCAAAAAAGGGACGGCCTGCGGTGGGGAATGATGATACCCGTCGCCGAACGATACTGATTCCTCCACCGCAGACCGTGCCCTCGAGCCAACGGAGGAGGAGGACGACGATCAAGGGCCAGCCTCCGGGCAAAGAAAATTCCCCGGAGACTAACCCTTGCGCGAGAAAAAAAACGGCGCCGTTGAAGCCAGCCACCACCACGGCTCAACGGCTCTTGAAAAATATCAAAAATATTAAAAAAATGTAAAAAAAAAATGTAAAAAAAAAAAATAAATAAAAATAAATTTAAAAAAATATCTGAAAACAAAAAAAAATCGTTTTACGTGTTTTTATTTTAGAATTAAGTTTATACATTTAAGACGGGAATTCGCATCGTTCGAAATAATCTTTCAGCGTCGTTGACATTTCGGGGATGCACTCGGTGCTTGCAGAGTCGATTTCTTGTTGTTTTCGTTGTTGTAGGAGTCACATTTTCAGGGCACACGCGTTGTATGCGGCGCAGTGAAGAGGACGACCCCACGCTCGTTTGTGATTGGTGCAGGAAATATTCATGTCCGCGGTCAATTGTCGCAGTGATGGACAGTCCAGGTCGTCGAGATTGTACACGTCGGGTAGAATTTTTTCCAGCCATCGCTTTTTCTCGTGGCCCTTGACGTGTATTTTACCAGCATCTCGTAGAATGTTGAAGAGGACCTCGTGGACTTCTTCGTAGGGTACGACACCGCTGTTCCAGGATAGACCGTGGTAGTTTTGTTCCAACCACGTATTCTCGCTGTGATACTTGGCGGGTAGATAACTCCATCTGTGCGGTGGTTCAAACAGGTACACCGACGGTTGAGCATCGTCTTCGAGAGCGACAATCGCTATTTCCTTGTATACGAATTCGTTGAAGGGTCTCTTGAAACCCTGGAGATCGACAACGAACTCCATTCTCGAAATGATGCTCCGGCTTCTCGGTTCAGCTCTTTTATACCCCTCGTATGCTCAATATCCCCTCCCTCGATCGACCAATCAGCATCGTTGCTCGCCCGATCGACCAATCAGAGTCGTTCCCGGCACAATGACAGCCAATCAGAATTTTTGCTCGATTGATCGATCAATCAGAGTCGTTCCCGGCACAATGACAGCCAATCAGAATTTTTGCTCGATTGATCGATCAATGAGAGTCGTTCCCGGCACAATGGCAGCCAATCAGCTCTCATCGATGCCCCCACTCAATCCGTGAGTTGGTGGTATAAATGCCGGTCCCGATGGCAAAGCTGGCACATTGCTCTGGATCGCATGAGAGTACAGACACTCGAAATGTCCGCTCAAGACTGCAAAGAGATCATTGCGAGCTGGGAAGAAGTATTGGAACTTCTGCAGAATCGAGGCTCGAGGGAGATTCAAGAATGGATGAAGCGTTTAGCAAAGGTCATCAAGACGCTGGAACGATCGCAGGCGCTGTCCACCACTGCTCCGGAAGGGCAGAAGTACCTGCACACCGTTGGATTCCTGCGAGGGATTTACATTAAGCTGAGCGGTCTGCTGAAACGTGGTCAGGGCGTGCAGACCAGAGATAGACTGATAGACCGCGTTCGATGGACGGATCTCAATTCGTCGTTTAAAAATGGTATCAGGGTGGGGCTACTAACGAACCTCAAGCACGTTGATACGACGGCATTCATGAAAGACTGCATGACGCACTTCCGCACGAAAGTTGAAAACGTGCTGCGGAGCAAGGGAGCTGCAATAAAAGTATACGCCGTGCTGGCAGCCAAATTTGTCGTAACGAAGAACGACGAGGAAGTGCAGGACACGAAATTCTTCAACACAAAGGCTGCACCTATTTTCCCCACCACCGACGTTCGGGCTTGGTTCATCGACAATATTCAAGAGCCAATCCTAACCGACATGGAGGAATTCGAGCAGCAAGGCTCAGGCTGGTCACTGCATTCGATCGTCAATCTGACGATCAACATCAGCAAATTCAACCCTTTGCGCGGCAGCTCTTACGTGGATTTGCCTCCGAATATACGAAACAAGAAGGCGTGTATCAACGTGAGGAACGACGACGAGCAGTGTTTCAAGTGGGCGATACTGTCCGCGTTACACCCCTGTACTTCGCATCATTCCAATGAAGTATCCTCGTACAGACGATACGAGGCTGAATTGAATTTCGACGGGATAGAGTTCCCTGTAGAGCCGCGACAAATCTCGAAATTTGAGAAACAAAATGATATTTCGGTAAACGTGTATATTTTGAAGAAGAGACGAGACTTTGACGTTACACCCCTCCATCTTACGGATGTGAAAAAGCCACGCCACGTCAATCTGCTCCTCGTGCAAGACTATTACGTCAACGAGGATGAGGAGAATGGGAAGGAGAACGAGGAGGAGGATGACTGTTACATCATACCAAGAATGCATTACGTGTGGATTAAGGACTTGTCCCGCCTGGTCTCGAGACAATTGTCGAACAGGAACCACAAGATTCACATCTGTGACCGATGCCTCCACTACTACCGTACCGAAGACAAGCTGGCTGCGCATGAAATTGATTGTAAGAAAGTCAACAAGTGCAAGATCACCATGCCAAAATGGGCGAACAGGATGCTACATTTTAAGAACCACTGCAACAAGGAACGAGTGCCTTTCGTCGTCTACGCCGACTTTGAGTGCATGCTCAAACCCACCGGCAAGGAAGACGCCTACCAACAGCATGAGGCATTCAGTGTCGCATATTATGTGAAGTGTAGTTACGACGACGCGCTGTCAAGATATCGCAGCTACAGAGGCGCGGAGCCGGCTAAATGGTTCGCTACCGAACTGCACAACCTCTCCCAAGAACTCGATGCCATCCATGCGAATCCTCGGCCCATGGAGAGACTGTCTTGGCGACAGGAGAGAGAGTTTCGCACTGCCAAAGAGTGCCACATCTGTGAGAAAGCCCTGCTGACCACCGACAGAGTGCGGGACCACTGTCATCTGACGGGGAGATATCGCGGCGCGGCGCACAACGAGTGCAATCTAAATTATCAAGACTCCCGGACCGTGCCCGTGGTATTCCACAATCTCTCGGGCTACGACTCGCACTTCCTCATACGTGAAATCGCCACGGGTTTCGAAGGCCGACTCGACATCCTGCCACAAAACAAAGAACGTTACATCTCGTTCACCAAATACGTGGCTGACAGCGACACACAGTTTCGATTCATCGACTCGTTCCGTTTTATGGCGGCATCGCTGGAAAAACTAGCGTCGTACTTGGACGAGTTGAAGATCGTCAAGAGCGAGTTCCCACATCTGTCCGATGCAAAGTTCAATCTGCTCACGAGGAAGGGTGTTTTCCCGTACGAGTACGTCGATTCCCTGGCCAAATTGGACGATACCGAGCTACCATCGAGGGCAAGCTTCCACAGCACCCTGAACGACTGCGACATCTCGGACGAGGATTACGCGCACGCGAAAAGAGTGTGGGACGAATTCCACATCGCCAACTTGGGCGAGTACTCGGACCTGTACCTAAAGACCGATGTCCTCCTGCTAGCCGACGTTTTTGAAAATTTCCGAAACGATGCGATCAGAGCCTACGGTCTCGACCCCGCCCACTACTACACACTGCCGGGCTTCTCTTGGGACGTCATGCTCAAGTACACGAAAATCCAGTTGGAACTGCTAACCGACATGGATATGCACCTGTTCGTTGAGCAAGGAGTGCGGGGTGGTGTGAGTCAGTGCTCGAACCGGTACGCTCGTGCCAACAACAAATACATGAGCGACTACGATGCGAACGAGGAGAGCAAGTACCTCATGTACTACGACGTCAACAACCTCTACGGTTGGGCAATGACGCAGCCGCTTCCGTACGGCGGTTTCGAGTGGATCGAGAGTGTCGATTTCCAAAACGTGCCGGACGACTCACCGGTCGGCTACTTTCTCGAGGTGGATCTCGAGTATCCGGAGAGTCTCCACGCGCACAAAGACTTACCTCTGTGTCCAGAGCACAAGAGTGCACCGGGCTCGTCACAGATCAAACTTATGACGACGTTGAGTCCGAAAAATCGTTACATCCTTCACTATCGGAATCTCAAACAGGCTCTCGAACACGGAATGGTGCTCAAACGCGTGCATCGCGTTTTAAAATTCAAGCAGAGTGCGTGGCTCAAATCTTACATCGAGCTAAACAGCGAGCTGCGGAAGAAAGCACGGAACGAGTTCGAGAAAAATCTGTTCAAGCTGATGAACAACGCGGTGTATGGAAAGACGATGGAGAATGTGCGCAAACACGTCGATGTGAAGCTCGTGAAAAAGTGGGGAGGACGATACGGAGCCGAAGCGCTCGTTGCGAAGCCCAACTTCCACAGCTACGCCATCTTCGATGAGAACCTCGTTGCGATCCAACTCAACAGGACCGACATCTATCTCAACAAACCTATCTACGTGGGCCTGAGTGTATTGGATCTGTCAAAGATTCACGTCTACGCATTCCACTACGACTACATGAAACCAGAGTTCGGTGATCGCTGCAAGCTCCTCTACACCGACACGGACAGCTTGATCTATGAGATTCGATGCAACGACATCTACTCCATCATGAAACGTGATATCCACAGATTCGATACGTCGGATTATCCGGTCCAAAACCGATTTGACATGCCGCGAGTCAACAAAAAAGTCCTCGGTCTCATGAAAGACGAGTGCAACGGCAAAATTATGACAGAATTCGTTGGCTTGCGAAGCAAGATGTACAGCATCAGAGTCGAGGATCGCGATCACGCGAAGAGGGTGAAGGGTGTGAAGAGGAGCGTGGTCGAGGCAACAATCACTTTCGAGGATTTTCTGCACTGCCTCCGGGAAAAAGTGACGCAACGCAGAAAGCAGTGCGTCATTCGTTCGAGACTTCACCGTGTTTTCACGGAGAAACAAGTGAAGGTGGCGCTGAGCGCGCACGACGACAAACGCGTGCTCCTCCCCCATACGACGGACACGTTGCCATGGGGACACTTCCGCGCCCCACCACCGTAAATCTTCCGCTGCAGTGGAGGGGATACATGCGCAGCACTCGCGCAGCCCCACCACCGTAAATCTTTAGCTGCAGTGGAGGGGATTGGGGTATATCAGCGGCACTCGCAGCCGCTCACCTCAGACATCCACACGATGGACAGCGTTGAGAAGCTCAACAAAATCGCTCTCCTCGCGGATTTCCTGCCGACCAAGAAACTGGCAGAGTTGTGCCCAGATAGCATCTATCGTTTCACCGACTTGAGGCAAGTCACAACGAAATATGGCCCGAAAGCCGTCGTCGACCTCAACAACGATTTCCAAGTATTCCTGCCCAAACGCATCTCGGACGCGTTCGAACAGGATCCGAAGATGTACGAGCACATGGTACAAACGGTCACCGATGGACAATTGCGTCTCAAATACTTGGGCAACAACGAAGCCAGGATGAATCAAATCCAATTCAGCGTCGATCATAAATAAAAAAACATGCACACATAAAACACACACACAAAGTCATTGTAAATAAAACACACAAAGTCATTGTAAATAAAACACACAAAGTCATTGTAAATATTCATTTATTGATAATAATAAATCGGTAAAAAACAATTACATATCAGTTTTGTTTATCCAACTATTGTGCGAACTATCGAATCCCAACCACTTGACGTAGACTTTATTTCCTCGTTTCTTCAACACTTTCTCCACGAGATACGTGTCAGGATACTCGACTCTGAGAAGCTCCTCCTCGTAGAAACCGCCGGAAATGGGCTTATCCTGATAGTCTTTCAGCTTGTAGGTCACAGGCGACGTCGACGCTACCACTCGATCAACCGTAAAAATTTCCGTGGTCCAGTTGGGCGTGTAACCTTTCTCGAAGACGTGTTTGTTCTTGCTAATTCGAACTTTGTCTCCGATCCGGAACTTGGGTATCTTGCGAGTACGTTTGCGTGGCTGCAGTCGCTTCAACAACGTTTCGACTTTAGCTGCGGTCACTTCGTTCGGTTTCATGCCAATGGTACGATGTTTGCTGGAGTTGTAAGCTGCCACGAGATCGTTCAAAATGTCGAGCCATTTGTAGGAACCGCGCAGACTGAACTGCATCCACATCTTGTTCTTGAGCGTGCGATTGAACCGCTCGACGATCGATGCCTTGAGATTGCTGTACGTCGAGTAGTGATTGATGCGATATCGACTCTTGAGACTCTTGAAGGACGCGTTGTAAAATTCTTTGCCTTGGTCGGTCTGTAGATTCGTCGGGACGCGTCCTTGTCGTAGCACGAACTCCATGGCAGCGGAGACGTCTTTACCGGTTTTCCGTTTCACGGGAACGGCCCAGGCATACTTGGAGAGTGTATCGATTATGGTGAGCAAGTATCTGACACCACGATTCTCCCGAGCGTACGGTTGCATCTCAACGAGATCAGCCTGCCACGTCTCGTCGAGTCCTCGCACGTCGAACTTGCGTCGCGGATAATTTCGTCGTGCTGGTTTGTGCAGCTCTTCCACCAATTTTCGTCGTTTATCCTCCATGTCTCGCGTCCAATATTTTAATGGCTTCGGAATTGCGCATGGACAACTCCAAGGCCGTATCAATGTTAACGTTGACGACACTCAGCTTTTCGTTCACTTGATTCTGCAGAATCTCGATATTCCGTTGCAGTTCATTCAAATCCTCTCGCAAACGAGTTGTGGCGAGCACGAGTGAGCTCACGGTACTTTGAACGAGTCCTTTCGCGACACTCAGATTGACCGCGTCGTTCGAATCACTCGCCGGAGCAACGTTGCACAATCTTTTATTCTCCACGTCGTAGTGTCCATCGGGGGTGAGCCTGTATCCGAAACCCGGCGGACCTCGCGTGCCACCCTCCGTTCGTCCTAGTTGTCGTCCGAACACGTCGACGCTCATTGTTCGAGTGAGCCTGTGGAGTTTCTTGCACCCGACTATATCACGATACCAGCCTCGCGCAGTTCCTCCACGATCGAAATGATCTCGTTGATGTGACTGGGATTGCCGGCCGCTCGCTCGGCCATCAGTAGACGCAGTCGATCAACCAGCTCGTTCGGGTCGTCCCAGTACACGTAATCCATCCGTGTATTTCTTCGCGCGACCTTGTATCGCGGCAACGCACCGCCACCAGTGGACGATCTCTTGACCGTTCCCGCGCCGATCAGGGGTGCCACCCAATCTCGGAACTTGCTGTTGTTTTGTCGATGAACGATCTCGTCCGGGCTGTAGTGTTTCTTGTGCGCGTTGGTCGCTTGCAGAATTTTACCATAGATGTTCTTATCTTCCACGCTCACGAGTTTCGCACTGGGCTCTTTTCTGAAGAGAAGTTCGAACAAGCCGATGCTCGAGCGATACTTGTTGTCACCTACGATAACGTTGTGGTTCTCGAATCGTATGGGTGAATCACCGATCATCGTGCTACCGTCCGACAGCTTTCGAACTCCATAAGTCGAGTCGAGATACTTTTTTCGATTCGTGTTGAGCATGTGGAGATATTTGTTGAGAGCCGGAATCATCATCTGCTCCGGCTCATCCTGCTCTTCCTGCTCCGGCTCCTCCTGCGCCAGCTCCTGTGCCAGCTCCTCCGGCTCATCCTCCTCCTGCATGTCATAATATTTCTCAGGGGTCGTCCGCTGCTGCGGCACTTGAAGATATTCGATGGGAAGCGTTTTCGGCACTTGACGATATTCGACGGGAGGTGTTTTCGACACGCGATGTTCGTCCGGTGGTGTTTTTAACACGCGACGTGGATATTCGTCACTCATGGGAGGTGTTTTCGGTTCGAGTTTCGGGAAATATATTTTTTCTTCCGGCCATTCTTCCTGCGCGTCACTGTCGTCATCACCGTATGCAGTTTTGAAAGTTGTATCCAACTCATCCTCCTCCTTCTCCTCCTTCTTAGGCAACGTCTTGCGCCTGCCTCCGATGTTGCGTGCGTTCACGAGACGCTCGAGAGGTTCGACGATTGGTTTGAGAGTCTCATCCCGAGCTCTCTCCATCGATTGCTTGTCGGCCTTGAGAAGCATGTACTTGCGCTTCACAGCGTCTCTCATCTTCTCCAACTGTCCGAGTGTTTGTTTCTCACGACGGAACTCGGCCGTCACACTGTCGCTTCGACCGACCATGATGCACTGCTACGAATCACGACGCGCGCGATGTATTTATGACAAAACGATCGAAACCCTTTCTGTACCGGCCGCATCCGCTTTCACGATCTTTGTCGATTACGAGAAATCCATGAGCGGAGTCGTTCCAGCAGGCGGAGCAGAGGTCGCGGAATTGCGCGTAAGGCATGTCCGTGTTGACGTGATCGTTGTACACGTGTCGGAGATTCATCTCGTCCTGCCGGAAGATCACCAAAAGATTGACGTTGTCGCGCACCAGGTGCTTGGGGATCTGAGCGTATGATTGACACAGGTAGAAGCAATCCACGTTCTTGTGTCGACCCATGCAGTAGAAGGCTCTGACGTTGTCCTGCTTCTCACAGGCTACGTCGTCGAATACGATGATCGAATTTGGGCGAGCATCCGCCGGCGAGACCACTCGATCGTGTTCGCTGAAAGCAAAGTATCCGATGCCCTTGAGCGGTGCGAGGATCTGCTCGAGCAATTTGTACTTTGGTTGATTCAACGACTTCGAGTACACGTAGACGTTTTCGAATCGCAGACCATTGGGATGCGTGATGAGAGCGAGCAGAGCGTTGGTCTTGCCGCAGTTCGACGGACCGCAGAAGACTGCTCGAATACTGGCGGGCAGTAGTTCGCCGTGTCGCGCGCGCTGCTTCCGTTCTCCCACGAGCACATCGAAATTCATCACGGGTAGTTTGTGCGCTTGCTCGCGGAAATCCATGACGTACTGAGCTGCCGGGGTATAAATAGCGCGCTTATATACCGACGACTTCATTCGTTGACAGAATGCGCATGGGTCGTGGTCTCCTGAACAGGCTCATCAACAGACTACCGATCGAACTGCACATACCGGGCTATCAGTACTGCGGACCAGGTACCAAGGTTGCGGAACGCGTCGCACGCGGTGATCCCGGTATAAATCCTCTGGACGCTGCCTGCAAGGAGCACGATATCGCGTACTCGTGGAACCGTGAAAACGTCACAGCGCGCAATTCGGCCGACGGAGTTCTCGCGGAAAGAGCCTGGCAACGGGTACTGGCGAGAGACGCCGGCATAGACGAGAAGGTCGCCGCTTACGCCGTAGCAAACGCCATGAAGGTCAAATCCAAACTGGGCATGGGATTGAGGAAGAAGAAGCGAAAGCCCGCCATCACGATTTCCAAAATAGTGAGAGCCGCTTCGCGGACAACTGGGAAAAATTCGAGCGAGGTCATTCGATCGGCGCTCAAGAAGGCGCGCGAAGCTGTCAAGCAAGCTGGTGGTAGGAGAAAAGTGCTCGTACCCCGCGTACTACCCGTGCCGGAAAAAGTAGGCGGAGTATTGCCGTTCCTCATTCCCCTGTTTGCCGGCTTGAGTGCAACGGGAGCACTGGTAGGTGGCGCTGCGGGCGTGGCCAAAGCTGTGAATACTGCCAAAGCCGCCGAGCGTCAGTTGCGAGAGAATCGAAGACACAACGAGACGATGGAAGCTATCGCTCTCGGCAAAGGACTCTACCTCAAACCCCACAAGAAGGGATACGGCATACACGTGGAGACGCTAAAAAAAAAGTCCAACTGCCCAGGCGTCCGTTAACGGACGCCGACTTGCTCGAACACGCGCGAGACATTGCCGACTTCCGGGGCGTATTCATGAGAAACGATTTGCCGAGGAGTGGGCCGCGCTATCGCGAATCAGCAATCGTCAATCTCGATGACAAGGAGGGTCCGGGAACGCACTGGGTGGCGTATCGGAAGCGTGGCAATACCGTTGTCTACTTCGACAGTTTCGGTGATCTGCAACCACCGCGAGAACTCATGGACTATCTCGGTGTGAAGCAGGTCAAGTACAATCACGCGAGATATCAGGATTTCGATACGTACGAGTGCGGACACCTTTGTCTCAAACTCTTATATAATCAGTTGTAAGAGTGTAAGCGGAGTCAGTCGCGCGTCAACCAGAATGGCGGATTCATTGCCTCTCAGTTTGTCGGGGACCTCGTCGTCATTGACAACCCAATACTTTCCGCCCATCGAACTCGAATCCCACAAAAATTACGTTCTCGGACTAGTGGAGTTCCTGTCGTTCAACTCCATACCCAACATCGATGTCGGTAAAAACAAGTTTTACGTGGGTGATGAAGTGATCGTGTTACCGACGGGAAGCTACGAGATCGAAGATATCGAGAGGTACTTGCAAGAAGCGCTTACACCCAGAGGCATCTCCCTCAACCTCAGACCCAACAACAATACGCTGCGTAGCTTGCTCAAGTGCAACAAAACAGTGGACTTTCGACCGGAAGATTCCATCGCTGCCCTTCTAGGCTTTGCTCCGCGCAAGCTGTCATCCGATACAACTCACAGCTCGGATCTGCCGGTAGCTATTCTCCGAGTGAACGCACTGCGAGTCGAGTGTAACATCACATCCGGGGCGTACATCAACGGACACAGAGTTCACACGATCCACGAATTCTTTCCGGCCGTACCACCAGGATATAAGATCATCGAAGTGCCCTCGCAAGTCATTTACCTTCCGGTCACCGTCAAGGTCATTGATCACGTGCAAGTACGCATAGTCGATCAGGACGGAGAACTGGTGAATTTCCGTGGTGAAACCATTACCATTAGATTGCACATCAGAGAAGCCAAGTAGTGGAGATCATGGGTTTTGTATACAACAACAACAACTACAAGTCCGGACAGGGCTATAAAAGAGAGGCACCATGCCGCTCAAGCATCAGTCGTCAACGAGTGACGAAAACGTTAACACGTCGGAACGCTCAATTCCTGAGAAGCCTCGGACTTCGAGTCATCGTCGGTGGTGTTGGAAGAAAATAACCTGCGTGATTTTTTGTTGCTACGATGGAAGAGGTGCTAAACGTGCACTGGCCCGCCGCATTCGACGAGTCTATAATGCACTATGAGATTCATGCGCATCAACCGTACACTTCGTCGAGTTTCGCCAACAGCGACGAGATTCGCATATCCATTTAACACCAGGACCTGTGTGTTCTGCCGCAGCAAAGCTCGCTGCATATCTGTGGTAGACTCAGCAAACCAAACGGAAATGTAGTCACCGCGACGAAGCTGGTGAACAACGCCATCTTGCATCTGTTCGAGGAGATTCGCTACGAGATCAACGCCATCGAGATCGACAGGAGCAAAAATGTCGGTCTGACGAGTCTCATGAAGGGCTACGCTTCGCTGAGTCCGAATCGAACGTGCGCTCTCGAGAACTCCGGCTGGCTCGATGTCGAAGAGACGAAACAACTGACGGACGAGAGGGGATACTTCGATGTATGCGTACCGCTGGACCTGATCTTCGGTTTCGCCGAGGACTATCGCAAGATCATCGTCAACGCGAAGCACGAGCTCATTCTGACGCGATCGAGAAACGACACGAATGCCATCGTTCAGACAGCTCTCGAGAATGGCGCCACCGAAGAATTCAAGATCGACATCGTGAAAATAGAGTGGTTGATGCCGTACGTCACACCGTCGGCCAAGCGCAAGATACGTCTGCTCAGCAACATCGAGAAGGACATCACCATGTGTTTCCGCGTCTGGGAATTGTTCGAATATCCCATGCTGCCGAACACGACGAAACACGTTTGGACGGTGAAAACGTCGAATCAATTGGAAAAACCGCGCTTCGTCATTCTCGCCTTCCAAACGGATCGACGATCCGTTCCAACGGCCAACGCTAGCCGGTTCGATCACTGCGACATAACGAATGTCAAATTGTTCCTCAATTCGCAGTGCTATCCATACGGCAATCTCAATCTCGACGTTTCGCGCAACCAGTACGCTCAGTTGTACGAGATGTACACCAAATTCCAGACGGTCTATTACAACAAAGAGGCGGAGCCGATGCTCTCCAAGAAAGACTTTATCACGCATGCGCCGCTCGTCGTGATTGACTGCTCGAAGCAAAATGACGCGCTCAAACAGGCACCCGTCGACGTTCGTATCGAACTGGAGGCTGCAGCTAATTTTCCCGCCGGAACTACGGCCTACTGCTTGATCTTGCACGATCGTATGATTAACTACAATCCCATAAGTGGGGATGTGAGGAAACGCCTCTAAATGGGAGGGGCGATGTGAGGGAACGTCTCCGAAGGGAGGGGATACCACCTATAAATGAGCTCGTCCGAGTCGAGCCATCGTCATACTCGTCATGGAGTATGTGGTGGACACGCAGGGCTTCCAGTGCACCAACGACGAGTTCGTCGTGAAAGAACTCTCGGTGGCTCCGCTCAATTCGGACGAGCAGCCGTTGACGTTCCTGTTCGAGCCACCGTTTCCGTGGTACGACCTTCCAGCCAGATACAAAGGCATTAATTTCTGGCTCGAACGCAACTACCATCACCTCGACTGGAGAACCGGCAACGTGTCCTACAGCGAGCTCGAGAACGTGCTCCGATCGGTTCTACCGAACGCCAGCGTCATCTACGTGAAGGGCGATCAGAAACAGCGGTGGCTCCAACGATTCGGGTTCGATGTACACGACGTCGTGACATGTCCGTCGCTCAAGACGTCAAACAAAATGGCGGCATCCTGCCCCTACCACGATTCAACCCACTGCGCGCTTCGAAATGTTCTAACGCTGAGGAAGTTCCTGCGAGAGAGTCGTCGGTCCATCGGAAGATCGCTCAAACTATTTCATCACGGTGGACTTCTCTCCACCATGGAACCCGAGGACATTGCTCAGCTACCCAAGGAATTCATCGTCACCTTCGCCGCATACAGCGTCGACCACGCCTGGGATAAACTACCCGAATTCATGAAAAGCGACCCCGAGGTCCTCCAGTGTCTACGATGCCACAAACACACCCCAACGAACATAAATGTACTCGCGCCCCTCAAAAGAGAATGCAAACAATGTATATTGGATATTCAATAAACACGCGTATCTTTGTAATCATCTGTGTAAACAATTTTTTCTAACCTCAACAATCCTAACCTCAACAATCCCGATAGGTGGATATCCTGATAGTTGGATATCCTGATAGTCGGCTATCCTGATAATCGGCTATCCCGATAGTCGGCTATCTCGAGGCGCGCGCATTTGAATTCCATATCTTTGATTTTCAGGCCAAACACTCTTGCTGACTTTTGTCACGTTTGAATTTCCCGCCAAAGGTTCGTGTCTCCGCTATCGAGGGTTCGTGTCTCCGCTAAATGGCGGTCGTGTCTCCGCTAGATGGCGGTCGTGTCTGCACGTTCGAAATCGCCGAGGGTTTGAATTTCCCGCCAAGAATTTCCCGTCAAATTTCGAATTTCCCGCCGAAAATTTGAATTTCCCGCCAAATTTTCGTTCAAAATGGTCGGTGACGGAAGCGTTTGGGTTAAAATTACCGACCTGTTTGTTTGGGTCAGAATTTCGAATTATCAACATGTTTGGGTTTGTTTGGGTCAGAATTTCGAGTTACCGTCGTGTTTGGGTCAGACTAGCCTGGAACACACGTGCTTGGGTCAGAATTTCGAGTTACCGACGTGTTTGGGTCAGGTTAGGTCGGGCGTGTTTGGGTCAGAAAAAGAAATCTGCATTACCGACGGTCGGAAGGGCGTAAGTCGCGCTTGTCGACGCTTGGACATACGCCCTTTGCGAGACTGGTGAACATTTTCGGCCTGTGACGTCACACGCTCCGCTGAACGCGGTATCGTCACTCTCCGCGCGCCACTGAGCGACAGAGACGGGTGATATCGGGCCTCTCTCTCCCTCTACTGCCGTCGCGCCTATAGCCCTGTCTCTCTCCCTCTGACAATTTTGAAAAATTCGTATCTTGGGTAAAATTCAACGAAAAGGGTCCAACTTGGGCTCATTCTTTTCGTTTTTCAATGCAGGATCACATGAGCCTGGGGCAATTTTGCTCGGAGTAAAAAAGTTAGTAAAAAATGCGATGGAACGATAAAAAAACGGGAGAACGAAGAGAGAAGAGGCGCGAGAGAGAAAGGACAGATCTCGCCGGGACTTTTGTGAGCGGTTGGGGGAGAGTCTGGACGGAAATTTTCTTGAAAGGCTTGACCATGGATCTTAATGGAAGTTTTTAAGGGATTAAGCAAGAATCTTGCCGGGATTTCTTTAAGGGATTGGCCAAGAGTCCGGACGTGATTTTTTAAGGGGTTGACCGGGGGTCTTAGTTAGGGAGGCGAGGTAGCTAAATGGGTAATTCAACGGCGCCGTCGAGACCTATCAAAATCGAAAGATAAAATAATTTCGAAAAGAAAAGCTCGTATGGTAAAAACCATTTTAGCGGTGGGTTTGGCGTGTACGGTTTTTCTAAAATGTTAAAAAAAAACAGTTACTTGGGCATTCTCGAGCGCGTCAGATATTCATACTACGTATGCCCCAAATGCCTCTGATAACAACGGTACACTAATCTGCCGGTTTGCGTGGTGGGGGTAGGCATATAAAGTAGTCAAAAATGCAAAAAAAAAAAAGTTTACTCGAGCGCGTCAGATTTTCAGAAGGGGTGTTAAGTAGGCCCCAAGGAAGCTCCCTTTAAAAAAAACTGACGATTTCGGCGTGGCGATAAGTTACGATGAATTTTTGAAAATGCAAAAAAAAAAAAGTTTTTTTGAAATACTCGAGCGCGTCAGATTTTCATAGGGGAGGTTTATCTCGGTATCCTGAAAGCATATTTTCTTAATCTGACGAAAATGTTGGTGGGTTCTCTTAATCTGACCGAAAAAGGTTTTTTGGTTTCTTTTTTTTCCTTTCTTTCTCCTCTTTCCTCTTAATTCTCGCTTTTTTGCTCCAATTCTTCACTTCGTTTTGCTTACGGTACGTCCGAAAAACAATTTGAGGATCAACAGGCTATTGAATAATATACATACATGAAACTGTACATGTTAATAATACTTTTGTATACAGATACGCGTAACTTTTTCCGAGTCCACGAAAATTGTCGAGAAGCTTTAGAAAAAAAAAAAAATTGTCCGGCCCGAAAATTTTTTATTAGAAGTTCTCATAGGTGTTGAACTTGACATAACGTAATTGTTTGGTCTCAGAAAGCTTTTTAGAAAAGACACATGAATGGTCGGTGAAAATCTCGAGTCAATCAAGGTTCTCTCTTGAACCGATTTATATTTTAAGCAAATAATACAAAAAATGGCTAGAAGTGCAATTTTGGCCGATGCATTACGGGACAAGTACTCTGTGCGCATCCGCTCAACTGCTCAACATGCGATGGCAAACTTTACTTTTCTATCACGTCGCGCAAGTTTTTCTGTCGATTCGCCATTGAGTATTTAGGGGTTTCTTTTTTTTGTGCCGTGTTTTTTGGAACTTTTCCCTTTTCCTTGTTAATTGATTTTCAGCCATCAATGGAATACTTGTCTTTTCATGGATATCAAGAATTTTTCGTGCTGAGCGAAAATAATCAATTTTTTTTTTTACCATTTTTACATTGATTGTATTCTTTTCAATTGTTTTGATTTTTTTTTTGGGGTTTTCTCCATTTTTTTAGGAGCCATTTTTTCCGAGGGTTTTTTTCTATTCTTCATTTTATTTCCATTCTTTATTAGGCGGGTTGGATTTGTCTGTGAAAACAATTGGAAATGGGGGTCACGAACAAATGGACTTGTCCAGGCTTTTTTCCCCGGGAGGGGATTTTTGGCTAGGATATCACTTCTTTTTTCTAATTGAAAGTCTGCAATTTTTTCAGTCCGGTGGGAATAATTCGCTGATTTTTTTCCGAGAAGTGTACTCTGTGGAGCTCATTTTAAGCCAAGAATCATGTCTCTATCTCAATTTTTCACCGAGATATGATTTTTTGCCCATTACCATGATTTTTTCTTGAAAATGACGATTTTTCATCAATTTTCAAACGACAATCGCTCTTCTCCGAGTAAAAATCGTATAAATTATGACTTTTTCTCCAGCCTTTCAGTTTGATACGCTAGAAAGGAGAGAAAACACGTGCCAAAGTCTCAATTTACCGCGTGAATGCAATTTTCGATTTTCGACCTTGAGTTGGGAAAAATTAAAGTTTCAACATGAATTTGTCGTGAAGAATTTTTATTCTTGGCTCCATGCGAATGGAATGCTGATTTTTCTTCTTCAAATATACTCTGTGGAGCTCAATTTAAGCCAAGAGTCATGTCTCTATCTCAATTTTTCATCGAAATATGATTTTTTGCTCACGAGCATGATTTTTGCTTGAAAATGACGATTTTTCATCAATTTTCAAACAAAAATGTCTCTTCTCCGAGTAGAAGACGTATAAATTATGGTTTTTTTTTAAGCTACATAGTTTGTTGGGCTGAAAGAAAACATAAACGCGTGCCATAATCTTAATTTTTCTCGAGAATGGTATTTTTGCATAACTACATCGCTCCATAATATTTGGTTCCTTCCGGAGCAACAACTTGTCGCTGAGACTTATCCAGAGCTTCCGGATAACTCGCAGCGACAAGATTTTCATGTGGCTCAGCGACAAGATTTTTATGCCACTGAGAGTTATCTGGAGCTTCCGGATAGCTGGCTGCGACAAGATTTTCATGTACCTCAGCGACAACATTGTTATGTGCCTCAGCGACAAGATGTTTATGTTTCTCAGCGACAAGATTTTTATGTCGCTGAGAGTTATTGTCGCTTTGCGATTAACCTAATGCCAGCGGCGATGTTAGTCATGCTGTAGATATATATATTCATATCGCTCTACAATAATTGGTTCCTTTCGGAGCAACAACTTGTCGCTGAGAGTTATCCAAAGCTTCCGGATAACTCGCAGCGACAAGATTTTCATGTGGCTCAGCGACAAGATTTTTATGCCACTGAGAGTTATCTGGAGCTTCCGTATAGCTGGCAGCGATAAGAATTTCATGTGGCTCAGCGACAAGATTTTTAGGTCGCTGAGAGTTATTGTCGCTCCGCAATTAATCTCATATGCCAGCGGCGATTTTAAATATGCTGTAAATGAACGTGGAAAAATACTTTTGAAAAGTAGAAAAAGAACGCCAATTTTAAAAGATCGCAACCTCCGTAGAAAAATAATTACTCAATTTTCTTCATATCACTTTGACATAAAAAACAATTTAGATTTACAAAATGTAATGCATTTTTCCTTCCCTACGAACGATATTTTGAAATTCCCCAAAATTTTCTCAAAAACTCTCAAGCTCAATCGACAGAAAGAAATGAAATCATTGCAACATAGCCAAGAATTAAAAAAATAATGAATAGCTACATTTCACAGGGAAACATGTTCACCCTCAATACATTTTGGGTATTTAAGGGTCTGCAAAGGCTCTACAAAAAAATGCAAAAAATTGGCGTGCATGGTTAACTAAAAAAGTTCGGCGAAGGCCGGCGTCACTGTTCTTATTAGAAGTTTCCGCATGCACGCGCAAAGTAGCATTATGACGTCATGTAATGGGGAATGGAACATCCTCCGAAATTCTAAATGTTCGCTGTTTTTTCTGTTCTCTTTCCGCGATGATAATTCCATATTATTCCAAATGTTCGCTGTTTATCCTATTCCTCTTTCCGCGATGATATTTCCTATTTCCATATTAAACAAAAATCTCTCCTCTTTGCACAATTAATAATCATTTTTCAAAGTCTGGAGAGCCAAGGGGAACAAAACTTTTAAAAAATTTCATTCCATGCAATCTGATAAATGTTTTTTTATCTTGACGAGATTTGAATGAAAACGATTTCGATTTTTCAGATGAAAAACGGAAATTCTATTTTAGGCAGTTGTTCAAGTTTGTCCGCCTCTCCCTTAAATTGATTCTTTATCTTTCCGGGCTTTTTTAGTTAACCATGCACGCCAATTTTTTGCATTTTTTTGTAGAGCCTTTGCAAACCCTTAAATACACAAAATGTATTAAGGGTGCACATGTTTCCCTGTGAAATGTAGCTATTCATTATTTTTTTAATTCTTGGCTATGTTGCAATGATTTCATTTCTTTCTGTCGATTGAGCTTGAGAGTTTTTGAGAAAATTTTGGGGAATTTCAAAATATCGTTCGTAGGGAAGGAAAAATGCATTACATTTTGTAAATCTAAATTGTTTTTTATGTCAAAGTGATATGAAGAAAATTGAGTAATTATTTTTCTACGGAGGTTGCGATCTTTTAAAATTGGCGTTCTTTTTTTACTTTTCAAAAGTATTTTTCCACGGATTTCTCTTCTTTTTGAAAAGCGGGATATTCATCAACATTTTTTTGTAATTATAGAGGCATTATTTGTTCTGGTTGGTTATTCTTGAAATGAAATAAATCTCTTCAAAAACTTCTGTCGACACCCCTGGTAAATTCCTTTAAATATCTCGACAACAGTCATGATCAAAGACTTAAAAAACTCTCATCGAGAACCTTGTTCAATCCCTCAAGGAAACCACGAAGAGACTCGTGGTCAATCTCTCAATGAAACCTCAGTGAGGCCCTTAGTCAATCCCTTAAAAAAGCTCGTCTACCCTTGGCTAATCTGTTGCAAAAATCTCGTCAAGACTTTTTGTCGACTCTTTAAAAAATCCCATCCAGACTCTTGACTAATCCCTTAAAAAAGTCTTGGCACGATTCTTGGTCGATCTGTTGAAATAAGTCTCGACCAGAATCTCGATGAATCTTTTGAAAAAGTCGCGGCGAGATTCTTTATGAATCCCATAAAAAAAGTCTCTGGGCGCTTCCACTCAATGCCTTGAAAAACTTCCGTCGACACCGCTTCCGCAAATCCCTTCAAAATATATCGGCGAGGGTCATGATAAACCCCTTCAAAATTCTCGTCCAGACTCTTGACCAATCCCTTAAAAAAGTCCTAGCAAGATTCGTGGTTAATCCCTTAAAAACTCCCATTAAGAGCCTTGGTCAACCCTTTCGAAATTGTCGTCCAGACTCTTCGTTAATCCCTTAAAACCATAGTGACGAGACTCTGAGTTTAGTAATTATTAACTAACTCTTAAGAAACCACGTTCGAGACCACTGGTGAACCCCTTAAAAAATTCCGTCAAGACTCTTTGTCAATCCCTCAAAAAGTCCTGACGAGACTTCACCCTTCTCCCTCGTGCCCTTTCTCCCTTCGTTCTCCCGTTTTTTAATCGTTTTATTGCATTTTTGGCTTACTTTTTGATTCCGAGCGAAATTGCCCCAGGCTCACGTGATCCTGCATTAAAAAACGAAAAGAATAAGCCCAAGGTGGATCATTTTCATTGAATTTTAGAAGCGACAGGGAGTTTTTAAAACTGGGGTGATTTATGACCCCACGGCACCGGAAAGTTCAAATAAAATAAGGTTACCGTGCAAAGGTCAAAAACTTCCGTGGCAACCCCCGGTCAACCCCTTCAATCATAAAGTCTGATAAATATTTTTTATGTTGCCGAAATTTGAATGAAGAAGATTTTGATTTTTGAGATGAAAAACAAATGACATCAAAAACCATGGAGCCGTGGACCTAGACACCGAAACCCATGAAGGAATGGACCTAGACATCAAAAACCATGGAGCCGTGGACCTAGACATCGAAAACCATGGAAAAATATACCTAGACATCAAAAACCATGGAGCCGTGGACCTAGACATCGAAAACCATGGGGAAATATACCTAGACATCGGAAACAATGGAGAAATACACCTTGACATCGAAAACTATAGAGCCGTGGACCTAGACATCGAAAACCATGGAGAAATATACAGAGACAACTAAAACCATGGAGAAATATGCCTAGACAGCAAAAACCATGAATAAATATACCTAAACATCGAAAACCATGAAGAAATATACCTAAGCATCGAAAACCATGGAAAAATATACAAAGCCGACGAAAACCATGGAGAAATATACCTAGACATCAAAAACCGTGAAGGAATATACCTAGAAATCGAAAACCATGGGGAAATATACCTAGACATCGAAAACCATGGAGCGGTCGACCTAGACACCGAAAACCATGAAGCCGTGGACCTAGACACCGAAAACCATGAAGCCATGGACCTAGACACCGAAAACCATGGAGCCGTGGACCTAGACACCGAAAACCATGGATCCGACGACCTAGACATCGAAAACCATGAAGAAATATACTTAGACATCGAAAACCATGAAGAAATATACCTAGGCATCGAAAACCATGGAGAAATATACCTTGTAACGAATATTTTCCCTGGCGGGATAAATATTGTCCCTTCTCGGCTCACCTCGTCTCCCGAGCACTCCCAACGGTCGCGAGAGCGGGCTGGGCGCCAGGTACAAAGTACCGCCGGAATAATCCCGACTTTTTGTTCGCCCACTCTCGCCAATCTTAATCGACCGGGGTACGCGAGGAACGAGGTGACCGAGGCGTCCCGGCTACTCAGCTCTACAGCTGAGGTACAAACGGTAGAGGGGGTGATTCTTGGGGCAGGGTAACAGCACGAAACAAATATAATAATAAGGCAACCCAAACGCGAAGTTAAAAGATTAACAAAATGATTTATTCAAATGGAAGAAAGGTAACGTTAACAAGGCAACTATTAAAATTAAATTGAACAAATAATAATTTCGATCCCGCGATTATTCTTGACCGTGAACGACCTTGCCTGACGATTCATGTTCGGAACGGGCAGGATAACCTCCGTGAGGGGAGTTATCGCCCAGGTAACTAAGAGCGAAGCTCGACTGCCAGGTATTGGCGCGACTGTGAAGTGGCGGTCTTCCTCGCAGGTAAATGGGCGTAGATAATAGAATCCCAGGCGTTTGCTCTGACTGACAGTCCAGGGAGGCAGTTCAGCAGCAACGCTGGTGATTCGCCCGAGGTCGAAACGCTCAGCTCCACAGCGCGAGGTAAATCAATGATCTCAACCGTACCGAAGGCAAGCGGGATCATGAAGGTAACCACAGGTAATTCGGCATGAAGGCAATGAGGTAAGATCGTCAGACAAGTCGTTCGCCAAAACACGGCGTAGGTAATCCGGTCGCAATGGAATTCGCGGTGCGGGATCGAACCGACCAAATATGAGAGATAGGTAACGCCAAGATAAGTCGCACACACGTGCCAAAAGAATACGAACGCAAAATCGAACACGAACACCCAAGAGACGAAAAATAAAGGCGCGATACAATAGCATTTACGACACACGAAGCGGCTGGATCGCCAGCGCGAGAGCGAGAGAGATAGCGCGCAAACAAACGCGCGGTCGAGGCCGCGCGCGAAACAAAGTGAACTCTCCGAGCGACGACGCGAAGGCAAAACGAAATTAACAGAAACATGTGCGTCGCTCGCGAGAGTTTTCGCCAAATAAAATTCAATAAAATAATTCATCAAAACCCGACCCGTTCCGTATAGCATAAGGCAAAAGTTACAGCGAAAGAAATAGATAGAAATTAGAAAGAAGAAGAAGACAATGCGAAAAATCGAGTGAGACCAAAATCATTAATATTGTCCGCTGAATTGCTCGGCCACACAAAATGGGAACCGGTCGAGGAGCAATGGCCAATAATGCCCGCAAAGGCTCACTCGTCCTGATTCCCCGCAAACAATAAAATTGATCCACGCTCCGGAACAACCGCCAATTTTTTCGTTGTTCCGGAGACCTTACTAAAACTACAAAAGAAGGGCGAACAATTCAAGCGGACAAAACGAGAAAACGGAACGGACTCACCGAGAGACGTGTAGGCGGCAGGCAAGCGAAATTCCCCACATCGCAGGAGATGGCAACGAAATTTAGGCAGATGAAAAAGAGGCAACTAAGGTAGGTAATGCGACAAGGCAGCGAAGGTAGTCCAAGAGAATTAGCACTTGTCTCCTCGGGAAGGCACTCGACGTAGACTGATTTGCGATCGCTCGCAAATCGATCGTCTTCCCGAAAATCTTCGCGCTCCCCCCACCACGCCAAGTCCCTCGCGAGGCAGCGCTAGCTCGCCCTATAGGCGAGGCTAGCCGAGACGGCGCCGCGCGGTGTTTCGCGGTAAATTCGAATTGAGCGTACCGCAGATTGATCAGATCCGAGGCACGCTGCAATTCGAGAAATCCTCCGGCTTCTCCACCTCCACTCTCCCGCTCGGCACTCGCACCCGGCACCTACTCAGCCGTATCTCGGGCACCTACCTCTTGGGGATCCAGGCGATGAACGGACGGGGTGAAGGGGAGGCCTCCCTCGCCACCCGCGGATCAGGTGGGCGGCGGTGGGCCCACGCGCCACCAGGCAAACAGCACCTTCACCCCTGGCTAGCCCCAGATCCCACCTAAATTGAGGCGCCGGTTTGACGCGGACGGCGGTACCCGAGAACGAGGCCGTGGACGGTGCAGCTACTCGGCTGCTACGGCGAGGAGGTCACGGGGGGCGTTCAAGATGGCCACAGATCCAGCGTGAACCTCCGACCGTCCACGAGCGAGCCACGATGATCTTGGCTCCAATGCCATGTGGGAGCGAAACTTTGCGGGGAGAATCAAGGGGAGAACCGAGGTAAAAGGCAATGCTACCCCGCGGAAAACGAGAGCGGGGGAGGAAAGGCAAAGATGCGAAATATTAAAGGCAGTAAATTAAGGGAATTTCCGATTAGCCGCCACACGTCACCCGGTAGGTAATTTCATAATAACATAATCATTAATCGCTCTCCGCTTCGCGACTTAAGCTAACAGGTGCTCGATTCTCGCCA
The DNA here is from genome assembly GCA_037043255.1 of Diadegma fenestrale. Taxonomy (NCBI): domain Eukaryota; kingdom Metazoa; phylum Arthropoda; class Insecta; order Hymenoptera; family Ichneumonidae; genus Diadegma; species Diadegma fenestrale. Next base: position 571,015 of record CM073319.1, on the reverse strand, counting down.
ATACTTAAATCTAAAAGTAAAATAAAATAAAACAAAAGGCTTAATATTTACGAAAGATGAGTCTCCGCCAGCGCACTCCCCGAGGAATCGACAAGCGACGGCCAAAAACAGGACCGTAAACCCGGTCCACTGGTCGACACCCATTCGTGCGAGTGGCGGGACAAAATGTCACGTCACAACCTAAACATCGAAAACCATGAAGCCGTCGACCTAGACATCGAAAACCATGGAGAAATATACCTAGACGTCGAAAACCATGAAGCCGTCGACCTAGACATCGAAAACCATGGAGCCATGAACCTAGCGATCAAAAACCATGGAGAAACATACCTAGACATAAAAAACCATGGAGCCGTGTACCTTGACAACGAAAACCATGGAGCCGTCGACCTAGACATCGAAAACCATGAAGAAATATACCTAGGCATCGAAAACCATGGAGAAATATACAGAGACAACGAAAACCATGGAGAAATATACCCAGACAACAAAAACCATACCTACACATCGAAAACCATGGAGAAATATACCTAGACAACAAAGACCATGGAGCCGTGGACCTAGACACCGAAAACCATGGAGCCGACGACCTAGACATCGAAAACCATGGAGAAATATACCTAGACATCAAAAACCATGGAGCCGTGGACCTAGACACCGAAAACCATGGAGCCGACGACCTAGACATCGAAAACTATGGAGAAACATTCCTAGGCATCGAAAACCATGGAGAAATATACTTAGACATCGAAAACCATGGAGAAATATACAGAGACAACGAAAACCATGGAGAAATATACCTACACATCGAAAACCATCGAGAAATATACCTAGACATCAGAAACCATGGAGCCGTGTACCTTGACAACGAAAACCATGGTAGCTAGACAACGAAAACCATGGTAGCTAAACAACGAAAACCATACGGAAAGAGAGGCCCGATATAGTCTGTCTCTCTCGCTCAGTGGCGCGCAAAGAGTGGGGATACCACGTTTAGCGGGGCGGGTGACGTCACGGGCCGAAAATGTCCACCAGGCACGTAAGGGCGTATATCCAAGCGCCTGCGCACATAACTTACGCCTTTCTGACTCTAAGAAACAGAAGGGATCCCAAACCTCGCGTCCAAAATCTTCAATGTTAGATTTCTCTGGATTGGCTGAACGGATTTTGTTCTACCAAGAACCATTCGAAAGATAAAAAATCATAGAAAATTCAAATCTAATATGAGATTTTTCCCTCAACCCGTTCTCCTGTGAGAACGATTTAAAGTTTCTGTGACGTCATAAAATGCCTATTTTACTGTATATAAGAGTACGGCCGGCTCGCGCGCTACGCTTTTCTTTTAAACTTGGCGTCGAGCCGCTGCCGCGACTCTTGATAAAATTGTGGGCTTAGGATTAAAGCAATGGTTGTAAAGCATATTCATTCCTGAAGCATATTTCCCTGTCACTGGAGCATGTCGTTAATGCCAACTGCAAATTAGCATTAGTGATGTTATGGCGAGCTGTCGAAGCTTTTAGCACATTATTCATCACAAAGTCGGCAAAAAATGTCAACCCGTTCCAGCTATCTCTCTCACACTCGCGTCAATATGGGCCGTCGAAGTATACAGGATTGCTAGCGGAATTCGAGGTTATGATTTTCTAATTTTGACCAGCTGACTTTCGAATGTTTTTATATTTATCACCGCAAAATTGAACGACACATGTATGAAGATGTATTCGTGAACTGGCAACCAACAGGTTTTCCTTAAACGGGAACAGCTGGATATGTCGTCAGTCACGACCAATCAGAAATACGATGGCCACACGGGCCCTTGCTCTCTTTCGTATACATACATGCACGCACACTTCGATCGGTGCATAATTTTGCCCGTGCAAAGTTTTTTCTCAGCAATTACGGCATCAATCGGGTTGATTTATGGCTCCATCAAGGGGGGATAACGTAATTAGTCTTCAGTTCAAATTTCAGATCATGAAATTACCCCTGGGCTTCGTCATTCAAGAAAGTGTCCACCCCCACCGGCGAAATCGCTTTTCTTAGAGATAATATACTCGAGTGAGTCTCGGGCCAGCAGACGACACTGTCAAATGTACTTGTCCCGAGACTCTGCCGAGTCTCTTGATAATCGTCGAATCCAATTCAGCAAAAACGAAGAAAATCATTGCAATAGAGCCAAGAATTAACACTTCTGGAAAAGAAAAAGTTGGTGTTGGGCAAACATTTCAAGTCCTTGAATGATACACTTTACCTCTCGATAAAACAATTAATATGAAAATTGAAATGCAAAAACTCGGCGACACAATAGACTTGGTTAAAAAGGGAGAAACAAATGCTATTTATCCAGTAACAGATAACCAAACAAAACGGGCTTGAGCGCCAGCTGGTTTAACGGTCCAGCAACCGTTACAAGCAGAAAGAGAAAAAAATAACGAGTAATTATCGGGACTAACCCGCGGAGGGCAAGGGACCCGTTAACCCCGGGGACAGAGGGTCTCTGAATACGTTGGCGTCTATTTTAGACCCGTGACGACCACGGGGAAAACGAGCACAAGGGGACTGACTCGAAAAGGGGCTTTTTAGCCCAAAAATCCAGTAAACAAAATATCGACACGCGAAACCACAACGCTCAGTGACTCAGAAACGGGGAATTGGGTATCGAACTGGGCAAGAGGGGAAATGGCCGCGGCGAGCACGTGTTGCCAAGTCGCAAGCCACGACATAACCAGCAAAAGACTTACTTATTAGTCCTGGTCCAAAAAGGAGCCAGACCTCGCCGAGGTAATCCACAAGTCCAATGGAAAAGCCGGGTCGAATCCACAATTAACGGCCAAGCTTCAAATCCAAAAAGGGCACATTAAAAAAGGACAATCCAAAAATTTACTTAGTGCGTGATGCTTGCGTTATCGCGCCGAGAGTGGAAGTGAGGAATCTCGGGATCCTCGTGAGCGCCTTGCCGGACCACGAGGTCCGGTTCGAGGCTACGCGAGGCTCCCGAATTCCTCGGCCAATTATAATTCGTTATTTCTCGACTGGGGCTCGCTGATTGGGCGTTCGCATTATCGAGCTTCGATATCCCGCGATCCCAGCGAGAGGATGGCACTGACAGTCTGTCAGCCGCTGTCAGCTGGCGCCAGGCTGTCTCGAGGACTTGGGATATCGAAGCTCGTGGGCAACATGATCGCGACTGAATTGTCCTACGCAACTCCTGCGTCTCCGACAATGATGATGACGTTGTTTTCTGCTGTCTCGACGCCGCGGGACCAACCTGTACCGTTGATCCGGAAGACTCCGTCCGGAATCGAAGTCGATGAAGTATTTGACGAGCCCCGCGACTTGACAGATCGCCGGAGACCTTGCCGCCTCCTCTGGACCGGGCTCTCCTGAGCTTCTCGGGGACAAAAGGGCAAAACGGGGAGGAAATCGGGGCTAGCGGGGGAGGGGGGATTTTCTCTGAAATAAAAAGAGATTACGCGTCGGTGAGCGTTGCAGTGACTCCCACTCCGACGGAAATATGCTCTATTACAAATTCACAACGTTACAAAACATAAGAGATAAGAGTATAGGAAAACATATTCATTTTCAAGTTATGGCTAAGGCGCAACTTTTTGATATTTGACGTTCTTTTTTAACTTTGATAAAAATTTTACCAGAGATTTCATCGTTTTTTGTAAATCTAATTTTTCTCAGAGGAATTATATCAAAAGGTGTCCTTCGTCGGACGAGAAATCAACATTGAAATCTTCTGCTAAAATCAGTGGCGACGTATGATAGTTTTCACATATTTCTTCTGAGCCTCACTGACCGTAATTCAGTGGTCAAGAGTCGCGGCAGCGGCTCGACATCAAGTTTAAAAGAAAAGCGTAGCGCGCGAGCCGGCCGTACTTTTATGTATAGTAAAATAGGCGTTTTATGACGTCACAGAAACTTAAAATCGTTTTGACAGGAAAACGGGTTGAGAGAAAAATCTCATATTAGACTCGAATTTTCTATGATTTTTTATCTTTCGATTGGTTCTTGGTTGAAGGAAATCCATTGAGCCAATCCAGAGAAATCTAATATTGAAGATTTTGGACACGCGATTTCAACCGCATTCTGTTTCTCACAATTTTTGGAGTCAGAAAGGCGTAAGTTGTCTGCGCAGGCGCTTGGACATACGCCCTTACGTGTCTGATGGACATTTTCGGCCCGTGACGTCACCCGCTCCGCTGAACGTGGTATCCCCACTCTTCGCGTGCCACTGAGCGAGAGAGATAGACTATATCGGGCCTCTCTTTCCGTATGGTTTTCGTTGTTTAGCTACCATGGTTTTCGTTGTCTAGCTACCATGGTTTTCGTTGTCGAGGTACACGGCTCCATGGTTTTTGTTGTCTAGGTATATTTCTCCATGGTTTTCGATGTGTAGGTATATTTTTCCATGGTTTTCGTTCTCTCTGTTGTGACGTTGTCACTTTTTTGAGTACCGTGGCCAGCTGTCGAACCGCGGCGAGAGCTACCGGATCCCAGCCTGGGACCGGCCTTTTCTTTTTTATTTTGATTCCAGCCCCCCTGAGAACGAGGAGGACCGAACGAGACCGACGAACCCGAAGAGAACATCAAGAATTCTCCCAAATATCTCCGCGAACGCGGGCGAGCGACTCACCAATCGAGCGAACATAACCTTCGCTCCAAATTCGCGTTTTTTGACCCACTTACGAACTTTTCCCTCCCTCCCCCGCGTGTCGATATTTCGTTTCCCCCCTCAGCCCCCTAGCCACGCACTCACTCGATTTCCGCGGCAAGCGTCGAGTCGCGGAAACCGTGTCACCCATCGTTCCTCCGACAAAGGCTTGTCCGTCGAGTCGGAGGAAACTCAACGGGTTCCGCGGCGTCGAGACGTATTTTCGACGATAACAACGCGACTTTGCCACGGCTGTTTTGACAGCCGTGGGCGCCGCCATCTTGATTTGAGCCTCGGTCTCGCGAGGCAGACAGCGTGGCGCCAGCGCCCGGTCGCGAGGCCAGCGTCAGTGCCACCTGTGTGTGATCTCGCGAGGCCGGCGCTCAATAACGGATCGATAATCAGCCGGCTCTAAAGCCGCGTTCTGATTGGCTATCGAGACTTCGCGAAGCTTCGAGAGCGTCCCGAGGAGCTCGAGGAGACGCTGAAGTTCTCTCTCTTCCGCTTCGGACTCGACACGGGCAAAACACGTGTCCCGTTTTTTCGTGCTTTTTCTGGAGTTTTTCTTGTGTTAAATTAATAATTAAAATCATTACGACGACCCGGCTTCACGAAGGACCACTCTCCGGACATTCTTGGATTACGTCGGCACCGAATTCTCCGATTTTCCTCTCAGAAATCGAGAAAACAGGTGAGTCCTTCGATTCTTGCCGGGCGCGCGACGCCATCTTTCCCTTGTCGGTTGACTCTTCCCAAATACCCAATTTTTCGTTTTCGTGTGCTTTCTCGAACTTTTCGTTTGAGAAAGATATTATTTCGTCGGTCAGTCGACGCGACGAGTGTTGTGCCATCGAGTTTGCCCCTGTCGATTATTCGTGAAGCCATTTTTGCCCCTTTTTGCCCGTCATTCCCTCCCGTGATTTTTCGAGTCAGTGTTTCGCGTTTTCGAGCCCCGTCGCGATATTTTCTTGCATATTTTTTTGACTCCCATCGTCGATCACCCACCTCGTGTCCCCTTTTTCGTCATTTGTAGCCCCGTTTTCGTGTTTTTCGCGTGTGAAGCGAGTGAGATTTCGCTCGATTCATTCAATCGGGTTCCGCCGACGCGGCCCGGTTCGAGCGTCCGCGTGGTTCGTTCGATCGCGTGGCTCGCTCGCGCGTCGTTCCCCTTTTTGTCACTGGTATTGTAAGACGCCTGAGTTTCAGGGACCCTCTGTCCTTGCGTTTAAGTTTTTCTTGATTCTGCCTGAGCCAGTCCAATTCATTTTCATTAATACAACTCATTTATTATTGTTTTCGTTCAATTTTTGGCCATTTTTTGTAACGGTTGCTGGACCGATTTAACCAGCTGGCGCCCCTTATTTTTCTCGTACAAATTCCCTCTTTTTATTGTATCCAATCCATTAAATAAATCCGAAATTTGTTGTTACCATTTTAATTCATTTTTCGCCTTGGTTATTTATTTTTCTCCCATCATTTCTCTAGCGATTGTGAAGAACCCGTCACACTGTATATTTCTCTATGGTTTTCGATGCCTAGGTCGACGGCTCCATGGTTTTCGTTGTCAAGGTACACGGCTCCATGGTTTTTGATGTCTAGGTATATTTCTCCATGGTTTTTGATCGCTAGGTCCATGGCTCCATGGTTTTCGATGTTTAGGTCGACGGCTTCATGGTTTTCGACGTCTAAGGTATATTTCTCTATGGTTTTTGATGTCTAGGTCGACGGCTTCATGGTTTTCGATGTCTAGGTATATTTCTTCATGGTTTTTGATGTCTAGGTATATTTCTCCATGGTTTTAGTTGTCTCTGTATATTTCTCCATGGTTTTCGATGCCTAGGTATATTTCTCCATGGTTTTCGGTGTCTAGGTCCGCGGCTCCATGGTTTTCGATGTCTAGGTATATTTCTCCATGGTTTTCGATGCTTAGGTGTATTTCTTCATGGTTTTCGATGTCTAGGTATATTTATTCATGGTTTTTGCTGTCTAGGTATATTTCTTCATGGTTTTCGTTGTCTCTGTATATTTCTCCATGGTTTTCGATTCCTAGGTATATTTCTCCATGGATTTCGATGCCCAGGTCCACGGCTCCATGGTTTTTGATGGCTAGGTATATTTTTCCATGGTTCTCGATGTCTAGGTCCACGGCTCCATGGTTTTTGATGTCTAGGTATATTTCTCCATGGTTTCCGATTGTTAAGTCCATGGCTCCATGGTTTTTGATGTCTGGGTATATTTTCCCATGGTTTTCGATGCCTAGGTCCACGGCTCCATGGTTTTCGATGCCTAGGTATATTTCCCCATGGTTTTCGATGCCTAGGTCCACGGCTCCATGGTTTTTGATGGCTACGTTGTAACGTGGTAGATTTTATAAAGACAGTATTTCCGTCGAGGTGGGAGTCACCGACGCATAATTAACGTTCGATTTCAGAAAAATTTTCCCTCCTCCCCCGCTAGCCCCAATTCCCTCCCCCTTTTGCCCTTCTAGACGCGGAGAGGCTCAGGAGAGCCGATCCAGCGGAGGCGGCGAGGTCTCCGGCGATCTGTCAAGTTGCAGGGCTCGTGAAATACTCCATCGACTTCGATTCCGGACGAAGTCTTCCGGATCGACAGTACAAGAGAGCCCTGCGGCGTCGAGGCAGCAACAATAACGTCGTCGTCATCGTCGGAGACGCAGGAGTCACGTAGGACAATTCGGTCCGTCGAACGACTCCTGCTGACTCGCCGTCTCACAAGAGATTCGAATCTGCCGGGCGAGACCATCTTGCCCGCGAAGAACTCGGGAGCCAGCGTAGCCTCGAACCGGGCCTCGTGGCCCGGCAAGGCGCTCGCGAGGATCCCGAGATTCCACACTCTTACTCTCGGCGTGATAACGCGAGCATTACTAAGAAAATTTTGGTTAACCCTTTTTATTGTGCCCCCTGGAGTTTGAATTTATTTCTTCGATCCGACGACTTCTTTGGCAAGCTCCGGCATTCTTTTTTTGGATTGGAACCCGACAAGTAAGTCTTTTGCTTTTTTATCGTGGCTCGCGACTCGGCGACACGTGCTCGCCGCGGCCATTTCCCCCCTTGCCCAGTTCGATACCCGATTCCTCGTTCCTGCGTCACCGAGCGTTGTGGTTTTCCGCGTCGGTAATTTGTCGGATTTTTTTGAGTAAAACGCCCCCTTTTGAGTCAGCCCTTTTGGTACTCGTTTTCTCCGTGGTCGTCCCGGGTATGAATAAGACGCCACAGTATTCAGGGACCCTCTGTCCCCGGGGTGAACGAGTCCCTTGCCCTCCGCGAGTTAGCCCGGATAATTTTTGTAACGGTTGCTGGACCGGAAAACCAGCTGGCACCCAAACCCGGTCTTTTCCTTTTTTCAGTGAAATAAACAGTAATTTTCTTTTCGTTTTAATCCGTCTCGTGTGTCAATTTTATTTCCCTCCCTTTTCCTCATTCCAGGGCGCGTTTTTCTTTTTTTTTTGGTGACAAAACCGTCACAACGTATATTTCTCCATGGTTCTCGATGTCTAGGTCCACGGCTCCATGGTTTTTGATGTTGTGACATCAATTTCGCGGGCCCACGGGATTTTGGCCACGCGATTCCACTCGAAAAGAAATGTAAAATTAGGGCTTGAGATGTCGCCCTAGGATGGGACAGAGGTTGTCGTCGCTCACACGCGCCTGCGTGTGAAATCACCGGTCGAAAAGAGAAGGGCGGTACGAGAGACGAGGACCGCGGTCGAGAAAACCGACACTTCGGAAAATCCATTGAGCCCGATCAGACGGCCAATGATTAACGTCGTCACGGAAAATCGATTGAGCCCGATCAGACGGCCAACGATTAAATAAAGTCAAAAGAATTTCTTGCAATTCAAACAAGGCGAATTGACCATTGGAATAAGGCGAACGAGCCATTATTTGTCAACGAATATTTAACTTAACGCGAATTAAACCGACATTATCGAAATATTGTAATTCATTGTCAAAATTTAATGTAAATCGTCCTGATCGAAGTGAGGGAACGAGTAAAGACGACAACCTCGTAAGTACCTATTTCGTCTTTTCTTTCTTCTTGAAATCTCCCCTCACAATTTCCGTTTCTCTAATTTGGGTCCTCAACCTCCCTCCTTGAGAGTAGAGTCGATAATTGAAATAAATTTTTGAAGTAATGAATGCTAGTTCAATCGAACTAGCTGGCGCCCAACATTTTGTTAAAATTATAAAAAACTAGAGCCCTGGCAGCCACTGACCCAGGCCGCGCCAGGTGAGGGAAAATTTTATTATTGAAAAGAAATAAATCCCGTCTCAATGTCTAGGTATATTTCTCCATGGTTTCCGATCGTTAGGTCCATGTCTCCATGGTTTGTGATGTCTAGGTCTATTTCTTCATGGGTTTCGGTGTCTAGGTCCACGGCTCCATGGTTTTTGATATCTTGGTATATTTCTCCATGGTTTTCGATGTCTAGGGCGAGGGCTCAAATGGTTTGCAATGTTTTCTTTCAGGGCTCGACCAGGGTTCCCGACGGAAGTTCTTGAAGGGATTGATTCAGAGTTTTATCGAGAGGTTTCCAAGCGATCAACCGAGAGTCTTGACGGGGCGCTTTTTTAAAGCGTTGAAAATAGGACCTCAATTGAAGTTTTTATCGGATTAATCAAAAATCTCGCCGGGCCTTTTATGGACGAGATTTCCAAGGGGTCGCGACGGAATTTTTTGAAATGATTGCTTGATAACGACACTTAGGTTTCTTTAAGAGATTGACCACGAGTCTCTTCGTGGTTTTCTTAAGGGATTGAGCAAGGGTCTCGACGAGAGTTTTTTAAGTCTTTGATCATGACTATTGTCGAGATATCTAAAGGAATTTACCAGGGGTGTCGACAGGAGTTTTTGAAGAGATTTATTTTATTTCAAGAATAACCAACCAGAACAAATAATGCCTCCATAATTACAGAACATTGTTGATGAATATCCCGCTTTTCAAAAAGAAGAGAAATCCGTGCAAAAATACTCTTAAAAAGTCAAAAAAGAACGCCAACTTTAAAAGATCGCAACCTCGGTAGAAAAATAATGATTGATTTTTCTCGATATCACTTTAAAATAAAAAACAATTTAGATTTACAAAATTTATTGCATTTTTTCTTCCCTACGAACGATCTTTTGACCTTCTCCAAAATTTTCTCAAAAATTCTCAAGCTCAATCGACAAAAAGAAATGAAATCATTGCAACATAGCCAAGAATTAACCATTTTGAAGAAAAAGAAGTTGGATTGGGAAAAAATGTCAAGTTCTGGAATGATACACTTCGCCTATCGATACAACAAAATGAAAACAAAAAATTTCGTGGTATTGGACCCTAGGATGTACCTAAAACGAACAATGTCTTCGAAGGTCCTGCAAAAAAAAAATGCAAAAATTTGGCGTGCATGGTTAACTAAAAAAGTTCGGCGAAGGGCTATGTCATTGTTATTATTAGAAGTCTCCACATACACGCACGAAGTAGCATTATGGAGTCATGTCATGGAAAATGGACCATCCTCCGAAATTCGAAATGTTCGCTGTTCATTCTGTTTTCTTTCTGCGATGATATTTTCCATTCCTATATTAAGGGAGCTTTCCAGTGTGAAATTTTCAAAAAATCGATTTTTTTTTCTTGCTTTATCGAATAGTATACACTCTTCCGAATATTCCCTGAAATTCTCATGCCGAAATGCAGATTATTTCGGTTACTGTACAGCATTTCTTGGTAGAAGGCAACGGAGCGCTACGGCTGCCGCGTCGGCCGTCTGCCCGTGCGACCGTTGTTTCTATTGTCTCGTTCCTACCTGCTCGTGTCCCTTCCAACGTGAGTCCGGTTCGTCTTTCAGTTCAGTTTCGACATTCAAAATGGATAGATCTACGAAAAAGAAATGTGCGTGGCAGGATAGAAAAGGCTCGAGAAGCGGACATCCGCGAAATGAACGAAAAAGATCCGCGGGTTTCAAGGGAACAAATCGACACGATATCGAAACGGATCTAACGTTTGCGAGCACTTCGGCAGCAAAAATCTTGAAAAAGAGTCCAGATTCCAGAGTCCAGATTTTATCACGAAAGCTCAACTGATGAAAATCCTCAGCATGAGTATTGCCCTCCGGGAGAAGATTCGTGGTGCGAATGGCGCAAAGCCGAGGCAAGAGGAGAGGAGTACACCCATCCACCAGCACTCGACGAAGACGTACAACAAGTTTTAAAACCGATTTACGATGATCTAACAACGGAGGATCTCTTAGAACGATGTACGGGCGCGAACACTCAAAACAATAACGAGAGCTTCAATCACTGTGTGTGGCAAATAGCCCCAAAGCACGTATTCTGCGGCAAGCAGATAGTAGAAATCGCTACACAGTGTGCTGTGTGCACCTTCAATGAAGGTTACGACCCAATTTTAAAAATTTTGGAGACGATGGGATGCACGATAGGGCCGAGCGCCGCAGATTTCGCCGCTAAGTACAAGAATGCGCGCATTACCCAAGCAAACCGCCGGGCGTCCCTGGATAGCAAAGAGGCGAGGACAGCTCGTCGGACTGAACAATCCATTGAGGACGATCTTTTCGAAGAAGCAGAAGGGATATTGTATGGACCTGGCATCGCTAATTGACCGTAAGTAAACTATTTACCTAAAATTTCCTCACTTGAAACTTTGAACGCGTTTTTCTCGAAATAGCATTTTTCAAAACGGAGTCCAACTTGGAGGACAGAGTTTTAAAGCTGTCGAGTTGAATTTTTACACAATATTCTTAACGTCATTGTTTATCGTGCTATGGAAGCTTTGTTTTTTTTTGACATCTTCCTATTTTTTTTGTAAAAAAAACTGCCAAAAAAAATGCTAAAATCGATACTTTTGGTTCAAAACGGCGCTATTTTTGCAAAAAAAAAAAAAAAAAGCCTCCATAGCACGAAAGCCAATTATATACCGATCAATAATCTTTTTGTTTTTTTTGTTTCAGACCAAAATTGTGACCCCCAACGTGGACACCACATCCAAGTGCATTTTCTGCAACAATTGTTTCATCATTTTTATAGATATTAATTAATAAATAAATCGATCTTTAAAAAATTGTTTTGTATTCTTTAATACCCAATTAATATACCAAAAAAAACCAGACCGATTAGATTATTTTTTCTTTAAAAAAAAAAATCGCGAAAAACAGCGATTTTTCGCGCTGTCACACTGGAAAGCTTCCTTAACCGAAAATCTCTCCTCTTTGCGTAATTAATAATCATTTTTAAAAGTCTGGAGAGCCAGGTGAAACGAAACTTTCAAAAATTTTCATTTCATAAAGGGCTGCGGCTACTCATCTGGCCATTTCGTACACCAAAGCATGTTAGAACGAATAAGCAACTCTTGCTTGTCCGTATAAACGCGTTGTGTAAAGCGCAAATCATTGGATAAAGCGTACCCGGACGAATATTATTTATCCGACTACCCGGACGGCTAGACACTTCAATCATGAAGTCTGATAAATATTTTTTATGTTGCCGGAATTTGAATAAAGAAGATTTTGATTTTTGAGATGAAAAACAAATGAAAATTCTATTTTAGGCAGTTTTTTAGTTTTGTCCGCGTCTCCCTTACATTGATTCTTTATCTTCCCGGGCTTTTTCACTTAACCATGCACGCCAAATTTTTGCATTTTTTTTGCAGAACCTTCGAAAAAATTGTTCGTTTTAGGTACATCCTAAGTCCAATACCACGAAATTTTTTGTTTTCATTTTGTTGTATCGATAGGCGAAGTGTATCATTCCAGAACTTGACATTTTTTCCCAATCCAACTTCTTTTTCTTCAAAATGGTTAATTCTTGGCTATGTTGCAATGATTTCATTTTTTTTTTGTCGATTGAGCTTGAGAATTTTTGAGAAAATTTTGGAGAAGGTCAAAAGATCGTTCGTAGGGAAGAAAAAATGCAATAAATTTTGTAAATCTAAATTGTTTTTTATTTTAAAGTGATATCAAGGAAAATGAATTATTATTTTTCTACTGAGGTTGCGATCTTTAAAAGTTGGGGTTCTTTTTTCACTTTTCAAGAGTTTTCTATACAGAAATCGAATGATATTTACAACAGTATTATCCGGTGAAATACAAACAACTATCATTATAATGTTCGTTCCATCGTCCAAACCGCAGTTTGCAGCACATATGTCACCAATTGATGATTGACCAACATCGATTTCTCTGATATTTCTCAATAAAATATCCATGCTCGAAGTATAAGTAACTTGGCGTCGAGCCGCTGCCGCGTCTCTTGATTAGAGATACCAGATACCATTCGACTTGTTATAAGTTGCCTTTCCTGCTGATCTAACATCTTCACGGCAAAATTTGGGAATGCAGTCAAAATTCGGGACGTCAACATTGTTATCATCATTTGTCCAGGTTTCCGATAAGAACAAAATATTGCTTGATTTACAAACTGAATCGTTCTTGTCGGACGCATGTTTTCTCAGACTTTGGCGATTAAAAGTGACCATGGGTAATTTCTTTTTTTTATTCATGAAATCATCCTATTGTTACTAATCTGTTCAACGACAATCGGCAAAGTCCATCTTGTAAAGATATTATCGACGAATCATTTCTTCGACAATGATAACATCTATTGTCATTGTATTTTGATACAATGTACAGTCCTTTGATATTGGTAACTCGCGACAGAGCAACCTATAGTAATGGCAGAGGATGCGTCCTTTGATATTCATAAACAAATTCATCAAATGTTCCACCCTGAGATTTATAGATCCAACACTACGTAGTAGGCAATGCGAGAAAGAGAGAAACAAAATGTGCGTGCGCACCGCTCTCTCTTGCTCCCGCTGAGCTCAAGACTTGATGTAAGAGTGGGGACGACGGTACTATTCAGGGGTTTCTTTTTTTTGTGCCGTGTTTTTCTGGAACTCTTCCCTTTTTCTCGTTAATTGATTTTCAGCCATCAATGGAATACTTGTCCTTTTATGGATATTAAGAATTTTTAGTGCTGAGCGAGAATCATCAATTTTTTTTACCGTTTTTACATTCATTGTATTTTTTTCAATTGTATCGATTTTTTTTTGGGGTTTTTCTCCATTTTTTACGAGCCATTTTTTCCGAGGGTTTTTTTCTATTCTTCATTTTATTTCAATTCTTTGTTAGGGGGGTTGGATTTGTCTGTGAAAACAATTGGAAACGGGGGTCACGAACAAATTGACTTGTCCAGGCTTTTTTCCCCGGGAGGGGATTTTTGACTAGGATATAACTTCTTTTTTCTGATCGAAAGTCTCCAATTTTTTCAGTCCGGTGGGAAGTGTACTAAAAGTGTACTCTGTGGAGCTCATTTTAAGACAAGAATCATGTCTCTATCTCGATTTTTCACCGAGATATGATTTTTTGCCCATTTCGATGATTTTTGCTCGAAAATGACGATTTTTCATCAATTTTCAAACGAAAATCGCTCTTCGCCGAGCAACGACAGTGAAATCATGTTTTTTTTTCCGGCCACATGGTTTGCTGAGCTAAAAGGATACGTAACCCGTGCCATAATCTTAATTTTTCTCGAGAATGGTATTTTTGCATTTTCACCATCAGCTTAGGAAAAAAACGACATTTTTATATGACTTGAGAGGGAAGATTTTATTGAGTTGGCTTTATGGGAATAAATTGCTGATTTTTTTCCAAGAAATGTACTCTGTGGAGCTTGATTTAAGCCCAAAGTCATGTCTCTATCTCAATTTTGCACCGAGATATGATTTTCTGCCCATTACCATGATTTTTGCTTGAAAATGACGATTTTTCGACAATTTTCAAACGAAAATCGCTCTTCTCCGAGTAAAAATCGTATAAATTATGACTTTTTTCCAGCTGTTGTGTTTGATACGCTGAAAAGGAGAGAAAACACGCGCCAAAGTCTCAATTTACCGCGTGAATGTAATTTTCGATTTTCGACCTTGAGTTGGAAAAAATCAAAGTTTTAACATGAATTTGTCGCGAAGAATTTTTATTCTTGGGTCCATGCGAATGAAATGCTGATTTTTTTCCTTCAAATATACTCTGTGGAGCTCAATTTAAGCCCAGAGTCATGTCTCCATCTCAATTTTCCACCGAGATATGATTATTTTGCCCATTATCATGATTTTTGCTAGAAAAAATGACGATTTTTCATCAATTTTCAAACGAAAATGGCTCTGCTCCGAGTAAAAATGGTATAAATGATGTTTTTTTTTCAAGCTACATAGTTTGTTGAGCTGAAAGGAAACGTAAACGCGTGCCATGATCTTAATTTTTCTCGAGAATGGTATTTTTGCATATATATATATCGCTCCATAATATTTGGTTTTGTAATGTTTTTAATAAATTATGAGCACCATATTTTCGTGTACTATCAGTTATTTAAGTACTTCTAATTAATATTATAAATTTGGTGTACAGGCATCGAGAGACGTGCTCACGATGGAGGTTTGGCGAAGTCTGACATGGCGGACCCATTCCGAGAATATCACGTCTCGCTTAAAGGCGCTGATGGCACTACTGATCATTAAGGCTTACATACATTATACTCCCTCACACTTGAGATTGCATATCACACTCGTTCTGAAACGAAACAGTCTTGTAACTTTTTGTGTTTATGAGATTTAAATCTCTAATTTACAATTCGTACTCTTCAAATCTAAAATTTTTCTAGGTTTCGGAACGCGCGTTGAACGCCGTAATTCTTGGATCGGATTTGTTTTTACCACTGACAATTTTTGTGCCGACTCCTTGACAGATTTACTGGGAGTCATTTCACGCAATTTAAAATCGCTCACAGGCGATGAAATCGCTGTATCATCTCCATTGCTTTTCGCGATTACAATTTCGCTTTCAGGCGCAATATTTATCATACATTCATCCATGCGTACATCACATTTCTTAATTTGATCAGTATGTCTTTTCCAGACGCGATTATCGTCGGTAGTTACGTTGTACGTGACAGGTGTGATTTGTTCGCGAATTAATGATTTTCTCCACGAATTTGGATTTGTACTATATTCCTTAAACATGACTGACTCTTGCTCCTTGAAATTAACTTGTCTGTTACCATTAAAGTGTTTCTGTTAACTAGCTTGTTTTCGCGTGGTTGCATCACGCATCGTCGGCCTTAATAAATCTAGCTTAGTTCTAAATTTTCGTCCCATTTGGAGTTCAGCGGGACTTCAAGCCGTAGTACAATGAGGGGTCGCACGATAGTACAATGAGAATTTACAAAGGGCTCCGTGCCTTGAGTTTCCAGCTTTGATTAATAATTTGAACTTATTTTTGAAAGTTCGGACTGCATTTTCTGTGGCTCCATTGGATGCCAGATGATAAGGCACAGTGCGCGTGTGCGCTACTCCGTACGACTCAAGGAAAGAGCTAAATTCTTTTGAACAAAAGCTTGGACCGTTGTCCGTTACAATTTTCAGTGGAATTCCCCATGTACAGAAATATTCTTTCAAAATTTTGATTGTAGTCTTGCTGGTGATATCATTCAATTCTTTGACTTCCAACCACTTCGAGAACGCGTCAATAATCACAATATACTGTAACGGTACGAAATCTACTCAAAGACGCTTCGCGTTACGCGTCGGTTCGAGCTTCGATAAAAAGGAGCAGGTGTGAAGAAAAAACGAGAGTTTTATTTAAATTTCAACAAATAAAAGCACTTTATTCAAAATTCACGTGTTATTTTACACATTAACGAGTGTTCTTTTTATTTTGCATGTATTTTCTTTATCGCAATCGAACCGAAAAAATTAAACGAATTTTTTGACATAAAAATCTCGATGGAAATTTATTTGGTCATTTTACCGCTTACGTGGTAATTTATGGTAATTTGTGGTAATTTGTCCTTTTCTTTATTTTCTTTGAAATTTGAGTAAGATTCGTTGATTCTATACAATATCAAGTTGTGTTTTTAATCTAGACTCATTTTTCGATGACTAATTACTAGGGTGCTTTTTTTTTTGGCGACATTTTTTTTTTTCACTCCCATCTCGCATTTTTGTGGGGAATACCTTAAAAAAAATTCCCTGAAAATTTGAGCCCTTAATATTAATTTTAAGTACTCGCCCAAGGCGTCCAATGATTTCCCCTTTAAAATACACGTAAAGTTCGATTTTTCTTCTTAAAAGTTCTACAGATCAGAGGCATTTAAAGGTACGATCTTGGTCGACGAACCGATTTATTCATAATTGAATGCTCTACAAAAGTGTCCATTGTGACGTGATTGTAACTCGAACTGGCGAGGTCGTACGGGTCACTAAACCCAATTTTTTCATGAAATTCTCGTTTTTTCACCTCTATCTCGTAAATGACGAGAGCTACAGAAAAAATAGGAATGACAAACTTGGCGGAAATTCAATTTTCTACAAAAAAGTATTGAAGCACCAAATCGCTAACATCGATGTTTCTTGAGATATTGGGCTTTTAAGTTGAGGTAGTATGGAATTTTCATGGATTATTGAGCTAAACTGTATAAGTTGTTAATTTATTATTCTTTATTGTCATTTAAATCATCAAATATTTATTCGTTAAGTTGCAAATGATTGGAAAGTTGAATAATTGATGGTTGTGAAACTGAAATTCGAGGAAAAAACACATTTTCAAAGTGCTTAAAATTATTTTTTTCACTTTTCACGAATTTTTCAATTGATTTTCTCCCGATTCTTCTAATTTACTTACCAGTAATTGAATACCTATGAATTTCTAGTTAAAAATATGTTGTAAATTTACAAAATTTTCAACTAGAAATTTACAAATTTTACAAAATTTTTGTAAATTTACAACATATTTGTAACTAGAAATGTATAGGTATTCAATTGATGGTAAGTAAATTAGAATAATCAGGGGAAAATCAATCGAAAAATTCGTGAAAAGTAAAAAAAACAATTTTGGGCACTTTGAAAATGTGTTTTTTTCTCGAATTCCAGTTTCAAAACGTTCAGTTATTCAACTTTTCAATCATTTGAAACTTAACAAATAAATATTTGATGATTTGAATGACAATAAAGAATCATAAATTAAAAACTTATACAATTTAGCTCAATAATCCACGAAAATTCCATACTACCTCAACTTAAAAGCCCAATATCTCAAGAAATGTCAATGTTAGCGATTTAGTGCTTGGATACTTTTTTGTAGGAAATTGAATTTCCTTCAAGTTTGTCATTCCTATTTTTCCTGTAGCTCTTGTCATTTACGAGATAGAGATAAAAAAACGAGAATTTCATGAAAAAATTGGGTTTAGTGACCCGTACGACCTCGCCAGTTCGAGTTACAATTACGTCACAATGGACACTTTTGTAGAGCATTCAATTATGAATAAATCGGTTCGTCGACCAAGATCGTACCTTTAAATGCCTCTGATCTGTAGAACTTTTAAGAAGAAAAATCGAACTTTACGTGTATTTTAAAGGGGAAATCATTGGACGCCTTGGGCGAGTACTTAAAATTAATATTAAGGGCTCAAATTTTCAGGGAATTTTCTTTAAGGTATTCCCTATAAAAATGCGAGATGGGAGTGAAAAAAAAAAAATGTCGCCAAAAAAAAAGCACCCTACTAATTACGTTTATCGAACGCGGATAATCTTATTTTACTTTAAAAAGTGCGGCAAAACGCTTGTTTGCCGCGATGCTGATTTCTGATCTATTGCTTCCGCTTTTGTTTTATGATTCGCACGCACGCATGTTTGTTTAACACTGTAATTAATTAATTCAACAATAAAACGCCCTAATTTTGCTTTGCAATTGATTTGGACAATTTTTATTTGTAAACGCACGCTTATTTCGGTTTCACAAATTGGTTTATTGAATTGGACAAGTTTTCGCAGGCTTATTAGCTTTAATTGATTTTGGACAAGTTTTTAATCAGAATTCTGACCAATAAATTTATTTAATAATTTAATTGCGTTGAACTCCCTGACTCCTACAAACGAGAGATTGTGAAGTTGGAGAGAGAATGAAAGGTAAGGATTGGAAATCCCGGTTGCGGGAATTGAACGGAGCCGAACAATTCCGTGGCCGAAATTCCCTTGAGCTTTTTAGGAAATGCACACTGGTTGCGGGAGTCGAACGGAGCCGAACTACTCCGTGGCTGATGCACACGGGGAAAGATTTGTTTTAGGAAATGCACACCGGCTGCGGGAGCCGAACGAAACCGAACTGCTCCGTGGCCGATGCACACAGAAAAGGATTAGGTTTAGGAAATGCACACGGGTTGCGGGAGCCGAATGAAACCGAACTGCTCCGTGGCCGATGCACACAGAAAATGAGGTTAGGAATGCTCACCGGTTGCGGGAGTCGAACGAAACCGAACTACTCCGTGGCCGATGAACAAACGAAAGATTCGGAAAGGTTATGTTTGTCGTTGTAGGAGCGAAGAAAGCTCTGTGCTTACTGTCCAAGATTCTGCTTTGAATTCTTGGAGAAGAATGAGTGCCGAGTGCTGTTCTGCACCGGCTTTTATACTGTCAGAATCCTTTGTTCTCCATTCTAAAAATAATTCGCCGTCTTATTCGCTCGAGTTCTTTGTGGTGGGGCGCTTGCCAAAACATTACTGGAGATTCTTTTCTCCCACTTATTCGTATTTCGCTCGCATTCGTTCATTGTACTCCGCGCTTGCGCAGAGCGTTCGCACAGTCCTCCTTGTCCCCACTTTTCGACGCGCTGTCGAATGAGGCACGCTCAATCCCCACTCTTAGTCACAAATCGGTCACTTTCACCCACTTTGTCCGCTCGCATCTTCGCGAGCCGTGAGATGGTTCGGCTATCGGCCGCTTGGCGCTACCGTAGTCGAGCGACGGACGCCGCACCGGGCGGAGAGTCAGCTGTCGCGTATCCGTGCCGTTACAATACATCTTTCCTTCAATCGGACCGAGAAAATCGAGGTGCAGTCTATGATTTGGCCCGCTTGGCCATTTCCATGAATGTAATTTCGCTCTCGGAGGATTTTCGGACGACTTTAAACACAATTCGCACCTTTTTCCGATACTCTCGATATCCTTGTCTAAATTTGGCCACCATATTGTATATGCTCTTGCAACAGACTTCATTCTTACAATACCATCGTGGATGGAATGAAGTTCATTTAATAATTCCTGTTGCAATGATTGAGGAATCGCGATGTGATAACCCCTTAGAACGCACCCTTGTTCCACGGTTAACTCTCTCTCTCTACTTTTGTAACACTTGAATTTATCGTTAACCTCTTCTGGCCACCCTTTTAGTACGTACTCACGAACTTGACTCAAAATAAGATCCTTGCTTGTCTCCTGATAAACAGTCTCTACATTAATTGAAGACAGTTCCTCCGCAACAAAGTTTTAATACGTATATTCTTTGTCTTCTCCCAGTGTCGCACTGTTTTCTAACGGTACTCGAGATAGGGCATCCGCTCGAACGTTGTCGCTTCCTTTTATGTTTTTTATTTCGAAATCATACGCTGACAGCAACACAGCCTACCTTTGCACTTTATTCGCTACCATTTGAGGGAGACCCTTTTTTGACCCGAATATGTAGACTAGTGGCTTGTGATCAGTTTCGAGTGTGAAACGCCTGCCAAAAATAAATTGATGAAATTTGTTTACCCTGAATATGAGTCCAAGGGCATCTTTGTCCAATTGCGAGTAATTTTTCTCAGCGTTCTTGAGGCGAACGCGATTGGTCTCTCCGACCCGTCAGCGAATACATGCGAGAGGACCGCTCCCACACCAAAAGGCGATGCGTCACAAGAAATCTTGATTGGCAACTGGGGATTATAATGGACCAGCACCTCAGACTCTGCTAAACGCTGTTTCACACTCTGAAATGCCTCATTACACGAATTATTCCATCTCCAATCTACACATTTTTGAAGTAATTCATACAAGGGAGCGACGACTTTCGAATAATTTTCAATAAATTTAGAGTAATAATTAATCATGCCCAAGAAGGCCCTTAATTGAGTCAAATTCTTGGGTATTGGCGCGTCCAATAGCGCTTCAATTTTCTCTTTCGATACGCGAGTTCCATTTCCATCGAGTACGTAACCTAAAAATTTTACGCTATTTTACCCAACTCACATTTCTCTCTTCGAAGAGTCAAACCGCAGTCTTTCAACCTTCTTAAAACTGCCCACACGGAAATAAAGTATATGTATAAATATATTTTTTGATACACTGAAAATAGACGTAACATGTGTTCTAGATATATATTATTTATTTTGGCTATATCTTGAATGTACGCGGTTTATACAGAAAATGTATTGAACATATATTCGCGATATCAAACTTTTCGTCAAAAAATATATTTTCAGCATGTAAAGAAAATATATGTTGCATGCGTTATTATATATATGTTGAAATTATATTGAAATTACATGTAGGATGTTTCCAAATTGCTTAAAAAATATACAAAAAATATATTTTGCATGTATTTGAACTATATTAAAAATATGTTTTTAATATATGTAAACTAAATCTGAAATGAACTCAAAATATAGTCATACCACATTTTAATTATTGATTGCGTCTATTCGAAGTACATTACGAGATAAACTCGAAATATATTTAAAGTCTATTTGACTTCTGTTTGAATTATATTGAAATTATATAGTCCTAATAGTTTCAAATACATACGAAAGTACAGTGACAATAATGGGGAATGTTTGCCACTAGCGGTCGCATACATCGCAAATATACAACCTGCAGATGATGTTATTTATTATTTATTTATTTATACATACTTTCTTGTAAGAGGTGCAGAAACCAAACTATTATCACATAAACGAGAATAAAATACAAAGAGATAACAATGCAGCTAGAAGCAGGATGAACTGAAAAGTGTTCTCAATTTGGAGAGTTCGATTCTTCTGTATGCTCCGCGATGACTCTTGTTTTCTTATGCTGGGAACGAAGCTGGGTCAATTTATTGTTAAGGGCCATGCCTAGGCCAGCCTTGCAAAATGTCCTCTTCCAATGTTTTCGAACAGTATCTGAATAAATATACGACGATTAGATTCGGTTCTGGCCCACGACCCAAGAAAAGTTGAAATACAGGAAATACTCCAAAGAAATAATGAGATTTTTCCATTAATTATGTATCAGAACGTGATTCTGTAAGCTGCATCGAAAATTGAATCTTCATATTAACGAAGTGGCTACACAAATGTGCTTACAGTATAGTGCATCAATAATTTTTGGATCCAATGCTGCATTCGTTGGCTTATCTTCGACTGCATGAATCTTGGAGTGGCCTCCTCTCAAATTACTTCCCAACAGCACTCTTATGGGGAAGAGTGATAACAGTAACGACCTTCCCATCGACGTATAAGATTTGGCGTCTTTAGCTGTCCTCCACTGCTCATTAGTGATAAAAATTTTACTCCCTTTTCGGCCAATTTCTTGCTATCAGAGAGCACAGAGTAAATTAGAAATTATTATTTTAACGGTATGAGGTGGCATGAAAGCTACACTGTTAATCGCATATTGTTCATTAAACTTCAACGTTTAAAAAAAAATTTACTGAACATTCAATACTGGCGTTTTTTTTGCGGATGAATAGAAAACTACGGTGTCTCTTTTTCCCCATCATAATTTTTACAAAAAATTATCCAAGCTGCAAAAATGAAAAGAATCTCGTAAAATATTGTAGTAGTTTGAGTTTAATAAAAGGAATTTTTTTCACAAAAAAAAAAATAAATCTTGATTAATTTATTAAAAATGATGTGACCGGGAAATAACAAAAATCTCCCGTGAGACTATAACTACGACACTATTGTTCGAGACTTTTTTTTATTTTATTGGATCGTATTCGCGAAAGGTGTGCCGCTGGGAAAAAGGAGCCATAGTTCTCAAGCTACAAAAAGGTAACATTAGTAAAAAAAAGAAAAATTGTTACACTTCGACGGTCAATAAAAAATGTAAAATGGACAGTTGCCCTTTTTTCCACCTTATACCCTTCATAATAATTTTTCTACTTAAATTTCCTCGCACGCAGTGGTATGTAAGGCCTCAATAACCGGTTATTCTTACCCCTTCGTCATCGCTCGAGTCGCTGTTGTCTGTTAAATCAGATCGGTCCTTCCTTAATCGCTTTAACTCTCGGTGAATAGCGGTTAAAGCACCAGCAATGGACGTTTTCTCTGGATTAGATCGTAGCAATTTTTATAGTATATTTATAGGATTATAATTGACAAAAAATGTTGTCAAATTAGGTAACTACCCGCATTTCCGGTAGCCCCTTGGAACAACTTCACCTTCGATTTTGTTTTTTCCACGAACGGGGTACATCCTGAAACGGTTGGCGATGCTAATTCATCATTCGACGAATCTTCCTCCGTGAGCGCGTTAGGATCAATCTTTTCGTTTTCAGCAGAACGTTTTTGAGTGGTGAAATTTGCTGGTGTTTCTTTGGATGAGCCCGGATGTGAACGTGACCCAGTATCTTTGCTTGTGTCCGTAGGCTTATTTGCCTGTTTGCTGACGCTGCTACCGAGATCCTCTAGAGTTTCCTGTAAAAAATAATAGTAAACGCAATCAACAACCCTTCCATGTATCTCTAACTTTATGATGATCGATCTTATTTATATCTACAATCAACATTTGTAAGATGAAACGATTTTCAAATATTCAAGAATTTTTTTGTAATTAAAATCATGTAATTAGACATTCTGAATCATTGAATCTTTTCATCAAGAGACTCGGTAGAGTCTCGGGACAAGTACATTTGACAGCTCTGCTGTCGTCTGCTAGCCCGAGACTCGGCCGAGTATATTATCTCTGAATAAAGCAAAATCTGGTGGTGGGGGGAGACATATTTTTAATTACAAAGCACAGGAGTAATGTCAGGATCTGAAAATTGAAACTAAGACTAATGAAATTACTGTCCGTCGATTGAGCCATAAATCATCACGATTGATGCTGTAATTGCTGAGATAAAAGTTTGCACAGGCAAAATCTATGCAATGATCGGAGTGTGCGTGCGTGTATGTATACGACACAGAGAAAGGGCGAACGTCGCTGTCGCGTTTCTGATTGGTCGCGACTGACGACATCGCCCTGTGCTGTCATTTGACAGAAAGGTTTGGTTACGAGCGTTATACGAGTGAAGTCTGGTACGGTGATATCGAAAGTAAGGAATAATCTTTATCGACCCTCGGTTATTCCTCAAATAAGAACGCGATAAAATGAGTTTCGCGAAAAAATAATAAAAACAGAAGACCACAAATTTGTTAAAAATGAGAGCCCAAAGACGACGAGAAACGTTGAACATGATGTTTTAAAATTGTTTTTATTATTAAATCTTAATTATTGTCTAGGTATATTTCTCTATGGTTTTCGCTCTCCAGGTCGACGGCTTCATGGTTTTCGTTATCCAGGTATATTTCTCCATGGGTTTCGTTCTCCAGGTCGATGGCTCCATGGTTTTCGTTGTCAGCGTACATTTCTCCAAGGTTTTCGGTGTCTAGGTCGACGGCTCCATCATTTTCGTTGTCCAGGTATATTTCTCCATGATTTTCCATGTCTAGGTATATTTCTCTATGGTTTTCGCTCTCCAGGTCAACGGCTCCATGGTTCTCGTCATCCAGGTATATTTCTCCATGGGTTTCGCTCTCCAGGTCGATGGCTCCATGGTTTTCGATGTCTAGGTATATTTCTCTATGGTTTTCGCTCTCCAGGTCAACGGCTCCATGGTTCTCGTCATCCAGGTATATTTCTCCATGGGTTTCGCTTTCCAGGTCGATGGCTCCATGGTTTTCGTTGTCGGCGTACATTTCTCCAAGGTTTTCGGTGTCTAGGTCGACGGCTCCATCATTTTCGTTGTCCAGGTATATTTCTCCATGATTTTCGATGTCTAGGTATATTTCTCTATGGTTTTCGCTCTCCAGGTCAACGGCTCCATGGTTCTCGTGATCCAGGTATATTTCTCCATGGGTTTCGCTCTCCAGATCGATGGCTCCATGGTTTTCGATGTCTAGGTATATTTCGCCATGGTTTTCGATGTCTAGGTATGTTTCTCTATGGTTTTCGCTCTCCAGGTCAATAGCTCCATGGTTTTCGTTGTCTAGGTATATTTCTCCAAGGTTTTCGTTCTCCAGGTATATTTCTCCATGATTTTCGATGTCTAGGTATATTTCTCTATGGTTTTCGCTCTCCAGGTCGACGGCGCCATGGTTTTCGTTGTCTAGGTATGATTTTCCATGGTTTTCGCTATCTAGGTCGACGGCTCAATGGTTCGCGATGTCTTTTTCAGGGCTCGACCAGGGGTCCTGATGGAAGTTCTTTAAGGGACTGACTTGAAGGGTTTGATCGTGATGTTTCTCAGGGATCAACCGAGAGTCTTTACGGGAATTTTCAAAAAGGGTTGACAATAGTATCTCAATTGAAGTTTTTATGGAATTAATCAAGAATTTTGCCGGGCCTTTTATAAGGGATCACTCAAGAGTTTGAACGGGATTTTTTAAAGGATTGTTGGGGGTGTCTACGAAAGTTCTTCAAGGGATCGGCTCAAAGTCTTTTCGAGACGCTTTTGAGGGATTGACGAAGAGTCTGGACAGCATTCGTTAAGGGATTGACTAAGAGTCTCACCGAAAATTTGTTGATTGTTACCGTTGTTGAATAAGAGAAAGAAAAAAACGTAAGCAGAATTTCTTTCCCGTCATCAACTTTCATTTTATCTTTGTTTCGGTCGTTTATACCGTTTTTCAAATTATTTTTTTAACGGTTTTTTTCCAATTGGGGAGGAATGAACAATTTTCTCAATTTCTTTCAAGTATTTCCAGAGATCTATTAGATATAATGATAGCAAATATGTGAAAACTCTAGGTTCTGAGAGTGTTCAGAAAAAAGAAATGATATCCGCGGAAAAAATCCCCTCCCGGGGAAAAAAACCCTGGACAAGTACATTTGTTGGTGACCCCCGTTTCCATTTGTCTTTATAGAAAAATCTAACGCCCCTAAACAAAAAACCTCCAATATAATGAAGAATGGAAAGAAGCCCTCGAAAAAAAGTTGATGATTTTCGCTCAGCACCAAAAATTCTGATATCTATAAAAGGACAAGCATTCCATTGATGTCTGAAAATAAATTAACGACACAAAAGAAAAAATCTTCCAAAAAGACACGTCTTAAAATAAAGGAACGCCTAAATACAAAATGGCAAATCGACAGAAAAACTTCATACAAAAAATACAAAACTCAAGTTTGCCATCGTATGTTGAACGGATGAGCGGATGCGCACAGAGTACTTGTCCGGCCCGAAATTTTTTGTATTAACTTGAAATATAAATCACTTTAGGAGGGAACCTCGATTGACTCGAGATTTGCACTAAGCTTTCGCATGTCTTTTCTAAGAAGATTTCTGAGACCAAACAATTACGTTATGTCAAGTTCAAGTAATGTGAGCACTCTAATTCAAAATTTCGGGCTGGACAAGTACCATGTGCGCATCCGTGCAACATGCGATGGCAAACTTTAGTTTTGTATTTTTTGTATGAAGTTTTTTGAGACGTGTTAAATCGTCTTAGGAAAGAACCTTGATTGACTCGAGATTTTCACTGACCTTTCGCGTGTCTTTTCTAAGAAGATTTCTGAGATGAGACCAAAAAATACGTTATATCATATCAAGTTCAACTTATGAGAGCACTTTTAATAAAAAATTTCGGGCCGGACAAGTACTCTGTGCGCATCCGCTCATCCGTTCAACATACGATGGCAAACTTGAGTTTTGTATTTTTTGTATGAAGTTTTTCTGTCGATTTGCCATTTTGTATTTAGGCGTTCCTTTATTTTAAGACGTGTCTTTTTGGAAGATTTTTTCTTTTGTGTCGTTAATTTATTTTCAGACATCAATGGAATGCTTGTCCTTTTATAGATATCAGAATTTTTGGTGCTGAGCGAAAATCATCAACTTTTTTTCGAGGGCTTCTTTCCATTCTTCATTATATTGGAGGTTTTTTGTTTAGGGGCGTTAGATTTTTCTATAAAGACAAATGGAAACGGGGGTCACCAACAAATGTACTTGTCCAGGGTTTTTTTCCCCGGGAGGTTGAATCTTTAGTAAATACCACATCAATTCTCCTTTGGAAACATATCTTACTTTTCTATCAGACTGAAATACTCAAAAATTGTTATAGTGGCGGGTTGCTCACCCCGATGTTCTGGTCCCCACCGCCTTTCCGCAACATGATGATTTTTTTCGGTGATAGGAGACCGTCGAGCGCTTTTAATTTGTTTTTGAGTACGGCGATGCTCTCTAAAAATTTTTTCATCCAAAAAGTTATTTGGGATGTAGACATAAAATGGTGGAGTCATCGGAAAATCTCGAAAATCAAACAGCAATGCAGCAAATATAAATTATCACATTTGATACACTAAACTTCGAAAAAAAACGGATATTTTTTTTATCAAAGAATATTGTCAAATATTATCAAATTGAACTGGTTGTTTCGCAGCGCAGTTTATCTTTAAAAAAATGGTTTATTTTAAACTTCTCATGAGCTTCGAATAATCTTTTCACTCACAGAAATGTCGAAAATATTTTCATGTTCTCGAAATAGTATTTTCCTCAAAACGCTAAATTTGAATTTTCTCACTGGAACATTGCTACGTCGTGAAAATTGATTTTAGAAATTGGCACAAGGAGCATTTTTTGAGATCACTACGATGAAATCGTGGAATAGAATTTTTTGAATGATTTTTAGTCTAGCAACGTGTAGCCTTCGAGGGAAAATATTTCGTTATAATTGCCATAAACAGATTTAGTAAATTTGCTGTTCGAGAACAGAATCCATCATCCGTTGTGGTGAATTTGTTTATTTTAATATAAATATATGGTTGACAATCCGGGTTGGGCATCAGAAAATCGACTATATTCCAATTTTTTATTTCAGTTTCAATTGCATAATCCAAATTAAATGTTTCAACCACTTACGTGATACGGCGATGACGTATCCGTCGTATACCGGCCAGCCACCTGGGGGTTCTTTTTTGGTCGTATGCCATTCAATTACGTAGCTTAGAGAATGATCAAATTTTTCTGATTGAAAATCTTTTATATCAAAGCCCTTGATCCATTCGACGGGAACTTCAGGGCTGTAGCTTTTGTCATCGTCACCACCAATCCATTTTATCAATGCAAATAATTTTTTTCCCATCCTTTCCTAAACACATAAGATATTGGCTACGATATTGATCGAGATTTTGACATCTTTCTTTTTTAAACAAAACGAATGACGTCTAACAAAATTCTCTCTATATCCATAGGTAGCAAAAGTCCATTAAAATTTACGAATAATTATGAACGAAAATTTTTGATATCGTTGACGTTTATTCGTTAGTTGAACTTACCGTTTGTATTCCTCAGATTCCACAAAAAAGGTTAACTACCTTTGAACTTCACGCTGTGCAAAATTAAACACAGACTATGGTCGTTTTCTTCCTCCCAGCGACAAGAGCGACGTGTTTATACTTCCGTTAACGTCAAATTCATATATATTTCACTTCACACGGTTTCGAGGAGGGTGTGCAGAGATCCACGTATTTTTTCCCGATTTATTGAAGAGATAAATACCGCTTTTGCTTTATTTCGGAAGAAAAAAAAGAAATGCTATGCCTCGGCAGGCAAATGTTATTTTCGTGACAAGCGGAGACGATGCAATTAATATGATTGATTCAACTTCGCTATTAGCTCCGAAATAATCCAAAGCGTTTTCCCGGGAAAGAGTGATACAAAGATGCATGGACAAAAAAGAGGTCCTTACAAACGATACGTGTACTACGGAAGCACTTCTCAAGTACCCCGAAGTACACAACATGAACGGTAAGTGTAATAAATGTCATTGCGATTTTAACCTAAAATGTGACATGTTTGAAAAATAAATATGTCACGCTACTCTTGTCTATGTAAAAAAGAAAATAAATCATAGACAGGTAAAATCTATCAGCGCTGCCAATACATTATTCTCATTTGAAAAGTAATATCTGTTATAGTTATTATTTTATAATCGTTTTCAATTTCTCTTTTCCTTCAGTATTTCTTTGAGCCACTAAAAATCCACTAAATTTTTTTAAAATTCTGTCGATAATATTGCAGAAAAAAACGTAAAACGAAACTCGAGACAGCAATGATGGAATCAGGACGTCATACGCAAATATCATCAACTGTACGTACAATTAAATATATATATACAACTTTTTAGAATGGGAAGTTAACATACATGAACAATGAATTTAAATCATCAAGATTAATACGGGGAAGGCTAGAAGGATAAAAGTTTTTTTTCGTATTAAAATAAAAAAATAAGAGTTTTGCATGACCAAACGTGGAATAATAATTGAGACAAACAATTGTGTACATCGAGATAAATAACTAAATAATCTTTAATCGAAAAATTTCTGTTCCTTCTAGAAGCCTAATCAAGATGAACAAGAAGAAGATCAGTCACGGAATGTTGTGAGTAATTTTGACAGATCTTAATATTCTATATCAAATATCCGATCGGAATCGTTCTCTCATTGCCTGAATAAAGCAAGCCACTTTACACGAGCTTTCTTACTTTCCTATTCCCAAATAACGAAAAACGGAGTATTATTGTGAGCTCAATGCTTGCAGATCGATGTTTTGTATGAAGAATCTCGTTGAATATCTTGGTATCTCGTGGATCCAAGTTGACAAATCTCAATTAGGAAACCACTGAATAAACAATTCAACTTTTCAGATCGATGCTGGTCAACAAGGAGATCTAGAAAATATCGTCGATCTGGTACACGATGTTCCTGAATCGGTTCAGCCCGAAGAGAATTACTCGATCGAGTTTTTGATAAACATGCTCATGATCTTCGCTGTGAAGCTGCGCCATAATCTCACATACACAGCGGCTGCAGACATGGGTCGAATGTTACGAATAATGAGCGGCAAATCTTCGAATAATTTGACGAAGTATTATTGGAAAACAATTATTCAAAACTTTTCACCATGCATGACTTTTCATCACATTTGTGATTCATGTAATTCGTACGTGGGAGTCGAATCAAATTGCATTCTGGAGTGCGAGAACTGCCATAAAGTCATTGATCCGGAGGGAAAATCAAAATCTAGCAACGTTTTTATACATTTGTCTTTAAGTTACCAATTGCGACGGATATTCGAGCTTACCTCAGCACACGCCACATGTCAGGTTCGCCGTGAAAAACACCGCGAATGCGCTATTGAGGATATTTTTGACGGCGAATTGTACAAACGAACATTTGTCGACGGCATGTTGAGTATCAACTTTAGTGTCGACGGTGTCCCGGTATTCGATAGTTCGAATTCCACAATTTATCCTATTCTATGCACTATTAATGACTTGCGTCCAGTGGAACGGAAAAATCATGTGCTTCTTGCCAGGCTCTGGTTCGGGAGTGGAAAGCCCACAATGAATGCATATTTGAAACCATTCGTTGATGAGATCCGCACTCTTCATAGTGAAGGTTTTGTCTACGAATACGATGGAATTGTTTACAAAAAAAAATGCAACGTACTTGCGGGCATATGCGATTCCGTAGCCCGACCAATGCTGCGAAACTCAATGCAATTTAATGGTATGTACGGATGCGGTTTATGCCTTCATCCGGGTGAAGTCATTGAGAAAGGTCGAGGCACAACCCGAGTTTATCCTTTAGGTGTTGACGGAAATCCTTTCGGCGAGGGCTTGCGAACGCATGATCAGACTCTCATTCACATTCAAAACAGAGAAAA
Source organism: Diadegma fenestrale (assembly GCA_037043255.1). Classification (NCBI taxonomy): domain Eukaryota; kingdom Metazoa; phylum Arthropoda; class Insecta; order Hymenoptera; family Ichneumonidae; genus Diadegma; species Diadegma fenestrale. Next base: position 540,631 of record CM073319.1, on the reverse strand, counting down.
GAGGATGAAAAGCTCATCTGTGTTACACAACATTCCCAACTTTGACATAATTGATTCTCTCGACGCCGATTGGATGCACGCTGTTCCATTAGGTGTTTGCCGGCAGTTAGCCAAACTGTGGTTCGATAGCGCTTACCACAAAGAAGCTTTTTATTTGGGACACTGCCTCGATGATATTGATAAAATCCAACAGAGGTTGATCATCCAACAGAGGAAATTTCTAGAACTCCTCGGCCAATGTCAGAAAGGGCTCACTGGAAAGCCCACGAGTGGGTAATATTCCTGTTGTTTTATAGTTTACCTATTTTGCATCAATATTTTCCGAAAAAATATCTCGAGCATTGGTCTTTGTTAGTTGATGCTATTCAAATTCTATTGAAAACATCGATCATGAAATCAGAAATAATATTTGCCGAAAGATCCTTGATTCAGTTTATCCATGGCGTCGAAGAATTGTACGGGAGACAGCACGTTGGATTTAACATTCATTTGCTCGCTCATTTAGGACAGAGTGTCATGAAGTTGGGACCGTTGTGGACACACAGCGCCTTTATCTATGAAAACGAAAACCAGGTGTTGTTGAGTCATATCAAAAGCTCTAATGGAGTCGCCATGCAAATTTCCGATGCTATTCGTACCAAGTTTGTCGTGGATAGATTGAAATATTTGTGTAAGGACCACTTAACGACAGAGCAAACGGATTTTTTGCGAGATTTATTTAATAAGTCAGTTCAACCAAAACCTTCCGTAGAACTCGAGGGCGTGTCTATGATTGGTAACGCAACATTTCATCAAAATTTGTCTCGGTCTCATCATTTAGCCTTCGAAAGAGCTAATGTACAAATCACTGCACTATCTAGCGTCAAATCATATAAACGAATATTGAGGAATGGAGAGATAATACAGAGCAAAGCTTACACGAAAGTAAAGAAACGGTCCAATTATTATGTACGCTTAGTCGACGGCGAAACCTTCGAAATCGAGGTTTTTTACGTTATCACAATGGATAATAGCGTTTCCTGTTATGCTCTCGGCAAATATTTAAAAAAACATAATCAGCGACTCATAATGGGCAGAAGATTGGAGCATCTGTGTCTATTAAAAGAAAACCCAGCAGATGATATAAGTGTTGTGAGTGTTGCAAAAATAAAGGAAAAAGTAATCATGTTAGAGATGAACCATCTACAGCTGTTGGTTGCTTGCACACGCCCAAATCATTTCGAGCTTTTAGTGTAGATAGAACTTTGAAAATTTTGTGTTGTTACTTTAGTTCAATGTAATAAAGTAAATGAATACTGAAATAAAATACAGTTACCATACGAGTTTTTATGCATTGATTGCCTTTAGTTCCATTTTCTCTGCGATTCCCAAAATATAATAATGTCTCGAATAAAATCAAATATAATGGTGAATATATCAATCTCAATAACTTCAAGAAATATCGATATAGCTCTAGAAAATCATAAAAATTCAAAATACTAATCTCATAGAAATTTTGAATGCTTTGCATAAAATAGTTGAATTTGACGTTTGAAGAAAATGCAATTCTACCTGTCATACAGTTTACAAATTTTTCTACAGAAAATGTCACGTAAAAAAGTTTCGGAATTGAAGTCTATGCGATATGGACAAAAAATGTATTAAAAATTGATCTTTTATAAACGTTTTATATATTAGAAATAAACTTCGGATATATTTATGGTATATTAGTACATATACCAACTATGTATATTCAGATATACATACGATATTCCTCACATGTATTCGAATTTCATATTCGAAATATATAAAATTCATATTTTTGATGCATTTTTTATCAAGTTTATACATACGTTGAATATATTTCTTTTTATACGTCAGCGTATAATTGCTGGTATATTTCCGAGTATATAACACGTATTTTCAGTTTGTGTGTCTAATATATTTCAGCAGACATTTTGAATATATTTATATTTATATTTTCATTAGGTTTTTGATCATATTCCAAAATATATTTGACATATCTCACTTTTCGAACAAAATATATTTTATATATGTTTTATATATCTTTCCGTATACTTTTTATGTACTTTATTTCCATGTGGGTACCCAATCTTTCGTTGTGTTCGTTGCTGGACCGTCCCGAGATCAAAATATCGTCGAAAAAACAGACGACACCGTCTATTCCGTTCAAAATCTTATCCATTTCCCTTTGAAATAATCCCGGGCAGACGCAACACCGAAACACAAACGTTTATAACGAAAAAGACCTTTGTGAATGGAGATTGTGACAAGGCTCCGCGAATCTTCGTCTAATTCAAGCTGCTGATACGCTTGCGACAAATAAATTTTTGAGAATAAAATTCCCCCATTCAGTTTTGCCAAAAGATCCTGTACTCTTCGGATCGGATAACCCTCGATCTTAATATGTGGGTTTATCGTTATTTTGTAATTCCCACACAGTCTGATTTTATCATTACTTATTAGAACGGGTACGACTGGCGTCGCCCAATCACGACTCTCCACCGGTCCGATAATTCCCTCAATCACGAGTCGTTCTAACTCATTCTCGACTTTCTCACGCATAGCATATGCTAAGGGTCTGGGCTTGCAGAAAACTGGCGTAACCCCTTCTTTTAAATGCAGTTGTACTTTCTTTTTATTATATATAAACCGAGTTTTGTGGAAAAAACCGCATCGAATTCCTTAAGAATTGAGTCAATATCACTTGGGCTTTCCCCGACCCAAAATACTGTCTGATTTTTTTGATTTTTCATTATTTCCTCAATTGCAATGGGCAAAGCGCGAATCCACGCTCTCCCCAGTATCGGTGGTCCATAGCTCGGTAACAAAAACAATTGCAGTTTTTTGTACACATTTTTATAGCCAATCTTTATTTTAGCTACGCCAATTGGCTTAATTAATTGACCCGGATGCGATCTGAATTCTCGATGCGTTTTATTCCACGTTAACTCTCGGAGTATGTTTTGCCCTTTCACAAACTGCTCCGAAACAGCCGCTACGTCAGACCCTGTGTCAACTAAGAATTCAATTTCATCGCCTTGAATCAAAATATCAATTAAAAACGGTTTCACACTCGCATATTCATCGAAAATCTTATTTTTCTCTTCACTGTCTTCTCCCAAATGGAAAAGATCGTCAAATTCTACTTCTTTATAATTTTCGCTCGCTAGAAAATTTTGTCTAATATTTTGCCTTTGATATTTTTTTGTTTGATTCGAAATATTCTTAGTACTATTTCCTTTTGTCTTGCAAACTGCTGACAATTGTCCCATACGATTACAATTGTTGCATTTAAAGTATCGATACCTGCAGTTTGACGGTTGATAATTGTTCCTACCGCAGCGATAACAAGCAAAATCTTCTTTCTTCGGTCTTCCTTTTGATGGCTGCGATCCCTTCGAATGTAGAAAGTTGACAGTTTCCGCAGGCTTTCTTGATGTCAGTCCCATCTCCGCTGCGTCCTCGGTCGCTGCTTCCATCGCTTGCGCTAGCTCCACAGCTTGCGCATAAGTAAGATTTGTTTCGCTGAGTAACCTTTTCTTAATTGCCTCGTTACGCAGACCCCAAACGAACTGGTCCCTGATGTGACAATTCAGGTTAACGCAAAACTCACAGTACGTCGACAGCCTTTTTAAATTTGTCAAATACTGTTTAATTCCTTCGCCTTCATTTTAACGGCACTCTTTGAATTTATACCTTTCCGTAATAACGCTAGGCTTGGGTTGTAAATGATCCTTCATTATTTCCAATAATTCCGGAAGCGATTTACTTGCAGGCAACGCCGGCGTACAACGATTTCGTAGGAGAGCATAGCCTTCGCTTCCAAGTAAGGTTAAGAATAGCGAAGCTTTCTTTTCTTCACAAATATCATTCGCAATAAAAAATTGATCCAACCTTTCAATCCAGAGGCTCCAATCTTCCGTCATCTTGAATTCCTTGATGTCTCCGATACAATTTGTGATAATCGGACGACTTTGTCTCTGCACTAGCTGGTCGGTGTCTTGCCTTGTCTGCGACACTCTTTCTCGCTGCGCTGCTAATTTTTGTTGCTCCTCCGTTAGTTCTTTCCATTGCTGTGCCATCGCTTTTTTTGAACCCTCCAAAACTTCCTTTTCTTTATTCAATTTTCTTCGTTCTTTTTCGAGTTTAGCCATCTCTTCTTCGATGCCCTTTTTTGGTGCTCGCACGTGCCCATTACTCTTCATGCAAATTGCTCATCCGAGAATGAATCGAATTGGGACTATGCTCATCAGACACATGTACTCTAAAACTATAAACATTCAACCAAGTAAGCAACCTGCATATCGCGGGACAATCTCACAATATTCACAATATTTGAGGTCGATTTGAAAAGAATATAATTGGAATTCTAATTCTAACTGTTGTTATTGCAAACTTATTCCATGTTTAGCATATGGTTCAGCTCAATCAGTTAATAAAATTTCAAAGCTGCTGCCCAGATAATTATCGCCTCAAATTTAGTTCAATTTTTTGCATGGTGTCTTAGAAAATTTCTTCGTATGATCTTTCGAATTCAATGAATTGACCACGGCTCAAAAGAGTCAAAAGTAATGGGCCGGCCAAGTACTCTGTGCGCATACGCGCTCTCCATTTTTTTAAAATAATCTAGCAATACTTTCGAAGAAACAATTGATGTTTTTTTTTTCATTCTCGTTAACTGTCACCTAGTGGTCAATTCAATACTTGCCTTGTCACTGATATCAGAAAGTTTGAGGCTGGATGTAAACAGTTATTTGTTTTCGGCTGGATTCACATGTTAGAGCCGATCTCTGTTCAGTACTTGTCATATTTTTGATATTCCAAATTTTATAGCTGCACGAATGGAGGATTTTTTTTCGGCTATGGGACCAAACAATGTACTTGTCCAAGTTTTTTTTCCCCGGGAGGGGATTTTGGCCGGTCTGGAGCTTCCGGATAGCTGGCAGCGATAAGAATTTCATGTGGCTCAGCGGAAAGATTTTCATGTGGCTCAGCGACAAGATTTTTATGTCACTGAGAGTTATTGTCGCTCCGCAATCAATCTAATATGCCACAGCGGCGGATTTATATATGCTGTAAATGAATAAAATTGTGGGCTTAGGAATAGGGCAATGGTTGTGAAGCATATTTATTCCTGAAGCATATTCCCCTGTCACTGGAGCATGTTGTTAATGCCAGCTGAAAATTTTAATTTGTGAGGTTATGACGAGTTGTCACAGCTGTATCACAGCATTCGTTCAGACTCGGTAATTAAAAACCAGCAACACATTCTTCTCCCATAACCTTGCATCCTCAATAAAATAAATGGTTAGCCAACTTCGTTGTTCGACAAGGAACAATTGTTACAGTTATTTTCTCGAACATGTCAAGGGCGGAAAAGAAAAATATTAATTTATTTCAGCTACCTCTCTCACACTCGCGTCGAAATGGCCCTTCGAAATGTCAGCTGACATTTTTCGCTCGCTCGTTTGCACTGTCGTGTGCACGACGGATCCATTGGAATCATCGCAGCCTCGACCAATCAGGAATTTCGCAGCCCGGGATCGGGTAAGATGGGCGCACAGACCCCTTTGAATGTGTTGTCGGGCGGCCATATACAGACACGTCGAATCCTTCGATGTAGCGTGGTTCTGACGAAGGCTAAGATAGGACTAAGCCCGTGCAAAGTTTTTTTCTCAGCAATTACTTAATCAGTCGTACCAAATTTGGGCTGTATCGAAAGAGTATCGCGTAATTAGTCTCCATGTCAATTTTCAGGTCTCTAGACGACTCCTGGGCTTTACGATTAGCTGAAATGTCATCGAAATTTTTTTCCCACCAACGCGAATCGCTTTATTACGAGAAAGTATAGACTCGGCGAGCGCTCGAGACAAGCAGACGACGCACAGCTGTTTTCAAATGTCCTTGTCCCGAGACTCTGCCGAGTCTCTTGATTGCGTTGCAACGACGAAAACTTCAGTGCCATAAAACTACATGCTGAACTTATGAAAAAAAAAAATTGTCATACAAAACCGTATCATCGACAAAAGTAACATACCTTCGAACTGTTCTCGCCGATGGGAGAGGCAACATTTCGTTGCATCGGGGAAACTCCTATCCTGCTGCAGATCTTGTTAAAAGTCTCAATTAGTTTCCATAAGAAGACGAAAGGTAAGAGTTTTAGCAATGCGGAGCGGAGAACAACGGTGGGAGGTTCGATTTTCACGAAGCCTGGCGTCTGCGACAGTAGATCCGAAGCGTTGAAGACCATCGGTGTAGTTTCGGAGAGAGGGTCTTTAGTAAAAGACGACCAGAGATTTAGGATAGTTATGTTGAATATTAGTAGGGTTTTATTAATATGACGAGATGATAATGAACATAAAAAAGAAAGAAATATATATAAACAGGAATAAATGAACAAATGATAAAAAAAATATAGAGAAAAAAGTAACGAAAAAAAGTGGGAAAGACTATATAAACTTTAGGGTGAATAAAATAAATAAATAATAACAAAACACAGATAAATTAGTAAGAAAAAGAAAAAAGTTAAGGCGTGGGGGGCGTGTTTAGGGGGCGGTTAAGTCGCTCGTTGCGCTCGGTGAGAGCGGTCCGGATGGCCCGTGGTAGCGGGTCGGCGTGAGGATGCCCGGGAGGAATTTCGATGACGACCCGTCTCTTCGTGGCCGTTGGGAGTTTCCCGGGTCTCGTGGGACGACGTCTGATCGCCTCGTTTTCTTCGTCCGGCCTCTCTTTCCGGAACTTGTCCCGGGAGCGGGAAGGTTTTTTTGGGGAGTCAGGGAGTGGAGAGATGGGTCTCGGCAACTCGCAAAACTCCAAGATCTCTTCGAACTTCCGGTCGAAACGTTCGCGGGAGGTCTCTCGTGGTGGAGGCGGCGGAACGAAGTTGAAGTCGGCGAGGGGTGGGGGATTAGCAAGGAGAGCCTCGAAATCAAAAATTGGTTCGACAGGGGCGTTGACAGCTACGCCTGGCGATGGGGGAGGAGTTATGCATGAAACGGGAGGCGTAATAAGTGAAGGTGGCAAAGTAATGGGGGCGAGCGCCCAGGTTTGATTAGGAGTGTTTATGAGGGGTAGAGGTGCGTGTGTGCGCGGATCTACGGCGTTCCGTTGAACGATGACGGGGGTATTAAGGAGGGGTTTCGGTTGAAGACCCTGCCTTCTTAATTGTCGTCGGAGGCGACTTGGTCCTGGCTTCGGCATTTTCGTTGTAATTTATTGATGCTAGAAAACACATTCAACGAAAAGATAGAGTTAGAGAGATCCACGAGAGGGGATACAGTTACCCTTTCGGTGACCATGATGAGGCGGGCTAAAGTAGGTCTGTAACAATAAGAAAAAGAGGGGGGGAGGGGCGGAAAGCCAGAAGAAATCTGAATTATTAGGTTTTTGGAGCCAGAAGGGCGTATCAGTTATTTTTGGTCCGAAGAACCTGAGGCTGAGTGCCAGAAGGGCTTAATTCCCGAAATCGGAAGGATTTGGGAAGTGCGTGCCAGAAGGGCCTAACTCCATTGTCAGAAGGACGGAGGAGGTTTGTGCCATAAGGGCCTAACTCCGTAGTCGAGAGTTCGTCTACGGGTTTATAGGTTAAGCACCACCTTGCAGCGGTCAGGGCGAGGGCTCCACGTTTCCGTGCTGGGGAACCACCTTTCAGCGGTTAATGCTTTAGGGCGACACGTTTCCGTGCTGGGGACCTCGTCGCCGAGGATTTTGGGGTTAGGCACGTTTTGCAGTGCTGTAGAGACCAATTTGCAATGGCTCGGAGGTCCTCTCACCTTGCAGCGAGAAGATCGAATGTCTGTCTGTGGGTTCTATAATTTTTCCGGAAAGAAATCTTGAGTCGTGGTCATTGTAAATCTTATTCAAATTTCATCTTCAATTAAATTATTGTAATTTCTGGAAAGCTACGTGTTGTGTAATATTTATTTTATATTTGTTGTGTTGTTGACCTCGCCCCTCTGCCAATTTAAGCCGAAAAATCTAAGGCTACGCCCGGGTAACATCACTTTCGTCTCGAGAATCGCTAATAAAAATTTGTTCGTTTGAATACGAACCGGCGCCCAGGAGTCTCGAGAAGCGAAAGTTTCCGCAGCGACGAGAAAAGTCGTTACAATACAGAATAGTTTTACAGAATATTATACAATTATTATTTGATTATAGGTTTACCCAAATTGACCAGAGCGCAAATAACGAAAACAATTTCATCAATATGAGGAAATAATGCTACCGGTATTTTGTTTAAAATATGAAATTCTTCAATCCTTTGATTTACTCGCTCAATATGGATTCTTACTGATTCAATATTATATGTTTCTTTAAATTCTTCAGGAGTAAATTGAACACTATGAGAAAATGGAGGCATAACAAGGATTGCATTTCTTTTCTCTACTTCAGTTCTTATCTGTGAAAAACCTTTATCCGCTAAAACAACATCGCCTGGTTCTAATAAATCTACAATCCCACAGTCCTTTGTAATAAAACAGTTATCAGCTCGACCGCCATAACATTTCGAAACGAAGCTAATGAATCCACTCGGTGTACATCCTACCATAAATTCAACTGTGTGGTGATGCTTGTACTCTGAGTACATTAAGACTCTCTCTTTCACCTCCGGCGGTACTTCAGTATTAACTTCGGTACAATCGAGTATGACACGTGTCTCAGGATAGTTTTTTTCGAACGCTTTCGGCATAGTTGCTCTCGCACTATTTTTAGAAGGCCAAAATATAAACTTTTTCAGCAAAATATTTAATTGCTGTAGAATATCTATAAAAATTCGTTGCGTGGTAGTACGATGTATACTGAACAATACCGATAGTGGAGTGAACGTGAGTCCCATTTTTTATTTCATCAACGTAAGTGTTAATTTTGTTTTTTTATCCATTTTCGTGGCTTTATAATCTGGGATTTTGCCCAGAACATATGAAAATGTCACAAAAGAAACACCAGCTAAACTGCTCAAAGACTCATCAGTTGTAATTGAAGTCATTCCATGAAAGCCCTGACATAGTAAATGTCTTTCCTCTTGATCAATCGGATCACAACTGAAATCTTTAACAGTTTTCTTTAAGACTGGTAAATCAACTTCACAGATCTTTTCAACGGATTTTTTCTCACGGATATGCACTTGTAATTCTGCAGTACATACACCGTTATCGCACCTCAAATGAAAAAAAAAAAATACGTTGGCTCATTCGGAATATTACTAATAACTTCATCAGTTTGGCAAGTTATACTGCGACACGCAACTATAGGAGTAATATTTGAAGTATCGGTCTCCACGCGATGCTGTGTATCTGCTTCAGTGTATTTGTCTTGCTCCATTTAAGTGCTGCTTGTTGATGCCATCGCTTTCACTGTTGTCTTTGATTGACGTTGTTGGAATCGCTTATATCGCTGCAGTGATTGAGTGCATTTTCTCAAATTTTCTTTGCCAGGAAAGATGGTCGGAATGTACGAAGGGTGCTGCGGATTTTCCGATATCTGTTTCTGAATGGAATGACAGCTGCAAATCCTCGTATTCTTCGTTGGTTGCCAATCCACGGGCTTTTTGCTGAAATGATTTGAAACATATGAAGAGGTTATGTTGTGAAATAAATGTATATCCAACACTGTTTCTTAAACATTATTCCTGAGTTAAATTCAATTCATATAAACTGTGACGGTTTTTCATTTTGACCGTCACTAAAGCTCGCGGTATCAAAAAAGAGGCACTCCCATGGCTCCTGCTCGATACTTCGGCCACACGATTTTCTCACAGGGCTTGCTTAGGGCGATAATTTTGTTATTATTTTATTAATTTGTGTCCGGAACAAATTATTTTCATGAGAGCGATCCTGGAAAAGAGAGAGAGGGTATTTCAAATTTCGCTGTCAACACGATCCCGGCCTCATACAAGGACGAGGCAACGGAAATCTCATGGAACGCTCGACAATATTCGAGATTTGGAATATTCGTTTGGCATCGAGGACTGGTTCGATTTACTATCGTTACGTCAGGGCCGTCGTTCCCGCCGGATTCTCCCGTCCTCAATCATCGAACGACGATCATCGAAATTATCTCGCGAATGTCCCGGAAATTTGGATTCGAACTCCACGGTCCATGTTTTCCGTACAAATGTAATGGTCGAGCTAAGGGTAAAAATGCATCGACAATGCGTCTGCATTTCCCGATTTTTGTCAACTTCTTAGGGCCCTGTCTAACGCTCGGACCAATTGATAATTGCGCCGGACCTATCGAATTTTCGGGAATATTCGGAAAAATTAGGAGAGGGGCGGGAGACAAAATCCTCGTTACGCGTAACGTTCTTGTTCTCGGGGAGATTCTCGTGAAGTATCGAGCAGAGAGGGCGTGTCGCGAAAATGGGAAGAAACACCGTGAGTTCCTTTCTTTTCACTTTCTGGTTTGGTTGGTGGGCCCGCGAACATCTTTCCCGGGTCGTATTTTTCGTGATTTTGTTTCATTAAAAACGATTATCGTCCTTCTCGTGTGTTGATTTGGTCACGGTGACGACTCGGTCACGCGTCCCTTAGTCGACTCTTTTGATTTTTGTTCCCGCGATCGCCCGGGTAGCGTTTCGCGTTTGTTAAATTTAAAGTTTTGTCAAAGAGTAATCGTGGCCGTACTCGAGATCTTCGATTTTGGTTTTGGTTTCCGGTTGGCGTAAGTTGTTGCCCGGGCTGAAGGATCGCGAAAATGTGTAATCGCGCGCGCGCGCGTGTGTGTGGGTGTGTGTGTGTGTGTGTGTGTGTGTGTGCGTGCGTGCGTGCGTGCGTGCGTGCGTGCGTGCGTGCGTGCGTGCGTGCGTGCGTGCGTGCGTGCGTGCGTGCGTGCGTGCGTGCGTGCGTGCGTGCGTGCGTGCGTGCGTGCGTGCGTGCGTGCGTGTGTGTGTGTGTGTGTGACTGAGTCGGGATGATTTGACGCGAACAACGTTCGATAGCTCGACCGAGTAACCGAATATCGGGGGCTCGGTATTTCGAATAAAGCATCGATAATTTCGTATTCCATCTTAAGATTTATTTTTTCGACCGTGAGTAGATCCACGGAGAGTATAAATTCGAGCTCGGTTTAGATTGTTGAGAATGTAGGATCCCGACCAATTTTGTGTGTGAGCGTGCGAGATTTTGTGTGAGTGAGTTCGCGATTCTTCCCCCGCGGTTCATGAGAGACGCGTGATCGTTATGTTTCGTTATTCCGCGTTAAATTCTTTTGATGAATTAAATTTGGTAAATTCTTTTGTCAATCGAATCATGTATTTGTCTACGACTGGAACTTATCCCGAGCGTGCGTTTTTTTAAGGGGTAACACCACTGTAAATTTGGGCAAAATTTTTTTTTTTTATGAGCTTAAAAAATACTCTGAACCCTTCTTTACCGAAAAAAAAATTTACTGGACTTTACCGGACCAGTAAATTGTTTAAAAAAAATTATTAAAAATATTTAACTATTGATAATAAATATTAAAATTGAAAAAAAAAAAAGAAACAAATTCCATGGAATTTCGTGCCTTGCCGCGACACACGTCGGACGCGCGCTGAAACAGCTGCTGTTCCGAATTGACTGCCGGCGGCTCTATATAAGTGTTCTAACCTTAAATTTCCTGCCGGCGAACGTCATAGCATGCGTTCAGCTAGAAATACTTCCAATGAAAAGTACGCTGCTAGGAAAGTGTTAGCATAGTGAGTACAGAGTAAGTGCGCATGTAATCGACAAGGTTTTTGTGGGTAGTTTTAAATTTGAACTGGTTATTCGTTATCCGCTCTGCCATGAAATCGTCGAGAAGCGCAAGTGAGGGGGAATTTTGCAGAGTCGAAGGGACGCTTTATGGTCCTGGGATAGCAGATTGACGGTAAAAAAATTTTATTCTTTGAATTTTTCATTTCTTATAATTCAAACTAAAAACGCGTTTTTCTCGAAATGTCACTTTTTAAAACGGCACGCAGCATAACTTGAACAATTTTCATTCTTTTTATTTCAAATTTTGTCAATGTCTTTGAAATAACATTTCGAAGAGAAACACGTACGGGATTTTTGATAGGGTAATCCAAACATTTTTTATTAACGAATGATTGTCTTTTTTTTTGCGAAAAAAGACACTTTCTGTTTGATTGCTCGCCAATTTTACAAAAATTAGTATTTTTGAAATGCCCTACGTCTTTCTCTAGCTTTGACTGTATAGATATTGGACAATTTTTGTTTTATGTTCCAGGTCAAAACTGCATCAGTTATGCTGCGTGCGTCTTGAATTCGTCATGGCTCCAGAGAATGGCTCGCGCGTCGCCACTTTCGAATATTTTCGGACGAAAATTTTTTGCAATATACTTGAATATACATTCAATAATTTCCTTGAATTGTATTTTCTTAGCACCTTTCTTTCCGAACGAAAAAAAAATCCCTTGAAAACCGCTTTTTTCGAGTCATTACAGTGGTGTTACCCCTTAAATGATTTTCCTGATATTTTTCGACGTTCCAATTAAATCTGTTATTATTTGCAAACGTAATTTTTGGTGTTTCAATATTATTCTCGTGGTCAACCCGCCCATCCCGCTGATTGCAAGCTGGTCAACTTTTGTCTCTCTCTCTTTGCCGTCGAGTCGCTTTGCGACTGGCGCCCAACAATATTATTTTCGATCTTTGATTTTGTGTAAAAATCGACGGAAAGGAGAGAGCGAATTTTGTGGCATTTTCAGGGCACTTGAAAAATTCGTCACAAAACACAAAACAATTTCATTTCGAACACAGAATTTCGAAATGTACTAATTAATTCACTTTTGTTTGAATTTATATACTCATACGTGTTTTTTTATAGCACTTATCCACTTCTCACGCTTCGCTGTCCCACATGGAGAATTAATCGCACTCTCCAGGATGCGATAAAATTTAATTTTTACTCCATTGCTTTGGCCTCGGCGTGGTGTATTTGAACACTCTTGGATGCAGCACGTTACTCGCGATGTGGACATCATCCCAAAAAACTCAAAAAAAAGTCTAATTAAAACACGAAAATGATCACTGACGTATATAAGCCCGATCACTTGCATCACTAGGTCTTCGCTTTTCGCCACCAGGCAGCGCTGGAGTCATCACGCACGGTCCCTATGTCCGGACGAATAAACAACCCTTGCTCATCCGGTTAAAGCGGGGAATCATTGGATAAAGCGTGTCCGGACCACTAGCCCACTGCGTTTAATTTTATATTTCTTTACGCGTTGTAACGAAGAGACTCACCTCGCTTTCCTTAGCATCGGAATCCAAAAAATCGGCATTACACGAAGTAATTAATTGGAACTATCACTTTTTTTTAATAATTTGTTACACTCGTCGCGATTACGATTTTTTAATTTTTCAATAAAAGGAACACGTTCCCGATGAGTTTTGTAGGTTTGGTTTGCGGCGGACACACACTCACGACCGAACTGATTTATATTGAGGAGAGCGGGCAATGAAATAATTGATTACACAAACGTAGGTATCACAGCTGTTTAATTATCGTTTATCAAATAAATAAAGGAAATATCACGCGGCCTTTTCGCTACAGCTCTGGCTGTATCACTCTGCGCCGAATATCTACTCGCGCGCTTATTCGTCGCAGAGGCGGAAAGTGAGAGTTTGCTTGCGCTGCCGCTTTCTCTCTTGTGCGCTCATCTCAGCTCCGTCAACTGGACATGCTTGGTCGTTGTCGAGAGGTCGCCACACACGTACTTGATACTTGAATCTTCGCAATTTCAATTGAACAACGAAGAACGTAATTATAAGCAATTGCTCGTGATTTATACACGATCTAAAAGTCATTAATCAGTTTTCCGGCATCTCATGTACTTGCCAGGAAAAAAAGGTTCAGATTCAAGTTACTCAAAAATAGTACATCATAACACTAGGACGAAATTTTTTTTTCTGGCCAGTGTGAGTTTGTAGGCCGAGCCGAACGCGAGGACTGCAACCACACGAGTCAGAAAAAAATTTTACCAAAATTTACGCGTTAATACTGTGAATTTTACGTGTTATACGAAATTTTATATTATGAGGTGCGGAAATGGAGGTTTTGTGTACGCGAAGCGTTACGCAAAACGTTCATTTACGTACCAGATATAAACAACATTTTTCGAACGTCTTTCTTGTGTTTACCACGTGCACGAATGCTCATCTTTATTGTTACAACGAAAACAAGCGCGAATCGTGTTCGTGTTTCTTCGTTCTGTTTGTACTCGTTATTGAACAATCAAAACAACAAAGTTTATTCAGTTTTATTACGAACACGAAATGTTTCCTGTGGACATCCCAAACGTGAAAACAGTTTTTCCAAGTTTTCTATGATGGCGGTGGATGTAATGCTCTCTACGAAAACGATTTCTTAGTACCTGGAGTAGTAATCGGATATTGCCAATACCCAGTCCTTGTTCGGTAATGGTCCCATCAGATCCATAGCGAGACACTCCCAAGGTCTGTGAGATGTCTAGCCGTCGGTGGAGGTTTGTTTGGTTTGTGAAAATTTTGTCTCTTTCTTTATTATAATTCAGACAATTTTTAAAGAGGCGATTATTATCGCAATATTCATGACACGATACTAAATTGTTTCCGCAATTTCCTCAATTGAAATATACATCAAAAGGCGATGAATTATCAAAAAATAATGAAAAACTTTAAATCCGTCTTAGAATCAAGAGACGCGGCAGCGGCTCGACGCCAAGTATTAAAAGAAAAGCGTAGCGCGCGAGCCGGCCGTACTCTTATTATACAGTAAAATGGGCGTTTTATGACGTCACAGAAACTTTAAAACGTTCTCACAGGAGAACGGGTTGAGGAAAAAATCTCATATTAGATTTGAATTTTCTATGATTTTTTATCTTTCGAATGGTCCTTGGTAGAACAAAATCCATTGAGCCAATCCAGAGAAATCTAACATTGAAGATTTTGGACGCGGGGTTTGGGATCGTTTCTGTTTCTTGGAGTCAGAAAGGCGTAAGTTGTCCGCGCAGGCGCTTGGACATACGCCCTTTGCGAGACTGGTGGACATTTTCGGCCTGTGACGTCACCCGCTCCGCTGAACGCGGTATCCCCACTCTTCGCGCGCCACTGAGCGAGAGAGACAGATATATCGCCATTGGTTCGGATTGCATCGCAAACGAGATATCGCACGAAGAAAATTATGATGCAAGCAATCCGAATACGGTGACATGTTGATTTAACGAAATCGAACGAAATCTTTGATGTCGCTACCGTGAGCGGAATTACAAGACAGTAAATATATGTATATGTCGGAGATTGATACGAAATACAATAACATCAAGTACGAGATGACTTGAAGTACGAAAAGGATCAAAAGAGATATCTTGCGTCAAGCGTTGACTCAAGAAATAAAGATCGACTCTGGTTGCTAAGCAACAAGATGTTGAATAGGAAATAACGCTTGGATGAAATCGACAGTCGTGGCTGAGGGATTGACAGCTCGATACGTCGCGATCATCGCGCGGATATCTTTAATTCGGATTATTAATTAAAGATCAGTTTGTGATGGCAAATAACCTTCATGGATCCTCTTCGGATCCTTCGCTCGGGTTCACCTCGACATCTATATATATAAAAGAGTCGCGTGACTGACTGACTGACTGACTGACTGACTGACTGACAGACAACGCACAGCCTAAACCAATGAAGTTAGGATCGTGAAATTTGTCACGGTTACTCCTCTCGCATCGTAGACGCTCACTAAGAACGGATTTTGTTCGATCTCTATATAAAAAAAAATTATGGGAATTTTTTTTTTTTTTAATTTTTTTTTTTTAATTTTTTTTCATTTTCTATACTCCTCTCCCATCATGGACGCTCACTAAGAACAGATTTTGTTCGTTCTCTACCCAAAAAAAATTATTGCAAAATTTTTTTTTTTCATCATCTATATATATAAAAGAGTCGCGTGACTGACTGACTGACTGACTGACTGACTGACTGACTGACTGACTGACTGACAGACAACGCACAGCCTAAACCAATGAAGTTAGGATCGTGAAATTTGTCACGGTTACTCCTCTCGCATCGTAGACGCTCACTAAGAACGGATTTTGTTCGATCTCTATATAAAAAAAAATTATCGAAATTTTTTTTTTTTTTCCTTTCAATTTTTTTTTCATTTTCTATACTCCTCTCCCATCATGGACGCTCACTAAGAACAGATTTTGTTCGTTCTCTACCCAAAAAAAATTATTGCAAAATTTTTTTTTTTCATCATTATACATATAACTATTGCGTGATTGACTGACTGACTGACTGAGTGAGTGACTGATTGATTCACAGACAACGCACACTCTAAACCACTTAAGATAGGATCGTGAAATTTGTCACGGTTATGAAATTCGTTACAGATACTTCTCTCCCATCGTAGACGCTCACTAAGAAAGGATTTCGTTCGTTCTTTATTGTTGTGCCCGTGCAAACCGTCACGTGGGGGCGAGTTTGCTTGGGACCGGTTTATTCGGGATATTGCCAAGATTGAGTTAAACTCCAACTCAATACTTTCAGTTTTAACTACTAAAGGTTTATTGTGGATAAGTTCGTTACAATTGAGTGTTAAATGCCTCAAGACCAATCGGTGTAATTAATGAATTGATAATTCGGTATCTGATCGCAGAGTGCCTGATTTGGGCGTTGCGTTCCCTTTTTATGAACTAGGGGTTTTCGAATGATTTGTGGAGGTGGTATTAATTGGAGGTGGTAATTAATGGTGGTGGGCAGTCGATCGTTCGATGCCTTGGGGTTATTGTACAGGTGCATCGCGACGGTCGAGTGCTGAGTTTGATTGTCAGCGTTTTTGGTTTGGCCTCGAAGTTGGAGCAAAGTCCACGAGACTTGCTGAGGGATGCGTTTTTGAACGGCACGTGCACGACTTCCTGTCGCTGATTATAATATGATAGTTTTATGGAATTGGTTGCTATGCGGGCGCAACAATCCTCCCCCCTTGGGAAGACGAAACTTCGTTTCGACTCTTTATGTGTAGCAACTAAATTCCGTAAAATTGGTCTTTTGGCTTACAATTTGCGTTTACATGTTTTTTTTTGTGTAATTGTTATAGGTTTGTGTTTTGTTTTGTGTCTTTTTTTTTTTTTTGTGTTTTACAGAGAATCTGTATTAATTCGTCGTTGTGTTGGTGTATATATTACCTTTAGATCTGTAGCTTGGATTTCATTTTTTGCTCGCGTTGACGAAATTGTCGTCGGGCGCTCGATGTCGGAAATTGTCCGAGCGCATCGCGCTTTACAGAATTTTCGAATGATAATGATTATTGCAGAAATTATTAATGCTGTAATTGTTATACCGTGAAGGGAATAATTTCCCAAAATGTGGAGATATGGATCTGACCAAATGTCGGGTTCTTTGTTTAATTTATTTTGTAAGTTTTCGATTCTTTCGCCAAGTTTGTTGACTTCGAGCGAATTTGTAATGGTTTTGTTCGGAGTATTTAGATTCAATTTTAAGTGGTTGACAATTGTTTCTCCGATCTCGAATGTTAGATTGTGTGGTGGTATAAAAGTTACGGTTTCTTTTTGTGTATTTTCTACAATAGTTGTTAGTTTAAAATCGGCGGCAGTGACGGAACATTTCCCGTCCAAAACCAGTATTCCAGTGTCGATGATCGTTGTGTACGCAGTTTTTTCGTTTTTACATTTTATTATGAGGGATTCTGGGTTCGGGGCTACGTAGAGCCATTTTCCGGGTTGTTCTAGTGTTATTAACATGATTTCCTCTAGTTTTACTATTCGTGGCGTACAGTTACTTTTTTCTGGTTTACTGCCTAGGAATACGGATACTTCGCAAGGGATTGATTTTCCTATTACTTGCGTTGCCTGTTTTGGTTGGCAATAATATTGTTTTTCCAATTTTTTGCATTCTTTTAGGTTTTCTTGTGACAATGAGAGATAGTTTCTGTTGTCTGTGTCTACCGTAATTATTTTTTCTTTCGTTTCTAGGAATTGAAACGTGTTTGATTTTGTTCTAACTGGTAACGGATAGACTTTGTTTATTGTGAATACGGTGTTTTCTATTAATGGTAGTTTTATTATGATCACTACTCGTGATTCGATGCTGTAAGATCCTAAATCGCATGTTTTCAATATATCTTGAATTTTTTCCGGTGTTATTTCAACTGGGAAGCTTAATCCAGGCGGGATACTTCCGCGTGCTTTTATTAAATAATCTACTAGTTGTCTAGGTGAAATTATAGTGGGATCTACTATTCCTTTTTGGATTCCTACTAGGAAATTTGAAATTCGTCGTACGTCGTTTAATAATGGTGTAATTACGAAACCTATTGCGTCTATGTTTTCGTCTAGGTTTTCTCTTTGTCGTACTAGGTCTGTCTGTTCGTTAAAGGCTTTTTCTATATTTTTCGTTGCTTTGGCTAGGGCGTTTATTTCTGCATTAACTTGTGCTAAATTGTGTTGAAAAAGATTTGTCGATGATTTTAAAATTTGTAAATTCTCTTTCAATATGTTTTCGTCTGTTATTTGTCTGTTATTTATTTGTTGTATTTTTTCTTCGATTTTTTGGGCGTCGTCTGCGTCCAAGTTTCCCGTTATCGATTTTATTATTGATCCTAATCCGTTTATTAGGCCTCTTTTTTGTCTTGGTTTATTTTTTCCGACGAGGTCGTGGATAGTTTGTAGTTCATTTTTTATTGATTCGATCATTGGGTCCATTGTGGTGGATAGTGTCGAACATAGGGTGTCCTGTTGCGTGTTGTTGCATACTTGTTTTAATTTTTTCATGGTTATTTCCAACGTAGACTCTCGGAGTTGGATCGGTGATAGGTTCAATTGGATTGCCAATTTCCAAACTTCTTTGATGGTATGTAGGGTTCCTATTTCTTCGTAATAGATTCCAGGGGTGGTTCGTAATTTTTCCACGTGGAATTGGTCCATTGCTGTTGTCAAGGACAGCGAGATCGCATACCTGTAATGGTGTGCTCTATTAGCTTTCTTGAATATTTCGTGGGAAAGTTCTTATCATTTTGTATTTCGCTGTTGCCTAGTGGTGGATTTTGCTGACGCTATATCCGCCTAGGTGCACTTGCACTGGGCTGCGAGTTTGTCTCGTGAATTTGTCTGTCTTTTTCTGGATCACGGTCGGAGTCTGGGGTGTCTTTTTCTAAGATCTGTCCTCTCTGTTTGCTAATCTTTTTTCTATAAAATCTCGTGCAGTGGTCTGTCGCTTCATTACCACTTCTATCGTCGTCAGTGTCGCGTCGTCTTGAGTTAAACGGTGAGTTATTTTGTGACTGGTATTTCTATTTATTGTTTTGTTATTTTATTTTGTTTTATTTTATTTTATTTTGTTTTGTAATTTATTCGTTTATTTCCTTCAATTCGTTTTACTTTCCGTTTCTTTCGTTTGCTTTTGTTTTTCAATTTATTTCATTTAAATTTCCTTTAATAAAATTTTTTTTTTTTTGTTAGTTGGTTATTTCTTCATCCGTTTATTTCTTCTTTTCCTATGTGTGTTTTCGTTGACTATTTTTTCGTTTATTTTATTTTATTTCGTTATATTTCGTTTTTTTTTTTTTTTTTTTTTTTGTTTTTTTTTTTGTTATGTTATTTTGTATTTTGTTGTTTTCTCCTCTTCTTATGTGCGGATTATGTGTGCCTTTTTCTTTCCGCTTTTTCGTGTTATTTGTTGATTATTTTTTCATTTATTTATTTCTTTCCCTTAAAATTTTTTTTTCAGAAAATGTCTGGATTTGGCAAGAAGAACCGTTCGGCGTCATACGGCGCAATCGCGCACTGTTGGACGGGCTACAAGTTTTATCTGATGGTAAGTGTCTTGTTTTGTGTTTTTTTTTTTTTTTCCTATTTTGCCCTTTTTTCCTTTTATTTTTCATTATTCTTTATTTTTTTGTTTCGGGATTTCATTTCCTTTCATTTGTTAATCCTTATATTATTATTCTCTCTTCTTTCGTAATAATCGGTATTATTATTATTATTATTATTATTATTATTAATTTTTTTTTTTTTTTTTTTTTTTTTTTTTTTTTCCAGAGGGTTCCCAAAACGGCGTATCGGGGACCGATCGACCGTTTATGGATCGCGCCGTTCGTCGCGGCGGCGAAGGTCGCGAGGGATCGGCGGTTCGAGTGTGCCATGGCGTGGGCGCGGCTTTGGCGCGAGGACCCTTGGTCCCTCGAGGTCGACGCCTGGAATCCGGAGTCGATTCCCGGGGATGTGTTGGGGCTCCGTCGGTTATTCGAGATGGGCCCTTATCCTGGCCCAGTCATGGCCTCCTCTGACGTCGAGATGTGGGACCTTTTTGGTCCCGACTATTTCCGACGAGGTCTCCGTCGTCGAGTTTAAATTTTTTTTTTTTTGAAAAAAAATTTGTATTTAAAACCGTGTTTTTTTTCTTTTTTTTGTGAATTTTTTGTATTTTGCATTACGTTATTTGTTTGTAACAATATATTCAAAAATTTTTAAATTGTGTTTTCTAGCGGTTATTTACGTCGTTCCTTTTACCCTCTCCCTGCTTTTAATTATTATTTATTACCATTATTTTGTTGTTTTATTTTCATCTTATTATTTTTATTGGAGTTTATTATATTTTTTTTTTTTGAATTTATTCCTATTTTATTTTTATCCAAGTTTGCATCAGTTTTCGTTCGTATTTGAATTTTATTGTTTTTATTTATTCATGATTATATTATTTTCCGTATTTTCCGTGTATTCACTTCATTATTTTTATTATCTTTATTTTTTCTTTTATCTTCTTTCTTTGTTAGGGTTTTATTCAAATTTTCCCTTTATTTGCGCTGGCGTCAGCGTTTTTTTTTTTTTTTTTTTTTTGAAAAATTCCTTGTTTTGCTTTATTTTCCGTTTTGTTTCAATACCTTTTTTCGTAGTTATTTTATTTAATAAAGTAGTTATAATATTTTAAAATATTAAATAAAATTTAGTTTTCTTCTCTCTTTTTTTTTTGTTATTATTGAAATTAATTTTTTTTTTTTTTTTGATATTATCATTATTTTATCTTTGTCATTTTCGTTATTCTTATTTTATTATTTTATTTTCTCCTTCTCTCTATTTCTTTGTGAGTTTTATTTTTGCGGACATCGCGAGTCCGTGTGTGAGCGTCAGCGTTTTTTTTTTTTTTTTTTGATATTTCGTTGCGCTGAAAGACTCGCGCGTTGTAATGGGTCAGGTGTCGGCGGCCATATTGTCGGTGGCCATGTTGTCGGCTAGTGGGCGACGTACGGCTTAATGCGGTCGACGTGTACTCGCATCGTACGTCGTCCGCGGTTGATAACGTAGTTAACGTCCGACTCTTTACTTTTTATCGTGTAGGGCCCCGTCCATTTGGGAGTCAGCTTGGCTGATCTGCCTCGCCGCACCGTAGGATCGTGCAGGAGGACTTTGTCGCCAACGCGGTACTCTGGGTTACCGGCGGCTTTGTCCCTGCACTCTTTTGATTTTTCCTTTCCCGTAATTAATTGTTCCCTTGCGACTTGCCAAGTCGCTCGCAGCCGTTCCCGTAATTCGGCGACGTAATCGTCGTACGTGTATGTTGTACGGGGGGGCCGTTTAAGGGCTGTCGGTAACTCTGCTCGTTTGCCGAAAACGAGTTCGTAGGGGGAATATTTGGTCGCGGTGTGGGGGGTGGTGTTGTACGTGAACATTGCGTACGGTAGCCACTCATCCCAATCCGCTTGATCCTCCTGTATAAAGTTTTTTAAATATTCCGCTAATGTACGGTGAGACCTTTCAAGGGCTCCGTTTGATTGTGGATGATATGCCGTTGTTTGTATCTTTTTAATTTGCAGGAGTTTACACATTTCTTTGAACAGGTCGCTGAGGAAATTTGTCCCTTGATCCGATAAAATTGTTCGCGGGGTCCCGAATTTACAAATGATTTCGGTAATTAGACCCTTTGCGACTTCCTTTGCCTCCTGATTTTTCAAAGGTACAGCGGCGCTGTATTTTGTAAGCGCGTCCTGGAAAGTTAGGATATATTTATTTCCTCTCTCTGTTTCGGGTAAAGGTCCTACAATATCTACTGCACATTTTTCAAACGCTTGATCAGGGGTGTCGGTAATTACCATGGGTGCATCTTTTGTTCGCGTTAATTTATTTCGCTGACACTTATCGCATGCAGATACGTAGTCTTGGATCTCTTTTACCATTCCAGGCCACGTGTATTTCTCTCTTATTCTTTCTGTCATTCTTTTTATGCCTGGGTGTCCGCCGAGTGGAGTGTCGTGGTATTCTTTTAATATTATTTTTCTTTCCATCTCGCTCGGGCACGCTCGCTCGTGGCTGGAGTCAGATGACTCGTCTTCGCTCTCGCTCTCTCCTTCGTCTGCCTCCGGAGATGCATTTTCTGCTGACAGCTGTTTCTTCGCTTTGTTTTCGCTCTGTCCTTCTTTGCGATCGCTCTGTTCTTTCGTGACGTCTTGGGGGGCGGAGCCTGTAGCGCATGATGGCCGCCGTTCCGCGACCTTGCGCGGCCTTCCCCGTCCTCGCTTCTCGGTCGGATCGCGTTGCTCGGCATGAGTCAGCATGATTTCATAAATTCTGCTCAGTGCATCCGCGTTTGTGTTCTTTTTTCCAGCTTTATACTGAATTTCGTACGTGTATTCCTCCAGTTTGATTCTCCATCGCATTAGCCTTGAACCTGGGTCTTTTACGTTAAAAAGCCAGGTGAGAGGTTTGTGATCGGTGACGATAATGAATTTCGTACCGTAAATATACGGGCGAAATTGTATGACTGCCCAAACGATGGCTAACATTTCCCTTTCCGTGGTGGAATAATTCCTTTCCGCCTTATTTAGGGTTCGGCTGGCATAACAAATAGGCAAATCCTCTCCTATTTTTCCTTGCGATAGAATTGCTCCGATTGCTTTATCCGAAGCGTCCGTGGTAATTATGAACGGCTTCGTGAAGTCTGGATATTGGAGAATCGGTGCTGTGCTCAGCGTTTCTTGGAGTTGTTCGAATGCTTGTTGTGCGCTCTCTGTCCACTCGAATTTTTTCTCCTTTTTTATGAGTTCTGTGAGTGGTTTGGCGAGTTTTGAGAAATCCTGTATGAATTTTCGGTAATACCCTGCAAGACCCAAAAAGGATTGTACTTCCTTGGCGTTTTTTGGGATAGGAAATGATTTTACAGCTTTTATTTTTTCAGGATCGGGTTTCACTCCCACTTCGGTGATGACGTGACCCAAATATTGTGTTTCTTTTCGCAGGAAATGGCATTTTTTCGGCTGAACTTTTAGGTTGGCTTCTCGTAGCCGGTCGAATACTTCTCGTAGTCGATCGTTGTGTTCTTCGAAGGATGATCCGTGGATAACGATGTCGTCGAGGTAGACGTAACATTTTAATCCTTGTAGTCCGGCCAGAACCGCGTCCATCAGTCGTTGGAACGTCGGTGGGGCATTTTTGAGTCCGAAAGGCATGCGGTTGTATTCGTAGTGTCCCATGGGTGTCGAGAAGGCTGTTTTTTGTTTATCCTCCTCGGCCATCTGAATTTGGTGAAAACCAGAGGCGAGGTCGAGCGTGGTGAAATATTTTGCCCGACCCAATTGGTCTAAAATTTCGGAAATGTTGGGGAGGGGGTATGAATCTCCCTCTGTTACTTCGTTTAACTTCCGAAAATCCACTACGACCCGTTTGCGAATGTTGCCTTCGGCGTCGGCCTTTTTTGGAACGACCAGTAACGGCGCATTCCAGGGACTTTTGCTCGGACGTATGATTCCGTCTTTGAGCATTTCTTTTGCTTGCCTCATCACTTCTGCCTTGTGCGTTTCTGGCAACCGATATGGCCGTATATTTACCGGCACGGTGCCTTCCCGTGTGTGTATACGGTGTTTCACAAGATCCGTTGTTCCTAGTATTTCTCCCTCGAGATGAAATACGTCGGAATATTCGCTGCTAAATTCCCTTAGGAATTTTTCTTCCTCCGGATTGAGATGTGCTTGATTTCCCAATTCTTTCCAGAGTTTTTCCTGTCTTTCCTGTCTGCTTAATGCGTTGATTTCAGGAGTTTTTTCTTCCGGTTTGGTTTCCGGTGTGGACTCGTTTGGGAACTCTTCGATTTCCACTGTGGGCCGGTTTATTTCGACCTCTTCTTCCAGGGAGTTCCTCAGGACAATAGGGCATGCGAGTCCTGTTGTGACGGTATTTCCGCCCATAGTGATGCCTGGAGCTATTTTCGTGGCAATTACGCAACCTACTCTTGATTGCTTGTTTTTAGCGTAGTGCACGCTTTCGGAACGGGGTGGTAATTTCAGTTTCCCGTCTCCGTAGATTAGTGGTTCGGTGTGCCCGTACATCTTGATTGAACGGCCACCTAAAATGTCCACGTTGTGCTTCCTGATGAAATCCATTCCTAGGATTCCGTCGGTGCCGATTCCGATCGAGTCGTCGATGACAAAAAATCCATGGCGGATATTTACTGCTGGTGTTTCCAACACCAGGTCTACTTTGCATATGGCGTAGAATTTGTTTCCCCCGACCCCTTTCAGCTCAATCGTCTCGTTGTACGCCTTGGTGTCCGGGTGGATGGCACTTCTTTTTATTAAACAACACTGTGCCCCTGTATCTCCTTTGAGGGTGAGAACCTTCTCCCTAGCCTGGAGTGATGCGATGTAGAAATCGCTCGCCGAATCCTCGGGATTTATGGCTAGAATTTGGATACCTGCGTGGGTTACGTTCGACCCATTAATTTTGAGCTGACCTGTAGCTCGTTGCTCGGCAATGGTGCTGACGGTGAATTCTTGGCCGGCCTCGATGGAGCTGACCGTGAATGACCCAACTGTTGGTTTCTGGTCGTTCGACGTTTCACCTGTCGCGTTGCGGGAACCGTTGTTGCTTCCGTTGTTGTTACCGTTGTTGTTTCGGTTGTAGTTACGGTTGTTGTTGTATCGGTTGTTGCTGTTACGGTTGTTGTTGTTGTTTCCGGCTCGTCCGTGGAAATTTCCACGATTTCTTCCGGAATTCCCTTGCTGAGAATTGTTTTGGCTTTGTCCAGAACCGTTTTGGCTCGGATTTCGTTGCCTAAGCCTATTGCGACAATCTTTCCAGTGGTGTCCCGGTTTTTTGCAATAGGTGCAGGTTATTACTCCTATGTTACCTGTGGGAACGGGTAAATTGTTTCGTCCGTTCGACGGGTGCGAGCTTCGGCAGTCTTTGGCCGAATGCCCGGGTTTTTTGCACCTTTGGCAAAATTCTTGACGCCTCTCGGGGTGCGTCTGTTTTGATACAGATTCGTAGCCTTTTAAGACCGTTTCTTCATTCTGGGCCCCTTTTATTGCCGCGGTTAAATCTGGGTACCCTTTAGCTTTGACGAGAATTTGATACTCTTTTTTGAGTCCTCGTTCGAAATTGGATAACGCTAGTTTTCTTACGTAACGTTCTACCGCGAGTTTTTCCACTGGTGAAGATTCGGATTCTATACTTGCTTCTACTAGTTCCATTGTAAGAATTTGCAATCTTTTTCCAAAATCGGCTATGCTTTCATTGTGATTTTGTCTGCACGTGTGCATCTCTACTTGTAGAGCTTCTACGGTTCGTTTTGTCCCATATCGTTCCGTTAAGTGTTGTTGGAATTGTTTGAATGTTTCTATTTTTTTATAACGGACGTCTTCCCGTGCGTCGTCTGTCAGTTTTGTCGCAAGTACGAGTTTTAAAAGGATTGGTCTGTCACATTCGTCTACTAAACTATGAGCTATTTCGTACGCGTCAAGTAAACTTTTTGCGCGTCTAGGATTTTCTCCGTCGAAAACGGGAATTAAAGCTCGTGCCTCGTTTAAAGGCATGCCTCTTAATCTCCTTGGGGGAGAGGGCACGTTAGCGGGATCGTTATTTGAGGCACCAGCACCACCTGCGGGTGGGTCGATTTCGAGTACAGATTGGTCCGGCATAGTGACGTTATGTGGGATAATAGACAGAGATAGGTCTGGCAAATTGGTTTGGTTGAAACTTTCGGTTTCTTCCGCGTCTCGAAAGGATTCTTCGGGATCAAGAGACCGGTTTAGGGTGTCTGTGCTTTGACTGCGCTTGATATTTTTGACTGACGGGGAATATTCTATTTTTGGGGGACGCGTAAAAGTAAGATTACGATTGAAAAACGAGTCTAGGGATCGAGATATTGTACGTACGCCTGGTAGTCTTAGACGATTTACGAGCTCGTCGTTGGACATGCGTAGGTGTTTGGTTCGCTATTTTCGCGACTGGTTTTGGCGGGTTACAAATGAAATTGTTCCGTCACTTACAGTAAGATGGTCTGGTAGATCTGCATGCTGCTGCTGTTGCTGCTGCTGATTGATCCGCTAGCTGGCTTCCCCTCGAATTTGGTGAATCTGCTTGGCTGATTGGTCCGCTCTTTGGGTTGACGGTTGTCGTTCTCCGGGTGTCGATTTTGAACAGCTTTGGGCGCCCGTTGTCCTTGTCGACTTTTTCCGGATACTTGGCTGATGTCGTCCTTCTTTTGGCGTTGTGTGAAACTTCCTTTTCACCTCAGAGTTGTAGTCGAGTTCTTGAGTTGTGGCAATCCCACCGCTGCCACCAATGTTGTGCCCGTGCAAACCGTCACGTGGGGGCGAGTTTGCTTGGGACCGGTTTATTCGGGATATTGCCAAGATTGAGTTAAACTCCAACTCAATACTTTCAGTTTTAACTACTAAAGGTTTATTGTGGATAAGTTCGTTACAATTGAGTGTTAAATGCCTCAAGACCAATCGGTGTAATTAATGAATTGATAATTCGGTATCTGATCGCAGAGTGCCTGATTTGGGCGTTGCGTTCCCTTTTTATGAACTAGGGGTTTTCGAATGATTTGTGGAGGTGGTATTAATTGGAGGTGGTAATTAATGGTGGTGGGCAGTCGATCGTTCGATGCCTTGGGGTTATTGTACAGGTGCATCGCGACGGTCGAGTGCTGAGTTTGATTGTCAGCGTTTTTGGTTTGGCCTCGAAGTTGGAGCAAAGTCCACGAGACTTGCTGAGGGATGCGTTTTTGAACGGCACGTGCACGACTTCCTGTCGCTGATTATAATATGATAGTTTTATGGAATTGGTTGCTATGCGGGCGCAACATTATCCAAAAAAAAATGTTCGCAATTTTTTTTTCCGACTGTTGCGTGACTGACTCACTGACTGACACACAAAAAAAAAGACTGGCTGACTGGAAGGACTGGCTGGAACCATGATCCTATCTTCAGTGGTTTAGGGTGTTCGTTGTCAATCAGTCAGTCAGTCAGTCAGTCAAATTTCCAAATTTGATCATATAGACCCCAATGAAAAAATCATTTTCATTGGGGTCCCAGTGTCATTGGAGACCATTGAGTGCCCAGCGAAGCGGGCGTACCCAAGGTTAGTATACACTCCCGCTCAAAAGTATGGGTTCACTTCTCGAAATTTTCAGCTTCGGTATAAGTTCCATATCTTGGTGGGAAAAGGTCGTAAGAGAATTTAATGAGCACCGTTTTGAAGGGGACAGTTTTAGCTTTACGTTGCCATTTTTTATAATTTTTTACCATTTTTTTTATAGTCCCCACGCCCTTTTGAACTTGGCAGTTTTTTGTAGTTTTTTTGCGCTCTGGAAATGGACTATCTGGCTGTTAGAAAATTTTCCTTGCAATTTTATCCATCGCAGTTTCAAAGAGGATATTAAACACTGCATTTTCGTTTTTGAAAAAGTATCGTGCGATTTTTTTTACCAAAAATATTCTCATTTTTGACAAAAATTGATCATTTTATTCAATTCGGCGTATCTTGAAAACGGCGGGTGATCGAAGAAAATAGCAAGAGGGTGAAAAGTTGCAATAGATCATGATGGACCTTGTAGATTTATTTCAGAATTTTTTTCCGACATTTGTTTTTTCATACTCTTGGAGTCGGAATGATTTAAATTTTCTCATGATTTTTCCTTTTTTTTAGACGGCAGAGGCTTTCCTTTTATTGGTTTTATAACCATCTTAACGTAATTTGAAGTAAAAATTAATTTTTTTTATGAAAAAAACGTACAAAAAATTGTGCGAAATTTAATTTTTAGTTCAAATAACGTCAAGATGGTTATAAAACCAATAAAAGGAATGCCTCCGCCGTCTAAAAAAAAGGAAAAATCATGCGAAAATTTAAATCATTTCGACTCCAAGAGTATGAAAAAACAAATGTGGGAAAAAAATTCTGAAATAAATCTACAAGGTCTATCATGATCTATTGCAACTTTTCACCCTCTTGCTTTTTTCTTCGATCACCCGCCGTTTTCAAGTTACGCCGAATTGAATAAAATGATCAATTTTTGTCAAAAATGAGAATATTTTTGGTAAAAAAAATCGCACGATACTTTTTCAAAAACGAAAATGCAGTGTTTAATATCCTCTTTGAAACTGCGATGGATAAAATTGCAAGGAAAATTTTCTAACAGCCAGATAGTCCATTTCCAGAGCGCAAAAAAACATCAAAAAACTGCCAAGTTCAAAAGGGCGTGGGGACTATAAAAAAAATGGTAAAAAATTATAAAAAATGGCAACGTAAAGCTAAAACTGTCCCCTTCAAAACGGTGCTCATTAAATTCTCTTACGACCTTTTCCCACCAAGATATGGAACTTATACCGAAGCTGAAAATTTCGCCAAGTGAACCCATACTTTTGAGCGGGAGTGTATGTATAACAGAAATAACGACAGTATAGAACGAGAAACGACTATAACAAATGATCTGATCAATTCAAAAGCGATTTTCTTTCTGACAATAATTCTCGCGATCTCCGGGCACCGAGAGATTCGACGGAGGGGGAACGGCCTTCCCCTTCCCTTTACATTAATATCTCACAGATTGCGAAACCATTAAACAATCCCTCCAGTTTCTGACGAACTTTTCGACCTGCTTGTCGATTGACGGCCACCATACTTTGGCCCTTAGTCGTCTTTTCATTACTGTCTCTCCTGGGTGGCCTTCGTGAGCTAATTCCAAAACCTGTTCTGTTAAAGCTGGAGGTATAACGAGTGTGGTACCTCTCAACATAACCGATCCCAAAGTAGTTAGTTCTATCCTGAAGGGGTAGTATATGTTTTTTTTCGGGTGTTTGCCAAAAGTTGTTCTCGTTTTTGGAGATCGCGTCTATTATTTCTTCGTCTCGCTGGCTTTTTGTGATGATTTGCTAAATGTCAAGCGCTTTCGGTACGTTTCTTCCTATGATTTTGAACGTTTGGCCTTCGCTTTCAGTGTCGAACGAGTTTTCATCCTGTATGCCGCATAGCCTTGATACAGGGTCAGCAATATTTTGTTACCCCGGCTTGTACCCGACCTTGAATTTAAATGCTTGAAGTCTGAGCAACCATCGTTCTATTCGAGCTGGGGGCTTCGATGAAAGTTTGAAAATTGCTTCTAGTGGTTTGTGATCGGTTTCCAATTCAAATTCTGGGTGTACTTCCGAATAGCTGTTACCTCCGATTTGGCTCAAATTTAGTGGAGACCTTCTATTCGAAGATACAAAAAAGTGTGCCATAGGATTTTTGGCGCATCTCAATATTTTCCGACAAATCGAATTTGTAAATTAAAAAAATGCAGACCATTTATACTAACCAGAATGCATTGCAAAGCAATACGTGATAATCATGCATGATTCCGCAGAAATGTGGCACCTTTCTAGCCACGTGTTTTCGGCTACTGATGAAATATGCCGATATTTGCCTTTTTTTGGCACTCGAATTGTCCGCAAGTGAGAGCAATTTCATTCAATTTCATTGGCTTTTTATGCTCCTGACAGTACCTGCTCGTTGGAATCAATTCAATATCTCGCAACCATTGCAGTGTTCGAGAATGATCAGAAAGAATTGACATCAATTTGAAAATATGATATTTTTCGTCCATTCCGAATTTTATCGCGTGAACTCGAGTGTAGGACCGACATAAAAGTAAGAGTCTTGGTAACAGCAGAGTGTGTATCAGAGAATCAATGACGAAATGTTGACAAACGGTGATAAATGAGAAGAATTAATAGGGCGAAGCGTATGTGGTCGAGGGGATAGCGAAGGAACTGTTGAGAGACCATATGCGAACTCAAATAAGTGGGGAAGTGAGTAAATAAACCGAGAGTAATTGTCGCGAGATCAAAGACAATACAATATTCTACTATGAATAGAATAGAATATTTATTTGCATCGAGGCAATCCGCCTATTACAAATTTTAACAAAGTAATTTTTGTATGACTTAACATTAGTTTTGAACAACATGGTCGGTTACATATTTCAACTTACATTTTTAATATTAACTTAATTCAACATTGAAATTCAGGTTATATTTATACTGACTTACATTTAATCGCTTAGCAGAAACGCTCTGTTTCTGCAGCTTATGGTTACAAAGGCAAAGAGGTTTTTAATAAATTCTGTGGGGAGGAATTCCAAACCTGATGGATATTCAAACTTAATATTAGCGAGGTATTTCTCTCGTTGGGGATGGTGTAGCGTACATTCAGACAGTAAATGTTTTACAGATTCGTTTTTCCCTTCATTACAACACTGGCAAATATCTTCTCCTCTGAAGTTATATCGAAAGTTTTTTATTCTGAATGAGAAAAAGGTCTTACCGGCTAACCTACATTGGGCTAAAACTCTTTTATGTGTTAGAGGGATGTGTTGGAGTAGGTAGTTTTCGCACGCTAGGGTGTTGAGTTGTTTAATTCTTTTGTAGTCTGGACTGTATGATGAGAGCATTACTCTCACCGCGTCGGCTCTGAACCTCTTTTTGCTCAATACCTCCGAGACTATCGGGATCGATTTCTTCAGGGTGTCTGAGTTCATATTCGTGAGAACGTGCGCTAAGTTTAGTTTTTCAAGGATAGTTTTAAGAGTCGAGAACCAGTTATATTTTACAATGTTACTTTGATCTAGGTCCAATGCTATCAATTTGTCCAGACAGATTTTTGGATATCTATTGGCGGGCATTCTGAGGATTCTTACGAGGTATCCTAGAGCTCTTTTAATTATCTGTACCTCTAGCGGAGGACTACCAGTTTCTATTCTGATCATATATTTCGGAGTAGTGACTGGCACTGCTAAGAGTGATTTGAAGAATCTTTGTTGGACAATTT
This sequence comes from Diadegma fenestrale, assembly GCA_037043255.1. Lineage (NCBI taxonomy): Eukaryota > Metazoa > Arthropoda > Insecta > Hymenoptera > Ichneumonidae > Diadegma > Diadegma fenestrale. The sequence goes on along the minus strand of CM073319.1, from coordinate 509,565 downwards.
CTACTTGTTGGGTGTAGTTTAAACCCCAAATACCAGCACCGTATAGGAGTGTCGATTCAATTATTGCCCTGAAAAGTTTTATTTGCGCATTCCAACTGGACATTCTTGTGGCTATCATTGGTGGCCAAATAGTTATCATCGCCATTTTTGCTTTTGATATAAAATGTGTTGCAGCTAGGCTGAATAAACCCGATCTTGAAATGGGAACACCCAGGTACACGTATGATTTCACAACTTCGAGGGTTTTGTCATTGTATTTGAATGGCCGTATTTTACGAGTTCTTCCTCCTTTTTGGCATATCATTATTTTAGTTTTCGCTGTGTTAACTTCGAGTTCGTTTTCCTCACAGTACAGTGACAGTATATTCAATCTATTTTGTAATCCGATTGCATCGTTTGCCATTATAATAAGATCATCCGCAAATAATAAAATTTCGATATTTTCCTTGGTCTTAGCACAACCATGTTTAGCAAAGAACTTTTCTATATCTGCGAGAAGCAGTGAGAAAAGAATTGGACTAGCCGGGTCTCCTTGGAGTACTCCTTGGGTTGATTTAATTCCTTCTGACTTAGTAATGTTGTTAATGCGGACTTGGAATCTTGCGTTTTTGTAAAAGTTTTGCAATACATTCACCATCTGAGAACTAACGCCTAGTTTCATCAATTTGGACCATAAGATGTTGTAAGATACCGAATCAAAAGCTCTTTTAAAATCCACAAACGCCAGATAAAGTTTTCCTCTCGGTTTGCAAAGTGCTACTGTAATTTTTGTATTTAAGGGGTAACACCACTGTAATGACTCGAAAAAAGCGGTTTTCAAGGGATTTTTTTTTTGTTTGGAAAGAAAGGTGGTAAGAAAATACAATTCAAGGAAATTATTGAATGTATATTCAAGTATATTACAAAAAATTTTCGTCCGAAAATATTCGAAAGTGGCGACGCGCGAGCCATTCTCTGGAGCCATGACGAATTCAAGGCGCACTGCGGCACGCAGCATAACTGATGCAGTTTTGACCTGGAACATAAAACAAAAATTGTCCAATATCTATACAGTCAAAGCTAGAGAAAGACGGAGGGGATTTCAAAAATACTAATTTTTGTAAAATTGGCGAGCAATCAAACAGAAAGTGTCTTTTTTCGCAAAAAAAAGACAATCATTCGTTAATAAAAAATGTTTGGTTTACCCTATCGAAAATCCCGTACGTGTTTCTCTTCGAAATGTTATTTTAAAGACATTGACAAAATTTGAAATAAAAAGAATGAAAATTGTTTGAGTTATGCTGCGTGCCGTTTTAAAAAGTGACATTTCGAGAAAAACGCGTTTTTAGTTTGAATTATAAGAAATGAAAAATTAATTATCATTAATTTATTCTTCATTAATGAGAAATGAAGAATAAAATTTGTTTACCGTCAATCTGCTATCCCAGGACCATGGAGCGTCCCTTCGACTCTGCAAAATTTCCCCTCACTTGCTCTTCTCGACGATTTCATGGCAGAGCGGATAACGAATAACCAGTTCAAATTTAAAACTACCCACAAAAACCTTGTCGATTACATACGCACTGACTCTGTACTCACTATGCTGACACTTTTCTAGCAGCGTACTTTTCATTGGAAGTATTTCTAGCTGAACGCATGCTATGACGTTCGCCGGCAGGAAATTTAAGGTTAGAGCACTTATATAGAGCCGCCGGCAGTCTTCTTCTTCTTCTTGTCCTTCTTTTGGCTATCTCCCTAGGAGAGGGAATGTGCCACATCAATTGTGTTGGAAGAAGAAATCCTCCATTGGATGAGTATGTTGGCAGCAATGATGCAGGAAAACAGTGGAAGGAGAAATCTCCCTTTGTAGGGGACGGATGTATTGGATAAACCGGAAGTCGACAAATTGCTCCCGCCTTCGTTTGGAATAAGAACGAGTCTACACAAGTTTTTGATGCTGTTTGTTTTGTTGTTGTTGTTTCATTTTGAATATATTTATTTTTGCCTTTAATTAACCAGAAAAGATCATAAAACCTTATGGGTAGGTCTCCCCACTATCCCTTTGAACATATATCAGAAGGAGGTTCGGGAGAACCGCGAATTTCAAAAAGACAGACCGTTGTGAATAATGAACTCGCGGATTGGGATCAACGAGTTAAAAAAAAAAAAATTTTTGTTTTTTAACATTTTTTTTTTTTGAAATGCCCATTTGGAGAGATATAACTCTAGGCAGTATCCGTTTCAATTTTTCTCTTGAATCATTTAGAAGCTGGCAATGCCAAATAAGATGGTTAATGTTACATACATGAGAAATACCCGAACCTACCGGATTCATCATTAATTATTCCCTTCTTTCTCAGGGGGCCTAATAATAGAGTTGTTGGAATGGAATATTGTACCTAATCCTTATTAATACTCCTCCCTCGGTGGAGTCTTGAGTATCTTTATTTCCTGATAGTGAAGAAATACGGGATGGACAGAGAATTTTTGTTTTGTAAGCAAGATTCTTGAAAGGTTAAGTAGTAGAAATTAAGGAGAAATAGGAGAACGTAGGTCATTCAACTTAGAAGTCAATGGAGTCAGTTCCATTGGCCCGAAGTGTTAGAATTGATTACTGCTGGAATTTATTATAGATTATTTATGAATTGCTCACCCGTAGTAATGACGGATTCTATTATTTCATTAGGGTTTTTGTTGTTTATCGTTTCAATAATGAGGTTGTTGTAATTTTGTATTATCCTAGAGATTTCCGCTTTGACTATGCCCTGAATATTTAATATTTCCGTATTAGTATCGGATGAACTAGATAACGAAGAATTTTCTTCCATGAAAGGTTCAGTTGAGTCAAAGTTGATGCTCTGATCGAATTGATGTTGTTCATGTTGTTGCTGGGGATCGATACTGGTTCGAGGAGCTATTTGAGAGAGAAGGTTTTTTTGTGGGTATGCACTAGAAGGTTTTTGACATGACGTCCTTTGAGATTTAGGTAAGCCAGGAGAGGAGGTAGTAGAATTTATTCCACGGATATTAGAGCAAGAGGTTTTTTTGGATTTTCGATCAAGGGAAAAAGTAAGATCTAGATTCCCATCTGGAGGATCGACTGGATTGTTATATGAAGATCGAGTGCGTAAAGCGGAGATCGAAGAAGAGGACGGAATAGCGAGGTCTTGGGTGATGCCCCTTAGTCTCGGAAACTCCCGATTATTGTTTATAGCCGGGGGAACAGAATCGGCCAATGCTTCTTCTTTGAGGAGTCGCTTGGCGTCTTTAAGGGTGACGTTATTTCGATATTTATATTCGTTTGCTTTTTTATAGAATAGAAACGCTGGGCACTGTTTGTTTAGGGGAGAGTGATCCCCCGAACAATTGCGACAAAAGAAATTTCTTTCTGAACACTCGTCCAGGGAGTGATTCCCAGAACATTTTGTGCATCGTTCAGATTTTGTTCGGCATTGATCTTTGACGTGGCCAAAGATAAAGCAATTGAAACAGATTTTGGGGAAGGGAATATACGGATTAACATCACGTTTGGAAAACCATATTGAGACCGATTTTGGGAGAGTAGGGCCTTCAAAAAATATTTTGATAGCATTCGTTGGAATTCGAGTTAGGGGGCCTTTTGGAGAGGCTTGCGCTTCAGAAATGTTTGCATTTTTTGACAATCTCTCTACATGAGAGACTTTAATATCTGGAGGAAAGACTCTTAGGCCTTCGAGGATCTCCTGGGTCGACATGTCTGGGTCGACTCCTCCAATTAGGCCCGGAGTAGAGACCCGGTAGTCTGGGATGAATGCAATCCAGTTCGGATTGATATTTCTAACGCTTGAATTTACGAGGTTGTTTGCATTTTCGGCGCTATTAACAGTCAAAATGATCTTGTCATTGCCGGAGGGTCTTATCTCCAGAAGGTCGTTATTAAACGAGGCAAATTCTTTGCCTAATCTCATCGGGTGGAGATTACCCAGATGGTTTCCGGGAATTGAGTCCATGACGTGGACCAAAAAAGGCCCTGTCGAGATGGTTGAGTATCGGTTGTTAATTTGTCTCAATATATGAGAGGGGATCATGGTTTCCCGAGAGGTGGACTTAGCCGAGAGTCCTTTAGAGTTCTGGGCGGGAGTTTTATCAGTAGGGGGAGAATTAGAAGTGAGACTTTCGGGAGAAGATGAATTCTCTCTAAGGCGTTTGTTATTACCTATAGGGGGAGGCATATTAAATAATTAATTGATCTAAATTATCGAAATATTAATGGCGACAAGGACTATAGTTTTTATATGGTATTATCTTTTGTATTTCATTCCTTATTTCTATCTTCCTTGCTATTTCTTTCCCTTTTCTTTTTTCCCTTTACACTTATTTAAATGGTTGAATTATGGAAACAGCAAGAGTAATAAATTAAATAAATATATAAATATGTAACACACAGAATAAAGAGGAGTCTCGTATATGTATTCACATCGTAACAAGAGAGAGGAAAGAAAAAAAAAAAAAAAAAAAAAACGAAATAAAACGGAAATAAGTAATTGACTTTGAGAAAATGACTAGAGGATTTCGATATTAATTAAGTGCGATTTCACAGCACTGGGTTGATTTCCTAAGAGAACCGCTGACAGATAGATTAAATAACCGTACACGTAGTGGTCGGATAAAGATAAATAGAAATTTACCGAGGAACTGTCGACGATATTTGGATATAGCCAAATACTATATCTATAACTTAAGTATACGAACAATATAATGATGAATCCCTGGTAGAGGATTAGACAGGGTCATAAAAGTTTATGGACCTGTTTATCGGCCACTCGAGCAATAGGAAACAAGATAGTTATGATTATAGCTCAAATGAATTTCTAATACTATGAACCAAGAGAAAAGAGAAACCATTTATTTTATTCACTCGATTAATCATTTAATTAATCCATATAGGTAAAACGAGTGCATTTATACAGCATGTAATCAGCAAATACCCTCCAAATGTAGCAATAACGGAAATGAAAATGCGGAATGGAGAGGCTCAGGCCCAGAGAGATTTATTCTGGGTATTTGAGCTATTTCTTTCAGCTCTGATTATAGATTTCTTTATCAAAGACTCCGAATTAACAAAACTATTAAAATATAAAAGAGACAGAAGACGAGAACAATAGAACGAACTCACCCGGTTAGGAGGAGACAGAGAAGAATTTGTGGTGGTGAAGGAGGCCTCGTGGGAGTCCTTCGCCGAGAGGAAATTTCCTTAGCAGGTCTTTTTTTTTTTTGTGATTTAACTTCGATGAGTATTTTTATCCGCGTAGTAAACACATCGCGAGAAACTTTTTAATTAATTGTAACTGATTTTTGATTAGGGATTAACGAAAATTGGAGTTTTATTATAGCAAGCAAAGCCTTTTCAGTTGAGCGATTTGTAAAGTTTTGAACTGGAGCGATCTGAGAGAAACGTCCGTTCGGCAGCACTGTGTGCTTTCCAGCCGCCGGCAGTCAATTCGGAGGAGCAGCTGTTTCAGCGCGCGTCCGACGTGTGTCGCGGCAAGGCACGAAATTCGATGGAATTTTTTTTTTTTTTTCAATTTTAATATTTATTATCAATAATTAAATATTTTTAATAATTTTTTTTAAACAATTTACTGGTCCGGTAAAGTCCAGTAAATTTTTTTTTCGGTAAAGAAGGGTTCAGAGTATTTTTTAAGCTTATAAAAAAAAAAAAATTTTGCCCAAATTTACAGTGGTGTTACCCCTTAATGCAAATAGGTTATCTTCACAAGAACGGTTTGTTCTAAACCCTGTTTGAGCTTCGGGTATGACGTTGTTTAATTCTGCCCAGTGGTTGAGTCTATTGGCTAGTATTGTTGTAAATATTTTGGCTACCGTATTTGCCAACGCAATGCCCCTGTAGTTGAGCGGATCTTGAGTGTCGCCCTTCTTGTAGAGCATCACAATGTCTGAGTTACCCCATTCTCTTGGTATTTCTCCCGAGGACAAGACCTTATTAAATAAATATATGATTCTCGCGCTCCATTTGGGGGGAATGGCTTTGTAGAATGCTGTTGGAATGCCGTCCGGGCCAGGCGCTTTATTTGTTTTCAGCTTTTTGATCGTTTTGTAAAAATCTTCTGAATCTATCGGATTGTCTAGGACTGAGACTCTAGGTCTCAGTGGGATTTCTATAGTTCCGTCTCTGTTTGGTAAAATGGTACGATAAAAACCCTCCCATGCTTCGCTTGTGATCGGGCATGCGCCCCTCCCCACCCTGCGAAATCTGCCGATCACGTCCCAGAAAGTTTTTGCACTTCGAACATTGGAGGCTGCCTCTGTTATTTTATCGAAGTATTGCTTTTTAGTTACAATATTCTACTATGTCCCACACACTATCCAAGATGCCCCGCACACACCCCACTGTCCCACATACCATCCGAGTTGCCCCGCACCCGCTCCACATGCATGAATGAGTTATATAGTTAACTAGCCTCGGTGCGCCCGCTTCGCTGGGCACACGATGGTCATATAGACCCCAATGGAAATAATTTTTTTAGTGGCTTAGGCTGTGCGTTGTCTGTCAGTCAGTCAGTCATGCAACAGTTATATATGTAATAATGAGAAAAAAATTTTTGATAAGTTTTTTTTGGTGGAGAACGAACAAAATCCGTTCTTGGTGAGCGTTTATCAAGGTAGAAGAGTATAGAAAATAAAAAATAAAAAAATTTAAAAAAAAAAAAAATTTCGATAATTTTTTTTTAGATAGAGAACGAACAAAATCCGTTCTTAGTGAGCGACTACGATGCGAGAGGAGTAACCGTGACAAATTTCGCGATCCTAACTTCATTGGTTTAGGCTGTGCGTTGTCTGTCAGTCAGTCAGTCAGTCAGTCAGTCACGCAACACTTATATATGGGGCATTCCATGCCGATTCGACCTGGTTCTGACCCTCAACCCCTCAAATCTGTTTTCCGATTTTTCCTATCATTACTCTCAGTATATGAAGCAATTACAATTTTTTTTAGATTTTTTAAAATAAATTTGAGGGGGTCATGATTTTTTGAATTTTTTTTTTGAACTCCTCGATGGCCGCAATCGAAAAATCTGAAAAAATTCCCAAAAATACAGTGTCAGATATAAAAATTGTTGGTGTGAAATTCATAATGTCTGGGCTCTTGCTTCAACCCATTTCTTGAGTTTTTTGAGAAAATAAAGATAAAAAAAATTAGAAGCAGAGGTTAATTAACTGTAGTGATTTACTGTTGCGCGAAATTTTGTATGCATATATAGCACCAGATTTTTGAAAACACTTCTTCGATTTTTCTAAAGTGTATTTTGCAATTTTTTTTAAATAGTTAGACGTTCACGCTAGGAAGGGGTAAGGAGGGGTGTGTGTGTGCGTGCGTGCGTGCGTGCGTGTGTGCACACCCCTCCCTACCCCCTCCCTTTTCCCAGCGTGAACGTCAAAATATTTAAAATATTCGATTATTTATGAGAACTTCCAAACCCCATAACTCATGGAGTTCATGGGAAATTTCAGCCTCCCCCGACGGAATATCATTATTGGCGAAAAATTGAAGGAATCTATGAAAAAAAAAAATTCCCCCATTTTTCGGAAAAGGGGTGCAACATCGATCGCCATGCCTCATCGTGGACATTGTACGCTTATTTACGCACTTATTGTAAGTGCAATTCGCATCATTTTTGAATCCCTAATTAGGGTTTTTGTCAACCATGGAGAAAGAAAAATTCCAAAATTGCAAAATACACTTTAGAAAAATCGAAGAAGTGTTTGCAAAAATCTGGTGTTATATATGCATAAAAAATTTCGATCAACAGTAAATTACTACAGTTAAATGACCTCTGCTTCTATTTATTTTTATCTTTACATAAACGCCTATTTTACTGTATATAAAAGTACGGCAGCTCTCGCGCTACGCTTTTCTTTTAATACTTGGCGTTGAGCCGCTGCCGCATCTCTTGATTTTCTTAAAAAACTAAAAAAATGGGTTGAAGCAAAAGCCCAGACATTATGAATTTCATACCAACATTTTCTATATCTGACACTGTATTTTTGGGAATTTTTTCAGATTTTTCGATTGCGGCCATCGAGGAGTTCAAAAAAAAAATTCAAAAAATCATGACGCGCTCAAATTGATTTTCAAAAATCTGAAAAAAATTCTAATTGCTTCATAGACTGAGAATAATGATAGGAAAAATCGGCAACCAGATTTGAGGGGTTGAGGGTCAGACCCAGGTCGAATTGGCATGGAATGCCCCATATATATAGATAGATAGGCGGACCGACGGGGGTCCAGGGGGGCGCAGCCCCCCGGAGGGGTGAAGGGGCCGAGCCCCTTCTGGGGGTGGTGGGGGTGAAGCCCCTTCTGGGGGGTAGGGGGCGGAGCCGCCCCCCCCCGAAGACAACATTGGTGTTTTTAAAATTACTCGAGATGCGCCAAAAATCCTTTGGCACACTTTTTCGTATCATCGAAAAGAAAGTCTGTACCAAGTTTGAGCCAAATCCCAGGTACCAGTTTTTTTAAAATAAAAAAATTAAAATTTGTTAAAAAATTATATTTTTCGGAAAATATTGAGATGCGCCAAAAATCGCTTCACACACTTTCTTGTATCGTCGAATAGGAGGTCTCCACCAAATTTGAGCCAAATCGGAGGTAACAGCTATTCGGAAGTTTATCCCGAGTACCTTTTCTCGACGTCCGATGAACTTTTGCTTGCGAAATAAATCACAAGAGGGTTCGACCTTGAATCAAATTGTAGTAACACCGCCCCCAGGGCTACAGGGCTGGCGTCACAAACTAACCTGGTCCGTGCTTGCGAATCACAATAGGACAAGGTTGGTAAGTCTGACAGAGCTTTATTTAAATTGTTTAAATGATTTTGGTGCGTTTCTGTCCAGTCAAATTGAATTCCTGATGTAATAATAAGCTGGCGTCACGGATCCGTTTCCGTCCCTAAGTTTGGGATGAATTTCCCCACGCACGTTACCAAGCTGAAGAAACTACGCAACTCTTCCTTGGTACTTGGTGCGTGAAATTTGAAAATCGTATCTATTTTCATCGGATCTACGTTAATCCCATATCCGATAGTTTGTGGCCCAGGAAATCCAATCCTAGCCAAAAATCCCCTCCCGGGGAAAAAAGCTTGGTGTATGGTCGAAAGTCCTTCAACATGAAGTTCCTTCGTATTTTTTGGTTTGAATATTTAAGAATATGGTATTGGGATGGGTTATCCAGAAAAAATGGAAACCTCGATGATTTTTGAGCCATGAATGATTGAATAATTTATTGGCTCGTGTGGGAAAAGCCTGACGGCATAAAAACCCACGATGTGAAATTGTGATTTGACAATTGTTTTACAAGATTGTGTGTATAGTACGCATGGTCTCGAACTATCGTGGTCGTTCGAATGCGTTTTTTTTTTGACTGATTGAATCAACCCTGTTGGGTTGCGTGTATTTTGCCCTGGTGGGCTGCGTATGGTTGCCCCAGTGGGCTGTGTATGGTTGCCCTGTTGGGCTGCGTATGATTGCCCTGATGGGCTTTGTATGATTGCCCTGATGGGCTGTGTATGTTTGCCCTGTTGGGCTTGTATGTTATGCCTCGTCGGATTGAATATGGATCAATCCAGTCTGGCTCGTATATGAGTTTTAAATCTCGCCACACGGAACCACGCTCGCCTGTGGACCCTGATGGGTCGTGATGATCGAAGGCCAGCGCCTTCAGGGAACGTGCGTTCGCGTTGGTGGTTCGACTAAGACTGTTTTTTCGTATGTTTTTTGTATACATACTCGAGCGCTGGTCGACCCGTCCTCCAGCGACTTGACATCGCTATTGGCGTAAGTCAACCGAGCGCAGCGAGCGAGAGAGACCACGATAGTTCAGGACACATGCACATCCATCGGTCACCGAACACTTGGACAAGTACATTTGTTGGTGATCCCCATTTCCATTTGTTTTCACAGAAAAATCTGATCCCCCCTTAAAAAAAATTGGAAACGCCAACAAAATAAAGAATTTAAGAAAACCCAAAAAAAAAAAAATTCAAGAAGATTGAGAAAAATGCAAGAAATGCGAGAATGGTAGAAAACAATTAATGGTATTCGCTCAGCATAAAAAATTCTGATATCTATAAAAGGACAAGTATTCCCTGTCTGAAAATCATGTTGATGTTCGAAAATCAATTAACGAGAAAAAAGGAAATCTTCCAAAGAGACACGTCTCAAAAAAAGGAACCCCTAAATACAAAATGGCGAATCGACAGAAAAACGACTTCATAAAAAAATACAAAACTAAAGTTTGCCATCATATGTTGAGCGTATGCGCACAGAGTACTTGGCCGGCCCGAAATTTTTTGTATCAGCTTCCGCTGTTTATAGATGGGTAGAACAACTCGGTTGTATTCATGAGAAAAATGATAAGCGTTACACAAATGTCACTGAACGTTATACATTCAAATGAATTAGTACAAATTCGAAGTTTTCTCTCAATTTGATATACAATTAATTGATTAAATCATTTGCGCAATATCTTACACAAGTATGGATACGTAGAAAAATAGCAACTGATCACTAATTAAGGTGGAGCTAAATATTATATCAAATGACCCGTAATGCGTCGATAAAAATTGCACTTCTAGCAATTTTTTGTATTACTAGCTTGGAATATAAATCGTTTTAGGAGAGAACCTTGATTGACTCGAGATTTTCGCCAAGCTTTCACGTGTCTTTTCTAAGAAGATTTCTGAAACCAAATAATTACGTTATGCCAAGATTAACCAAGCTAAGCACTTTAATTCAAAATTTCGGGCCGGCCAAGTACTCTGTGCGCATACGCTCAACATATGATGGCAAACTTTAGTTTTGTATTTTTTTATGAAGTAGTTTTCCTGTCGATTCGCCATTTTGTACTTAGGGGTTCCTTTTTTTGAGACGTGTCTTTTTGGAAGATTTTCTTTTTTCTCGTTAATTGATTTTCGAACATCAACATGATTTTCAGACAGGGAATACTTGTCCTTTTATAGATATCAGAATTTTTTATGCTGAGCGAATACCATTGATTGTTTTCTACCATTCTCGCATTTCTTCCATTTTTCTCAATCCTCTTGATTTTTTTTTTTTGGGTTTTCTTAAATTCTTTATTTTGTTGGCGTTTCCAATTTTTTTCAAGGGGGGATCAGAATTTTCTGTGAAAACGAATGGAAATGGGGATCACCAACAAATGTACTTGTCCAAGCTTTTTTCCCCGGGAGGGGATTTTTGGCTAGGATATCACTTATTTTTTCTGATTGAAAGTCTCCATTTTTTTCAGTCCGGTGGAAATAATTTGTTGATTTTACCCTAGAAGTGTACTCTGTGGAGCTCATTTTAAGCCAAGAATCATGTCTCTATCTCAATTTTTCACCGATACATGATTTTGGCCCATTTCCTGCTCGAAAATGACGATTTTTCATAAATTTTCGAACGAAAATCGCTCTTCTCCGAGCAACGACGGTAAAATCATGTTTTTGTCCACATGGTTTGTTGAGCTGGAAGGAAACGTCAACGCACGCCATAATCTTAATTTTTCTTGGGAATTGTATTTTTGCCTTTCCACCATCAGCTTACAAAAAAACGACATTTTTACATCACTTAGGCGCGAAGAATTTATTTGTTTGGCTTCATGAACATAAAATACTGATTTTTTTCCTAGAAATATACTCTGTGTACCTTAATTCAAGCTCAGAATTATGTCTCTATCTCAATTTTTCATCGAGATATGATTTTTTGCCCATTACCATGATTTTTGTTTGAAAAGGACGATTTTTCGACAATTTTCAAACGAAAATCGCGCTTTTCCGAGTAAAAATCATATAAATTATGATTTTTTTTCCAGCCACTCGGTTGTATACGCTGTAATAAAGAGGAAACACGTGCCAAAGTCTTAATTTATCGCGAGAATGAAATTTTCGACTTTTGACCACGAGTTGGAAAAAATCAGAGTTTTAACATGAATTTGTTGCCAAGAATTTTTCTGCTTGGCTCCATGAGAATGGACTGCTGATTTTTTTCCTTCAAATATACTCTGTGGAACTCAATTTAAGCCCAGAATCATGTCTCTATCTCAATTTTTCATCGAGATATGATTTTTTGCTCACGAGCATGATTTTTGCTTGAAAATGTCGATTTTTCGACAATTTTCAAACGAAAATCGCTCTTCTCCGAGTAAAAATCGCATAAATTATGCATTTTTTTCCAGCCACTCAGTTTGATACGCATGAATACGCAAGCTCAGAATTGTGTCTTTATCCCAATTTTTCATCGAGAAACGATTTTTTGCGCAATACCATGATTTTAGCTTGAAAATGACGATTTTTCGACAGTTTTCAAACGAAAATCGCTCTTCTCCGAGCCAAAATGGTAAAATTATGATTTTTTTTCCAGCCACTCGGTTTGATACGCTCAAACATAGAGGAAACACGTGCCAAAGTCTCAATATATCGCGAGAATTCAATTTTCGACTTTTGACCGCTCAGCGACAAGATTTTTATGTCACTGAGCCCTCGCAGCGACAAGATTTTCATTTGCCTCAGCGACGCGATTTTCATGTCACTGAACCCTCGCAGCGACAAGATTTTCATTTGCCTTTGCAAAAAGATTTTCATTTGTCTTAGCGACAAGATTTTTGTTTGGCTGAGAGATATTATTGCTCAGCGATTAATCTTCATGTGGCTCAGCGATAAGGTCTTGATGTCACTGAGAGTTATCCAGAGCTATTAGATAACTTGCAGCGACAAGATTTTCATGCGCCTCTGCGACAAGATTTTTATGTGGCTCGAATCAGCGACAAGATTTTTTTATATCTCTGAGAATTATTATGTATAAGTCATGCTGTAAATGAATAAAATGGTGGGAGTAGGATAGGGTCAGAAGATGTGGAGCATATTCATTCATGAAGCATATTCTCTCGTCATCGGAGCATGTCGGTAATATAACAATTGAAAATTCGAAATTGTGAGGTTATGACGAGCTGTCAAAGCTGTATCACAGCATTCGTTCAGACTCGGTAACGAAAAACCAGCAACACATTCTTCTCCCATAACCTTGCATCCTCAAGAAAATAAATGGTTAGCCAACGTTCGTTGTTTGACAAGGAACAATTGTAACAGTTATTTTCTCGAAAATATCAAGGGCGGAAAAGAAAAATATGAACTTATTTCAGCTATCTCTCTCTCTCACCTTCACGTCAAAATGGCCCTTCGAAATATCAGCTGAAATTTTTCGCTCGCTCGTCTGCACTGTCGTGTGCACACGACGGATCCATTGGAATCATCGCAGCCTCGACCAATCAGGAATTTCGCAGCCCGGGATTGGCTAAGATGGGCGCAGAGACCCCTTTAAATGTGTTGTCGGGCGGCCATGTACAGACACGTCAAATCCTTCGATGTAGCGTGGTTCTGACGCAGGCTGAGATAGGACTAAGCCCGTGCAAAGTTTTTTCTCAGCAATTACTTAATCAATCGTATCGAATTTCGGCTCTATCGAAAGGGTATCGCGTAATTAGTCTCCATGTCAATTTTCAGGTCGCTAGACGACTCCTGGGCTTTACGGTTAGCTGAAATGTCATCGAAATTTTTTTTCCCACCACCGCGAATCGTTTTACTACGAGAAAGTATAGACTCGGCGAGCGCTCGGGACAAGCAGACGACGCACAGCTGCTTTCAAATGTACTTGTCCCAAGACTCTGCCGAGTCTCTTGATAGAAAAATTACAACTAATGAATAATTAAGGTGGAGCTAGTTAAATTCAATGACCCGTAATGCATCGGAAAAAAATGCACTCCTAGCAATTTTTTGTATTATTCACTTGAAATGTAAATCGGTTTTGGAAAGAACCTTCATTGACTCGAGATTTTCACCGACCATTCACGTGTCTTTTCTAAAAAGCTTTCTGAGACTAAACAATTACGTTATGTCAAGTTCAAAACCTATGAGCACTTCTAATAAAAAAATTTCGGGCCGGACAAGTACTCTGTGCGCATCCGCTCAACTGCTCAACATGCGATGGCAAACTTTAGTTTTCCATCACGTCGCACAAGTTTTTCTGTCGATTCGCTATTGTGTATTTAGGGGTTTCTTTTTTTGTGCCGTGTTTTTTTGGAACTTTTCCCTTTTTCTTGTTAATCGATTTTCAGCCATCAATGGAATACTTGTCCTTTCATGGATATCAAGAATTTTTCGTGCTGAGCGAAAATAATCATTTTTTTTTTTTACCATTTTTACATTCATTGTATTTTTTTCAATTGTTTTGATTTTTTTTTGGGGGTTTTTGTCCATTTCTTTAGGAGCCATTTTTTCCGAGGGTTTTTTTCTATTATTCATTTTATTTCAATTCTTTTTTAGGGGGGTCGGATTTGTCGGTGAAAACGATTGGAAACGGGGGTCACGAACAAATGGACTTGTCCAGGCTTTTTTCCCCGTGAGGGGATTTTTGGCTAGGATATCACTTATTTTTTCTGATTGGAAGTCTCCAATTTTTTCAGTCCGGTGGGAATAATTTGCTGATTTTTCCCTAGAAGTGTACTCTGTGAAGCTCATTTTAAGCCAAGAATCATGTCTCTATCTCAATTTTTCACCATAATATAATTTTTTGCCCATTTCCATCATTTTTGCTCGAAAATTACGATTTTTCATCAATTTTCAAACGAAAATCGCTCTTCTCCGAGCAAGGACGGTGAAATCATGTTTTTTTTTTCGTCCGCATGGTTTGCTGAGCTAAAAGGAAACGTGAACGCGTGCCATAATCTTATATTTTCTCGAGAATGATATTTTTGCATTTTCACCATCAGCTTAGAAAAAAAACGCCATTTTTACATGACTTGAGAGTGAAGATTTTATTTAGTTGGCTTTACGGGAATAAATTGCTGATTTTTTTCCCAGAAATTTACTCTTTGGAGCTTAATTTAAGCCCAAAGTCATGTCTCTATCTCAATTTTCCACCGAGATATGATTTTTTGCCCATAACTATGATTTTTGCTTGAAAATGACGATTTTTCAACAATTTTCAAACGAAAATCGCTTTTCTCCGAGTAAAAATCGTATAAATTATGACTTTTTTTCCAGCCTTTCAGTTTGATACGCTGAAAAGGAGAGAAAACACGCGCCAAAGTCTCAATTTACCGCGTCAATGCAATTTTCGATTTTCGACCTTGAGTTGGAAAAAATCGGAGTTTTAACATGAATTTGTTGCCAAGTATTTTTCTGCTTGGCTCCATGAGAATGGACTACTGATTTTTTTCCTTCAAATATACTCTGTGGAGCTCAATTTAAGCCCAGAGTCATATCTGTATCTCGATTTTTCATCGAGATATGATTTTTTGCTCACGAGCATGATTTTTGCTTGAAAATGACGATTTTTCGTCAATTTTCAAACGAAAATCGCTCTTCTCCGAGTAAAAATCGCATAAATTATGCATTTTTTTCCAGCCACTCAGTTTGATACGCTGAAAATAAGAGAAAACACGCGCCAAAGTCTCAATTTACCGCGTGAATGCAATTTTCGATTTTTGATCACGAGTTGGAAAAAATCCGAGTTTTAACATGAATTTGTTGCCAAGAATTTTTCTGCTTGGCTCCATGAGAATAGACTGCTGATTTTTTTCCTTCAAATATACTCTGTGGAGCTCAATTTAAGCCCAGAATCATGTCTCTATCTCAATTTTTCATCGAGATATGATTTTTTGCTCACGAGCATGATTTTTGCTTGAAAATGTCGATTTTTCGACAATTTTCAAACGAAAATCGCTCTTCTCCGAGTAAAAATCGCATCAATTATGCTTTTTTTTCCAGCCACTCAGTTTGATACGCTGAAAAGAAGAGAAAACACGTGCCAAAGTCTCAATTTATCGCGGGAATGCAATTTTCAACTTTTGATTACGAGTTGGAAAAAATCAGAGTTTTAACATGAATTTGTCGCGAAGAATTTATATTTTTGGCTCCATGAGAATGGACTGCAGATTTTTTTCCTTCAAAAATACTCTGTAGAGCTCAATTTAAGCTCAGAGTCATGTCACTATCTCGATTTTTCATCGAGATATGATTTTTTGCTGACGAGCATGATTTTTGCTTGAAAATGACGATTTTTTGTCAATTTTCAAACGAAAATCGCTCTTCTCCGAGTAAAAATCGCATAAGTAATGCATTTTTTTCCAGCCACTTAGTTTGATACGCTGAAAAGAAGAGAAAACACGTGTCAAAGTCTCAATTTATCGCGGGAATGCAATTTTCCACTTTTGATCACGAGTTGCAAAAAATCAATATTTTAACATGAATTTGTCGCAAAGAATTTATATTTTCATGCCACTGAGAGTTATCTGGAGCTCCCGGATACCGGATAGCTGGCAGCGATAAGAATTTCATGGGGCTCAGCGGAAAGATTTTCATGTGGCTCAGCGACAAGATTTTTATGTTGCTCAGCGACAAGATTTTCATGTCGCTGAGAGTTATTGTCGCTTTGCCATTAATCTAACGCCAGCGGCGGTGTTAGTTATGCTACACAATAATTGGTTCCTTTCGAAGCAAAACTTGTCGCTGAGAGATATCCAAAGCTTCCGGATAACTCTCAGCGACAAAATTTTCATGTGGCTCAGCGACAAGATTTTTATGCCACTGAGAGTTATATCTGGAGCTTCCGGATAGCTGACAGCGATAAGTATTACACGTGGCTCAGCGGAAAGATTTTCATTTGGCTCAGCGACAAGTTTTTGATGTCGCTGAGAGTTATTGTCGCTCCGCAATCAATATAATATGCCAGCGGCGATTTCAGATATGCTGTAAATGAATAAAATTGTGGGCTTAGGAATAGGGCAATGGTTGTGAAGCATATTCATTCCTGAAGCATATTCTCCTGTCACTGGATTACGTCGTTAATGCTACCTGCAAATTAGCATTAGTGAGGTTATGGCGAGCTGTCAGAGCTTTCAGCACATTATTCATCACAAAGTCGGCAAAAAATGTCAATCCGTTCCAGCTATCTCTCTCACACTCGCGTCAATATCGGCCGTCAAAATATACACGGTTGCTAGCGGAATTTTAGGTTATGATTTTCTAATTTTGACAATCTGACTTTCGAATGTTTCTATATTTATCACCGAGAAATTGAACGAAACACGTATGAAGATGTATTCGTGAACTGGCAACCAACAGGTGTTCCTCGGATGGGAACAGCTGGATATGTCGTCAGTCACGACCAATCAGAAACACGATAGGAACATTGAGCCCTTTCTCTGTGTCGTATGCATACACGCACGCACACTTCGATCAGCGCATAATTTTGCCCGTGCAAAGTTTTTTCTCAGCAATTACGGTATTAATCGGGTTGATTTATGGCTCAATTGAGGGGGGATAACGTAATTAGTCTCCGGTTCAAATTTCGTATCATGAAATTACCCCTGAGCTTCGTAATTCAAGAAAGTGTCCACCCCCACCGGCGAAATCGCTTTTCTTAGAGATAATATACTCGAGTGAGTCTCGGGCCAGCAGACGACGCTGTCAAATGTACTTGTCCCGAGACTCTGCCGAGTCTCTTGAACAACGAGCTCGAGCCTTCTATGTGAAAGGCCGTGAAAAGTCTTCATGGCTAGCGAGCTACCTGACGAGGGAGATTTTCGACCTGGAAGCACTGGATTGCCCACCGTTGAAAAAGTTGCCGAAAACTCCATCGACTTGTCCTCACCATACCTCCGATGTGAAATTCAATTGCGCAACAATGAATGTTAACGCTCTGAAAAGCTGGTACTATGTCTACCATGCATTATGTGAAAGAGGGATTTTTTAAATAAATAAAACATTTTTTTTCAAATTTCATGTTTTTTTCATTTATTAATTCTCACATCTCCTTCTCCTCCTCCTCCTCCTCTTCGACGTTTTACAATATTTACAAAATTATTGCATGTGTTTACAATTTTTCACATGTGTGAAATTCGATTCCATTCAAATTCCCGCCGAGGTACTTCATCGACAGTCGTCCGGCCCGTGCAGTATTCAACAATTCCTCGAACACCGATGGATTTTGTTGGAAGGTCCTGATGAGTCGAGCTGGTAGGAAGACGGTATATTCACCTTGGATTTCAGCGACGCAACGATCTCCATATTTCGTTTTGACCATTCGAATATTAGAGATGATATAATCAGCCTGGACTTGAAGATCTTTCAGCTTCTTCGTTGGTAGATACTCGGACTGCGTCGTGATTGCGTTGATTCCAGATAAGTCCATTTTAGAAGACTCTCACTTTAGACTTTAGGGCACGATTTCTGCGTGAGCTTGTGGAGCTATTTTCGATGACTGCACGATTTCGGCGAGAGCTTGTTAGGTTATGAATTTTCTTCATTCTCTGCTCGGCTATTTGTACCCAACATCCCCTCTCCAGCATCCAAACAAGTTCAATCATGTTTTAAACAGGTTTGATCTTGCTCTGCTCAGCTATTTGTGCTCTGCATCCCCTCTCCAGCATCTGAACAAGTTCAATCTTGTTTCAGACAGGCTTAATCTTGTTTACAGCCCGTCTTAACAGGTTCTCCCTGCTCTCTCACGACATGTTCTGCAATTCCGACGTTGTGGTACTGGACCATCGAAATGATCTCTCATCGAAGACGTATTTGAATGTTCATAACATCGACGATATGATTGAATTTCACTATCACAATGATAATAATTCGGCATTCGATTCCATAAGATATCCGTAAATACACTAAAGTGTCTCTTGAAGATTGCGGGTGAAATAATTTTGAGCTCGCTACATGTCAATTCGCTCGGACTGCGTTCATTTGTATAAACATACACGAGCTCTTCCATAATGTGACATTTTTCACAATCTCGCCGTTTAGGCCCCGGCGCATCGACATGGACCCGCTCCCACGGCGGATTGAAATGATCGCGACATGGGCGATATGACGCGATCTCACTATCACGCTGCAACTTTTCCGGCAAGCAATCCCACAAATAATTGATTTATGCACTATAGTATTTTAGAAGAAAAGCCTTGGAAATGGATTCGAGTTCGTTTTTTGTTAAATCTCGTGGGTCCTTCGACGGATGTATTGTGTACATGCTTGGACATCTATCCATTGTGACAGCAACTTCAAGACTAACCTGTGCGCGCAAAAGGTTCAAGCACCACCCGCAAAGAATTTTTTCTCCATTTTATGACTTTGGGGAAAACGCCTTCTCGGACCTACCACTTTTTTTTTCGGCCATGTGACATCTTCCACCCTTTCAAGGTGATGCAATGGTGGGGATGCAAAAAATGTCTAGGTCCTGGTCCAGGAGTATTTAAACGGCAATTTCCCTGGATGTGAAAATCATTCTGCTCGAGGCAATCTTCGTGGTCCGTCACGCCGTTTCGTTTACAACAAGTATATTTTTTCCAAGTGTCCATCGTAGTGTTTCGTCGGTCGTATTCCCCAAGTGTCCGTCGTATTCGTCAACTGTTCATCGTATTCGTCAACTATACGTTGTAATCATCAGTGTTTCATCGCATTAAAAAAACTGTGAAAAATAAGCATGGCCGGTGAACGTGAAATCGAAATCATCGACATCTCCGACGACGAGATAGAGGTGATTAACGTGGTGGATGATGAGGTGCTGGCTGCGGGGCCTATCGTGGCGCCTTATCAAGACGAGATGGAGGTGCTAGCTGCGGGGCCTGTCGTGGCACCTCATCAGGACGAGATGGAGGTGCTAGCTGCGGGGCCTGTCGTGGCGCCTCATCAGGACGCGATGGAGGAATGGGGCGAAGGAGCGTGGGGTTGGGATCTCATGAATGATAAGAATTATCGAATCTACGATGCCGAAAACCTCCGGCCCGAAGATTTTAACGATCCCGACCTCCGTTACTATGGAGCTGACGTCAGGTGGGGGGACGTCGAGGACGACCTGCCCATCGATGTTGACGAAGGGTATTCGTCAGATACGGGGGGTCTAAACATCGTGAGTGTGGATGTGCTGCCGCGGCCGGTCGCGTTAGCGATTAACGCCACGACCGGTATCTGCATGATACGGTCGTGCTATTTCACCAGGGCCGGCGAAATAGTTTGCGCCGGCTGCTTCCTCCGCGACCCCGAATTGCATGGGCAGGTGAATGCCTACTTCGACCACGAGGTGGGGACGTATGAGCAGCTCGGAGGATTCCGTTATCTGTGCTCCATTTGTAAAACCTCCGTCGTGATATTCGTCGCGCATACGGCGTGCAGAGTATGCCATCCAATTCAATGGTGAGTTCTTTTTTTATTTTTATTTTTTTTCATTTTATTTTATTTTTTTCAAATTTATATAAAGTTCCCTCTTTCTTTTATTCTGTTGCAGATTGTGATGCACATCAAATTATAATTCTAGATTATTTTGTATTTTTTCAATTAACATTTTGTATTTTGTTTTTACTTTTAATTATTTTTTTTTCTTTTCATTATTTTTTTCAATCATTCCATTTTTCAATTTATTTGTTGAATCAATGTAACGTTAGGATTTGAATTGTTAGATTTTGTAAACATTGTTTATTTTCAATTAAATAAAAGAAAAAAAAGAAAAAAAAGAAAATAACCGTGTCTGCATGTTTATTTTCCCTACAATTTTATGGGGTTCTTTACATGCTGTGGGAGGGGATGTGGGAATTTTGGTGGTGGTGGTGGTGGGGGGGGGGATTCCTAGAACTTGGGAAAATCCTGATTTCAGAAATGTCGGCATCCCTTTGATGTTGAGGGTGGAACACCTGCTCTATTGTTATCGATATAATTCACGACATCCGGTCTATTGTTGTCAGGATAATTTATTACATCCGCCCTATTTAATTCATGACATCCGGTCTATTGTTGTCGGGATAATTTATTACATCCGCCCTATTGTGACAACACCTGCTCTATTGTTCTTTCCTAGGATAACAATAGACTCGATAACAATAGATCGGATAACAATAGAGCAGGTGTTCTAACAATAGACCGGATGTCATAAATTATCTTGACAACAATAGACCCCCCACATCGCACGATAATAGACCCCCATTAATGATCCCAATAACAATAGCGCAGCAGGTGTTCCCTCCCCTCCCCTTTCCAACATCAAAGGGATGCCGACACAATAGACATCCCCACTCCTTCCCAACATCAAAGGATGCCGACCCCCCCCCCCCCCCAAATTACCTCCCCCACTTTCACTCCAATTCCTGGAAGTGGATTGAAACCCTCATAGCCTATATACTTGATTTGGCAATGGTGTATCTCTACGGATTGATAGGAGTAACCACGTTTTCGAGTGGTCATTCCGTGGCACATCGTCGGCGAGCTATTGGGACATGGCAACTCTTCAACGACATGTGCTGTCAAATTGCAAAAAGTTCACTGGACACCGAAGTAGAACCACACTTGGCAGTCTACCTACTTGATTAACAGGTCCGTCAACGCGGGATTAAATCCAGTTCAGTAATCGTACAGATTAATTTTTCGTCTCTGTATTTAGCAGTGCAAATTCATTTTGTTTTTTAGCTATGTTCGTCCACGCCCGATTAGGCTCTTTTTCTTTTGATCCCTGAAACCAACATTCGAATAACTTGTTATGGCCGATGCATAACAAAAAGCGTAGTACATTTCTTTCTCGTTATGTTTCATTTCAAATTCCTCAATATGATAATAATTCGTAGGAATCTTACAGAGAGTGGTTTTTGATTAAGAATGACAAAGTTCAAGCGCAGACACATCGAAGACACGGTTTTTATTTGCCACGATGTAAAAATGAACATCTTCAGATTTTCTTTTCGCTTTTTTTTCGGCGAATTTTTCGTATACGTTCCGTTTAGTGTTTGCTGTTGTTGTTTTTGCGTTAGTGTTTCCGTCAAAATGTGCAGAAGTTCAAGGATTTCTCGCGCGTCTCGATGATTTTTTCATCGACGTGAATGCCACGTACGTTATGTATTCATCGGTATTATCAATTTCAATTCTGTTAATTTGTGTTATCGGTGTGAAATATTTTGTTGCTGTGTTTCCGCGAACGTTATTTTTCCGCTGCGTCTTTGGAGGGAAACTTGTTTCGGGAACTTTCGGAGAAAATTCGTTTATTGGAAATTTGTATCGCCCACGGCAAAATTTGAGCTCCGTTTTCTTGGTGCTAATATTTTTGAAAATGTTTTTAAGTACAATAGTTTGAAACGGTTGCAAGCTTTGTACCAGTTTTTAGTCCGCAATTATCTCATTTTCTTCGCGTCGTAAAAACCTATCGTGATTTATTTGCAGGGATAAAAAAATTGCGACATTTTCGTACGCGCTCTACATTTTGGTAATGTGATGATATTTTTTTCAATATTCATGTATTAAACTCTTTAGTTATAGCATAAGGCGGTTCTTGATTCTTTAATAATTTTATTGCGCGGTTAGTAATCGTGGGTAAATTATCTTTTTGTGTAAATTCGTTTATTTTCATCTTCCTTTCTGGTTATTAATTCGCATTTCGTTTGTTTTTTATTGTTTTAGTTCCAGCTCATTAAGGTTCGTTTAAAAATGAGCGAAAAGGTGCCTGCTCCCTTAGTTACGTTCCACCCTGTAAGATACATTTAAATGCGCCCTCCTGATCGATCGGTCATGCGTACGAATTATTGTCACATATTCGGTCATTACGCATGTCCTGGCTAAGAATCCCCTCCAAAATGCCCCTCTACTAAAGTTACATCGTAATGAAAGATTGAACAATCGCTCTCTTGCTCCGGGACCGTCGAAGAAGACACAACTAATCAATTTTGGGCACAATCATCGCCAATTCGAATTCCATAATCTGGAGGAATACGAAATCCCATCGAACCGGGTGCATCTCCACCCATCGAATACTGGAGCCAACAAATAAAATACTTCAAGTCCAGGAGTAATCGAGCCATCGCGGAGCATCGAAAGACTGCGAATTGAGATAAGTTTCTGTTTTCAAATCCGAACACTTACAAGATGTGAATGTATGGAATGGATGAATGCGTGCGTTGAGTGGATGAATGTGTATATTGAAACGACGAACGAGTGTGCAATCCATCGGGTAAAATAAAGCGAACAAATTCACGATTATATTTAATCTTTGCAGTGTCGTGTTATTTTTATTTAATGAATTATTCTGAACCAAATGTCCAAACACTCACAACCCAATAACATGTTCATTTTTCATTTCCGGTTTCGAGGACGTACCAAAAATGAAGCTCCTCCAAGGGCCAATTCAACCAATCCGTTGTTATGCAAAAATACGTCTCGTGCGGCGATACGTTGTGCACGCGATGATGTCGTCGCGGTAATATTATCCGGTGATCTTGGAGCCATACCACCCAACCAGGTCGACCAAAATACGTGTCTCACCATTTGTGGATTTAGAATTTCGGGCCAACAAATAAATTACCTTCAATCCTCTTTTTTTCCATGGATAGTTTTTGTAATGAGTTGAATGTGACGAGGCACGGTCCAGCAATAATGAGCGAATAAAAAGATGATCGGAGTGCGACTCGATCCTGGGATCCACGGAGTCGAAGTCTGGAGCGCTAACCACTGCGCTAGGGCCACCACTATTCTTTCCATTATTGCCAGAACGGCACACCGAATTATTGGTTGAAGTAATTTCAAAAAGACCCCTTCGCATATTTTTTTCAGATATTTTTGACAGAAAAATGTACAAAGCTCCAAAAAAGTTATTTGTGCATTTTTTTTATCCTCGTAATGAGATAACTCTCAAATTTCCTCGGTAAAATATGGGTATATAATCGTGAGAAAGAGGATCGGGCTGAGAAATCCCAAGAACTGAAGTACGTAATGGAATTTATCAGTTTTTCTCGGTATTCCATCTTCGAGCGATTGCCAATCATCGTGAAATGTTGGAAAATGTCAAGGGGATTAAAAGGGAAACAAGAAGAAATTACTTACTTAGCCATTTTCGAGGTTGATCTCACGATAAATAACACCAAATGATCCGTAAGCGATTTTTCTTTTAAATTCATACGTTTCCCCCGCGACGAAATCAGCTTTGAGAAGTGGTCCAGCGCGCTATGCCACTTCTGCCTTGGCCTGCCACTCCGCAGCATTTCGCTTCTTCCATCTCCCGCTTCAATATGTATTTTTATGGTTGCTATGAGGACCCCGATGTAACTGTTTTTTCAAGCTACCACACGAATAGGTAGAAAAAGGTGCCGTATCCGTTGCGCCGTTACTATGCGCTGATGAACAATGCTGCCGTTGCGTTTGCTGCATATGTGATGACGACAACGTTTTTTTTTAAACTGTATCGAGAAAAAGAGGAACGGAAATTAAAATGAATCGCACAAGTATTTGCAATAACGTGTTAGAAGTGTGTTAGAATGTAATAACTGCGAGTCTAAGGAGGGAACAGATGGCGCCTTAGGCCACGAGTGTCAGGTCATGTGACCGGGTAACGAGAACCGCCAGGCTGCGACAGAGGCGAGACTCGGTCAGTCTGACACGAGGCTTGCAAGTGTCCGGACGTGGTCACTTGTCCGATCGTGGTTAGCTTCGGGAATAATACGTGTTACTCTCGGAGTTGCGTGGGCGCAACGCTACCGTACCCAGCCGATAAAAGGGCGCCTCCACACACGGCGGTCGCGACGTCGAAAGGTGTGGGTGGGAAGTACACTAAAAGACAAAATTGCGGGCACTCGCGGCCAACGGGTGAATACGCGTGACGCTCGGCTGCCGGATCGCCATTCCGGTAGTCAAGGCCTTCAGCCTCTTTAAATCACCACTGTATAGTTGCCCTTATGGCTTTCATTAATATATTACAATTATAAATAAACCGAGTACATTCTTCATCACCTTAACCATTGGTTAAAAGGAGTGGGCTTTTCTTTTGTTATTACCCGATTCTTATTCCTCGTCAAGTCAAGAAACCGGGGAAACCCAAAGAGCAGCTAGAGGCGCTACCCTCGATTCCAAGCTGGTCACGTGAGCTCGATGACTTTTAAATGGGACAATTTATCTATCGATAGAACAGAATGAAAAAAAAATGGAAATCATATTTTTCCCCAATATTTCGTCAATATGCCATCAACATGCATCAATCGATTGCGTTCTTTCCTTTAAGAATAACCCGGGCACTCCATCTGCCACTGCTAAATCATATGCGATATTTGTTGGTCACTGCCGTTAAAATATAACAGGTCGTCTGCGCGAAGCACCAGGCAAAGCGGTTGACGTAACCTTTTCGTGTACCATCGAAAACATTCGGCCGGGTTCTCACATAGAAAATGTAAGGAAACTCCTTAGAGAATTTGAAATTTCCCTCGTCCAATTTCGCGTGCGATATTTCGAGAGCAATTTCGGCCGAGCATCGTCCTCTTTTGCTCCGGAAACATCGCCCTGTCAACAGTGTCAACACCTACTGGCATCCCCAGAATCTAACTTGGACTCTTTCGCCATCGCAAGGATTGAAGACGTCGGGTTTGGCCGCCCTGACTCTCCAAAAAATCCGGCATCGCCTTCGTCGTATAAAATCTTGGACCATGTGAGTGGAATCTCCAGGTCGTCTCGTAATCTTGAATCCGGAGCAAAATTGAGCCACCGAGGGATCCTTGCACGAGCACGTCGATAAAATACAACAATAAGATAAGTTGCAAGCTCCCTCGTTCTACGAGCATTTCTATTATCGAATCAAGAGTCACCGAGTATTATAATCGAAAAGAATGAATGGATGAGTGTGTGTATGCATGTTGTGAGCGTGGTGCGATAAAAATAAAATATTTTACTGTTCGCCGATTTTGTAACGGTACGAAATAGGCCCAAAGACGCCTCGCGTTACGCGTCGGTTCGAGCTTCGTGAAAAAGGAGCAGGCAATGAAGAAAAACAAGAATTTTTTATAGAAAAAGTCAAATAATGAGTTATTTATTCAATTTGTTTAAATTTCAGAATGATTTTCTTTACAAAAACACAAATAAGATCGATTTGATCTTCGAGCAAACAATTTTTGTGATTGATTGTGTTATTTTCTCAGAATAATGGTGAAAATAGAAATTTTAACGTTTTTATAATTACTTTGTCCAATTTATTTGATTTAACATGAAAATAAACGATTTTTATCGACTCGATACAATTTTAATGAATTTTGTTCAATTTGGACAAAATTAACGTTGGATTTTGACAATATAAAAGTCCAAGTGACTTTCACGATTATTTATTGAATTTATGAATTTTTATTTTAAACTTGCGATGAGTTTCTCTACTTCCTTTTAGGTTATGTTAAATTTGAGGGTTTAGGAAACAAAACACGGTTGCGGGCGTCGAACGGAGCCGAACTACTCCGTGGCCAATGCTTTGTAGGTTAGGATGTTCACCGGTTGCGGGAGTCGAACGAAACCGAACTACTCCGTGGCCGATGAACAAGGAAAATTAAGGTTAAGTTTGGAAGTACACCGGCTGCGGGAGTTGAACGTAACCGAACCAATCCGTCGTCGTATGCACGTAGGAAATTTAGGTTAAGAAAAGTACACCGTAGTCGAGCGACGGACGCCGCGCCGGGCAGATCGTCAGCTGTCGCGTATGCGTGCCGTTACAATTTAGAAAATTCAAAACAATAAAATGTCTCACTCCAAAAATTAATTTCTTTTATATATTTTTTTAGTTTATTTTTTTTTTGAACTATTAAAATCAAATTTCTGTGATATAACCAAAATTTGATATTACAAATGGCGCCCAACAGCGAGGCTCGTAATCAACGAGACAAATAAGTGAGTAATACATGAGTGGAAAGTAGGATAAAAATTTGCCAATGAAAATTTTAACGCTTGATTTCTTAATTTTGGTAATTCAAGAAACAAATATATATACAATATAAAAGCGATAATTGTGATAAGTGTGTGAATATAATTGTGTATGTCATGAAATACGAAAATATGTTGAGCTTGGAACAGTCTCGAGTATATAGCGAGTGACGAAGATAATACGTACGTCACGAGATCAGGGAGAATTTCAAAACAGAAATTTAAATTTAATACCTTTCCAAACAGAACGAAGTAAAAAAAAAATGCCTGTTCTACGGGACGACGACGTCAGAGCTACAACAAGCGGCTCATCGTCACAAATCGGTAACATGGAGGCGGAGTGGGAGCGTTTAAGAGCGGAGCGAGAAAATTTTGAAAGAATGAAAGCCGCGTTCGAAGCAGAGAGAAATCGAGATCCTCAGCCGATTGAACGGGATGAGGCTAATCAAGGCCAAATAAATCAGGAAAATGTGGTTGAGCAGTTTGCAGCGGTTGTAAGTAATGTTCAGCAAATCCATATCGATATTAAAATCTCCAAATTCAAGGACGAAACTGAAAAACACCCGATGGAGTTTATTGAAGAGCTAGAAAAGTACATGAAAACAAAAAATGTTAAAGAGATTCGAAAGATGTCAGTAGTCGAACACGCCCTTGAGGGAAAAGCGGATTTGTGGTTCAATTTAAGAGAAAATTTCACGAATTACGAAGATTTTAAAAAACAATTTATAGACGAATTCTACTCCATACCCATTAGGGTGCGATTTAAAAAGAAATGGATGGAGGAACGATATGAAGCTTCACGGGAGTCGTTACAAATTTTCTTTTATAAACAGCTAGGTCGAGCACGATATTTCATTCCTTGTTTATCAGAATTTGAACTTGCAGTGTCTTGGAAGGTGGCAGGGTTAATAACGAAACACCATTATTGCAACTTATTCTAACTTTATTACTCCGATATTACTTATGCTTAATATTGAACCGCTCCCTTCGGGCGTCGGGAACATACTGCTTGAGGTAGCGCGCGATTCCCGAACCATGTGATTACTTGAGGCGTAATACACCACAATTCTTCCCTCTTAAATTCTTGCCTTACTTTAATTGTTCTTTAGCCGTTCGGAACGTCGTAGTCCGGTCGGTAGATTATCGTCGACTGGTCTGGTATCGCCCGCCGCGCTGGCGTTCGCTTCTGGATACCTCACGATCTGATCAACATGTCGCTTCCAGGTTTTTCCAGATACGGTTTCAACTCGATACGTTACAGGGGATAATTTTTGTACAATTTTTCCTTCGGCTCGCTTATCGTTACGTGTACTGAAATCATCGGTCATTACTCTCTCGCCGACTTGGAATTCGACGTTTCGCTTACCATTTTTGTCCCTAATTTGAGTTATTTGTTTATCAATATCATTCCCACCGACGTCTGGCCTCAATAAATCAAAACGAGTTCTCAATTCCCGTTTATATACCATATACGCGGGCGTTCTTCCCGTCGTACAGTGTTCCGTCGTTCTATAGTCAAATAAAAACAAGTTCACCGCCTGCTGTAAGGATTTGCCGCTTTTTACTAATTTATCTACTTTGTCCTTAAATGTTTCTACGAAATTTTCCGCTGCCCCGTTCGTGGCGGGGTGGTGCGGAGCGGTAAAACTATGCTTGATGCCGTTTTTATTTGTAAAGTCTTGGAACTCGTTACTTGTGTATTGTGTTCCGTTATCGGTAACGAGATGTCTCGGTAGGCCATGTCTTGTGATTATTTTCTTGAATTTTTCCATCACTTTTGACGCTTGCGTGCATTTGTGCATGTCGATTACTACCGGCCATTTTGAATATGCGTCTATAATTATCATGAACATATGCCCGTAGAACGGGCCCAAAGAGTCTGAGTGAATCCTGCTCCAGAACCTATCAGGGTAGGGCCAAGGTGTCAGAGGAACGCTCGTAGGTGCTTTTCTCTCTCGCACACATACCGTACACGCCGCAATCATATTTTCGATTTCACCGTCGATGTTCGGCCACCACACGTATGACCTCGCAATCATTTTTGTTTTCACTATTCCAAAGTGTGATGCGTGAAGTTCTCGGAGAACGCTTTTTCTTAATTTTTCTGGGACCACCACTCTGTACCCCCACAGCACACACCCTTTGTCCACTGACAATTCGTCTCGTTTTGTGTACAATTTTCTTTCTTCCTCACTTAGCTCGTCTACCTTTGGCCACCCTGTTTCTACGCAGCGCATAATTTTATTTAACAATTTGTCACTTTTGCTCTCTTTCGCAATTGTTTTCGCATCTACCATTTCGCTTTCCTCGACGTAGTTTATCGCAGTAAACTCTTTGTCGAAAATTGGAGTGCCGTCATCGATAGGGAGCCTTGATAGTGCGTCGCAGTTAGTATTTTTTTCTGCTTTGATGTATTCAATTGTATAGGAAAATCTTGAAAGAAAATATGCCCATCGCTGCAATCGGCTAGCCACTGTGAGTGGGATTTCTTGTTTTGGGCCAAAAATATGGGTCAGAGGTTTATGATCAGTCCGCAAGATTATTTGTTTACCGAAGATGTAGTTATAAAATTTTTTTAAATCCGAATACTATCGCGCTGGCTTCCTTATCGATGATGGCTCTGTTTAATTCGCATTCTGGGATTATTTTTGATGCAAACGCTATTGGTCTTTCCGATTTATCTTTATATCTATGTGATAATATCGCTGCTATTCCGTACGCTGATGCATCGCAGGCCAAGACTAGTTCTTCGTCAGGGTCGAAGTGAGCGAGAACCCTCGGCGATGCTAACTCTGTTTTTACCCATTTAAATGCCGCTGCGCATTTGTCGTCCCATTTGAATTCTGTTTGTTTGCCACATTCGTATAGGGGCTTTAGTTTTTCGGCCCTATTCGGTAAGAATCTTGAATAATATGTTATTAATCCAATGAATTACTCTAATTGTTTCTTATCTCTCGGTGTCGGAGCGTTTATCATTGCCTTGACTTTTGTTTCCGACTTGTGAAGCCCATTTTTATCAATTACGAATCCCAGAATATCTAATCGATCTTTGAAAAAATCGCATTTATTGATGTTTACTTTAAAACCGGATTCTTCTAATCGTGTGAATATCGCGTTAAGAACTTCTAAGTGTCGCTCGTCGTTCGTACCGGTGCAAAATATGTTGTCCAAGTATGGTATCGCTCCCTTGATGCCCACTAAACATTGCTCTATTTGTCGCTGAAAGTCTCCCGGCCCTGATGAGATCCCTTCTGTCATTTTTGTATACTTGCACAATCCTTTATGCGTAATTATTGTCAGATAGTCTTGACTTTTCTCATCCACCGGGATCTGCATATACGCGTGTTGTAGATCTATTTGTGAAAATTTCTCGCCGTTTTGTAACGCTAAAAAAATTTCGTCTATCAACGGCAATGGGTGCCGGTCCATTACTAAGCACGGGTTTACCGTGAGCTTGTAATTTCCACAAATTCTTACTGTTCCGTTCGACTTAATTACCGGTACGATTGGAGTCGCCCAATCGCTAACGTCCACTTTTTTCAGGTGACCTAGTGCTTCTAATCTTTTTATTTCGTTTTCGACTTTCTCTGTCAGTGCGAAAGGCAAGTGTCTTGCTTTGAGCGCTCTCGGTTGTGAATTCTCTCGTAATGTTAATTTTAGGGCCCCTTTATTATATAATCCTGTTCCCGGTCCGAATAACTTTGGAAACTTGTTCGGAAATTCTTTAGTGACGTCACTCAAATTCATTTTATAGCAGCTCAACGTATCGCTTATTGCTTCGTTTAAAGGTAACGGCCAGAGTGCTAGCGCCTGTAACCATTGTCTTCCAATTAACGTCGGCCCCGATCCCTTCATTATTATCATTTTTAACGTTGCCCTTCTCTCCCCCAATTCGACCTCTAGTCCTGTCATAATACCTACGTGTTCCAATGGTACTTTACCGTACGCTGTAAGAGGCCTATTCAATGTTTCTACTCGTATACTAGGAAAATATTTATTTTTTGTTTTTCCCGACATTATCGTTACGTAAGTTCCTGTATCTATTTCCATCTTTACTGCCGTTCCGTTTACAATAACATTCATGTACATTGGTCTCGCGTTCGTGCACTTTTCTATAATATTTACGTTACCGACTCTTATTTGATTGATGCTGATGTCGTCTTTTTCTAGTCAGAAAAAGTCTTCTGACGATTCCTCTGAAGACTCTTTTCCCCTCTGCTCCGTTTCTTGTGTTGACGTTGTTTCAAGATGTTGGACGTCGGATTTCTTCGATCTGCACATTGTTGTAAGATGTCCTCTTCTGTGGCATGTTTTGCATGTCTGATAGCGTTGAAAACAATCTCTTGCCAGGTGATTGTCTTTCCCGCAACAGTAGCAGGTGATTTTCCGCTGATCCGAGTTTTGACTGTTGGTATCGTCTGTGGATTTTTTCCTCGCCGCTCCTCTCGAGTACTGCTTGCTTCCTCGGAATGATCCCCGTACATTTTTGTAAGGGCATTGCTGCTGTGACTGTTGAGTCCATTGTACCGAATCCGTCGTACTCGCGCTCGGCGTTGCTGACCCCTTCCACTTATCTGTTGTCATTGCGTCCTTCTCTGCCGTTTCCATTTGTGTAGCAATTTTATATGCCTTTTCGTATGTTAGGTTTTCTTCTTGGAACAGAGCTTTCTTCGTCCCATGATCCTTGAGCCCGCATACGATTTGGTCTCGCACCGCGTTGTTTACGTCTGTGAAATTACAGTGTAATGAAAGTCGCTTCAGTCTTGCAGCAAACTCTGCTACTGGCTCCGTTGTTGCTTGTTGTCCCTGGTGAAATTTGCATCTTTCCATTGCTTCAGACGGTTTAGGATTTAAATGCCCTTGGATGAGCGTGACCAATTCGTTACAAGTTTTTGTGCTTGGTTTGGCTGGTGCACATAAGTTTCTTACCAAGCTGTACGTCTCCTGATTTATTTTTGTCAACAAAACTGCCGCGTGCTTTTCAGCTTTTACGTCGTTTGCAAGGAAATACAGTTCTAATCGCTCTATGTATGTTTCCCAGTCGTCTTTCCCTAGCGTGAACTCTAGTCTTGATGCTTTGTGCTCTGTCATTTTTTGGATTATTTGGGGGACTGTGTCCGTTTCGTTTTGCTCTGTTTCTCGTTTACGCTGTACGTCGCGTACGTGTAGCTTCAAAATATTACGTAGTTCGTCGATTCCACTGTTATCGTTGAACTCTATTCTCAGGTCCGTTAGTAAAGTAATTAACTGTGCCTTCGTGAGATTATAAATTCACGATGTTTTTGTGTAGTCAATATTGTGGATCGTTATTTCTTTTTCTTCTTCGCTGCTGGCTCCCGACGCCATGCCAGTTGCGAAATATTCACGAGATCTCTTTCTTCATCGGTCGTAGTTTGCAAAACTATACACGTTCCACTTTTTATAAATTCACTTTTATATTTTAAATATGTTTTGTTGTGCCTTGCTCGTGAGACTATCGTATGCAGTGGATCTCGATTGCTCGAACGCGTCCAATCGCATGCACTTTTTTTTTTTTTCAGCTATAGCTGCACTTTCGATTGCTAAGTTCTGTTGTGCCCGCAAATCGTCACGTGGGGACGAGTTTGCCAGGGACGAGAATAGTTCGGGATGTTGCCAAGGTTGAGTAAATCTCCAACTCAATACTTTCAGTCTTAACTCTAAGTTTATTAAAGATGTTTGTTACAATCGGGTATGACCCTGAAGACCAATATGTGCGATGAGTGATCAGATACGATCAGTATCGGATCGCAGACTGCTGGAGTCGCAGGATGTCCTTGGTTTTATAGGGTTAGGGGTTTTACAATATTATTAAGGGAGGTGGTAATTATTGGTCAATCGATCGTTCCGATGTCTTGGGATCATTTCCCAATGAGGTCATTAAAGCGGGACGATCGATTGCGAGATCTGTGATCGTCAGCATTTGATTTAACCTCGTTTTACTTTTTATGCGAGGTGTGCTTAACGATGACCTGTATTTGTGGCCAGTTGCTTGAGTGCTGACGATGCTTTGTTGCGAACGAACTCGTTTAAGGAATTTGGTTGCGACACTGGGCGCAACAATCCTCCCCCCTTAGGGAGACGAAACTTGGTTTCGACTTTTCTAGCAATCCAAATTCTGTAGTATTGGTCTTTGGGTTTACAATTTTTCGCTTACATGTGTTTGCATAGGTTTACATGTGTTATAAGGTATCTGTATTGATTGGTCTTGGTGACGGTGAGTATATAACTTTTAAGTCTGTAGCTTGTATTTCTCTTTTTGCTTGCGTCGGCGAAATTGCTGTCGGACGCTCGATGTCGGAAATTGTCCGAGCGCATCGACCTTTGCTAAATTTCCGAATTGCAATTATTATTGCGGAAATAATGAGTGCTGTTATTGTTATACCGTGAAGGGAATAATTTCCCAGGATGTGGAGGTATTGATCTGACCAAAGGTCTGGCTCTGTATTTAATTCGTTTTGCAGATTTTCGATTCTTTCGCCTAGCTTATTTACTTCGAGAGGATTTGTAACAGTTTTATTTGGAGCATTGAGATTCAAATTTAAATGTTTAGCGAGTGGTGCTCCGATCTCGAAGGTTAGATTGTGTGGTGGTATAAAAGTTACAGTTTCTCGTTGAGTATTTTCTATTATAGTCGTTAGTTTGAAGTCGGCGGCAGTGACGGAACATTTCCCGTCCAAAACCAGTATTCCAGTATCGATAATTGTTGTGTACGCAGTTTTTTCATTTTTGCATTTTATCGTGAGAGATTCCGGGTTTGGGGCTACGTAAAGCCATTTTCCGGGTTGTTCTAACGTTATTATCATAACCTCTTCTAGTTTTACTATTCTCGGCGTACAATTACTTTTTTCTGGCTTGCTGCCGAGGTAGACAGATACTTCGCAGGGGGTTGATTTTCCTATAACTTGTGTTGCCTGTTTTGGTTGGCAATAGTACTGTTTTCCTAGTCTTTTACAATCTTTTAGGTTCTCTTCTGATAGTGAGAGATAATTTCTGTTTTCTGTGTCTACCGTAATGATTTTTTCCTTCGTTTCTAGGAATTGAAATGTGTTAGAATTTGCTCTTACCGGTAATGGATAGACTTTGTTTATCGTAAATGCGGTATTTTCTATTAATGGAATTTTTATTACGATTACTACCCGTGATTCGCTGCTGTAGGAGCCTAGTTCGGATATTTTTAGTATGTCTTGGGTTTTTTCTGACGTTATCTCGACTGGGAAGCTTAATCCTGGAGGGATATTTACGCGTGCTTTTGTTAAGTAGTCTAATAGTTGTCTAGGTGAGATAATAGTCGGGTCTACTATTCCTTTTGGGATTCCTATTAGAAAGTTTGAAATTCGTCGCACGTCGCTTACTAGTGGTGCTAATACGAAACCTATTGCGTTTATGTTTTCGTCTAGGATTTCTCTTTGTTGTACTAGGTTTGTTTGTTGGTTAAACGCTGTTTTTATTTTTTCTATTGCTTTGCTTATCGTTGTTAAGTCTATATTGACTTGTGCTAAAGTGTGTTGAAAAAGGTTCGTCGTTGATTTTAAAATTTGCAAGTTTTCTTTCAGTATTTTTTCGTCTGTTGCCTGTCTATTACCTATTTGTTGTATTTTTTCCTCAATTTTTTGGGCGTCGTCTGCGTCCAAATTTCCCGTTATTGACTTTATTATTGATCCTAAGCCGTTTATTAGGCCTCTCTTTCCTCTCGGTCTTCTTTTTCCTACGATGTCGTGGATGGTCTGTACTTCGTTTTTTAGTGATTCTATCATTGGTTCTATCGTGGTGGATAGTGTTGAGCATAAGGTATCCTGTTGCGTGTTGTTGCATAGTTTTTTCAGAGCTGTTATGGTTATTTCCAATGTAGATGCTCGGATTTCGATTGGTGATAGCTCCAATTGAATTGCCAATTTCCAAACTTCCTTGATGGGGTGTAAGGTTCCTATTTCTTCATAGTAAATTCCAGGCGTGGTTTGTAATTTTTTCACGTGGAATTGTTCTTCTCCGGCTATCGGGGCCAGCACGGTCATGCACCTGTAAATGGTGCATTCGTTAGCTAAGTTTTTTGCTGATGTGGTATCGCTGGGGTGCATTGCCCTGGACTGTTGCTTTTAAGTCGTCCGTCCGTCTGTCTTTTTCTGTAGCGCTTGAAATCGGGGGTTGTCTCTTTCTTTCTGTTTCCCTCCTTGTCGTTGCTGGTTCTTTCTATAAAATCTGACGTTTTCGTTTGACAGTTTTATTATATCAGTTTTCGTCGTTGCTGCTACATCGTTCTCTTCAATTGTACGAAGGTGAGTTATTTTGTGATTGAAATTTGTATTTTTTTTTTTTTTGTTTTATTTCATCCTTCTTTTCACCCATTTTTTTGAATCCTTGTTTTATTTTATTTTATTTCATTTTGTTTTTTTTTTTTTTTCTTTTGTGTTCCAGAAAAATGTCTGGGTTCGGTAAACGTAACCATTCCGTCGCTTTTGGGCCGATGGCCCATTGTTGGACAGACGGGAAATTCCACTGGATGGTAAGTTCTGGTTACTTATTTTATTTTATTTTATTTATTTTATTTGTTTTATTTATAGTAATTTATTTGTTGTTTTGTTTTTTTGTTTTTCTTTCCAGAAAGTCCGCAAAACGGCCTACCGGGGACCGATTTGCCAACTTTGGCTGGCGCCGTTTGTGGCGGCGGCCAAAGTTGTTCGGGCGAAACGGGTGGAGGTCGCCATGGCGTGGGCGCGCCTCTGGCGGGAGGACCCCTGGTCGATCGAGGTGGACGCGTGGAATCCCGAGGACATTCCTGGGGATGTTTTGGGACTGCGCCGGCTATTTGGGATGAGTCCATATCCTGGCCCAGTCGGGTCCCAATGCGATGAGGAAATGTGGGAGCTCTTTGGTCCCGACAAATTTCTTCGAGGTCTCCGTCGCCGCCATTAATTGATTTTTTGTTGTTATTATAAAATTTTTATTTTTTTTTTGTAACAATATATGTACGAAAGTTTAAATTGTCTTTCCGATTTATTTCCCTTATTCCTCCCTGTTATTCTATTTCGTTAGTTCATTTATTTCGTTAGTTCATTTATTTTATTTTATTATTGTTTCTTTTCTTCTTTTTTTTTCCAATTTTATTTTATTCGATTAATTAATTATTCCTTTTAATTATTATTTCTTTAAATTACTTCTTCTTTTTTTTTCGTATTTCGCTTTATTATTTCCTTTTGTTATTTTCATTATTTTCTTTATTTTTGGGTTTTATATATTTTTTATTATTATATTTTATATATTTCTTATTTCTTATATATTTCTTTATTTATTCTTTATTATTTTTGCGTTTCTTTTATTTCGTTTGTAAGTTCTTTTTCGTTTCTTTTCATTATCCCGGAATGTCGAGACTTCCGTGGTAGGCGTCAGCGTTTTTTTTTTTTTCTTTCTTTTTCGCTGTATCCCGTACGTCGGCGGCTTGAGGGGTACGGGGTGTCGGTGGCCATTTCATTAGTGGGTGACGTATGGCTTGATGCGGTCTACGTGCACTCGTATCGTACGTCGTCCGCGGCCGATAGTATAGTTTACTGCCGAATCCTTGCTTTTCACCGTGTAGGGCCCCGTCCACTTGGGGGTCAGTTTTGCTGATCTACCGCGACGTACAGTGGGGTCGTGCAGCAGAACTTTGTCGCCAACGCGGTATTCTGTTTTACCGGCGGCTTTGTCCTTGTATTCTTTTGTCTTTTCCTTTCCCTTCAACAATTGTTCTCTTGCTACCTGCCAAGTTGCTCGTAATCTTTCCCTCAATTCGGCGACGTAGTCGTCATATGTGTACGTTGTACGAGGGGGTTGTTTGAGGGCTGTCGGTAAGTCCGCTCGTTTTCCGAAAACGAGTTCATGCGGGGAGTATTTGGTTGCGGTGTGAGGGGTGGTGTTGTACGTGAACATCGCGTACGGCAACCATTCATCCCAATCCGTCTGATCCTCCTGAATGAAATTTTTCAGGTATTCCGCTAAAGTGCGATGAGATCGTTCAAGGGCTCCGTTCGATTGCGGATGGTATGCCGTTGTTTGAATCTTTTTTATTTGGAGGAGTTTGCACATCTCCTTGAACAGATCGCTGAGGAAATTGGTTCCTTGGTCGGACAGGATTGTTTTTGGAGTACCGAATTTGCAAATTATTTCGGTTATTAAGCCCTTTGCTACTTCCTTTGCCTCTTGATTTTTTAAAGGCACGGCTGCGCTGTATTTTGTAAGCGAGTCTTGAAAGGTGAGGACGTATTTGTTTCCTCTCTCTGTTTCGGGTAAAGGCCCTACTATATCTACTGCACATTTTTCGAAAGCTTTTTCTGGGGTGTCGGTAATTATCATCGGTGCATTTTTCGTGCGCGTTAATTTGTTTCGCTGACATTTATCGCATGCCGATACGTATTCTCGTATCTCCTTTACCATTCCCGGCCACTTGTATTTTTCCTTTATTCGCTCTGTCATCCTTTTTTGGCCTGGGTGTCCACCGAGTGGTGCGTCGTGATATTCTTTTAATATTATTTTTCTCTCCGTCTCGCTCGGACACGTTCGTTTTTGTTCGGAGTCGGATGACTCGTCCTCGCTCTCGCTTTCTCCTTCGCTTGTGTCTGGAGTTGTGTTTTCTGCTGACGGTTGTTTTTCTTGTTTGTTTTCGCTCTGTCTTTGTCCCATAGTCGGAGCGTCTTGTGAGGCGGGGCCTGTTGCGAATGATGGCGGCGTTCGCGCGACCTTGCGCGGCCTTCCCCGTCCTCGTTTCTCGGTCGAGTCACGTTGCTCGGCCTGAGTCAGCATTATCGCGTAGATTCTGCTGAGTGCATCTGCGTTGGTGTTCTTTTTTCCGGCTTTATACTCGATTTCGTATGTGTATTCCTCGAGTTTGATTCTCCATCTCATTAACCTTGATCCTGGGTCCTTTACATTGAAGAGCCAGGTGAGGGGTTTATGGTCGGTTACGATAATGAATTTCGTACCGTATATGTATGGGCGAAATTGCGCGACGGCCCATACAATGGCTAGCATTTCCCTTTCTGTCGTGGAGTAGTTTCTTTCTGCCTTGTTTAGGGTTCGGCTGGCGTAGGAAATAGGTAAATCGTCTCCTATTTTCCCTTGTGAAAGGATGGCTCCAATTGCTTTATCCGAAGCATCGGTGGTAATCACGAATGGCTTGGTAAAATCGGGATATTGCAATATGGGTGCTGTGCTCAGCGTTTCTTGTAATTTTTCGAAAGCCTGCTGTGTGCTCTCTGTCCACTCGAATTTATTCTCCTTTTTTATGAGTTCGGTGAGCGGTTTTGCTAGTTTTGCGAAGTCCTGTATGAACTTTCGATAATACCCTGCCAGTCCCAAGAATGATTGTAATTCTTTGACGTTTTTTGGAACAGGGAATGATTTTACTGCCTTTATTTTTTCTGGATCGGGTTTCACTCCCACCTCGGTGATGATGTGACCCAAATATTGCGTTTCTTTTCGTAAGAAATGGCATTTTTTCGGCTGAACCTTTAAATTGGCTTCCCTCAACCGGTCGAATACTTCTCGTAATCGTTTATTGTGCTCTTCGAAGGACGAGCCGTGGATGACGATGTCGTCTAGGTAGACGTAACATTTCAACCCTTGAAGTCCGGCCAGAACTGCGTCCATTAATCGTTGGAATGTAGGTGGAGCGTTTTTTAGTCCGAAGGGCATTCGGTTGTATTCGTAGTGACCCATAGGTGTTGAGAAGGCTGTTTTTGGTTTGTCTTCCTCAGCCATCTGGATCTGATGAAATCCAGAGGCAAGGTCGAGCGTCGTGAAGTACTTGGCTCGGCCCAGCTGATCCAATATTTCGGCAATATTGGGCAGTGGATATGAGTCTCCTTCTGTAACCTCGTTTAACTTCCGGAAATCCACTACGACTCTCTTTTTGATGTTGCCCTCGGCATCGGCCTTTTTTGGAACGACCAGTAGTGGCGCATTCCATGGACTTTTGCTTGGACGTATAATTCCGTCTTTAAGCATCTGTTGTGCTTGACTCATCACTTCGGTTTTCTGCGTTTCTGGCAACCGATATGGCCGTATATTTACCGGCACGGTGCCTTCCCGTGTGTGTATACGGTGTTTCACAAGATCTGTGGTTCCGAGTACCTCTCCCTCGAGATGAAATACATCAGAATATTCTTTGCTGAATTCTCTTAGGAATTCTTCTTCCTCCTGGTTGAGATGCGCTTGGCTTCCCAGTTCTTTCCACAGTTTTTCTTGCCTTTCTTCTTTGCTGATCGTGTTGATCGCTGGAATTATTTCTTCTGCTCTGGAGTCCGTTTCGGGCTCGTTTTGGAATTCCTCTATTTCCACGGTGGGTCGGTTTATCACGACCTCTTCTTCCAGGGAATTCCTCAGGATAATCGGGCATGCGAGTCCTGTTGCGGCGATATTTCCGCCTATTGTGATGCCTGGCGATATTTTCGTGGCTACTACGCAACCTACTTTCTGAGATTTCTTGGTTTTGGCGTAGTGCACGGTCTCGGAGCGGGCTGGCAATTTTATTTTCCCGTCTCCGGTGATTAGTGGCTCGGTGTGTCCGTAAATTTTGATTGAACGGCCACCTAATATGTCCACATTGTGCCTTTTTATGAAGTCCATTCCCAGGATTCCATCGGTATTGATCCCGATCCCGTCGTCGATGACGAAGAATCCATGGCGGACGTTGACAGCTGGTGTTTCTAACACCAGTTCCACTTTGCATAAAGCGTGGAAAGTTTTTCCTCCGACCCCTTTCAGCTCCAGCGTCTCGTTGTACGCCTTGGTATCCGGGTGGATGGCACTTTTCTTGATTAAGCAGCATTGTGCTCCTGTGTCGCCTTTTAATGTAAGAATTTTTTCAGTTGCCTGCGGTGATGCGATGTAGAAATCGCTTGCTGAATCTTCGGGATTTAAAGCGTGTATTTGAACGCTTGCCGGGGTTGCGGTTGACCCGGTACTTTTGAGCTGACCTGTAGCTCGCTGCTCGATAATTGTGCTGACGGTGAAATCTTGGTGGGCCTCGATTGCGTTGACCGTGAATGACCCCACTGTGGTCTTATTCTGGTCGCTGGTGTTCTCACCTGTTGAAGCGCGGGGACCGTTGTTATTGCGGTTGTTGTTGTTGTTGCCGTTGTTGTTGTTACGGTTGTTGTAACCTGCTCGTCCGTTGTAGTTTCCCTGGTTTCGTCCGGAACCTCGTTGCGAGTTATTTTGGCGTTGACCAGAGTTGTTTTGACTCTGATTATGCTGTCTCAGCCTACTGCGACATTCTTTCCAGTGATGTCCTCGTTTTTTGCAGTAGGTGCAGGTTATTGCCCCTATGTTACCTGTCGGAACGGGTAAATTGCTTCGTCCGTTGAAATTCGAGCTTCGGCAGTCTTTGGCCGAATGACCTGATTTTTTGCATGTTTGGCAAAATTCGTGACGCCTCTCGGGGTGCGTCTGTTTTGCTACGGATTCGTAGCCTTGCAGGACTGTTTCTTCGTTTTGGGCCCCTTTTATTGCAGAAGTTAAATCTGGGTACCCTTTGGCTTTGACGAGGAGTTGATACTCTTTTTTGAGTCCTCGTTCGAAATTTGATAACGCTAGTTTTCTTACGTAGCGTTCTACCGCGAGTTTGTCTGGTACGGAAGATTCAGATTCTATGCTTGCTTCTATTAGCTCCATTGTAAGGGTTTGTAACCTTTTCCCAAAATCGGCTATGCTTTCATTGTGATTTTGTTTGCACGTGTGCATCTCTACTTGTAGAGCTTCTACGGTTCGTTTTGTCCCATATCGTTCCGTTAAGTGTTGTTGGAATTGTTTGAATGTTTCTATTGTTTTATAACGGACGTCTTCCCGTGCGTCGTCTGTCAGTTTTGTCGCAAGTACGAGTTTTAAAAGGATTGGTCTGTCACTCTCGTCTACTAAACTATGAGCTATTTCGTACGCGTCGAGTAAACTTTTTGCGCGTCTAGGATTTTCTCCGTCGAAAACGGGAATTAAAGCTCGTGCCTCGTTTAAAGGCATGCCTCTTGATCTCCTTGGAGGAGATTGAGGGGAACCGTTGGTTGTACCAGAACCGTCACCTGCGGGTGGGTCGATTACGAGTACGGATTGGTCCGGCATAATGTCGTTGTGTGAGATAATAGACAAAGAGAGATCTGGCAAGTCGGTTTTATTGAAACTTTCGGTTTCTTCCGCGTCTCGGAAAGATTCTTCTGAGTCAAGAGATTGGTTTAGGGTTTCTGTGCTTTGACTGCGCTTGATATTTTTGACTGACTGTTCTGACTTGACTGAATATTCTGTTTTTGGGGAACGCGTAAAAGTGAGATTCCGATCGAAAAATGAGTCTAGGGATCGAGATATTGCGCGTACGCCTGGTAATTTTAGACGGTTTACAAAATCGTCGTTGGACATACGTAACTGTTTGATTCGCTGTTTTTCCGCGACTGGTTTTGGCGGGTTACAAAAGAAATTGTTCCGTCACTTACAGGATGATGATCTGGTAGATCTGCATGCTGCTGATGCTGTTGATCCGCTAGCTGATTTTCTCTCGAAATGGTGAATCTGCTTGGTCGATTGGTCGATTGGTCCGCTCTTTGGGTAAACGGTTATCGTTCTCCGGGTTGTCGAATTTGAACAGCTTTGGGCGCCCGTTGTCCTCGTTCGGTTGATCCTCGGATACTTGATAGATGTCGTCCTTCTGGCGGTGCGTGAAAATTTCTTTTCACCTCAGAGTGTAGTCGAGTTCTTGAGTTGTGGCAATCCCACCGCTGCCACCAATGTTGTGCCCGCAAATCGTCACGTGGGGACGAGTTTGCCAGGGACGAGAATAGTTCGGGATGTTGCCAAGGTTGAGTAAATCTCCAACTCAATACTTTCAGTCTTAACTCTAAGTTTATTAAAGATGTTTGTTACAATCGGGTATGACCCTGAAGACCAATATGTGCGATGAGTGATCAGATACGATCAGTATCGGATCGCAGACTGCTGGAGTCGCAGGATGTCCTTGGTTTTATAGGGTTAGGGGTTTTACAATATTATTAAGGGAGGTGGTAATTATTGGTCAATCGATCGTTCCGATGTCTTGGGATCATTTCCCAATGAGGTCATTAAAGCGGGACGATCGATTGCGAGATCTGTGATCGTCAGCATTTGATTTAACCTCGTTTTACTTTTTATGCGAGGTGTGCTTAACGATGACCTGTATTTGTGGCCAGTTGCTTGAGTGCTGACGATGCTTTGTTGCGAACGAACTCGTTTAAGGAATTTGGTTGCGACACTGGGCGCAACAGTTCACTCGTCCTCGTCGCCAAAATTGCAGTGTCTTGGAAGGTGGCAGGGTTAATAACGAAACACCATTATTGCAACTTATTCTAACTTTATTACTCCGATATTACTTATGCTTAATATTGAACCGCTCCCTTCGGGCGTTGGGAACATACTGCTTGAGGTAGCGCGCGATTCCCGAACCATGTGATTACTTGAGGCGTAATACACCACAGAACTCAATTACAATATTGTCCAGCAATTTCCCAACTGGGTACGTGAAACACTATCGACCATAAATTTTACTGACACAAACGCAATCGCGCAGACTTTGGGCAATTTAGACGTAGTCCGAAAAGATAGAACGTGGGAGAACCGAAACAATTATCATAATAATTCCCAACATAAACAAAACGCTCCGAGAATTAATCAGATGAGGATACAGGGGGGGAATCATCAGAGTCGAGGCCGAAGAGATTATGGCTGGAATAATAATAATAGATATAATAATAGACGAGACCACAGAAACGACCGTGGTTATGCTAACAATTGAAATGAAAACTTTGACGAAAACAGACCATCTTTTCGAATGCCGGACACTCGGTTTCCCCCTCCTGAACAAACGCCGCAAAACGCGTCCTCTAATCCCAACAGTGAAAATAGAATATCAAATAATCACGCTTTAAACTAAAAAGTGACGCGCTGTATAGCGCTCCTAAAGCGCGTCCTGATCATTTCAATTTCGTCGACGACTTGTCGTTCGGTGTCGAAAGTGGAGCAAAGACCATAACACGTGTAAATGATAATCTGATTGCTCGAAGTCCACACGTGCGTTTAAAGGGTCCGCACATCGACGCGATGGCCTTGATAGACACTGGGAGTCAAATAACAGCCATTTCAGAAAAAAAATATAAACAAATAACAAGATACACTCGAGTCGAGATTTTGCCGGTAGCTAATCTGTCTGTCACCACGGCTATAGAAAAAAAGTCAACACCAGTCAAACATCAAATAAGACTAACTGTCGAGCTAGATGGTAGAATTATTGAGAGCATATTTTACGTGATCCCGTATCTAACGTCGGATATCATTTCGGGACACGATTGGATGGTGAGAAATAATGTTATTATTGATTATACTCGAATGGTTATTTCGGTGGAAGGGATTGCTCTCTCCCCCTCGAATATGATGTTCGAGCGAGGATCGATGGAGACACTGATTTGTTCACAAAAAGGCAGAGATATGGAAATTTTTATTGTAAATGTTTCGAAATTATCGGAAAATTCTATTTTTGGAGAAAAGGAATGTGATCTTCGGGATGATAAATTTAATGATGATGGTGATATAAAAAATGTATGCAGTATCACAGAAATAGTCGACGAATCGGAGGTTCGAGAGGAATTAAAAGAAGCCGGTCATCAAATCGTCGAGATAAAGGAGATCGCGATCACGAATAAAAAATTACACAATTTGGACAGCCCAAGAATCGAAGAGAATTGCAACAATTCCTCGGTGTTTGCAATTATTACCGTCAATTCAATATTAATCATAGCAAATCGGTCGATGCACTTAGGGAATTGTTACAAAAGGACGTTGCATGGACCTGGGAACCGAAACATAACCAATCGTTCGAGAAATCGAAAAAGGATTTTCAAAATTGTATTCAATTAAAACATATATTGCCAGGAGAGCCTTACAAAGTTCAGACAGATACCATTGATCAAGGCATTAGTGGGATATTATATCAGCGTGATAGTGAGCGAGTTGTGGGAGTGGTGAGTATCGTTTCTCGGTGTCTAACGATGTGCGAAAAACGTTATACCATCACAGAAAAAGAACTCCTTGCTATCGTTTACGCGGTCACTAAATTTCGAATCTATTTGATTGGGGTTCAGTTCGAAATTATCACCGACCATCATTCTCTCACCTTTTTACAGTCAGCCGCCTTTTGAAACTCTCGAATGCACCGATGGTCTCTTTTCTTACAACAATATTCATTTTCGGTGTCGTATTGTCGAGGTGCTGGAAACACAGTAGCCGATTTTTTCAGCCGCAACCCCGAGGGTCAATGTTACGATGAAAAAAATACGATGTTGATGATTTCATCCATGTCTCAATATTTTTTGCCAAACTATTGTCAGGAAGATTCATCGTTAGTGATGCTCGCCATGCTTAACTACGATGTCAATCTCTCTCGTCAATTAAAGGAACTGAGCAAATGGCAGCTCAAGGACGAGTTTATCAAGAAAAAAATTGAGGAATGTTCGTCGAACAATCAACCTGTAAATTTCACTGTCCAGAATGACGTTTTGTTCCATCGTGAAAATGACTCAGCCCACTGGCGAGTAGCGGTCCCAAAAAATCTTTGTAAACCGATCGTAGAGGAAATTCATTCGAAATTGGGGCATCCCGGTGTGTATAAAACCATGGAGTATTTAAAGCGTTTTTATTGGTGGAAGGGTTTACGAGCGTTAGTTAAAAAATATATTCTTGGCTGTGACTTATGTCAAAGGGTGAAACATCTCACTTTTACTATGGAAGGCGAGCATCAATATATCCCATCCAAAGGCCCCAATGACTTAGTCACCGT
The DNA here is from genome assembly GCA_037043255.1 of Diadegma fenestrale. Taxonomy (NCBI): domain Eukaryota; kingdom Metazoa; phylum Arthropoda; class Insecta; order Hymenoptera; family Ichneumonidae; genus Diadegma; species Diadegma fenestrale. The sequence goes on along the minus strand of CM073319.1, from coordinate 465,006 downwards.
CGATTATTATGGCCCTCTTCCCACCGCGCGTGGGGGGATGCAGTATATATTCGTCATGCTCGATTCTTTTTCAAAATATGTCGCTTTATACCCCATGAGAAAAGCTACCGTTCGAATAACACTGAAAAAAATCCTCGAAAAATATATTCCTAAGTGTGGAAAACCTAGGAGTATTTTGTCCGATCATGGGACGCAATTTACCTCACACATGTGGCGGCGAGATTTAGAGGCTGCGGGGATAAAAGTTTTGTTTAGCTCGATACGACATCCGCAATCGAACCCAACGGAAAGGGTCATGAGAGAGCTCGGTAAATTATTTCGTACCCTGTGCGCGGATAAACACGGCAAATGGGCTGAGTTCGTTCCCCAAATCGAAGAGTTATTGAATATTAGCACACATCAAAGCACGGGCTTTGCTCCCCTGGAGCTTCATTTTGGTCAATCGATTCGCGATAATATTCAAAAATGGATAAAGTTTCCAGAATCCCAAGGGCAGGCTCACGAAAAAATCCTCACTCTTGCTCATGATAATCTGCGAAAAAGTTTTGAAAGCAGACAAAAACAACAAAAAGGAATCTCCACTGTAAAATTAGAAATAGGAGATTTGGTTTTGTTAAGGGTTCGACATCTTTCGAACGCTCTTGACCGCGTGACTAAAAAGTTCTTTCATTTATTTGAGGGGCCTTATCGGATTGCCGAAAGAACGGGTTGTTGAATCGTGGGGTTTTCTAGGAGATTAATCTTGAACAGATATATTTTTATCACGTTTATTTGACGAATGACGGTTAGATTCTTTTTTCTCGCACACTCGTCACTCTCGTCTCCCAACCACGACTGACAAAAATGGTAGCGGCGCTTCGGTCGTTTTCTCGCCAATTCTGCCAACCGTAAACTTTTGATTTTACAACGGATTTTCTTACGACTATGAACATTCCGCCTCCCTTGAAAGAATATAATTTTTTCAATAATAAGCTCTCTTTTTTGTTTTGATTGTAGAGTAAGATAGACTAAGCATATAATAATGAATGAACAGAAACAAAATTAATTAGGTAGATGGATCAAAGTTAATAAGATAAATCGATGGATGGATTAAAAATTTTGAACTTGATACGGCTTAGCCCCTTTCTTCAAGAACACAGCTGCTCGTGCGTCGGAATAGGGCACAGATTTCGAACGGCTCTCTTGAATGAACCGTTTTTGGTTCGTACAGTGGCGACTCGTACGATGCCGTCCGATCCGGGAAAAAGCTCGATGACTCGGCCCAGTACCCAGTGAAGAGGCGGCACGTTGTCTTCTTTGAGCAACACGAGTGTGTTGAGCTCGACATTTTCTCCATCCTTGCTCCATTTGCTTCTTTTTTGAAGCTCTTGCAAATACTCGGTTTGCCATCGTCGCCAGAAGATTTGACGACGTTTTTGCAGATGCTCCCATCGGGACAAGCGATTGTCTGGCGTCTCCTGAAGATCGTGCTGAGCCGGCTGCACGAGCGGCTCGCCAATAAGAAAATGCGACGGTGTTAGAACCGAGAGATCGGCGGGGTCGTTTAACAACGGCGTCAGAGGGCGAGAGTTCAAAATCGCCTCTACTTCGGTTAAAAGTGTGTTGTATTTCTCGTAAGTAAGGATTAATCCCCGTGTCATCGTGTAGAGATGCTTCTTCGTGACCTTTACCGCCGCCTCCCATAAGCCGCCGAAATTCGGAGCTCGGGGCGGAATAAAATTCCACTGCACATGCTGATTTGCGAGCGTAGCCGCAATCTCTGTTTTTCCTTTTTCGAGGAACTCGTAAATTTCTTTGAGCTCCCGAGCCGCTCCCACGAAGTTCGTGGCGTTGTCCGAAAAGAGCTGAGAACAGATGCCCCGTCGGGCCGTGAAGCGTCGTAATGCGGCCAAGAAAGCCTCGGTAGTTAATTCGGTGACTAGTTCCACATGCACAGCTTTCGTGCTGAAACAGGTGAAAATTGCGATGTATCCTTTGGTGATGTGTATTCTTCCCCTGCGACGACTCTCTCGAACTTGTATCGGGCCAGCGTAGTCGATTCCCGTTGTGACAAACGGTCTAACGAACCCACAAACTCGTTTTGCTGGTAAATCGCCCATTTTTACCTCCGGAAAACTCGGACGGTAGCGATAGCAGGGAAGGCATGCTTTTGTAACCTTTTGAGCCTCTCTTCGCCCGCTCAAAGGCCAGAATTTGTGTCGTACCGAGTGCAACAATTGCATCGGAGGACAATGATGCAAGCGTAAGTGTTCGTCCTTCATTATTGAATTCGTGACGAAATGTTTAGCCGGGAGAATTATCTGATGTTTTTCATCCTCTGATAATTCTGAATTTCGGAGTCTTCCGCCGACGCGCAGCAAACCTTCACTGTCCAGGACGGGATCCAACGCTCGGAGGGGGCTCTTACGATCGATTGCCTTGCCGTTGACGAGATCGTTAATCTCTCGCCCGAATGTTTCATGCTGTACCATTTTTGCTATTGTTTTTTCCGCTTTTTCCAACTCTCCTACAGTGAGGGCATGCTTTTTTCGTGGATCCTGCGTATGGTTTCTCCAGCGCAGACAGTAGGCGAGCACTCGTTTCAACTTGCGATATGACGAGGACTTTGCAAGAATGCTCGATGAGGTTGTTGCTATCAAAGTGACCATTGTTTGTTTCAACTCCGGCAACGTTGTTTCCGGCCCTTTCATGTTTTCAGGCCAAGGATTCTTCTGCGTTATCCAGGATGGTCCATGCCACCAAAGTTTGTCTTCGATCAATCGATCGACCGTGATGCCCCTCGACAACATGTCCGCCGGGTTATCTTCGGAAGGAACATGGTGCCACGTCGTTTCTTTGGTGAGAGCTTGGATTTTCGAGATGCGATTCGCCACGAAAGTTTTAAGAACATTCGGTGGTGTCTTGAGCCAACCAAGAACGATGGTACTGTCGCTCTATAGTTTTGCGTTTGTGAGGCGTTCTCCATACGCCGCTGTTGCCATTTTATAGAGTTTGGCGAGAAGGAGCGCAGCTTCCAGCTCCAAACGCGGCATCGAGATTGTTTTCAGCGGTGCGACCTTAGATTTGGAACAGATTAAACGGGAGTAACAGTTTCCTTCCTTGTCTCTACTCACCGCGTACAAGCAGGCTCCGAAGGCTTTTTCCGAGGCATCCCCGAATCCGAACAGCTCGAATTTTTCCGATGCATTTCCTGGTACGACGTTTCTTGCGATACGTAACTCATCTACTCTGGAGAGAGAAGTGTAGTAACTCTCCCAAGCGGCTCGTGATTCATCGGGGAGGCTCTGGTCCCAATCGATCTCCAGCAGCCATAGTCGTTGCATGATGATTTTTCCGTTTATTAGCAACGGAGCTATCAACCCAAGCGGGTCGAATACTTGAGCGATTTTTGATAGAACGCTGCGTTTTGTGACTGCGCCATTTTCTTCGATCTTGATGCGATATTGTAAATAGTCTTCCTCGGCGTTCCAGAGTAAACCCAACGTTTTTAATGGTCCTTCTTTATCCAACGTCAGCAGCTTATCCGTTTTACAAGCCTCGGCAAGATGCTCCAGTATGCGAGAATCGTTCGCTCTCCATTTCCGAAGTTGGAATTTTCCTCGTCGTAACAACTCGGATAATTGTTTTTGAAGCTCGACAGCTTCGTCAACCGTTCTTGCTCCGGTCAGGACGTCGTCCATATAACAATCTTCATTGATAACTCTTGCTGCGTCCTCCAAATCTCTTGTTTCTGCTGCCAATTCTCTGAAACATCGGATGGCGAGAAACGGGGCAGATGTCGTGCCATACGTCACGGTATTTAAGTCGTACAATTTGACAGTGTCTTGCGGATCTTTCCGCCAGTATATGCGCTGTAAGGCTCGATCTTGTTCGTCTACGACGATTTGTCGATACATCATGGCTACGTCAGCAGTCATGACGTATGCATGCGTTCGAAATCTCAGAATTATATCTACCAAATCACGTTGCAAATTTGGCCCAGGGAAAAGTTTGTCGTTCAGTGAAGTACCGAGTGTCGTTTTTGCGGATGCGTCAAACACAACGCGCAATTTTGTCGTAAGGCTGTCTGGTCGTACGATTGCCTGATGAGGAAGCACGTAGCCCGTTGATTGTTGAGTTTCGCTGTCTTTGGACATCGACATATGACCTTGTTGCAAGTAATCGTCCATGAATTTGACGTATTCTTCCTTCAGCTTCGCATCTCGCGCGAATCTCCTTTCGAGCGCGAAAAATCGTCTGAGCGCCTGTTCCCTTGAGTCTCCGAGCTTCACATTTTCTCGTTGCGGCAGCCTAACGATGAATCGTCCTTCGCTATCTCGCTTGACCGTATCTGAAAAATATTGTTCACAATACTTTTCCTCATCAGAGTATTGAATTGTTTCCGGCAGTTCCTCTTGTCGCCAGAATCTTTCGATTTGTTGATTTAACACATCGTTTGTTACCGCGAGATGACTCGCTGATGAGATTATTTTCGTTCCAGGAACTTCACCCCCGATTATCCAACCGAGACGCGTGTTTTGCCATGCTGGTTGTCCTTGAACGTTATTTTTCGCCGTCCCAACGACGATTTTCCAAAAGGGCCCTGCTCCAATTAGCAAATCAATTTTATCGGGCTTGTCAAACACTGGATCTGCAAGAAGCACATTTTTCGGTACCGACATTTGTTTTACGTCGATTTGACTTTGCGGCAATTTTTCGGTAATCGCCGGGAGTATCAAACACTCGAGCTCCATCGTGAAATCTTCGTGTCTTGATTCGATTCGCACGGAGTTACTTTTCCAGCGCTCGTTCGGGATTGATTAATTCCCGAAATCGGTCGATGCTCTGATTTACATCGAAGTTTCAATTTTTTGGCGAAACTTTCGGTCATTAAATTTGACTGAGACCCTGGATCCAACAGTGCTCTGCAGACGTGAGGCCTTCCATCAATGTCGTACGCGTAAACTCGCGCAGTTGATAAAATTACATTTGTTGTCGGCTTGTGTGTGAAATAAATATTCACCAGATTTTCGTTGTCGCTCTGAGTAAACGAGCTTGAATTTGTCGTAGTTTCCTCGGCACAAGAAGTGACCACCGTTGCTGTCTCTTCTGCGTCTTTTGTTTTCGCTTGTGACTCCATTTCTCTATGTAATAGAGTGTTATGACGCATTTGACATTTTCTGCACGACCCTGATCGGCAGTTTTTCGCGAAATGCCCTTCTCCGAGGCAATTAGCGCACAGTCGTTTTTTCACGACCTCCTTTTTTCTGTCTTCCGGCGTGAGCTTTAATAACTCTTCGCATTTGTAGATCCCATGTGAATCTTTCCCGCAAAATTTACAGTCTTGCGATGTGACGGCGAGAGAAACTCTTCTCTCATTTTTCTTCTTGTCAGGCGGCTTCGGATTTGTTGTTTTTTCCTTTCCTTGGTTGAGTACCCTGAGTGTATTGCAACGTTCAGTGAGAAATTTCAAAAATTCGTCCATCGTTGGCATATTTTCAGCTGTACGATTTTTTATCGCATCCTGCCAATCTCGTTGTTCGGCAAAATCCAGTGTTTTCTTCGCCAAATGAAGAATCAGCGTTTCCCAGTGATTTACGGGCTGACCAAGTGACTGAAGCGACGTCATGTGTGTCCGAATGTGCCAAACGAACTGTCTGATTGAATCGGCTTTGTTTTCTTTTGAAATAGCTGGAAATTTCAAGAGTTCGTCGAGATGGCTCTCGATGATAATTATTTTATTATCGTAAGTGTCTTTCAAAAGTTGCCACGCATGCTGATAATTTTCTGCGGATATTTTGAATCCTTGGATTGCTGCGAGAGCTTCACCTTTTAGCACACCAACGAGATATTGATGTTTTTGCATGTTTGTTAAGTCTCGATCTTCGTGGATTGTTGTTTCGAAGCTATTTTTGAAAAACATCCATTTTGTAAACTCACCGTCAAATTCCGGGAGCCTGATTTCTGGTAGTTTCGGCCGATGCCTTTGATTTTCACGAGCTGGTGGTGGCGCGTTTTGAATTTCTGCCTGAACATTCATATTCCCCATTGCTTGTGCGATTCGATCACGTTCGAGTATTTCTTCGGCCATTCCTGCCGCCTTGTAATAATTTTCTTCGAAAACCTCTCTTTCCGCTTCACCGTCTTCTTGTTGTCGTTGAAATTCCTCCTCGTTGTTCGTCTGCTTAGACTCAATCTTTGTCTGTACTTCTTCGAAACTCGACCAACATTCCTGAAGCTTAGCAAGTCTAACTCGCGCCTCCGCTACTGTCTTTTCACCTGGCGATTCAAAAAAAGTTATAATACGAGTGACTTGTCCTTTTATTCTTGCGCGCTGCTGTTTTATCGCCTTGATGTTCGCCATTTTATTTGACGTTATCGATAGGAATATCGACCGACGAATATGAGGCTATTTGCGATCCTCTTTATCGATATTTTGCCCCACGTTGTATTACGTGTGCTTTTTGTATGATCGAGAGAGTGAGACGCCCCTCGTCATGTCATGTGCGAGAGAGAGATCTTTCGTTTTTCGTGTCGCCAGCGCCACTCGATTGTCTTAACGTACACTTACTTGTTTTGAACGAAATGCTTGTCGCGTTGTTGTGAAAACGAGAGAGAGACACCCTGGGTCTTCTCGTTGTGTACGCACTAACCTTAAAATTTGAAAAATGCTGTGTGTCGTTCCGTGTGAACGAGCGAGACACCTTGTGTCTTCTCGGCCTGCGCGCGCAACCCTTCGGACTCGAGAGAGATGTCCTGCGCCTCTTACCGTTTGATAGAGAGAGAGAGAGAAAAATGGACGTTTCTCGTCTTACGGCTCGCGAGACAATGAGATGATTCCCACTTCTCTACGTAATTTGACTAAACGCTTTTCCCTCGATAACCTTAATTTGTCACTTATTGTCTATTATAAATCACTTTGTGTTTTTTATAAAGCACTTTTAGTCTCGTGAATAATTGTTTCTGCGTATTTTTCACCGGTCGAATTGTCCGTTACGCCGGCCGGTGCCGAAAACACGATGTCTTTATTCACTTGTTTCACAAACACTTTTGTAACACTAACTCTTTTCTCTTTACGTGTGTTCTGCTTTTATGTTGGGTGCCAATGTTGAATCGTGGGGTTTTCTAGGAGATTAAGGGAGCTTTCCAGTGTGACAGCCCGAAAAATCGCTGTTTTTCGCGATTTTTTTTTTTAAAGAAAAAATAATCTAATCGGTCTGGTTTTTTTTTGTATATTAATTGGGTATTGAAGAATACAAAACAATTTTTTAAAGATCGATTTATTTATTAATTAATATCTATAAAAATTATGAAACAATTGTTGCAGAAAATGCACTTGGATGTGGTGTCCACGTTGGGGGTCACAATTTTGGTCTGAAACAAAAAAAACAAAAAGATTATTGATCGGTATATAATTGGCTTTCGTGCTATGGAGGCTTTTTTTATTTTTTTTATTTTTGCAAAAATGGCGCCGGTTTGAACAAAAAGTATCGATATTAGCATTTTTTTTTGGCAGTTTTTTTTACAAAAAAATAGGAAGATGTCAAAAAAAAAAAAAAGCTTCCATAGCACGATAAACAATGACGTTAAGAATATTGTGTAAAAAATTCAACTTGATAGCTTTAAAACTCTGCCCTCCAAGTTGGACACCGTTTTGAAAAATGCTGTTTCGAGAAAAACGCGTTCAAAGTTTCAATTGAGAAAATTTTAGGTAAATTGTTTACTTACGGTCAATCAGCGATGCCAGGTCCATACAATATCCCTTCTGCTTCTTCAAAAAGATCGTGCTGAATCGATTGTTCAGTCCGACGAGCTGTCCTCGCCTTTTTGCTATCCAGGGACGCCAGGCGGTTTGCTTGGGTGATGCGCGCATTCTTGTACTTAGCGGCGAAATCTGCGGCGCTCGGCCCTATCGTGCATCCCATCGTCTCCAAAATTTTTAAAATTGGGTCGTAACCTTCATTGAAGGTGCACACAGCACACTGTGTGCACCTTCGTGCTTTGGGGCTAGTTGCCACACACAGTGATTGAAGCTCTCGTGATTGTTTTGAGTGTTCGCGCCCGTACATCGTTCTAAGAGATTCTCCGTTGTTAGATCATCGTAAATCGGTTTTAAAACTTGTTGTACGTCTTCGTCGAGTGCTGGTGAATGGGTGTACTCCTCTCCTCTGGCCTCGGCTTTGCGCCATTCGCACCACGAATCTTCTCCCGGAGGGCAATACTCATGCTGAGGATTTCCATCAGTTGAGCTTTTGTGATAAAATCTGGACTCTGGAATCTGGACTATTTTTCAAGTTTTTTGCTGCCGAAGTGCTCGCAAACGTTAGATCCGTTTCGATATCGTGTCGATTTGTTCCCTTGAAACCCGCGGATCTTTTTCGTTCATTTCGCGGATGTCCGCTTCTCGAGCCTTTTCTATCCTGCCACGCACATTTCTTTTTCGTAGATCTATCCATTTTGAATGTCGAAACTGAACTGAAAGACGAACCGGACTCACGTTGGACGGGACACGAGCAGGTAGGAACGAGACAATAGAAACAACGGTCGCACGGGCAGACGGCCGACGCGGCAGCCGTAGCGCTCCGTTGCCTTCTAGCAAGAAATGCTCCACAGTAACCGAAATAATCTGAATTTCGGCATGCAAATTTCAGGGAATATTCGGAAGAGTGTATACTATTCGATGAAGCAAAAAAAAAAAATTCGATTTTTTTTAAATTTCACACTGGAAAGCTCCCTTAATCTTGAACAGATATATTTTTATCACGTTTATTTGACGAATGACGGTTAGATTCTTTTTTCTCGCACACTCGTCACTCTCGTCTCCCAACCACGACTGACAAAAATGGTAGCGGCGCTTCGGTCGTTTTCTCGCCAATTCTGCCAACCGTAAACTTTTGATTTTACAACGGATTTTCTTACGACTATGAACAGGGTGAAAATGCGTTCGTCCTTGTAGAACCCAACAATGCTGAAAGAATACTTGGAACTTACAATCGATGCAATCTGCGAAAATATCACTCCCAAAGAACGTGATGGTTCACGCTGCTGACCTCGATTTTGATCATGTTTAAAAAGATTACCGCGTCTCTAGACGCGGGTATTATTCACGCTCTTAGCCATAACATGCTCCGATTTGGACGATCAGTATATTTTTTTATTGTATAATCGATATAAATTAGATATAAATTATGTGAATATGTAAATACAGGCGAAAAGAAAGGAGAAAGAGATAAGTTAAGAGACAAGGGATCAAAGACTCCCATTCAGTACGACGGTCATTGACTCGAAAAGAAAATTGTAAAACATAATTAATTGCATGCAAGTGAATGAATGAATGAATGTGTGTTTTCTAATGGTAATTATTGCGTAGAAATAACGAAAGATTCTTAATGTATTTTAAAAAGAAAAAAAAAGAAGGGAGTTTTTAAAACGATCCATGGCTCACGATGTGCGAGAGAACTTGATCGATACACGCCCGGTCCCGTACACGAGTATAAGACGGAGCGAAATTTATACCCTCTCGAAGGAATCATTCCGAATAACAGTTCTCTCGACGGAACAAAAAATTGACCCATGTTCACGGGAAAATTCCATCTGATTTGTCTGTATACATGTCCGATCATGCAATGCGTAAATAAGTGTGACGAGGAAAAGGCAAATCCATGCAAGGCGCCCTCATATTGTCTTTTTATGTTACGCTCACGTCGCGACGAGCTAACATAAAAGGGGGGATTTTGTAAGGAAACTCCTTAAAGAATTTGAAATTTCCCTCGTCCAATTTCGCGTGCGATATTTCGGTGAAAATTATATCGATTATCGACGCCTCGACCCGTCGATTTTTCCTCCCCACTTATTTTGGGTAACGAGAGCAATTTCGGCCGAGCATCGTCCTCTTTTGCTCCGGAAACATCGCCCTGTCAACACCTACTGGCATCCCGAGAATCTAACTTGGACTCTTTCGCCATCGCAAGGATTGAAGACGTCGGGTTTGGCCGCCCTGACTCTCCAAAAAATCCGGCATCGCCTTCGTCGTATAAAATCTTGGACCATGTGAGTGGAATCTCCAGGTCGTCTCGTAATCTTGAATCCGGAGCAAAATTGAGCCATCGAGGGATCCTTGCACGAGCACGTCGATAAAATACAACAATAAGATAAGTTGCAAGCTCCCTCGTTCTACGAGCATTTCTATTATCGAATCAAGAGTCACCGAGTATTATAATCGAAAAAAATGAATGGATGAGTGTGTGTCTGCGTGTTGCGAGCGTGGTGCGACAAAAATAAAATATTTTACTGTTCGCCGATTTAGAAAATTCAAAACAATAAAATGTCTCACTCCAAAAATTAATTTCTTTTATATTTTTTTTATTATTATTTTTTTTTTTTTTGAACTATTAAAATCAAATTTCTGTGATATAACCAAAATTTGATATTACAAAAAAAAAAGACAACTGAGAGGCAAACGCCGCGAAAAAGTGGCCGATAAATTATCGATGAACGGAAAAAAGCAGTCACTTATCAATGTGAAGAGGCAAAACGCTCGAAGAAGTTTGGCGCAAGACATCTTCCAATTGTTCCAAATGCTGCATTATGAAAGGGCAAAGAACAGAGTTGCTAGAGCTGAAGTCTGCGAATCCACCACTCAATTTGCTCAATGAATCAATAAGTGGGAAATTTGCCGGTTCTATTCACAACATTAGTTTGCAGAATTTTTGTTGCATATATTGGACGCCAGAACAGCAGCAAATTTATACTGCGCGATGTCAAAGGAATTCCATTTTCAAAGGACGCCATCTTAATAATCAACACGATTGGCGGCATAGGAAATCGCATGGAGAACCATAATCCACACATCTTTCTGTATCAATGCATACTAGTGACCAAAGAAGGCAGTCCACCTGTTTTTCAGATGGTTTCCGCTCATCAAATAACCGTCATTATCGGGCAATTTTTAAAATTTATTTTGTCAAGAGGCGCACCCCGACCACCAACTGTTGTCTCTAATTTCGGGCGTGCTTTGGTAAACGCTGTGGCTGAAAAGTTTGGCAAATGCAACGATTTGAAAGAATATCTCTGAAAATGCTACAATTGTGTTGGCCAAGTTTCTGTGGAAATACCAGCACCGTATATAAAGTTGGATGTAATTTATTTCGTTGCAATGGTTTCCAGATGAAAATGTCTGAATGATCCAGTTATTGCAGCACGCAGATTTTGTATTCATTGCATTTGCGAAGCATATCAAATGCATGATTTCGAAATGCTGACGGATTTCATGGAATCAGTGCTTGCTGTGGCGTTCAGTGATTCAATCGGCTTCACGATAGAGGGCGACGCGGTGCGCGCTGAATTACGCGTGCAAGCTCTCAACAACACGATTGAAGGAGTGAGCCTGGGAAAGCTGGAAAAGATTATGGGACATTCTGCTAATGTTGAGGACAGTGGAGAAAACGGCGAAGAGATCACTGTGTAATTGGTAAATGTGGGAAAATACGAGGTATTCCCATGCAGAAGAAATTGCCAGAAGATCAAAAGAAGGTAACACCATCAATGCATGCTCCAATTCGGCGTTTGCCCACGGTAGAAAAAAAAACCGTCTGCTTTCGTTTCTGCCACCTTGGACGAACATTATGCGACGTAATTTCGGCAGGGGTAAAACGATAGCCACATCGTAGTCGGTTGAGTCCGAAATCGCCAACGTCAAACGTACATTCGGAGATCAACTACCAATGCGAATCACAAGTTCGTCCTTTAACACTTATAGTTAGGGAGGTGGCGAGCAAAATTTCGATATCATTAGCACACATGGCAGACGTTATTAATAGCGATAATTATACCTTAAGAAACGGAAAGGACCTCGTCTGCCACCATGGTGGCGCTGCGTTGTCAATTTACAGCGTTTCAAAAATGTTAAAAAAAAGGTGGGCAATATTATGTGCACATGTCTGCCTCTGGGGCTGATGATCACCGTCATCCTGTAAACACAAAGAATCGAAGAGGCAGACATCCAGGGCTCTGACTCTTTTAGTTTTCAATTTTTCAATTTTTTCAATTGTTTAAGTTATTTTTATTATATAAACAACTCTATATGAAGTGCACACTTGGCAAATTTGATTTGTTCGATTAAGGGGGGGCGGGGTCAAGGATTTCAGCGTGAAAAAAAACACTTTTTTTGCGATTTTTTTCTCAAGTATGGATGGAACAATTTTATTCTAACCTTTCGTACATTATAGAGCGTACTTTTGACAATGTTGTGTAATTTTCTCATTTACAAATATTGAAGCATAAGCCCGTAACAGAGTTTCCCCCAAAACGTGTTGAAAACGAATTTGCGGTGTTCACTGTCACTCGGCCGGAAATTATCGGAAAATGAAAAACCATAAAAAATTTGTCAAATTATAATCAAATCCTGGTCCCAACGTTCTCTGATAATTGTTTGTACATTTGAAAAATTTTGGCGGCCATCTAAAGTGTAAACTGTTATTTTCCACAAAAATTTCCGCCATTTTGTGAGTGGAAAACACCCTTTATGTAAAAAAAATTTAACTAAACGTTGGGGCCTGGCATTTTATATAAAGAAAATGTGTACAAAGTTTGACATGAATCGGTCAAGTAGTTTTCATATGGCAGTGAACACGGACTTTGAAAAAGTAGTTTTGAGAAAAACGCGTCGCGCGCGGTCGAACGTCTAACGACGAACTGACGCTCGTTTCTGCTTTCAAACTATTGGAGTGTATAGTATACACAAAAATATAAAATATATCTTTGTGGCTGAAGTTACCTGCCTTTATTGAATGAAATATATAAAATCGAACAGTGGGTCAGGACAATAGTAATGAATAAACTGTATACCTGCGCGACAACTGCACTGCTAGCCCGACCACCCGCAGCAGGTATAGATACAATAACATCAAGAATATTCCGATCGGTTTAAAATTTTAATGACATATTCTTGAGATATGAAACAATAAGATAAAACAAAAAAGAAAAATTCGATTTTTCGAAAGTGAAAACCCTTACCCCCGCCCCTTAAAAACATTAAGAAGGACCACGAAAAATAGTCTGCCAGCGTGGTGCCTCTGCGTTGTCTATTGTGAGCGCTTCAAAAATGTAAAAAAAAGATGTGCTATATTATGCGCACATGTCTGCCTCGTGGACTGATGTTTGAATTTCTCATGGAAACAAAGAAAATCGATGGGCAGACGTTCAGGCCCCTAATATTCCAAAGGCAGACCATTTGAATTTTTTTTTTCAACTCGACACTCGCGCCGAGCTACAAATACGAAATTTTGCGTGTACTAAATATTTTTGAAATTAATTAATAGAATCCATACGAACGATTTTCAAAACTCGTCAAAAATATTTGGCTCCTGCCTGTTTTAACTGCGTCTCCGCAGGTATAAAATATCCCCATCTTCCGTACTGCGTACCTAAATGTAATGAGGTAGTATTGAAAGTAAATAGAAAGAACCAGAAGACAGCTTTCCCGCTTATTCTGCACGCTTTCCCTCTCTCTCTCACTCTCAGGCACTGTAATTGGAGTATTTGGAGTCTTTGAAGTTTCTCAAGTAATTTTAGTGCATAAGCGCTTATACACATAATATTTGAAAAAATCGGAGCGCGTTTTAGGAAAATGTGCGATTCGATTGCGCCATGTGAACTCTGCCTAAAGATTTCAAATAACGTACAAACGCAGCGCGCCTCTACCATCGCCCGTACAGTAAGAATTTGGTTAGTTCAGTTCCTGGTCTGCTTCTGGCTAACAACGCCACAACGGAAGAGCCAGAAAAACGTTGAGTTATTTGTGCCCAACAAGACTTGAGCAACATAATTAAAATAACAATAATACCATGCAATACCCGCTTCCCCTTGATTACGTCCATTTCAAACAGTTATATTAGGGTGCTTTTTTTTTGGCGACATTTTTTTTTTTCACTCCCATCTCGCATTTTTATAGGGAATACCTTAAAGAAAATTCCCTGAAAATTTGAGCCCTTAATATTAATTTTAAGTACTCGCCCAAGGCGTCCAATGATTTCCCCTTTAAAATACACGTAAAGTTCGATTTTTCTTCTTAAAAGTTCTACAGATCAGAGGCGTTTAAAGGTACGATCTTGGTCGACGAACCGATTTATTCATAATTGAATGCTCTACAAAAGTGTCCATTGTGACGTGATTGTAACTCGAACTGGCGAGGTCGTACGGGTCACTAAACCCAATTTTTTCATGAAATTCTCGTTTTTTATCTTTATCTCGTAAATGACAAGAGCTACAGGAAAAATAGGAATGACAAACTTGAAGGAAATTCAATTTCCTACAAAAAAGTATCCGAGCACTAAATCGCTAACATTGATATTTCTTGAGATATTGGGCTTTTAAGTTGAGTTAGTATGGAATTTTCGTGGATTATTGAGCTAAATTGTATAAGTTGTTAATTTATGATTCTTTATTGTTATTCAAATCATCAAATATTTATTTGTTAAGTTTCAAATGATTGAAAAGTTGAATAACTGAACGTTTTGAAACTGGAATTCGAGAAAAAAACACATTTTCAAAGTGCCCAAAATTGTTTTTTTTACTTTTCACGAATTTTTCGATTGATTTTCCCCTGATTATTCTACTTTACTTACCAGTAATTGAATACCTATACATTTCTAGTTACAAATATGTTGTAAATTTACAAAAATTTTGTGAAATTTGTAAATTTCTAGTTGAAAATTTTGTAAATTAACAACATATTTTCAACTAGAAATTCATAGGTATTCAATTACTGGTAAGTAAATTAGAAGAATCGGGAGAAAATCAATTGAAAAATTCGTGAAAAGTGAAAAAAATAATGTTAAGCACTTCGAAAATGTGTTTTGTTCTCGAATTTCAGTTTCAAAACGTTTAATTATGCAACTTTCCAATCATTTGCAACTTAACGAATGAATATTTGATGATTTAAATGACAATAAAGAATAATAAATTAACAACTTATACAGTTTAGCTCAATAATCCACGAAAATTCCATACTACCTCAACTTAAAAGCCCAATATCTCAAGAAACATCGATGTTAGCGATTTGGTGCTTCAATACTTTTTTGTAGAAAATTGAATTTCCTCCAAGTTTGTCATTCTTATTTTTTCTGTAGCTCTTGTCATTTACGAGATAGAGGTAAAAAAACGAGAATTTCATGAAAAAATTGGGTTTAGTGACCCGTACGACCTCGCCAGTTCGAGTTACAATCACGTCATAATGGACACTTTTGTAGAGCATTCAATTATTAATAAATCGGTTCGTCGACCAAGATCGTACCTTTAAATGCCTCTGATCTGTAGAACTTTTAAGAAGAAAAATCGAACTTTACGTGTATTTTAAAGGGGAAATCATTGGACGCCTTGGGCGAGTACTTAAAATTAATATTAAGGGCTCAAATTTTCAGAGAATTTTCTTTAAGGTATTCCCCACAAAAATGCGAGATGGGAGTGAAAAAAAAAAATGTCGCCAAAAAAAAAGCACCCTAAGTTATATAGTTAAACATCAGTGAGCAAAGTGTCAGCCAAATATTTTTTCGTATTCAGGGAGTCGTAATGAATCGAATGGGTGCAATGAGAACCGTGTGCAAATGGCTTAGTAGAGCTTTTTTTTCAAACATTTTTACAACTCCGTCCCATGATAATGCAGAGCCCTGAATGTCTGCCTCCTCGATTTTGTTCGTTTCCAAGATATTTGTGACCATGAACCCCAGAGGCAGACATGTGAAAATAATTTGATACCCCTTTTTTTCAACAACTTCAATCGGCTGTAACGCGAAAACGCAGCGACGTAGAACGTTTATTGACTGGACCAAATCAATTCGTATCGACGTAAACTGCAATCTACCTCGATGTGAAACGTGTGCAAATCATATACCGAAATGCTCGCCACCTCCTTAACTATTAGACTACCTTGATGGTAAAGTAAAGCTAGCCTCTAATGAACGAGATCTCCGTTCCCGTCACTCCCGAGACCTGACCTCAAAGATGACGACGTCTACATACACCAGGATCAAGCATCGACAATTCCGAAAAATCTGAAAGCCGGAACGTGAGCGGCAGATTTGAGATAGATAACATTAACTAACACAGCGATACTGACTACTTCGGAGATAATGTTAACAATATAACACCAGACGGAAATGCTCAAACCACAAGCATAACGAAGACTAGGCGGGAAAGATGGACCAAACTGAAAACAATGAACACGGGAATTTTTGTCATGAAAACGTCGAGACAATTCCGAACTACCATAGGCAGTTGAAGCTGACCAATAGGTCCGAACAGGATGTTTCAAAATCCATGAGCGCTAATAATGAGGACAGTCCATTCGCGGAAATGTCGCGAAAGAATGAGAAGAGCTCATCAAGCACAGATAATGAGTGCAGTGCTCGGAATTCGCTAGAAAATTGGCGCGGAAAAGCCGGAAAAGGTATGCATTCGTGTACCGAGTCTGAAGAATCTCCGGCAAAAAAAAAAAAAGAGAAAACCATCCTATTTGGACAAGTGCCCGGAATGGGATTACGTCAAAAGTTCAAAGGTTTAAAAAATTCCTGCTTTTCACAATGGATCATTCTGTCAGCCCGTGATCACGGGAAGTTTTCGAATAAATTTGAAAAGAACCTGCACATTTGACTGGCTGTTTCAACTCACCTTGAACGGGCTTGCATTGAACGACGTATACAGCAAAGCACTTGATGATCGAACTAATGGAACAATCCTGTTAGCGTAAAAATTCTCATAGACAAGCAAATAATTTCGGCTGCTGATTACCGAGAGCAAGCAGAAATATTACTAAAAACAGGGCTTTTCTAATTAGAATCATTCACACGAAAAATAAAAGAGATAGACACAAAGCTGTCTGCCAATGCGGATCCAGCTTGAAACACCAGACCATTCATTCAACACCAGACCATGCACATCACAAGTTGTCTGCCAATGCGGATCCAGCTTGAAACACCAGACCATTCATTTCAGTATGAATATCGGTGTCATTCTATGTCAAGGCCTCGGTACCATGGAGCAGGCAATCGATGATGGGCACCAAACACAGCGGACGTGCCGTATGTGCAAAAAAGTGATTCAGGACCAGATCGAACATGGGCCACATTTCATCATGGACACGGGCATTATTACTGGTGCTCGATACACAAATAATCGATACATAATAATCTCTATCACACCCTTAGATCAATCGTCAACACGGCGAAGTTATAGAACAAAACCTATTTGTTAGCTGGTACGGTGCATTGGTCAGAAGGGCACTACATTGCATACACGAAGTCTGGCATGTACTGGCACGAACAAAGCGATTTGGAACCAACTCGTGATAGCGTAAGTCCGAAAAAAAATGAAACTGCATTCTATTTTGTATACTTTGGTTAAAGAGAAATAAGGAAATGAAAAATACAAAAAAAAACTTGAAACCGACGGAAAAACTCTGAAATCAGATGCAATTGAGAAAAGAAACTCAAAAATATAATAAAATAAAAAGAACTGAAAAAAATGATATGAAAAAAATGAAATAAACAAAAACGAAAAAAAACTACGAAAACAAAAAAAAAACAAAAAAAATGGCGCCAAAACTTACCACGTCCCCGTCGCTGGCTCCGGGTAACGCTGAGTGTAAGGAACCCTATCGATGCATACATTAATTGGAAAACTGACTAGTTGGAACAATGAGTCGTTTCTAACGATAAGTTATAATCATCAGCCGAGATCAAAAAGAAAACCTATTTTGAAGCGTCTGTAAGAAACCTCAAAATTGATCAGATTTTTTAAGAAAAAAAATCGATGGAAAAATATCAAAAAGTTGCAGGGGGTAAAAAATCTTGAATGACTTGGTTCAGACGTCTCGCGTCTAGACATAATCTTACAGAACCATTTTCCTTTTTAACTATTCCAAACGGATTACAAAATTTAGTAACGGTTCTTTCAATCACGTTATTTTTCAACATTTGTTCGATTTCTTGAGCTACCGCAGAACGTAATGGATGACGAATTGGATGGGAGAAGCAAATTTTCGGGTTCTTACAGTTTAATCAGATTTCAAGGGTTTTCCAATTACAGCACGCTGTTGCACTATGCAGCACAGTGCTCGACGGTACGTATTCCAACTACAGAAATTGCTGTGTCCGCGCACCCTGTATCTGCAGTAATACCGACAAAACAACAATCTCTGGTAATAACTTTATAAAAGTAAAAAAAAGAACGCCAAGTATTAAAAGATCCTGCCTCAGTTGAAGCCTCCAGCCTCATCTCTTTCTGTAGCCTTATGTTTACAAAATGAATGCGAAAAAAGCACCCTAATATGAATGTGTGTGTGTGTGTATGCGAAGCGTGCATCTGAACATGGTGTGACGGTTTTTTTTATTTGACCGTCACTAAAGCGCCAAGTTCGGAAAAAAAGCGCTTCCCGATGCTCCTGCTCGGTACTTCGGCCACACGATTGTCTTACAGGGCTTGTCTAGGGCGTTAATTTTGTTTATTATTTTTGTTTATTATAATTTTGTTTATATATTAATTTGCGTTTCGGGATACATTATTTTCATTTCGAGCGATCCCGGGAAAGATAGAGAGAGAAAGGATTTCGCATTCTGTTGTCAACACAAGGACGAGGCAGCGGAAATTTCACGGAAGGCTCGAGAATATTCGAGTACACTGAGAAAAAAATTCAGATCGATTAAACAAAAATATTTAGTGGCCTGCCGATTTCGTCCGACCAACCAGTTTATTTGTAAGTCAACTGAGCACCAGCACGGTGAATGAATTCGACTAGTTTCATCGAAATGAACCATTTAACCACTGCGTCCATTTAACGCGATTCTCACCGTCATAGTTGTCTGGTAGAATTTTTATTCGCCGTACAATGACATGTGGTTTGGAGTGACTGTCGCAGTTATTCAACAAGTTTAGTTGTCGGATTGGATATTTTGTTGTTTTAAACATAAAATTATGTTTAAAACATAAAATTATGTTTAAAAGGATCAACGCATTCTTTACACTGGACCGTCATGATTTCAAAAAATGTTCATTCAATGTAATTTGTCATGGGGATGAATAATTGTACATTGCAGTTAGTTTTGAAAGGACATGAGCCTAAAACAAACAAATTTTCAGTTCGTTGAAATTGATTGGCCGACTCAATAATCAGTTAGTTCACATTTTGGCATTTAGTTCAGTTTTGGCAATTCGACATTATTGCCGTACGTGCAAGTAGACTGTGTATTTTCACATAACAAATTTCTATGATTGGGCCAATGCTCTCATATCTTGACACATCGAATATCCTTTCAAGTTTAACTGAACATCGGTTGAGTTCGTATACCTCACTAATTTAATAAAATTCGTCAGGTCATTGCAAATAAATACAGTACTTGAAGTAAATGTATCTATCAAGAGACGCGGCAGCGGCTCGGCGCCAAGTATTGAAAAAGAAGCGTAGCGCGAGAGCTGCCGTACTCTTATATACAGTAAAATAGGCGTTTTATGACGTCACAGAAACTTTAAATCGTTCTCACAGTAGATCGGGTTGGGGGAAAAATTTCATATTAGATTTGAATTTTCTATGATTTTTTATCTTTCGAATGGTCCTTGGTAGAACAAAATCTATTGAGCCAATCCAGAGAAATCTAACATTGAAGATTGTGGACGCGAGGTTTGGGATCCTTTCTGTTTCTCGGAGTCAGAAAGGCGTAAGTTGTCCGCGCAGGCGCTTGGACATACGTCCTTACGCGTCTGGTGGACATTCTCGGCCTGTGACGTTACACGCTCCGCTGAACGCGGTATCCCCACTCTCCGCGCGCCACTGAGGGACAGAGACGGGCTATATCGGGCCTCTCTCTCCCTCTACCGCCGTCGCGCCTATAGCGCTGTCTCTCTCCCTCTGCCAATTTTGAAAAATTCATATCTTGGGTAAAATTCAACGAAAAGGGTCCAACTTCGGCTCATTCTTTTCGTTTTTTAATGCAGAATCACGTGAGCCTGAGGCAATATTGCTCAGAGTCAAAAAATTAGTCAAAAATTCGGTCAAAATATTAAAAAATGGGAGAACGAAGGGAAAAACCTCGCCGGAACTTTTTTGAGGGCGAAGAGTCTTGACGGGATTTTTCCGAGAGGATTGACTGAGGATCTTAATTGGAGTTTTTAAGGGATTAAGCAAGAATCTTGACGAGACTTTTTTAAGGGATTGGCCAAGAGTCCGGACAGGATTTTTTAAGGGGTTGACCGGGGGTCTCAACGGAAGTTCTTTTTACCTTAGAACGCTAACCTTATTTGATTCAACCTATTCCGGTAAAGTGGGGTCATAAATGACCCCAACTTTGAAAAATTCATGTCTTACCCGAGTGGAAAAAAGTAGCATTAGCCATACGTCTGGCCCAGAATCTTGGCAAAAGCCTTGCCAAAGGTTTAGTTCAAGGTCTCGCCAAAATTTTGCCCATAGTTTGGCTAAGGACCGTTTTCCATACTCCTCCCATGCTCCTCCCATACTTTACTGAGAATATCCTCACGATCGCGGCGAGACTTGACGCGACCTTTGCCGGGCGATTGTGCGGATATCCGCACAAATGCGCCGAAAGTCTTGGCGCGATCTTTGCCGGAATATCCTCACAATGGCAGTGAAAGTTTCGGCGCGACCTTCACCCGGAATATGCTCACAATCGCGCCGAGAGTCTTGGCGTGACCTTTGCTCGAATTAAATAGTTATAACAATATCATAGTATTAATTATTCCATTTATTTTTCCATCATTTTAATAATTTATTTTGAATTATAATTGTTATTTCTATTATTATTATTATTATTATTATTTTTATTATTATTATTATTCCAATTTTGCTTGGCTTTGCTCTACATTTTTTTTTTTTTCAATCAAAAAGAGGAAATGGCTCCGATCTATACTCCTGAAACTAAGTGCAATAGGTTCGTTAAAAAAAAAAGTAAAAGTAGCAATCATCCATCATCTGACTTTTACAGTCGTAGCGAACGAATTCAATGTATGACTCTGAAGTTTGCAACGTTGAGATTCAACGAAAAATATTATTTCTATTGATTATTTATTGAATTTTAAATATCATGGATATTTTTCGTCTCGATTCAGTTTTTGGGACTCCAGAGACGATCGTTTTATTGTCCGGGACAAATATTGAATAATAATTATGAGCTCTGGTGAAGAAAAAACATAATTTCGTTGCATTCCAACGATGCAAACTTCAACATCATTTCAATGTAGTGTCGAGGAAATTTATTGAAACTGATTAGGCAAATACAAAAGTGTTTTCGTGAGAACATTTCCGCTCATTGTAGCGGCGGACCAACCATCCATATATTCTAAATTAACATAATGCATCCAAATTCAGGACAAGCTCTACGTGCATGTCGTAACGATGAAATTTCTATTTTAGACATGCCGACATCACTTGGCTTCTTAAAAAGCTTCTTTACGAAAAAGATTTTCCGATCAAGAGTAAAGGAAGTCATTCCAATTCCATCAAGTTTACCGGTTCTATTAGGTACGTGTTTGGTAAATCCTTTATTTCCAAATAGAAGCACACGGATTTTATTTGTGCAATCTTGACGGGCTCCTCCTCCATTCCAAAACCCAAAAAACTGTGAATATATGAGAGGTTATGCCCAGTAAACTGCGAGGATGTTCGGTTTTCTGTAGTGCATGGACGGATGATAGCACAATTGTCTGCTAAGCAGTCACATAACCACGGACAATGACAATTTGGGATTCTTATGAACCGTCTAATTCGACCAATTTTTGAAGATCCGTCGTCAGCCGAATACTTCATAAAAGACGAGTCAGTCTCAGCACTTCGTTTGTAATTCGTTGAAGAATACATAATATTGTCTTTTAACAATCTATCGTACGCGAAGAACCTCGTCCCTACGATACCTTCCCGCTGGAAAATTCTAACCATATCTGGACCAGGATTGTTGAGATTATTACATTTTCCAATGATGTAAACTCCTTCAACAACGCGGAATCGTTTGATTTTGCTGAATCTTGAGTTCAATTCAGAACAAAACTTTTGAGCAGGGCCACCTTGTTGAAGATACTCGTCTTTAAGCGTTGCTATATGCAGGTACTTCGACAGTCCTGAACATATTTGCAATTGTGCAGATTTGCTTCCATGGACGAGTTTTTTTAAGTTTTCCGTTTAGGTCTTCGAAAGGAAAGCACGAGGTCGTTCTCAAAGGCCCAAACTTTCGAACATTCTCGGCCAAATGGAGTAGTTGATGGACGTTGCTACTCATTTATTCTGGCTCGTACAATTCGGTAAATCTTCTCACGAACTCATTCAGTGCGCGAGATGCGACGTCCACTTCTTCAGGAATTATAACTGATTGAGACAGAAGTGAAATACCGAGCACGAGGAGTAGGTGGTGCTCAAAATATTCATTGTTCAATATACCTTGCAAACAGGGTACGGAATAGTACAGTAGCCAGGCCTTGTATTCCTGCCCTATCCAGAATTTTAAAAATTCTGAAATTGACCGCACCGATCGCTGCATGAAAAAAGGAATGCGGAATGACTTCAGTCTTTTATCAACCAATCCAATTCTTAGGGCTCGGGCACAATGGTCCTTCAGGACTGAGCGCCCGGTAAAAAGCTCAAATTCAATTCAATTCAATTCATGCCCTCGACAACGGGCTGAAACTTAATCTAGAGAAATCAAAAGTTGTAGTTTTGGGTAGTCGTGCCTTCGTCAACCAGATTGACCTAAGCCGATTACCTAAGATTAGGGTTCGGGATGTTCCTCTTCCGTATGTCAACGAGGTCAAAAACTTAGGAGTGATTTTTGCGTCAAACCTTTCTTGGAGGCGACATGTCTTGTCGCTGTCCAAAAGGGTGCATTTCACTCTCTTTAGACTCTAATTTAACAAAGCGGCGTTGTCTACTAAGCTGAGAGTTACACTCGTTTGACACTCGTTATATTTTTCCCTATACTCGACTATTGTTGTTTAGTTTATGCAGATCTGACCGATGAACTCAACACTATTCTTCAGCGATTGCTGAACTATTGCATCAGGTACATTTAAGACCTCCGGCGAGACGTTCACATCTCACCTTATCGTAGACGTTTGGGGTGGTTAACAGTCGAGGCGAGAAGACTGTATTTCATGGGCGTAATGACCTTTAACATCCTCAAGGGTAATGCGCCGGCTTATTTGATCGAACTGTTCCCTCTAGCGCGGCCAACCATTCGCCCTTCTCGTCTAGTGACTCCACAGACTTTTCTTATCCCCCAACATCGTACTGCTTCCTATCGTAATTCCTTTGTCCTGTCCGCATTGTACTTCTGGCACTCTCTTCCTGTTTCTTCCACGTCCAGTGCTTCTGTCGCAGTCTTCAAGAAAAACTTGTCATCGTATCTTCTGGTTCTCGATAATGAGCCAGCCGTTATTTTGTAAAACTCTTGCGTTGGCTATTCTTAATCTATCCTCGTGTCTCTACTTCGAGCTCTTTTTTGGATTCTGTGTTTACTTTTGTTAGCCACTATCGAGCGATGTCCTAATAAACATTGTATTATTCACGAGTACTGCGCTTCTTATTACCATTCGGCGTGCGATCTCTGTCACTGTATTTTTGGTTTTGTATTTATTTTTGTATCTATGCACGACGCTTTTATTCTAAATTGACTGCGCTTTACAATACCACTGATCGTGCGATCTCTGCCACTGTCATTTTGTTCTTGTATTTAAACTGTTTCTATGCACGACGCTGCTGCATCACCGAATTTCTATATCGGTACGCGTTTGAGTTTGAGCTTGTCTAACTTTTCGTATTCTATTGGAGGTCTGTCCTCCCACTCTGTAAACCTACTTGATCTACTTGCCTTAAGGCTTCTGAAAAAGCCAAGGCTTAAATAAACCTTCAATCAATCAATCAATCAATTTTGGTGCATTGAAAGGCGGAAACTGGGTCTTCTGTACAACGTTTTCAATTGCGAAATAATAGAAACTCGCAGAAAGTATTTTATTTCTGATAGCCCCAGACAAGACGCACAGACTGAATTTTGTGTTTCCATCACTTGGTAGCACGTGCCACAATAATAGTGACGAATTAATAAAGGTGTTTCTAATAGTTTGAAGGCCTTACGACACTTGTACAATGTCTTTTCGCACTTGTTTTCGATTGGACAGTGCAACTCCTGAAATCTGAGAAAATCCGCTTGCGCTTCCCGAGTGAGATTGTGTCGTGTTGCCATTGACAATACAGCGATCCTGTTTTCTTTTGCCGTCAATTGAGCTCCTTCATACAGGAGTTCATCCTTTCCTTCGTCAACATTCATCGAGTTGTCAAGATCGTCCTCACTAGTCTCTTCTGGGCTTTCGAAGTCGTTAGCGCGAGAGTCTTCACCATAACTTTCAAGACTTGATTCTCTATCAGGCTGATTTTCTTTTTGTTCTGCGTACTGATCGAAGGAGAACTCTGAGCCGTCTGTGAAAAGTTAAAACTCAACGGAACTTGAGTGATCCATTTCATTTTCTAGCCCCGTCGAATTGGGCTCACTGCTCTGCTCGATACGGACCGATTCTGCAGACCGATGGTCAGTTATGGATGCACTTTCCGCGAAACAGGATTGTAATAAATTCGAGTGGATGGAGGTATTTCGAGATTCCTCGGAGCTGCTTTCACTTGAACTTTGTAGGAATTTCTTACTCCATTTCCTCAGGTATCTTTACGAATAATGCCGTAACTTCTTCACGTCGCGTGGCATCGTTCGAATAGCTGGGAGTCGTTTTGATCGATAGAACCTAGTTGAAAATGGAATATTCTTTTTTTAGTGAATTTTTACAGATGAACTCCGGATTGAAACGACGTTTTTAGGGGGAGGGGGGGGGGGTATGGTTAATTCAGTAAAATAAAGAAGACTTTTTCGAACATTTTTATACAAGATACGGCCAATGTATTTCAAATTGAATAATTGTAGTATTGACGAATACCATTTCAAGAATGTTGTCTGAAAATTTCAGCGGAAAATATTACAAATTAAGCCGTTGGCAGCAAAATCTCCGGAGCTGTCGCCTAAAAAAAGTTGTTTTGCGGTGACGGTTGTAACTCATCACTCGATCATCTCAAATAAAAAAATCAAGTTGAATTGATTAGTTTGTGAGTTTCCCCAGGTAACGCCGTTGAGTTTTTTCTCAATTTTTAAAAATTTGTTGTTATTTTTTATGTATCAATAACAAATTTGCCGAGTTTTCATGCGAAAATCACGTTTTTGACTTTTCAGTGTTACAAAAAGATTTGAAATCAATGGAAATTCAAAAAAAACTCGACAGCGTTACCTGGGGAAACTCACAAACTAATCAAATCAACTTGATTTTTTTATTTGAGATGATCGAGTGATGAGTTACAACCGTCACCGCAAAACAACTTTTTTTTTGGAAACAGCTCTGGAGTTTTCGCTGCCAACGGCTTAGTTTGTAATATTTTCCGTTGAAATTTTCAGACAACATTCTTGAAATGGTATTCTTCAATACTACAATTATTCAATTTAAAATACATTGGCCGTATCTTGTAAAAAAATGTTCGAAAAAGTCTTCTTTATTTTACTGAATTAACCATACCCCCCCCCCCCCCCCTTAAAAGAACTTCACTGAAAATAATTTTTTTTTGGGAAAGATCGATATTTTGTTAGATACATTCGACTAAACGTTTTTTTTTTTAAATCAGAAAAATGTTGTCATTGCAGCAAGAAATATTCTAGAAAATCTCTTCGGAAAGTAGATTTTTTCGGCAAAACGTCGACGTTTTTTTCCACAAAATTTTATTTTTAGTGTATGAATTATAATTTAGCACGAGTTATAACAAAAAAGCTTTCTTGTCTTCATGAATTTCTTGAATTTCTTATTGTCTCACGTGTCTTGATTTTTTGAAATTATTATATGCCACAGACGATGACATTGGAAGCTCATTAGGAGAAATAAGCAAAGTCGGAGGAAAGTCGGTCGTTTTGGTTTTGCCGATAGATCTAGCTTCAAGGTCGAAGGGTTTAATGATAATTTGCTTTTTGGTGCTTCGACGATCCAATTTGATTCGTTCGCTTCTTTCTGAATTTCCAGACTGCCGCTAACTTGCCTCACGGATTACTCGCTGAGAGGTAACAGTTAAATTTGATACAATATTTTATTAATATTTATTAAATATTTTATTAAATGAAATATTATATTAAATTCAACTGTTACACTGCTAGATCTACCGGCTAAACGAAAGCGACCGAAAGTTGCAGGACAATATCATCAAGCTGCTGGAGATTCTCGAAAATTTTTTTCCAAGGACGATTTCGAGTCGCTCTTATAAGAGGAAGAGCACAACAACGCTCTGCTCGAAGAACAAATCGACTCCGGGGCTAAGGTGTACAAGCAGCAGATACAGGTGATGAGAACTGGCTTCGAAAAAGGATTGTTCTCTCGCCAAATTGAAAATTGAAATTGAATCGATTCATTGAATTTATTGAAATTTGATGGAAATTAAATTTAATACAAAATTTTATTAAATAAAATATTATATTAAATTTAAATTCAATAAAATTTCAATGAAATTGAAATTAAATTAGCTTTTTGGTGCTTCGACGATCCATTTCATTCGTTCGCTTCTTTACGGATCTCCAAACTGCCGCTACCTTGCCTCACGGTTCACTCGTCGAGAGGTGACAATTGAATTAAAAATAATATTTCATTTGAAAAATATTCTATTAAATTCAATATCAATTCAATTTTAATTTCATTGAAATTAAATTTAATACAATATTTTGGGGAGATTACGATATCTTTGGCGCCCTTATTTGACCGTGCATTATTGATATTTGGCCCAAAATAAGACTTTTTTCAAGAGTGACAAAAATCAAAATTCGGCTTTTAAGGGGGTGAAACAGGGGTTTGAAATTTTTTTGAGACGGAATATTTTTTGGCAGATTTGCTCGCAGGTTGGCGGAAATGTTCTACAATACGAGTAATTTGAAAAGTATACGGGAGTTTTCTGAAATTCGACCTTCAAGAGAATGAACTGCGGGGGATAATGGACCTTCTCACTGATTTTATATGCTCCCTTCGGTACCAGAAAAATTGATCCAATGAAAATACGGAGCCGCTGCCCCGTCTCTTGATAGATAAATCGTGCCTGCCAAATTCACTTGCAGACAATCTTTTCCAAGGAAAAATCTCCTTCGAAAAAGTTGTTTTCTGGGGAATTGTTAAGTTTAGCGTAAGCCCCTGATTGGGGGAAGGGGGCACAGACCGCGTATTTCGAGTAACAGTGAGACAGAATGCTATATTTTAAGCGATGAAAACATCATCAAAGCGGGCTTTTTGACGCTAGTGCTCGGTGTCAAAACAAGCCCTTGCCTCCGAGGTGCACCCGACTATTTATACAAGACAACCCCGTTTCCGATGTATGAATACGTTATATTGTTAGTAGGCGCACCGAGGGGGGTCCAGGGGGGCGCAGCCCCCCAGCGGGGTGAAGGTGCGAAGCCCCCCCTGGGGGCTGGGTGTTCGCACACTTGAGTGTTCGTACGAATATCTAAGTATTGAAAAATTGATAAAATTTCGATGATGCTGAATTCTTATGACCGGAATAGTAACTTATATATATGAAAACGCTATACAGTGTGTGTGTGTGTGTGTGTGTGTGTGTGTGTGTGTGTGTGTGTGTGTGTGTGTGTGTGCGTGTGCGTTTGCGTATGCTGCGCGTGTGCGTGTGCGCGCGCGCGCGCGTGTGTGTGTGTGTGTGTGTGTTTTCTCCATTGTTTTCCAATCCAAACGTTTTTGCACCCAATTGTCCTCATGCCCGAATGGCCGCGCCAAAAAGTCCTTGCACCCAAACATCCTCGCGCCCAAACTTCCCCGCGCCAAAACTACCTCGAAAGGACGATAAAGGACGAAAGAAAAATAAAACACGAAGGGTTGGTAAAAAAATCAAAATATGAAATAAGAAAGATATTCCAGACTCACTGTACGATATCACTCACATATCGAAGGTGCTTCAAACCCACCCGACGATTCCGCACACACATCGAAAGTGCTTCAAACCGACCCAACGATTCCGCACACACATCGAAAGTGCTTCAAACCCATGCACCCAACGACTCCGCACACACATCGAAAGTGCAACAACCCCATCCAACGATTTGCCCTGTGTTTTACATTGTTTCATCGCATCTCGTCGTTTACTCTTCTAAAGTTCGGCTCTTATAATACGACAATGGAGGTTTACAGACTATTAGCGTTACCCAGAATTCACCACGCAGAGGTTGTCTGTAAGAATTCCTGGCCCTAAAAAAGGCCGTTTTGCGCACGCGCGCGCGCGCGTGTGTGTGTGTGTGTGTTTGTGTGCGTGTGTGCATGTGCTTTAAATGCTGTATCCATCTCCGTCCATCTCCTCGTCGGTTGCGTTGTCGACATCTCCTCGATAGTTGCTGCGCGTGATCTTTTTCTCGGTATCAGATGGTCGTTCTCCTCGGATTCCGTTGTGGGTGTTTCGATGTCTTTGAGGAACATACCTTTTTTCAATTCTCCATCCACGTAACCAGGATATACTTTCGTGATATCCTCGAGGAAAGTCATTATCTGTGACCCGAGATCATGAGAGTATTTCTTTTCGAGGATATTTTTCCTGTAGAAAAATAGAGCCATGTACTGATGGAGGAGCTTTTCCGATCGACGGCAGACAATGGCTTTTTTCAACAATTTGTTTTGGTTTTCGAGGTCGTTGATCGTGTTTATGGGGTTTGCCGTGTCAACGTACTCACCCTTACTGTGGTTTGTACTCAAGTGTACACCACCAGCGTCGAACATTTTTTCAATACCGTGGTATTGTTTTGCCGAATCGGTGCGAACGGTTTTGGTCGCAGGATCTACGTGTTTCTTAATCAAGGGCCACATTTCCGCCTTACTTTTGCCATCAACCTTGAAGAAAAGACCTGTCTTGTCCTCCTTACAATAAATCCCCAGGACGACTATCGTCATCCGCTCCGTAATGCGACCACGATGGTATTTCCTTTTGGTCAGAAAAGTTTCGTCGATTTGTATAGTTTTTTCAGCAGCACCGAGCTGTATTTCGCAATTGCTGCTGACCACTTCAGCAATCTCACGACGATATGAGTAATAGTCAGAAACTGTACTATTGCTTACTATTTCATCATCCTTGCTTTGACGCCAATTCGTGAGATGTTTAATAACGTCAGTCACCTTCATTTGCATTACGAAGCAAAGAATTATGGCCAGAATGTCGTTGAGAGCGATCCGACATACTGTCCCCTCAAAAAAAAGCGTTTTCACTTGGATTAATAATTTTTCGATAAGCTGTTTCGCCTTTCTTCAATTTTTTTTTGAGCTATAAGAAGAGCATCTCCATACCCAGCCAAGCTTTGCATTTTTCATATCCTCCACTCGCATAGGCAAATCGCAGCATTTCGGAGGCTGGCTAGTCCTCGATGAAATGCAATGTACCTCTTCTAAAATACGTTGTGCTTCGTCAGGGCTTTTAATAAGAGGCTCAAGGGAATGAAATATCGAGAAAAATTTCAGTTTCGCATGAATGTTTGGTTTTTCTGTGGGTGATGGTTTGTTTGGGTTTGGGTCTTGGTGAGTGGGGGGGGGGGCTGCGCCCCCCCACTTTTTTAAATTTTTGAATTTTTTTTTTAGCCAAAAAAAGTCATGCGCCATCATAACAATACTAGTTATGATGTTTGCAGATCATAACGTGACTGTAAAAAAAAATCGGCCTCAAAATCGCTGGTGGCGCGATACGGAATATTTACATAATTTTCACTACGCGTGGTTATGAATGAATTGCTTAATTGAGAAATCAATTATTCAATTTTTAAGAGTATCACGGAAACAATGAACATATCAAACACCACGTATATTGCTATGATTTTTTTCAACACCACGAAACAAGTTTTAGTTACTCAGCTCGTTAATTAATTCCTCAACCTACTCGTTTATTTCTACACATTCGACAACTTCACGCTGAAATCTGCAGCCGCCATCATTCCCCTCTATTAATTTTTACGCTTTACGCTGTCCAGCACGCATCTCATGACGTTCACCCATTGGCCCCCACACATGTTTCCATGCTAAATACGTATCCAGGAATTGCACAACTCCGAAGGGGGTCGCAGAGGGCGAAGCCCCCCGCGGGGGCTCAGGGGGTTAAGCCCCCGGCGGGGCGGAGGGGCGGGGTCCCCGTGGGTTGGGGGCAGGGCCCCCCAGATTACATCCTTATAAATTTTTAAAGGAATTTTTTAATAGGGAAAATAAAAAATACAACAAAAAATGATGTTCGAATGCATTTCTTGCCAAATTTTGATGCCCCCCCTTTCATCTCTTAAAGCTGAATTTACGATTTTGATTACACTAGAAAAGAGTCTCATTTTCAATCAAATATGGACACCGCATGATCGGAATTGGGGACCACAAACATAATAAATTCAACTTTCAACCCCCAGTTTCACCCCCTTAAACGTCGAATTTCGATTTTTGTCACTCTTGAAAAAAGTCTTATTCTGGGCCAAATATCAATAAACCACGGTCAAATGAAGGCGCCAAAGATATCGTAATCGTGCCGCATCCTTGAGTATCACGGAAATTATGCCATTCGATATGTCGACAGGATGAGCGTTTTCAAGTGTTTAGAAGCACGAGTTATTACGTCAGCGATGACACCACGGCAGCGTTCGTGAACGCTCACTCTGCCAAAAGGAACAGAATAAGCAACGCTTATGAGTGCTCACAGCGCGTAAGCGTCCAAATGGAACGCAGCCTATGTAGTCTAAAATTTGAAACAATTATTTTATTTGAAAAAAAACGTGTGTTTTTAATACATTTTTCGTCATTCGATCATTGAAAAAGATCTTATTTCGCCTGAAAATTGAACAAGGTTGACAAATCCGTCAAACAGAATATGTATGTATGTGTGTCTGTATGTATGTATGTATGTATGTGTGTAATTATAGATTGTAACGGTACGAAATAGGCTCAAAGACGCCGCGCGTTACGCGTCGGTTCAAGCTTCGTGACAAAGGAGCAGGCAATAAAGAAAAACAAGAATTTTTCAAATAAAAAGTTAAATCATGAACGATTTATTCAATTTGCGTGAATAAGAATGATTTTCGTTCCAATTATACAAAAACATAGCTTAGATCTGCGAGGATACAATATTTGATAATTTAATTATGGTTATTCGATTGAAATAACCGTGAAAATAGAGGATTTAGTGTTTTTATATTTGACTTGTCCAAATTAGTTGATTGAACACAGGAATAACGATTTTTCATTAACTCGATATAAATCTAATGAATTTAGTGTAATTTCGACAAGTTTTATGTAGGATTTTGACAATATAAAAGTCCAAGCGACTTTTATGATGATTTATTTATTTTATGAATTTTGATTTCAAACTTACGTTGAATTTCTCCACTTTTGGAATGCTGAGAAAAGAAAAAATCACATCAATTACCTCGAATTGCTAGCTGCCTTTTTCGCAATTAAATCTTTTGCGTCGATATTGTCGCACTGTATAGTCATTCTAAGACTAGATAATACAACAACCATCGCGTACGTCAACAGGACTGGCGTGGTGCATTACCCACATCTACGCAAATTATCCAAAAAGATTTGGGATAGGTGCGAGAGAAAACACATATGGCTTACAGCATCTTACATTGCCTCATCTGAAAACGTAGAAGCCGATAAGGCATCTCGCGATATTAATAACGCCTCGGAATGGGAGCTTTCCGAGTTCGTATTTTAGGACATTGGAGACCGATTCGGTCCTCTTTCTGTGGACTTATTTGCATCGCGATCGAATAGAAAATACGAGAAGTTCTACTCGAGATTCCCAGATCCAGCGGCACGGGCAATCGATACTTTTACCACATCGTGGGAAAAGGAAAATTTCTACGCCTTCCCCCCGTTCGCACTTATTATGCGTACACTCCGTAAGATAATTAACGACAACGCTGTAGGAATTATAGTTGTACCGTTGTGGCCCACACAACCGTGGTACTCACTCTTCACGTCGCTCCTACTTGAACCCCCTATAACTTTCCGACCTAATAGCAAATTGTTGCAATCTGCTTACAGGAACGAGAGCCACCCCCTGTCATCTCAACTTTCATTAGTCGCAGGAAGCTTGTCACGTCGGCGTACTTGAACAAAGGAGTCTCGGAGGAGGTTACGGATGTATTGTTGAGTTCAATCACCGTATCAACACTTCAACAATATGAGAGCACCTTAAAAAGTTGATGGGAATTCGCTTAGCACCGAAAGATTGATATTTTTAACGCGAAAACCTTAGCAATACTAGGTTTCTTAACGGATTGTTTCAATAAAGGGGCAAACTATAGCTCGCTTAATTCACAGCGTTCGGCGATCTCTTTGATATTTGTGCATGACATCAACGAAGACGGGTTGGTTTCAAGATTTTTAAGAGGAGTTCTGTGATAATTCGTGATAATTTTTCTGCTCACAAAACAATATGAAGATCGTGGAGAACGGAGAGGAGAAGATGGCGGCGGGACGTCATTTATTTCAAATTAAGACTCTAAACGTTGTGAATCTAAGCATGTTCGAGACATCGGTACTCAAACCACAGGCCCCTGCGAGACAGCGACCCGCCCAACACCAGCAAGGCGCGCGTCGCGAGGCACCGCGAAACAGTCAGGCCCCTGGAGCCATACAACCCGCCCGACAAGGACTCGCGACGCACTCCTTGCGCACCAGACTTTTCTTTCTCACTCGAGAGTCGACTAGGAGAGTCCTTATATTGGCGATAAGGCTCGACGAATTCAGATCTCGATCTCGGTACGATAGCCACGGGCATAGATAACTATTTTTGAAGCGAGCAACCAAGCAGCACCACGGGAACCACTGAGGTACTGAGAGACGGTGTCCCGACACCCCTTCCTCCGGACACCGTAGGATTGGACCGACCGTGGATTCTCAAGCAGCTCCACCTGCCAGCACTATGCACACGTCCACCAAGGGCAACGCTGACTCTAGGAGACCCACGAGTGCGGCGATTGATGTCGCCCTCCTTTACCACGCCACCCTCAGCCCTGTCACCTTTGGCAGCGAGTCCACTTCGGACGCACGACCGGGGGAGCCAGACCAAGCCAGCTTGCCGAGTGCACCGGGGCACTCAGACAGATTGGAGCTCGGACAGCGACTGGGAGCCCACGCCACCAGCCAGACAATCGAAGGCAACCCAGACTTCACCGTACCCGAGCCCCAAGTCATCATTAAAGTACACCATCACCCTACCGACAATTACGTGGCAAGAGGCCAAATGTGTAACTTTAAAATCTGAATAAATATGTGTAATTAAAACCAAACAAATCGCTTAAAGTCATCCTAGCTCCAATCTCCACTTGCGAACTGCCGTGTTGGAACAAAGCGTAACAAGCATGGCTACAAAACTATCATCTTCGAACGAGACATTTTTTCATATAATTTCAATCAAACTTTGCTCGCCTTCGGCGGGCTCGTTTGGTTGTTCAATTATGGCGACAGTTATAAAATGCAAACGCTGCAGTACCATTTTTCAACGGAATACCGGCGATAGGTTCTCTTTTGCATAAACATTCACAGGCTTTTTGCGGGGTTTGAGTTCATCAGTGTCATCGAAGACTCCCCTTTGTACGGTCAACGCGAAATGAATTGACGTCATGAGTACGATGCTTACTCTGCAATTTAATTTTCGGATTTTTCAATATATCGGAATGTCCTTGGTTTACAACTGCCATACCATTCATATGATTCTTTCGTTTTACACCATTGCTCTTACAGTTTATCGAGCTTATCGTCGCATAACCCATAATATCAACGATTTCGCTCACAGTTCTTGGTTTCTGGCGATACTAGCTGGCAGTGGAAATTGTGCGAGTATCATGAAACATCGAAAAGATATAATTGAGCTTGCGAACGTTCTGAAAAACAATCTTAGCGGACCTCGCAATGATGATGAAATGGGAATTCAGATTGCGTTTCAACGCGATGCCAGGTGATTTGATTTTTTTTTTTTGAGAGCATTACGTGGATCCCATGACGAAAGAAAATTCAAACTTCGAGGGTTCAAATTTGGAAAAAAACGTGGAGAAGTATAGTGTGCATCTGTTATTGGAATTATTTTTCAATCCACGGGCTAGTTGTCGAGACAATGATACGTAAAAGTCACATTTTTCGGATCCTTGTGCACAGGCTCTTGTGGTATTGTTACGTCATCCCACAATCTCTCCCTACTTTCCTACCACCTCACCCGATCTCATTTAACCATATT
Organism: Diadegma fenestrale; assembly: GCA_037043255.1. NCBI lineage: Eukaryota > Metazoa > Arthropoda > Insecta > Hymenoptera > Ichneumonidae > Diadegma > Diadegma fenestrale. Next base: position 430,718 of record CM073319.1, on the reverse strand, counting down.
AAAAACGACATCCATCTCACATTGGATTTCCCCATCCTAAACAACACTCAGAGCACCGTCATCTCAAGGAAAATAGGACAAATCAATACAGACCTTGGAAGCTACGCAGCATCAGCAATGATGAAATGACCGCAAGCAGCCCTCTTCACCATCAACCCGCTGCCCGAAAGATTCAACCCACTCAGACGGAGAACTACACCACGAATGCAACCAGAGGACAGGCAACCCACCGAGGAAGAGTCAACCCCGCCGCGTATCCTCGACTCACCTTCAAGAAGGTCAACCATTCTCCGTACCACCAAAAGAACGTCTCACTCACGCCACAAGACCCTCACCAAACTCAAAAGAGGGGTCACCACCGTGTTACGTCTCTCACAAAGCTCGGCTAACTCATCGGGACGTAACGGTATACACACTACCTGTGCACTTATTTTTATTTTGTCAAGATCGAACTTTTTAACTTTACCAGACCAAAAACGAATATACGAAAATATTATTTTCACAGAAATCAAGGCTGTTTTTTAAAATTCTTGTTACCGTTGAAGCTCCTGGGTTTCACAAAAATCAAGGCTGTTTTTTAAAATTCTTGTTACCGTTCAAGCACCTGGGTATTGAAATTGAAACAATCTTACTTCAGATAAACGAGTAATAGCGACATAAACAATTGATTTGACAATGCACCAGCTGATTGAAAATGACGTTTTTTCAAAATTGTTATTACGTTGAACGCTAATTAAGGGTGCACTTCCAAACACCCCCCACCTCCGATCAATTTGAAATTTTGCACAGACCTTCCTTTCTAAGACAACCCCTAAAGGGATTTTCGGCGCATACCAATATTTCCCGAGAAATCGAATTTTATATCTTTATAGTGGGAGTTTTCTTTAGTTGGTACTGTCACTTTCCCAGTTTTTGATATGTTCGAGCACCCAAAAAATGCACACCCACCAAAAACTCGACCTCTCCTTCTTTCGAGGTTTTTCCTCTATTCGATTTATTCTTGCACCCATACGAAATACCCACACTTGGTAAATTTTGGTTATACCTATTGTAACGGCACCGCCTAGCTCGTGAGGCGATGTGGTCGGCTCGGCGGCTGACGCTCGACTGAGCTAGCGCCGAGCGGACGACAGTGGAACTAATCGCCGGCCCGCGAGTGAAAGTGGGGGTAACAAGTCTGCTAGTGAGCGCGACCGGGGACTCTGGGACGTAAGTGGGGGCAAATAATAATAATATAAGTGGCGTACGTGACTTTCGGCGAGGGTGATTCGGGACTCCGGGACGTAAGTGGGCGAAAAAAGATGATGCAATAAGTGGGGTAACGTGACGTTTTGCGAGCGGAGTGCGCAGACTCAAGCCACGCCTAGCGAATAAGATCCGAGCGCGAGTGGGTGAGGGAAGCGCGTGGCCAGTGCTGTTCAGCAACTTTTCCACCACGATAAAGGAAAGCCATTAATATTCAGTTATTTTTGGACTTCCGTGAAATCCGAGAACAAAGGATTTCGACTGTATAAAAGCCGGTGCCGTCCAGCACTCGGCCTTTATTCTCTCGAGGATCCGAGACCTCAGCGTACCGTCTGAGTATTAGGCAACGAGTGCCTCCACTTCCAAAACTTAACCTCAATTTTCCTTGTACATTGGCCACGGAGTAGTTCGGCTTCGTTCGACTCCCGCAGCCAGTGCACATTCATAACCTCACTATTCCTCGTGCATCGGCCACGGAGTAGTTCGGTTTCGTTCGAGTCCCGCAACCAGTGCACCTTCATAACCTCACTTTTCCTCGTGCGTCGGCCACGGAGTAGTTCAGTTTCGTTCGACTCCCGCAACCAGTGCACATTCATAACCTCACTTTTCCTCGTACATCCGCCACGGAGTAGTTCGGCTCCGTTCGATTCCCGCAACCTTGCTTTTCCTTTTCAACCTTAAAAATTGTCATAAGCTAAAAGGAAGCGGAGAAATTCAACGTAAGTTTGAAATAGAAATTCATAAAAAAAATAAATCATCACAAAAGTCGCTTGGACTTTTATATTGTCAAAATCCCACATGAAACTTGTCGAAATTTAACCAAATTCATTGAAATTATATCGAGTTAATGAAAAATCGTTATTATTGTGTTAAATCAAATAATTAAGACAAGTTAATTATAAAAGCGTAAAATTTTCTATTTTCACGGTTATTTTAAGGAAATGACCGTGATTAATTACAAAATTGTTTTCCCGAAGATCAAATGAATCTTATTTGTGTCGAATCTTATTTGTAACGATCTTATTCGTGACGAAAATCATTCTTAGTTCAAACAAATTGAATAAATCGTTCTTGATTTAAGTTTTTATATTAAAAATTCTTGTTTTTCTTCATTGCCTGCTCCGTTTTCACGAAGCTCGAACCAACGCGTAACACGAGGCGTTTTCGAGCCTATTTCGTACCGTTACACTATATATATTTTTTTGCTCTCCGCTTGCGTACGCTGTATCCACTTCCAGGCTTTCCTCTATTACTGTTCTTTTCCATTACCGGATACGAGCTGTGTAATCTTATCATGCCCTGTTTATCCCTACTCCACCCTCAAAGGTGGAGGTAGATTTTTTATTCAATCTACTTGAACTGACCAGACCGCCTCAATATTATTTTGCTCCGATTATACTTGGTCTTAAGTGTTGCTACTCCTGCTACTGCCACTACCACTGTTAGTGTTGCATCTACGTTCTCATATCCGTTTTCATCGCATTTTCTTTTCTCTCGATATCCTTTCTTCATTTCTTTCCTTCCCTGTTTACCTTCCTATTATTTTTTAGTTCCTTTTTCTCTCTTCTCATTTTCTTCGACATTTTCCGAACTTTTATTCTATCGAATCTAAAATATGGATGACCGCTTTAATTTTTTTTAATTGTTCGGAATTCTATCCGACCATGCCCGAACCCTACAATAGCTTCGAAACCCCAGTCTGATACCATCGACCTGATTTTGCTCGAAGCATAAAAAATCAATGACTTTGTTCGAGGACAAGCACGTTGTTAGTGAGTTTCGGTGCAGAAAAAAAACTCCCACGATCACGTATCGACCGTCACTGAAAACACGTGGTTCGAAAGGTGCCACATTTCCGCAGAGTCGTGTATGCTAATTACATGTTGCTTTGCAATGAATATGACTTTCGAATCAACGATCCAGGAATCCATCACCGAAGGGAAACAAATCTCGCGAGAAACCGTCTCGGACAGATTTTCATTTTGCTGGGAGGTTTGCATGATCGCTTTAGATCAAACTTTTGATGCCGAAGGCTTATTGGGGGGAATCGGCGAAGTTTTTGAGATCGACGAGTGCAAGATCGGCCGCCGGAAGTACGAGAGGGGTCGTATCGTGGAAGGCCACTGGATCCTTGGAGTGATTCACCGTGGCCATAGTGAAAATTATCGATTAGAGGTGTGCCCGGGAAATAAGAGAGTCCAGGATACACTTATCCAGCTGAACCACAAACATGTAGCCCCTGGGACTATAATCCATACTGATTGCTGGAAAGGGTTGTAACGGTACGAAATAGGCTCAAAGACGACTCGCGTTACGCGTAGGTTCGAGCTTCGTAAAAAAAAGCAGGTAATGAAGAAAAACAAGAATTTTTAATAGAAAAAGTCAAATAATGAACGATTTATTCAATTTGTTTGAATTAAGAATGATTTTCCTTGCAATAACGCAATAAGATTAATTTTCGGAAAAACAATTTTCGTAATTAATTTACGGTTATTTCCTTAAATTGACCGTAAAAATAGAAAATTCAACGTTTTTATAATTAATTTGTCCAAATTGTTTGATTCTACACAAAATTAAGCGAACTTTGTTGACTCGATATAATTTTAACGAATTTCGTTTAATTTCGATAAAAATTGTGTCGGATTTCGATAACATAAAAATCCAAGTGACTTTTATAGCAATTTATTGATTTTATGAATTTTTATTTCAACTTTGCGATGACTTTCACCACTTGCTTTGTTTATAATAATTATGAAGGTTTAGACAGGAAAGTACACCGGCTGCGGGTGTTGAACGAAACCGAACCACTCCGTCGTCGAATGCACGAAAGAAATTTAGGATAGGAAAATGCACCGGCTGCGGTAGTTGAAAGAAACCTAACTAGTCCGTCGTCGAATGCACAAAGGAAATTTAGGTTAGGAAAATGAACCGGCTGCGGGAGTGGAACGAAACCGAACCAGTCCGACGTCGAATGCACAAGGAAAAGTGAGGTTAGGTTATGAGAGTACACCGGGTGCGGGAGTCGAATGTGACTGAACTACTCCGTCGTCGAATGCACAAGGAAAAAGTTTGATTGATTGTTTGATTGTTTATTGCTTTAAAGCCTTGGCTGAGAGCCTTAAGGCAAGTGTACAAAGATGAACAAAATATAGAGGACTTGCTTCAAAAAACATAATCAATTGAAAATTAACATTAAGCTCTACGCCAACAATATAGAGATTACACGAAGTGCAATGATTACCTCGCAGGGTTGCATAAATAAAAACGCAAAATTCGCAAAATTCGCAATAACGGAGACAGGGCAAGTAAGACACGAGACGCAGCAAGCCATAACGAAAAAAGTGCACAGATCGAAAATAAAAGCACGTGTCGAGATAAAATAAATGTGAGTATTAAGCAAAAGAACAAAACAGAGAATTGCCGCAACAAGAGATGGCTATGCGCTTGCGGAGTCATTATCGAGAGCCAGTAGGTACGCCAACAGATTTTTCATGAAAACAGCTAAGGAAGTAGAGGAGGTGATAGAAAGGGGGAGAGAGTCCCAGAAATACATAGCAGACAGGACAAAAGAATGACGATAAGAAGCTGTACGGTGTAGGTATGTGCAGGTTAACATTTAGTCAATCCAGCATAGCCAAATCCGCCTCGGACGAGATAAGAATGTCTGGGGCTCCATGGGATTTCCGAGCATGGATCAAGCCCCCGCGTAACCAAACGCTACCATGAGTTTGCCCGGCTTTAGTCTTGACTTTACCATACAAATTATATGTCGATTGTGGTAAAACCTCGTTAATAAAAATTTGACCCGGGTGACTCGCATGGCTGGATGACCACAGATCCTTGACAAAAAGTTTGTCACGCTTGATGTTAGCAACGCGGTCACGTTGAGTATGCGATATCATTGTGACCCTGATCGTGCCGGAGCCACCCTCCGGAGCCGAATTGGCAGAGCTTGCGTTACCTATAGGTCCAGGATTATTTCGCTTTTGGGGGATCATATTGGCATCATCGACTTTGTTAATCGCTTCCGGAATTCCAAGAGCAGTGAAAACCTTGTTTACGACCATACGTGGGCTATCCCCTGTATTTAGTGGCACGCTTGATATCGACAGTTTGTCAGAGTCAATGGTCGAAGTTTCAAGACGATTCACACGATTGGCTAAATCACCCGAAGTGTCAGAAGACGTTTCTAGCTGAGTAACACGTTGAGCAAGATTTTGAGAATCATCTGAAGACTTTTCCAATTGATCAACACGTTCAACTAGGTTTTGAGAATCTTCGGAAGATTTTTCTAAGACGATGACACGATTAACAACCTCCCTGACCTTAGTTGATAATGCAGAGAACTCCTGCCCTACTATACTTTCACTTTTATCCATGCGCCGGCCAAAATCATCAACATTATTCTTCATATCGCCCAAAGTGCCATTGACCGCTGCAAATTGAGAGCACATCAACGAACTCATCGATTTGATTTGAGCTATAAGCTGATCAAGTCTAGCATCGTTATTATTTACATTGAGTTGTTGAGGCAAGTTCTCCGTTGAACGATAACGCTGAGCACCCGTTGGAGTGCGCGGTGTTACAGACGACCTTTGCATTAAGCAATGATCGCAGCGAAAATTTAACGCATGGTCAGGGTCGGCGAGGTTAATCCCAAACAAACGCGCGGCGCATGAAGAGTGAAAGTGTTCACGACAGTCCCCTATGCATTCGAGAGAGTTCACTCCAAGTTTGACAGTTTGTTTACAGATTTTACATTCATGCGACGTACAGGCGCCGCACAAAAAGACTGAGTCGTCGTTGAGAGACGAAACGTCGAGCTCGAAATTAGTCACAGCACAATCGGCGTGGAAGCGATCGCCACAGTCACCAGAACAGTGAAACAGTTTATCACTTTTTTGCCGGGCTTTTTGCAAATACCACAGCGACTTGCCATGATGCAGTCGTTGCAAAAAGTTGGTCAAAATAGAATAAAAATTAAAATAGTTATACGGATGAAACAAGCAGCACTATGACAAACGAGTAATAAGATAAAATCGAACCCGCTTATTATACCAAAATTTTCGTGGAACAGCATAGTCAGAGGCGCGCGACAAGCACTATAACAAAATGCGACAGTATATAGTGAGTGCTAATCGTACGATTACAGAGCGACCACAGCAGGTGTTCCAATGTACAATATAATGATATTTGCGAGCGTGACTAGCGGAATTAGACGGAAAAAGACGAAAAAAATTAGACAAGGAAAAAGTGAGGTTACGAATTGTACACTGGTTGCGGGTGTCGAACGGAGGTTAGGTTTTGGAAATGGAGAAACTCGTTGCCTAATAGTCAGACAGTATGCTGAAGTCTCGGAATCTCGAGCGAGAATGAGCGCCGAGTGTTGAACGGCACCGGCTTTTATACAGTCGAAATCCTTTGTTCGCGATTTCTAAAAATAACTTTTAATATTATTGGCTTTATTTTATTATGGTAGGAACGTTGGCTAGAGATCACTGGCTCCGCGCTTCCCCCACTCGCTCACGCTCAAATCTAATTCGCTAGGCGTGGTTCGAGTTTGCGCACTTCGATCGCCAAAAGTCACGTACGCCATTTATTGCACCATCTCTTCCCCCACTTACGTCCTAGAGCCCGGCGACGCGCTCGCCGAAAGTCACGTACGCCACTTATTGCATCATCTTTTTCTCCCGCTTACGTCCCAGAGTCCCGAGACGCGCTCGCTAGCGGGCTTGTTACCCCCACTTTCACTTGCGAGTTTATCGCGGGACGGCGATTAGTTCCGCCGCCGTCCGCTCGGCGCTAGCTCAGTCGAGCGTCAGTCGCCGAGCCGAGCACATCGCCTCACGAGCTAGTCGGTACCGTTACAGGGTATATTTATCTGAAAAATCACGGTCATATCCACGCCACGGTGAATCATTCCGAAGAATTCGTGGTGGGAACACGGGTGCCCATCCTCAAAATGTCGAGTCTTCCGGGCGGTAGATGCGCCGACAACTTTCACGTGGAGGCGTTCGGTCGGACATCTTCGATGCCCACTTGTGTGAGTTTCTTTGGCGGCGATGAGTTCATAAAATGAAACAAAATCCTTTTTGTGAGCTCATCGCCGCCACAAAACTCGCGTGTCCAGGTAAGTGAAATCGACAAATCGTTTGTCATCAGGGTCCGCGATCTTTTTCATCATGGAATATATTGGCATCCGAAGAAGTTTGTTGCGCCTTTCGTAATTTCATAGTGGATCAATAATTTCAACGCGGAAAAAATCCCCTCCCGGGGAAAAAAAACCCTGGACAAGTACATTTGTTGGTGACCCCCGTTTCCATTTGTCTTTATAGAAAAATCTAACGCCCCTAAACAAAAAACCTCCAATATAATGAAGAATAGAAAGAAGCCCTGGAAAAAAAAGGTGATGATTTTCGCTCAGCACCAAAAATTCTGATATCTATAAAAGGACAAGCATTCCATTGATATCTGAAAATCAATTAACGACACAAAAGAAAAAATCTTCCAAAAAGACACGTCTCAAAATAAAAGAACCCCTAAATACAAAATGACAAATCGACAGAAAAACTTCATACAAAAAATACAAAACTCAAGTTTGTTATCGTATGTTGAACGGATGATCGGATGCGCACAGAGTACTTTTCCGGCCCGAAATTTTTTATTAAAAGTGCTCTCATGAGTTGAACTTGATATGATATAACGTATTTTTTGGTCTCATCTCACAATCAGAAATCTTCTTAGAAAAGAAGATTCAAAAAATACAAAACTAAAGTTTGCCATCGCATGTTGCACGGATGCGCACATGGTACTTGTCCAGCCCGAAATTTTGAATTAGAGTGCGCACACTAGTTGAACTTGACATAACGTTTGTTTGGGTTTGTTCGGCTTGACAAATTGTTTGGTCTCAGAAATCTTCTTAGAAAAGACATGCGAAAGCTTAGTGCAAATCTCAAGTCAATCGAGGTTCCCTCCTAAAGTGATTTATATTTCAAGTTAATACGAAAAATTTCGGGCCGGACAAGTACTCTGTGCGCATACGCTCATCCGTTCAACATACGATGGCAAACTTGAGTTTCGTATTTCTTGTATGAAGTTTTTCTGTCGATTTGCCATTTTGTATTTGGGGGTTCTCTTATTTTAAGACGTGTCTTTTTGGAAGATTTTTTCTTTTGTGTCGTTAATTGATTTTCAGACATCAATGGAATGCTTGTCCTTTTATAGATATCAGAATTTTTGGTGCTGAGCGAAAATCATCACCTTTTTTCCAGGGCTTCTTTCTATTCTTCATTATATTGGAGGTTTTTTGTTTAGGGGCGTTAGATTTTTCTATAAAGACAAATGGAAACGGGGGTCACCAACGAATGTACTTGTCCAGGGTTTTTTTCCCCGGGAGGGGATTTTTTCCACGGATATCATTTCTTTTTTCTGAACACTCTCAAAACCTAGAGTTTTCACATGTTTGCTATCATTATATCTAATAGATCTCTGGAAATACTCGAAAGAAATTGAGAAAATTGTTCATTCCTTCCCAATTGAAAAAAAAACCGTTGAAAAAATGATTTGGAAAACGGTGTAAACGATTGAAACAAGGATAAAATGAAATTTGATGACGGGAAAGAAATTCTGCTTACGTTTTTTTCTTTCTCTCATTCAACAACGGTAACAATCAGCAAATTTTCGGTGAGACTCTTAGTCAATCCCTTAACGAATGCCGTTACTTGGAGCCGTTGACTTAGATAGCGAAAACTATGGAGAAATATACCCAGACAACGAAAACCATGGCGCCGTTGACCTGGAGAGCGAAAACCATACAGAAATATACCTAGACATCGAAAATTATGGAGAAATATACCTGGACAACGAAAACGTTGGAGAAATATACCTAGACAACGAAAACCATGGAGCTATCGACCTGGAGAGCGAAAACCATAGGGAAACAAACCTTAGACATCGAAAACCATGGAGAAATATACCTGGATAACGAGAACCATGGAGCCGTTGACCTAGAGAGCGAAAACCATAGAGAAATATACCTAGACATCGAAAATCATGGAGAAATATACCTGGACGACAAAAATCATGGAGCCGTCGACCTAAACACCGAAAACCTTGGAGAAATGTACGCCGACAACGAAAACCATGGAGCCATCGACCTGGAGAGCGAAAACCATAGAGAAACATACCTAGACATCGAAAACCATGGAGAAATATACCTGGACAACGAAAATCATGGAGCCGTCGACCTAGACACCGAAAACCTTGGAGAAATGTACGCCGACACCGAAAACCATGGAGCCGTCGACCTGGTGAGCGAAAACCATAGAGAAATATACCTAGACATTAATTAAGATTTAATAATAAAAACAATTTTAAAACATCATGTTCAACGTTTCTCGTCGTCTTTGGACTCTCATTTTTAACAAATTTGTGGTCTTCTGTTTTCATTATTTTTTCACGAAACCCATTTTATCGCGTTCTTATTTGAGGAATGGCCGAGGGTCGATAAAGATTATTCCTCACTTTTCGATATCATTGTAACAGACTTCACTCGTATAACGCTCGTAACCAAACCTTTCTGTCAAATGAGAGCACAGGGCGATGTCGTCAGTCGCGACCAATCAGAAACGCGACAGCGACGTTCGCCCTTTCTCTGTGTCGTATACATACACGCACGCACACTCCGATCATTGCATAATTTTGCCTGTGCAAACTTTTATCTCAGCAATTACAGCATCAATCGTGATGATTTATGGCTCAATCGACGGACACTAACTTCATTAGTCGTAGTTTCAATTTTCAGATCCGGACATTACTCCTATGCTTTGTAATTAAAGGGAATGTCTACCCCCACCACCAGATTCGCTTTATTCAGAGATAATATACTCGGCCGAGTCTCGCGCTAGCAGACGACAGCAGAGCTGTCAAATGTACTTGTCCCGAGACTCTACCGAGTCTCTTGATTATCAGAAAACGAGAAAAAAATGAACAAAAAGGAAAAACAAAAAAAAATTCAACAAGTAAAATCATAAAAATGAAAACAAATAACACAAGTAAAAAAAACCTGAATAAATAATAACGAAATAATAAAAATGGAAATAATATACAATCCATCTCGAGATGCCCCGTACCCACCCCACTATTTCCCACCCGCCATCCGAGATGGCCCGAACCCACCCCACTATTTCTACCCACCCGTCTATTTCCTACCGACCATCGGAGATGCCCCTCGAAGAAATCGTAAACCCAAAAAACCCGATTTATTGGATCTCTTGGATTTGGGTTTATTAGGTTTTTTTGGGTTTCTTGGGTTCAAGATATATTCGGTTTTTTTAGGCCTGTCTGCGTTTGTTCTGGTTCGTTTGGGTTAAATTTATTGCATGCTATTATTTTTTTTTTTTTTATAGAAAGACCGGAAATATCAGAGATATCAAGAGTCGCGGTAGCGGCTTGACGCCAAGTTTAAAAGAAAAGCGTAGCGCGCGAGCCGGCCGGACTTTTATATACAGTAAAATAGGCGTTTTATGACGTCACAGAAACTTTGAATCGTTTTTACAGGAAAACGTGTTGAGGGAAAAATCTCATATGGGACTCGAATTTTCCATGAATTTTTATCTTTCGATTGGTTCTTGGTGGGAGGAAATCCATTGAGCCAATCCAGAGAAATCTAATATTTAAGATTTTGGTCGCGAGGTTTGGTACACTTTCTGCGTCTGACAGTTTCGTAGAGTCAGAAAGGCGTAAGTTGTGTACGCAGGCGCCTGGATATACGTCCTTATGCGTCTGGTGGACATTTTCGACCCATGACGTCACCCGCTCCACTGAACGCGGTATCCCCACTCTTCACGCGCCACTGAGCGAGAGAGACAGACTATATCAGGCCTCTCTCTCCCTCTACTGCCGTTGCGCCTATAGCGCTGTCTCTCTCCCTCTGACAATTTCGAAAAATTCATATCTTGGGTAAAATTCAACGAAAAGGGTCCAACTTGGGCTCATTCTTTTCGTTTTTGAATGCAGGATCATACGAGCCGGGGGCGATTTCTCCCGGAGTCAAGAAAATAGTCGAAAATGCGATGAAACGATAAAAAAAACTGGAGAACGAAGGGAAAAAGAGCGCGAGGGAAATTTTTGGGCGATTGACTAGGGGCCTCACCGAGGTTTCTTCAAGGGATTGACTACGAGTCTCTGCAAGGTTTCCTTAAGGGATTAAACAAGAGTCATGACGAGAGTATTTTAAGGGATTTGTTCGAGAATGAGCATTCTCAAATTCCCGCGCCGCGACTCGCGCTCTCAGCGCGGCATAAAAGTCGCAAATGTGGATAACAGGCGGCTGTCAAGTTGTCGGATGGCGCTACCACAAGGGATATCGTGACAACTATACCAGCGTCCATATTGATTACACTCTTCTTCTTCGGACTCGTAACCGAGAAGACGTGTGAGCTCTCGCTCTCTAGGACCTCGCGACACGAGGCATCGCGGCCATCTCCGACAAGGACCGCTCAGCCTTGCTCGGTTTAACTCTCAATCGTTGTGTTAAAGTGTCCGCATTATCACGGCGAAGCGACTGCTCCTTTAGTATTTTGATCAAGTGAATTCTCCGGGACAATTATTGTTGTTAACTCGTGGTAATTTCCGTTTTTCTCTTACCACGCGGCGGACCCGTGTTGGTGTCACGCATCTTTATGCGAGTGATCGCTCTGTAATGGACTTTTGCCCTTTGTGAATAGGCAATAAATTAACAAAAGTGTACTCTCAAAAAGCCTCGTGTCAATCTTTCTTTTTCTCAAACCCAAAATTCTCCTGCATGACAACATCCCGCCTTTGATCATAAAAACAGCGGCAAAATCCGGGTCAGTTTCCGGAACAGGATTAATCATGACTCTTGTCGAGATTTTTTAAGAGATTTGCCAGGGGTGTCGATAGAAGTTTTTGAAGAGATTTATTTTCTTTCCCGAACAACCAATGAGAACAAATAATGCCAACATAATTACAAAAAAATGTTGATGAATATCCCGCTTCCCAAAAAGAAGTGAAATCCGTGGAAAAATACTTTATAAAAGTAAAAAAAGAGCGCCAACTATTGAAAAATTGCAACCTCAGTTGGAAAATGACATCTCAATTTCTTTCATATTCAAAATTCCATCAAAATGTTCTCTATAAATGTCGATCGATTCACCAAAAACAAAGAAAATCATTGCAATAGAGCCAAGAATTAACACTTCTGAAGAAGAAGAAGTTGGTGTTGGGGAAACATTTCAAGTCCTTGAATGACATACTTTACGTATCGATAAAACAATTAAAATGGAAATGGAAATGCAAAAAAATGGAATGGAAAAACTTGGCCTGCATGGTTCAGTAAAAAAGCCCGGGAAGATTAAGAATCAATGTTGACTATTGTTGACAATCAATTTATTATAATTTTCTATAATCGAAACTTCCATCCTATACTTTCCAGGCACCTATCTATAGTTCATTCTTAATGTTCGATGTTTATTCTGTTCTCTTTCCGCGATCATATTTCCATATTAACCGAACATCTCTTCTCTTTGCGTAATTAATGATGGTTTTTCGATTTTTTGAGAGCCAGGTGAAACGGAACAGTCGGGTGAAGCGGATCACCCAGCCAAACGATTCGAATTTTTTTTTATGAAATCTGGAAAATAATTTTCATCTTGACGAGATTTTAATGAAAAATATTTCGATTTTTGAGATCAATAACAGATGAAAATCCTATTTCAGACAGTTGTTCCGTTTTATCCGCCTCCCCCCAACATTGATTCTTAATCTTCCCGAGCTTTTTTACTTAACCATGCAGGCCAAGTTTTTGCATTTGTTACGTCCGGAAGGGACTCACAAGTCTGGAAGAGCGAATGTAGTACGCTGCCACCAATTTGCTCCGCCCGGAAGGGACTAGCAAATACGAGGAAAACTGTATAGTCCAGGAGCCACCGCCTGTTTTTTTCATTGATTAATAACAGGCTGAATCTTGGTGAGTAGCTTCCGTCCGACGAGACGCCCAAGTTTTTCCTCTGTGAAAATTCTCGATAGAGGTAGCTAATAAAGTGCGCAGCTGTAAAACATGTCGATTTGGTGGAGTGTTGAAATTGTCTGACTAACAGTTTATTTTTTATTACAATGTTTAAATAATTGTATTATAAACTGGGAGGAATAATTGTCCTACAAAACGGATGGTTTGTTTGAGAGCGTCCTCCACTCCGAATATGTCGAAACGACGCGGCCATAAAAATAATTAATAACAAGCTGATTTTTTGTATGCAGCTTTGTAAATATTGTTAGAATGGAATGACCGTTTAGTCCTACAAATTTAGTGGTAGGATTTCTCAGTCCGACACTTCGAAGTTGGCAATTCTATGGTAACAATTTTTCCATTAATAACAGCCTAATTTAATTTTTTTCCTATCGGGGATAAAGTGTAGAACACTATTTTATCACCGGCCTACAAAAAAAGTAGTATGTATATATATAATTTAATATATATCAAGCTTATAAGCATGTACCATTTTCCACTATACTTGGAATAAGCACGATTAGCAGCATGGAACAAAACTGGACTCTCGTCGCGGAGGTACCGTGTTCGATCCCTTGGAGAAACTTGTTTTTTTTTTTTATTTTTTAATCGGGGAACACAAATTGTCAACAATATTGGAAGAATAAATTTCCGTCGCGTATTGAATAAATTAAGACGCATTAATCATAATTATTTTTCGGAGAATTCTTATCAAGAGACGCGGCAGCGGCTCGACGCCAAGTTAAAAAAAAAAGCGTAGCGCGCGAACTGCCGCACTCTTATTTACAGTGAAATTGGGGGTGCAGGTACATTGTACGGATTCAGATATACCCGTGATAATGTTGGCAAATTTCAAATACCTAAAGGAAAAAATTGAAATAATATTTGATCTGAGCACGGAAAAAAAAAATTGTACTCGGACATGAATGCAATTTATGCCAAGCTCGGAGATCAATTATCGCGGTCGCTTGCCATTTGCCACATTTTCACGGGAAACGACATCAACCCAGCCTTCTATTGAAAAGGAAAAAAAAGATCTTTCGACATTTAAAAAAAAAATATCAAATTTCAAGAAGGTTTATGAAATAATGATATGGAATAATGTTATGGGATAATGAGGAAGATGAAGACGACGCAGAAGCATCGGATGAAGCGTCGACATCCGAATCCGACGACGATTAATTTTTTTATTTTACTATTTCTATAATTTTTTATTTATTTCAATAATTGTATTTTTTTATTTTCATTTTTTTATTTTTGCAGTTCACGCAACCACAGTTGTATTATTGTTTAAAAATGTATTGATCAAGCTTGCGAATATATGTCTCCAAGCACCAAAACAACAGCAACGAAATAATGTGATATATTTTTTATTTTCTTGTAGGACTAGCGATACATACGCATTTTTTTGTAGGACACTGTTTGATTTAGACAAAGGATGCACTAACTCATGATGTGTTTTTTTTTGTCCTACGGTTATTAATGAAAAAATTGTTACCATAGAATTGCCAACTTCGAAGTGTCGGACTGAGAAATCCTACCACTAAATTTGTAGGACTAAACGTTCATTCCATTCTAACAATATTTACAAAGCTGCATACAAAAAATCAGCTTCTTATTAATTATTTTTATGGCCGCGTCGTTTCGACATATTCGGAGTGGAGGACGCTCTCAAACGAACCATCCATTTTGTAGGACAATTATTCCTCCCAGTTTATAATACAATTATTTAAACATTGTAATAAAAAATAAACTGTTAGTCAGACAATTTCAACACTCCACCAAATCGACATGTTTTACAGCTGCGCACTTTATTAGCTACCTTTATCGAGAATTTCCACAGAGGAAAAAATTGGGCGTCTCGTCGAACGGAAGCTACTCACCAAGATTCAGCCTGTTATTAATCAATGAAAAAAAACAGGCGGTGGCTCCTGGACTAGTATGATTTTATAATTGAGGAGGGCCTGTACGTCCCGAACGGGCCCGGCTTTTCGCGGCTGAAAAGAATTAAATTTGGGAGAGGGAAATGCAAATTCTCGAAACAGTGTAATGGACAAATATTTTGTTGGATATATATTCTTATAACTACTTACAGCTGTCGGTACACTTCGTTGGAAAAAAAACCTACGACGGTGTCGTCGACAGGTGTCGAGACGCAACGGACGCGGGGACAATCTTCCCCGCGTTCACTCTTCGATCGCAAGTATCGAGGCTATTACAATAAATTAGCCTCGATCACTCTTCACACACTTAACCCAATAATAAATGATAAACACCAGAATGAATAGCACCAGAATGAATATTTAAATGAATAACACCAGAATTAATATTTCAATGAATAACACCAGAATTAATATTTCAATGAATAACACCAGAATTAATATTTAAATGAAATTATATAATAAAAGAATTTGAATGGAATTAAATGTGTCTCTATCACACGTTCGGGGTAATCTCGTACGGAAGCGGAATCTCCAACGAACGTAAAGAGCACTCGCGAATTGTTTATTTGTCGGAAAATAGGCTGAGGACTCTGCGCGGGTTCGCCTGGTAAATTAGCCGGGTCTTAGTACACCGCCGCGAGCTGCTATTTTACGGAGTTGAATCAAGCTCCAGGAGCAAACCGTGGCAAACTTGGACTGATGGTTTTTGGTCACCGTGGGAACAGCTACGGCTCGACGGGCCGCCGTCCCGGTGGGGTTTTCTGCTGAGAGGGCTCCTGGAGTATTACCGTCGCAGTCCGCGGATCGGGCGATGCCGGCTCGGCAGAATACGACGCTCTCCATCCGGTGACGGCGACTCCGCAGAGAGCAGCTCGTCCCTGAGAGCGTATACACGTGCAGAGTGCACGCGTATCCGAGTACCCGAAGGTGCGACAGAGACACTATTATTACAGACTATGTGGGGGAGCGGGAGCGACGTCACTCCTCGTTTGGAAAAAAACGGAACGTGACACATTCCATTTTTTTGCATTTCAATTTTCATTTTAATTGTTTTATTGATAGGTAAAGTGTATCATTCAAGGACTTGAAATGTTTCCCCAACATCAACTTCTTCTGCTTCAGAAGTGTTAATTCTTGGCTCTATTGCAATGATTTTCTTTGTTTTTGGTGAATCGTTCGACAATGATAGAGAAGATTTTGATAAAATTTTTAATATGAAAGAAATTGAGATGTCATTTTCCAACTGAGGTTGCAATTTTTCAATAGTTGGCGCTCTTTTTTTACTTTTATAAATAGGTGTATATGCGCATATTTAAATCTACATTTATAAAATTTGATATCTCGAAAACTGCTTCGATCGCCAAAAATCCTTCGAGGAATCGTCTCAAAATACCAAAAATAAGGCCCGTGCAAAATTACAGCTCAATCGGAGGTGGGGGGTTTTCGGAAGTTTATCCATGTTGTCTTTATGCACCCCTCCTTTCGATAGCGATAGGCGCATCCACCGCCACGACGACTCGATGTTTTGGGTATGAGCACCGGTTTCTCTATTCACAAATTCTTCGGAATGATTCACAGTTTTGTGAATATACCCGTGGTCGCTCAGGCTTTTGTAACCTTTCCAGCAATCCGTCTGAATTTCTGTCCCGATGGCCACGTGTTTCTGAATCAAAGAGAGCAACGTCGTCTCGTCTCTCTTGTTTCCTGGACAGATCTCCAGTCGGTACTCATTAGGATGCCCTCTGTGAATCATGCCCAAGATCCACGAGCCTTCGACGACACGACCCCGTTCATACTTCCTCCGCCCTATTTTACATTCATCAATTTCAACAACCTCACCCGGACCTCCGATTTTGCCTTCCTCTTCTAAATGTTCGTCGAGAGCGATCATACACACTTCTTGACAGAAGGAAAACCGATCTGCTACGGTTTCTCGGGATACCTGTTGCTCTTCCACGATACTGCTTTCTCGGATGGTTTGCTCGAATGTTAAGTTGATCGCGAAGCTGTAAGTTATCAAAATACAAGTACCTGCTGATACATGGCACCTCTCAAACCACGTTCTTTCGGCCACGGTTGCGCTGTGGTTGTATCTACCATATTTTTGGCACATAAATTCAGCGCATGTTAATCTCGACTCATTTAGAGTCATCGCTTTCTTGTGCTTTGCACAGTATCGTGTGCTTGGGATCAGGCCAACGTCGCGCAACCATTGCAATGTGGTGGAGCGGTCTTTAATGATCGAGCTGAGGGTGAAAAAATTGTACCTCGAATCCATTTTGATGATTCGAAAGCGATGCCGGATGATTTTAGGTGCGAATGCTGCGTGTGGGAATGATTGTGTATACGGCGATCGATGGTAATTATGTGAAAATGTGGTAAGTACGGTGGTTTGAATGTGCATATGCTGTCTGGATGTTTTTTTGGTATATATGTTCTTCGGATGTGAATGCTGCGTGTTTGAATGTATTGTGTATGGCGATTCGATTGTAGAAGTGCGCATGACAATTTGGGTTCGAAGGTGAATATGATGTGTCTGGATGTTTCGGTTATATGGTATTTTTCGCTTCTGAATGCTACGTGTCTGATTATCTCGTGTGTATGGAAATTCGAATGTTCATTTACGCATGCGTGTCTCTTGTGTGAGTGATCCCTATGTCGCATGGGTTCTTGTGTCGTACTAGTTTCTTGTAGGGTACGGCTCGTTAGATTTTTTGGGTTCAGGTATATTGAGATTCATTAATTTAGGTGTTTTTACATTGGGATTCAGGTTTGTTTAGGTTTGTCTGCGTTGGGTTTATTGCGCTTTTCGGGTTTGCTGGCATTACGATGGCCGTTGTCCACTTTTGGGATTGTTATGTTTTCATTTATTGGAATTTCAGTTCTTGCGATTCCACACATTACGCTATTTTTCTCGGAAAATAAGCGTTTTACGCAAAAAATTCATGAAACACAAAAGATGTATTTTTATTAGATCTACAACTTTTGTCTGAAACATTTTCGTTTCCGATCATTATTTTCCAAAATAACTGAGAAAAACCTCTAAAAAATCGTGTTTTTTTAATTTAAGGGTGTTTAGTTTCATTTGCGCCAATTTTGATTGTCATATTCGTGTTCAGGAGGTCGAAAAACAAAATTATACCAAATTACAACTCAATCGGACATATAGGCTTTTCGGAACTGCACCCAAGACTGGCTACTTAGAATAAAGTCAGAGTCATATTAAGCTCTATCCAGCAGATGAACTTGAAGGCTGAAAAATCAAGGCTGGATGCAGGCTTGTTTCAGGTTGTAATAAAATGGAGTACGTTAAAAACAATATTTAAAAAAATTTATTTCATTTTCCATTGTAAATCCATGTTTCAGGATCAGCTACTAGTCCCATCCCGGAGATTTTCCTTTTTCCACCCCCCCTTCCAATTTTGCGGGTGCAGCCGACTTATACCCTGCAGTATCGAATTTGCCAAGGACGAAAAGGAACCTGCAGAAAACCTTGCCAATACAACTGGTCCCGGGTGCGCCTCCTGGTGCTAGAGTTAGTTCCGTCTTGTAAAGGGAACGCAACCATGGACTACAGCCGCACGTGTACGGCTCGAGCTCGTTGCGCCCACATTTATTCTCCTCACTAGACTACAGCACCGGGAATTGAACCCGGGTCCTCCCAGTACTCTGGTTAGGAAGTTAGCACGCGAGCCACCAGACCAGAGTACCGGTTGAATTAAAAACAATTTTTTTTATATAATTTCATTGAAAAAATGGACTGTGACGAATTTTTCCAAGGCCTTAAAACGCCCCAAATGTCGCTCTCTCTTGTCCGTCGATTTTTAATCGAAAAACACAGGTGGAAAAAATTATAATGTTGGGCGCCAGTCGCAAAGCGACTCGACGGCGAAGAGAGAGACAAACGTTGACCAGCTGGCGATCAGCGGGATAGGCGGGGTTTCCGCAACAACAATTGAAATAAAAAATTACGTTCGAAAATAATAACAAATTTAATTATAACGTCGAGAAATATGATGAGAAAAATGATAAAAGATACGCACACTCGGGGTAAGTTTGATCGCCATGACGAATTCACATGATTTCACTCAACAAAAGAATTTACCAAAATTATTACACCAAAAAGAATTTACCGAATTTAATATTTCGAAGGAATTGACGCAGGATAACAAAAACATAATAAGCACGCGTCTCCATGAACCGCAGAGGAAGAATCGGGAACTCAGTCACACAAAATCTCGCACGCTCACACACGAAATTGGTCGGGATCCTGCATATTCTTTAACAAACTAAAACCGAGCTCGAATTTATTCTCCCCGTAGATCTACTCACGGTCGAGAAAATCAATCTTAAGATGGAAAACGAAATTGTCGATATTTTATTTGAAATACCGAGCCCCCGATATTCGGTTACTCGGTCGAGCTATCGAACGTTGTTCGCGTCAATTATCCCGACCCAGTCTCTCACACCCGCACACGTTTCACACTTTCGCGACCCTTCAGCCCGGGAAACAACTTACGCCAACCGGAAACAATTATTTACAAAACCAAACACAAAAATAGAGATCTCGAGTACGGCCACAATTACTCTTCGACAAAATTATTCAAATTTAACAAACGCGATATGCGGCGGGCGAACGCGGTAACAAAACTCAAAGAGCCGACTAAGGGACGCGTGACAGAATTTTCACCGCGACCAAATTTCTCTCAACGCACGAGAAAGACGATAATCATTGAAATTAAACAAAATCGAGGGCCCACCAACCTCGAGATGTACGAGGGCCCACCAACCAAACCAGAAAATGAAAAGGAAGGAACTCACGGTGTCTCTTCCCATTTCCACGATACGTCCTCTCTGCTCGATAGTTCACGAGAGTCTCCTCGAGAACAAGAGCGTTACGCGTAACGAGGAATTTGTTTCCCGCCCCTCTCCTAATTTTCGAATATCCCCGAAAACTGGACAGGTCCGGCGCAATTAACTAATTGGTCCGAGCGTTAGACAGGGCTCCAAGAAGAGTTTGAAAATCGGGAGGTTTTGCAGACGCATTGTCGATGCATTTTTACCCCGAGTTCGACCATTACATTTTTACGCGGTAAGACGGACCGTGGAATTCGCATTAATTTACGGGACTTCGCACGAAAGATGCGATGATCGCCGTTCGGTGATTGACAGCGGGAGAATCCGACGGGTACGACGGCCGTGACGTAACGATAGAAAAACGACTAAGTCCTCGATGCCAAGCAAATGTTTTCCAAATCTCGAATATTCTCGAGCCTTCCGTGAGATTTCCGTTGCCTCATCCTTGGGTGAGGCCTGGTCAAAAGCGTTGACAATGGAATTCGAAATACACTCTCTCTTTCCCGGGATCGCTTACATGAAATGAAATGTATTCTGGGACGGAAATTAATAAATAATTAACAAAATGATCGCCCTGGACAAGCCCTGTGAGATAATCGTGTGGCCGAAGTACCGAGCAAGAGCCATGGGAGCCCTCCTTTTTCGAACTTTGCGTTTTAGTAACGGTCTAAAAAAAAAACCGTCACACTACGTCAAAAAATTATGATTCACTTCATCCTCCATCTTTATTCTTTTAAATCAAATTAAAGCGAGAACAGCGACATTTTTTCAATCAAAAAATATACTTTCCTGTTGTGCCCGTGCAAATCGTCACGTGGGACGAGTTTGGTTGGGAGTGATTATTCGGGATATTGCCAAGTTTGAGTCAATCTCCAGCTCAATACTGTCAGTTTCAACTCTAAGTTTGTTGTGAATGGTTTGTTACAATCAGGTTAATTGCCTCGAGACCAATGACGTGATAATATCTGATTCTCTTCGTGTCGGCTCGCAGACTGGTTGATTTGGGCGTTGCTTTCCCTTTTTATGAAATTGGGGTCGACAATTATTTGTGGAGGTGGTAATGATTAGTGGTGGGCATTTGATCGTCCGATGCCTTCGGGTTATTGTACAGGTAGATCGGGACGGTCGATGCTGAGTTTGATCGTCAGCGTTTTGGTGTGGCCTCGAAGTTGGAGCGAAGTCCACTCTACTTGCTGAGGGATGCGCTTTTGAAGCGGCGCGTGCATGACAGGTCCATAAACTATGCTGACGATCAATGTACTGTTGTACATTTATTTTTAAGGAATTCGGTTGCGCTCAGGGCACAACACTTCTCACTTTAGAATTCTCCTGAATTAAATAAGAAACGAAAGAAACGTGAAATAAATATCACAGTGTTATGCAAACAAAGCCAAGTAATGTTGCGGTAGTGACACTCCTATTCAATGTGAAATATTTTCAACAAAGTATCAAGAGACGCGGTAGCGGCTCGGCGCCAAGTATTAAAGCGAAGCGTAGCGCGAGAGCTACCGCACTCTTATCCCTTTCTAACAAGCTGTTGAGTAACGCCCGAAGTTGGAGCCCAAAGGGGGGTATTCTTGTCGTTTTATTCGGGATACGATTGGTTGCTTAAAAATCTCGAATTCAGAGTTCCGCTGTTCAATTTGAAAATTCTCGCTGTTGGTTTGACAGTTGCATGTATACCTGTGCGGTTATATGTTCCCATCAGAATAATTTTTTTTTCTTGTGCATGAGAGTAGAATAGTGAAAAATAAACCAATTTGTTCGGGATTAAGCGTTATTTTTACCTGTAACGCGAGCATTTGGGTCGGGGTTCGCGCTCTGCCGCGAATGTCGCCACAGGACGGGCGACACACGGGATCGACAGGCAACGCGAGGTCCTTCATGCTAACAATCGCGCTCTGCCACGGGCGTCGCTACAATCCGGGTAGTTAGTCACATTTGGGGATAACTGTCATGCGCCTAATCGATATTCATCGTTCGCCATGATTGATCTCTCGCAGTCTTGGATCACCGGTGGGAGCGCAAACACGCGGGTTCTTGTCGCTTCGGGTCCTTGCTTTTCTCGCGGTACTTCGCGCCATGGGGTCAATTCGAGCCTTACAACCTCGAATTGAGGGGGTTTCGGGAAAGGATACGTGATTAATCATTACCGGGATGCGCTCTCACCACGCACGGGAATATTTTCCTTCTTTAACTCGGGATCGCGAAGATAATTTGGGATTACGGGAAACGTGGGTCACGCGCACGGGATTCAAGCACACAGTCGTCGTCGGCCACGAGGTCGACGAAACACACGGGTCTAGCAGGTTATTCGCGCTTTAGGGTGACTCGAGACTCACGATCTCAAGTCTCGGGAATTACCTCGGATATTCGCACGGAAAGGGTTTTTTTTATCAACGATTCATACGCACAACGGGGGCGGGTATCGGGCCAAATTTCACCGCGTCAATTTACCAACTTTGTTATTATCAAGAGTCGCGGTAGCGGCTCGACGCCAAGTTTAAAAGAAAAGCGTAGCGCGCGAGCCAGCCGGACTCTTATATACAGTAAAATAGGCGTTTTATGACGTCACAGAAATTTTAAATCGTTCTCGTAGGAAAACGGATGGAAGGAAAAATCTCATATTAGATTTTAATTTTCTATGATTTTTTATCTGTCGAATGATCCTTGGTTGAAAATAATCCGTTAAGCCAATCCAGAGAAATCTGCGTTTGAAGGTTTTAGGACACGCGATTTGAGCTGCATTCTGTTCCTCACAGTTTCTCAAAGTCGTAAGGGCGTAAGTTGCGCGCGCGCGCAGACGCTTGAACATACGCCCTTACGAGCCTGGTGGACATTTTCGGCCCGTGACGTCACCCGCTCCGCTGAACGCGGTATCCCCACTCTCCGCGCGCCACTGAGCGACAGAGACGGGCGATATCGGGCCTCTCTCTCCCTCTACCGCCGTCGCGCCTATAGCGCTGTCTCTCTCCCTCTGACAATTTTGAAAAATTTATATCTTGGGTAAAATTCAACGAAAATGGTCCAACTTGGGCTTATTCTTTTCGTTTTTGAATGCAGAATTACGTGAGTTTGGGGAAATTTTGCTCGAAGTGAAAAAATTAGTCGAAATTTACGATGAAACGATTAAAAAAGCGGGAGAACGAAGGGAGGAATCTCGCCGAGACTTTTTTAAAGGATTGGCGGAGAGTCTGGCCGGCATTTTTTAAGGGGTTGACCAGTGGTTTCGACCGACCTTTTTTAAGGGATAAACTCAGAGTCCTACGGAGATATTTAAAGGGATTAACGAAGAGTCCACATTATTGTTCCTGCGTATACCCTTGCGGGTTTTGACGACCCATTCCCTTTTTATCCCCACTTCCCCACTACACTGTTTCTATGTTACTTGAGAATGTTTCTTGAAGTCACTCAAAGTTCCTGGAGTTCCCCCTCGAGTGTTACCCACAGCCACTCTTTCCTAATTAGGCCAAGCAATAGAGCTCTAAAATCACCAGATTTTGTAAAAAATACTAATGGCAGACCGCGAGTGCCATTCGACGCGGAATCGCTCCCCGATCATAAGTGCATACTTTTCCACTCGAGATTTTCACTACTTATTTTGTTATTAACAAAATAGTGAAAAAAACAGCACTTTTTTTTGTTTTTTGCTTATAACTGACAAACTATTGGAGGAATGTTGTTTATTCCAAAGGACGAATTATAAAAAGTTGAAAAACGAAAAAAATGAGAGGTCAAACAATTTGATCGCTTAATTATTAACGGAGAAAACTGCAAAAAACCGCAAAAAAGCGTTTTTTCAAAAATTTGTAACGTCGCCATTTTTTAACTTATAGTGATGGCTCTTCGCGTGATAGTTTATTATGATACATACTTTCTGTGTGCGAAACCCAGACGCTGTCTGATAATTAGTTTTTGCGTAATTGCAATAACAAATTTTTTATGCCATATTTTTCCAAGTCCCTCCTTGCCCTGAAAGTCGTCCGATTTGAATTTATCGAACGGATTTGGAAAGTAGAAAACTTCAGCTACAAAACGTCGATCTTCGTTTTTTGATGAAATGCCGAAAAATAGGTGAAAATTGCGCCGAAACATGAGCGAAAACGGCCGAGCGCGCGAGAGTGGTCGTAGAGTGGGGGTAGAGCAAGAGCGTCGGGGAAGGCGTATCTATAGTAATACGAGCGCGCTGCACGCAAGTTGTTGATATTCAAATTTGATTATCTCCGCGACCAGTTGGGCTATCTTAGGATTTTTTTTTTCATTTCGGGGTAACTGGACCCGCGGAAACCGATTATCGACTTGTATTTTATGAAAAACTAGCGGAAAACGTTCTTTCGATTTTTCTAGCTATGCGTTTGTAATTATCGTAATGAATCATTATATTAATGAGGGATGGATAAAGAACTGTGAAACAGATTTAATTTCGTCAACTAAGAAACTTGTTTATTCAATATAAAAAAAAAAAGACAAAAAAAAATACAAAAAAAAATTAAAAAAAAAGACAAAGAGAAAGCGTTTTCTTTTGTCATTAATACTAACAATATCTATATTATTGATTTAATTTCGTCAACTAAGAAACTTGTTTATTCAATATAAAAAAAAAAGACAAAAAAAAATACAAAAAAAAAATTAAAAAAAAAAGACAAAGAGAAAGCGTTTTCTTTTGTCATTAATACTAACAATATCTATATTATTGCATGCAAACTTAAATACATATATACAATTACAGTAGGTATTTTTTTTGTCATTAATTCTATCAATATCGAAATTATTGCATGCAAATTTAATACCAGCGCGCTGCACGCCAGTTGCGCTATCTTAGGATTTTTTTTTTTCATTTTGGGTTAACTGGACCAGAGGAAACTGATTCTCCGCCCACATCTTAGAAAAACCAGTGGAAATCTTTCCATTGGTTTTTCTATCAGTCTAATAAAATGAATCCAGCTAATTCAAGGAATGTACACGACCGAAAATCAAAGAAAGTTGATAGAAAAGTCGAGCTCCTTCTCATTGAACGAGTTGCGATATTTAAATTTCAGCAAAATCAGAGTTGAAAATAAATTCGTAATCGAGTCACTTCCACCGACCGAAGGAGCAGCTAAGCAACATGCGCTTCGAGTTTTCTATCAGCTGCAGCTGTGGTTAGGGAACACGGCTCTGAGACCAACGGACTGGGGATGGGAAATCAAAGCGAACCGATTACTACCAATCGGAAGCACTGATTCGCCAATTCCGAAGAAGTTGCTTGAACAGATTTCGTGTTCTTGTAGCAAAAAAGGGTGCGTAGACGGTTCGTGCAGCTGCAAAAAGCATGGTTTGCACTGCACATATCTCTGCGCACACTGTCACGAAGATACTTGTTTTAATCTTGAGACTAAAAATGTGGAAGTTGAGTCAGAGGACGAATTCGATATCACGGACAATAACTTCCCTGAATCTGATATCACTGTTCCATCTGCAAATATTTACAATCTTGACAACGAATTGGACAGTTCGACTCCCGCAAGAAAAATACGTCTACTGTAATTATATGTATATATTCAAGTTTTCACGCTATAATTTCGATGTATCGATAGTATTTATGACTATAGGAAACGCCTACTGTAACTATATGTATATATTCAAGTTTGTATTTAAGTAATATCGATATTGATAATAGTAATGACAAAATAAAACGCTTACTATAATTGTATGTATAATATATGTAAATTTGCATTGTATAATATATCTAAATTTACATGCAAAAATTTCGATATTGATAGAATTAATGACTAAAATAAATACCTACTGTAATTGTATTTATGTATTTAAGTTTGCATGCAATAATTTCGATATTGATAGAATTAATGACAAAAAAAAATACCTACTGTAATTGTATATATTGTAACGACTTTTCTCGTCGCTGCAAAAACTTTCGCTTCTCGAGAATCCTGGGCGCCAGTTCGTATTCAAACGAACGAATTTTTATGAAATTCCCGCGAGACAAAAGTGGTGTTACCCGGGCGTAGCCTTAGATTTTTTGGCTCAATTTGGCAGAGGGGCGAGGTCAACGACACAACAAACATAAAATAAATATGACACAACACGTAACTTTCCGGAAATTACAATTATTTAATGAATAATAAAATTTGGAAAAGATCCACAACGAATCACAATTTCTTTCCGGAAAAATAGATAACAATGGACTCTCGGGATACTCCCGGACGTGATAATAAAACAATTCTCGGAAGCAGATGGCTCTCCGTCAAAGTTTACTTAATCTAAGGACTTAGATTTGTGCGGACCAACTCGGAATTCCTCTCGGCAATTCAAATAAAAAAAACAACGAGAAACCGCGATAGCTTTTACTCGTGAAATAAACGTTCTGATTTTATCCTTCCCCAAGCGCGCGCGTAACCGAACAATATCGCTCTTTTCCTTACGACAATTTTGTCGACAAAATTCACAAACCAAAAAGGAGAGCTCTCAAACGAAAAAAAACCAAACACAAAATGCAAAGCGAAACGACAGCTCACCGCTCTGGTATCAGAAAAGGGTTCCCGAAAAATACTTCGGAAAAGACCCTCTCGAAATTATCGGCTCTGCCGCTTTCTCGTTCGTCTCGGCAACGGCTCGGAAAAGACGTCTACACTCGTTGTCGTCCCAAACGTAAGTCCTCGAGGATTTCGGTAATCGCGGGTACGCGGACTAGGGTCCTAACCCCCCACCCTTTGTCTACTCGCGGATTTTAACGTCTCCCGATTATTCTCGATTCTTCGAGAATTTTCCGCCCGTTAACTTTGAATATTTGACTGCCTCCGATTATTTGCGACAGCCACCACAGAACGTCGATAAAGTAGAAATCGACTTCCGAGATTCCCAAGATTTCTTCCGTCCTCGCGAAATTAGACGACTCCGGGTGAAGGCTTCGAGTTAGCGGCCCTCGCTTGATTCGACCCGCGACTCCATGACTCGAGATGACCTTGAATTTTCCTAATGTCGATTCCTGCCGTTGATCCATTATTTTCCTTCGGAAAGCCATCGCTCGCTCATACATGAAATAATTGTTATGAAATGATTAAAACTACGTCGTTACGCTCACGCTTGACCCTTTTGGATTTCGCCCGAGAGAAATTCCTTCTCGAGAGCGCACGTTCCCTCTCGTGCCGTTGCCAGACTTTACTTTTTTTAAGTGATGAGCGAAATAACCGCGTCACAATATGTATTTAAGTTTGCATGCAATAATATAGATATTGTTAGTATTAATAACAAACAAAACGCTTTCTCTTTGTCTTTTTTTTTTTAATTTTTTTGTATTTTTTTTTGTCTTTTTTTTATGTTGAATAAACAAGTTTCTTAGTTGACGAAATTAAATCTGTTTCACAGTTCTTTATCCATCCCTCATTAATATAATGATTCATTACGATAATTACAAACGCATAGTTAGAAAAATCGAAAGAACGTTTTCCACTAGTTTTTCATAAAATACAAGTCGATAATCGGTTTCCGCGGGTCCAGTTACCCCGAAATGAAAAAAAATATCCTAAGATAGCCCAACTGGTCGCGGAGATAATCAAATTTGAATATCAACAACTTGCGTGCAGCGCGCTTGTATTACTATAGATACGCCTTCCCCGACGCTCTTGCTCTACCCCCACTCCACGACCACTCTCGCGCGCTCGGCCGTTTTCGCTCATGTTTGCGCGCAATTTTCACCTATTTTTCGGCATTTTATCAAAAAACAAAGATTGACGTTTTGTAGCTGAAGTTTTCTACTTTCCAAATCTGTCCGATAAATTCAAATCGGACGACTTCCAGGGCAAGGAGGGACTTGGAAAAATATGGCATAAAAAATTTGTTATCAAGAGACGCGGTAGCGGCTCGACGCCAAGTATTAAAAGAAAGCTACCGCACTCTCATATACGCGAATGTACCGGAAGTGATGACGTCGCAGCGCCTTTAAATCGATCTCACAGATAAACGGCTGGACCAAACAATTTCAATTTTTCTATTGAATTTTTTTCGATTTTTCTCTTCCGATTGGTCTTTGTTGCAACAAAATCGACTCGGTCCATTCTGAGAACGATGATGTTGGTGAAAAATTTTTGAGAATTTGTCTCAAAAGGGGACATTTGTCCCGCTGTGACGTCATCGCGTTTCGTCGTTCGTTTTTCAATTTCAATTATTTAAATTCGAATTTAACAAATAATGAGATATCTTAGTAATATAAAAATAAATAAAGTAATGATTTTTTCGTACAGTCTATATACAAATATACATATATAGTATATACATATTATATACATATTATGTAAATATATATCCGTGGAAAAAACTTTCAAAAAGTAAAAAGAACGCCAAGTATTAAAAGATCGCATCTTGAGTTACAATTTTTTCCTTCCAGGTATCACTTTTCAAAAATAAATCAATCGCACTTACGAAAAAAAGAAATTGAATCGGAAAAAATTTCAATCCCAACAAAGGGCCACTGCAATAATTATCCAGAGAAATTCTTACGCGTAAAGTTCAAAAATTGAACGAGCAAAAAAAATTGAAATCATTGGTTTCGGTAGCAGCCAAGAATCGGACGTACCGACCATTATCGGTACTGTAACAACATGTTGTCAAAGGGCACTGCAAAACCAATGCGAAAACTTGGCGTGCATGGTTAAGTGAAAAAGCCCGGGAAGATAAAGAATCTGTTTTCGCGGAGAGGCGGGTACAGCACAATAATCGCCTGAAAAATGAAATTTTTATATTTTCATTAATCTCTAAAATCTAAACCTTTCCAATTCAAATTTCGTAAAAATGATGATTTCCGTAACAATCATAATTTTTTTTTTGGTGGGGTGACCCGTTTCGCCCGTCTGTTCCGCTTTGCCTCTTGGAGAGGTGGAGCGACAGCACAACAATGGCCTAAAAAATAAAATTTTCTGCCCTCCGGCCCGAAATTTCGGCTGCGTCGGACAGAAAAATCTTATACACACCTCGGCCAGGAAAAAGTAAAGCCTCAGACCACATGTTTGTCAGCCTCGGCTTTGCCTCGGCCGACAGTGATTACGTGTGATCTGAGACTTTTCTCATTTTCCTGCCCTAGGTGTGTAATATACTATTTTACATTTTCATTAATCTCTAAAATCTAAACCTTTTCAATTCAAATTTCGTAAACACGATACTTTTCGTAAAAATCATAATTTTTTTTTTGGTGAGGTGACCCGTTTCGCCCGTCTGTTCCGCTTTGCCTGGCTCTTCATCAATTGAAAAGACTATCATGAATTACGCAAACAAAAGAAATTCTCATTTAATATGGAAATATCATATGGATGTACACGGTTTATCGAATCGGGGAGGAAGACCAGAATAAACATCGAAAATTCCGGATAAGCCATAAATAGGTGGCTGGAAAGGATAGAATGGAGGTCTCGAATATGCAAATCTGCAAAAGGGCTCGCATTGGTTCATTTCCCAATCCATGACGTCATACTGCTACTTTGGGCGTGCATGGAGCGAGTTTCTGAAAAGTACAATGACACAGCCCTTCGCCGAACTTTTTCACTTAACCATGCACGCCAAGTTTTCGCATTGGTTTTGCAGTGCCCTTTGACAACATGTTGTTACAGTACCGATAATGGTCGGTACGTCCGATTCTTGGCTGCTACCGAAACCAATGATTTCAATTTTTTTTGCTCGTTCAATTTTTGAACTTTACGCGTAAGAATTTCTCTGGATAATTATTGCAGTGGCCCTTTGTAGGGATTGAAATTTTTTCCGATTCAATTTCTTTTTTTCGTAAGTGCGATTGATTTATTTTTGAAAAGTGATACCTGGAAGGAAAAAATTGTAACTCAAGATGCGATCTTTTAATACTTGGCGTTCTTTTTACTTTTTGAAAGTTTTTTCCACGGATTTCACGTCTTTTTGAAATTTGCTTTAGTCATTTTTTTAGGAAAACTGTAACTTGAGATGCGATCTTTTGATACATCGCGTTCTTTTTACTTTTTCAAGTTTTTCAACGGTATCTATTTACGAAAAAATTTATCATTAAAGAAGAAAATATATGATTATTCTTTTATTGCTAAAAATGTATAATTTTTAATGAAATGTTCATTAATTAATCAAATTATTCCAATCATCCATTTTCGAATGAAAATCGATTTTTTTCTTTTGAAATAATTAAATTTGCAATTAAAATTTATTGAGAATTTTATTTGAATTGGAAACTAATTAATTCTGACAAAATTTGATTGATAAATGAAAAATGCATTAAAAAAAGACACTTTTTGAATTTAAAGAATAATTAAAAGTAATTCTTCATAAAAATAAACAGTTTTTTATTAAATTTAAATCGATTGATTAAATTGTTGATTGTTTTCAAAAAATGTATTATTTTCCATTTAATTTGCATTGATATATCAGACTTTTTCATAATTATTTATTTTCAAACGGAAATCAAATTTTTCATTTCAAAATAATTGAATTTATAAATGAAAATTTGTTGGAAATACAATTTTCATCTAAAAATGAAGAATGAAGTAAAATATTTTTATAAATGAATGGAAATTGAATGAAAAATTAGAGATTCTTCCAAATCAATGAATAATTTATTCAATCGATTTAAATTTATCGAGAAACTATTCATTTTTATGGCGAATCACTTATAATGATTCTTTCAATTTTTAAAATGTGTAATTTTCAATGAAAAGATCATAAATTAATCAAATTATTCCAATCATCCATTTTCGAATGAAAATCGATTTTTTTATTTTGAAATATTAAATTTGCAATAAAAATTTATTGAGATTTTCATTTTAATTTGAAATTGATTAATTCTGACATAAATTGATTGATAAATGAAAATTCCATTAAAAAAAGACATTTTTTTAAATTAAAAGAATAATTAAAAGTAATTCTTCATAAAAATGAACAGTTTTTTAATGAATTTCAATCGATTGATTAAATTGTTGATTGTTTTCAAAAAATGTATTATTTTCCATTTAATTTGCATTGATTTATCAGACTTTTTCATAATCGTAATATTTTAATTTAGAAAAATGTAGTAGTAGTACAAGTAGTAGCAAGTAGTAGTAGTAGTAGTAGTGGAGTTTTACATGCATACCTTTGTCGGGTTTTTACATGGTATGCTTTTTCGTATTTCCTCTATTTTTTCTTTATTTCCACCATTTGTGTCTGTTATTCCCACTGTTTTTGTTTTTCTTCACTGCGCACTGTGGACCTACATTTTTTACGTGTGTTCGGAACCACAGAGAGTACAGCTTGAGACACTTAGAAAAATCGATTGGTGTCGGCGGCGGGAATCGAACCCGGGCTCGCTGGGTGGGAAACGGGCCCATTACCACTAAGCCACTGCCTCTCCAATTTTAAAAAATGTGTTATTTTCCTATGAAATTTTAATTCATGAATCAAATTATTTTGATCATCTATTTTCGAATAAAAATCGAATTTTTCATTTTGACATAATTAAATTTGTAATGAAAATTTACTGAGAATTCGATTTTTATTTGTAAATGAATGATACCGACAGCGATAGGTTCCCGGTCGGTGCGTGGTTTCGGCGATCACACAAGTTGAGCAGCGTTGACTGCGGTCAGTACTTGGTTGGGTGACCGCTTAGCCATGAAAAAAAGAAAAAATATGCATAGGATACATGAATAGGATAGGATACAAGTCGTACTGCGTGTAAGGAAAGCTAAAATCACATGTACAAGCGGCTACCAAACGATAACAAACGATTCCATTCGATTCGATACGACTATCGAACGATTCCATACAATTTCATACGACTACCAAACGATTCCATACCATTACATACGACTACCAACCGATTCCATACGACACCATTACATACATTTATGACATATAACTTATGGTTAGGTAAGATGTATGTGTTAATAAATATGTAGAATATAAATATATAAAGAGTAAAGAGGTTACATAATAGGGTAATTAAAAAAGTTAACGTATATGTGTGAGAGTGGAATATCTGAGGTGAATATGTTATCAATGTATCAAGTATATAAAGTATATATAAGGTAGAAAATGAAAAATAATAGAAAAAGATGAATATATATTATATATACATAATATGGTATATGAGAAGGTATGTGTACGTGTTAAAGTGGAATACATGAGGTAAATCGGTTAAATGTATGAAGTACATAAGGTGAAAAGTGAATAAATTTTTTTTTAAATGAATATATATCTATTAGGGTGCTTTTTTTTTTGGCGACATTTTTTTTTTTCACTCCCATCTCGAATTTTTATAGGGAATACCTTAAAGAAAATTCCCTGAAAATTTGAGCCCTTAATATTAATTTTAAGTACTCGCCCAAGGCGTCCAATGATTTCCCCTTTAAAATACACGTAAAGTTCGATTTTTCTTCTTAAAAGTTCTACAGATCAGAGGCATTTAAAGGTACGATCTTGGTCGACGAACCGATTTATTCATAATTGAATGCTCTACAAAAGTGTCCATTGTGACGTGATTGTAACTCGAACTGGCGAGGTCGTACGGGTCACTAAACCCAATTTTTTCATGAAATTCTCATTTTTTTATCTCTATCTCGTAAATGACAAGAGCTACAGGAAAAATAGGAATGACAAACTTGAAGGAAATTCAATTTCCTACAAAAAAGTATCCAAGCACTAAATCGCTAACATTGATATTTCTTGAGATATTGGGCTTTTAAGTTGAGGTAGTATGGAATTTTCGTGGATTATTGAGCTAAACTGTATAAGTTGTTAATTTATGATTCTTTATTGTCATTTAAATCATCAAATATTTGTCCGTTAAGTTGCAAATGATTGGAAAGTTGAATAATTGAACGTTTTGAAACTGAAATTCGAGAAAAAAGCACATTTTCAAAGTGCTTAAAATTATTTTTTTCACTTTTCACGAATTTTTCAATTGATTTTCTCCCGATTCTTCTAATTTACTTACCAGTAATTGAATACCTATGAATTTCTAGTTGAAAATATGTTGTAAATTTACAAAATTTTCAACTAGAAATTTACAAATTTTACAAAATTTTTGTAAATTTACAACATATTTGTAACTAGAAATGTATAGGTATTCAATTACTGGTAAGTAAATTAGAATAATCAGGGGAAAATCAATCGAAAAATTCGTGAAAAGTGAAAAAAATAATTTTAAGCACTTTGAAAATGTGCTTTTTTCTCGAATTTCAGTTTCAAAACGTTCAATTATTCAACTTTCTAATCATTTGCAACTTAACGGATAAATATTTGATGATTTAAATGACAATAAAGAATCATAAATTAACAACTTATACAATTTAGCTCAATAATCCACGAAAATTCCATACTACCTCAACTTAAAAGCCCAATATCTCAAGAAATATCAATGTTAGCGATTTAGTGCTTGAATACTTTTTTGTAGGAAATTGAATTTCCTTCAAGTTTGTCATTCCTATTTTTCCTGTAGCTCTTGTCATTTACGAGATAGAGATAAAAAAACGAGAATTTCATGAAAAAATTGGGTTTAGTGACCCGTACGACCTCGCCAGTTCGAGTTACAATCACGTCACAATGGACACTTTTGTAGAGCATTCAATTATGAATAAATCGGTTCGTCGACCAAGATCGTACCTTTAAATGCCTCTGATCTGTAGAACTTTTAAGAAGAAAAATCGAACTTTACGTGTATTTTAAAGGGGAAATCATTGGACGCCTTGGGCGAGTACTTAAAATTAATATTAAGGGCTCAAATTTTCAGGGAATTTTCTTTAAGGTATTCCCCACAAAAATGCGAGATGGGAGTGAAAAAAAAAAATGTCGCCAAAAAAAAAAGCACCCTAATATCTATAATATGTATATATATAGGGAGTAAATAGGTTGCATAATAGGGTAATTTAAAAAGTAGACGTGTGTGTGTGAGAGTGGAATATATGAGATAAAAAGGTGAAATATATGAAATATATTAGGTGAAAAGTGAAAAATGATGAAAAAAGGATAATATATACACATAATATGTATATAATATGTATATATATATATTTATATATAGACTGTACGAAAAAAATCGTTACGTTATTTATTTATTTTTATATTACTAAGATATCTCATTATTTGTTAAATTCGAATTTAAATAATTGAAATTGAAAAACGAACGACGAAACGCGATGACGTCACAGCGGGACAAATGTCCCCTTTTGAGACAAATTCTCAAAAAATTTTCACCAACATCATCGTTCTCAGAATGGACCGAGTCGATTTTGTTGCAACAAAGACCAATCGGAAGAGAAAAATCGAAAAAAATTCAATAGAAAAATTGACATTGTTTGGTCCAGCCGTTTATCTGTGAGATCGATTCAAAGGCGCTGTGACGTCATCACTTCGGGTATATTCGCGTATATAAGAGTGCGGTAGCTTTCTTTTAATACTTGGCGTCGAGCCGCTACCGCGTCTCTTGATATTCTACATATTTATTGAACCATCAAGCGAGCCCGCCGAAGGCGGGCGAAGCTCGATGATAATTATACGAATGTCTCGCCCGAGAGATTACAAAGGTAGTAGTATAGCTACTTGAGGTTCACAATCCACACGTTTAGAGCAATATGATTTTTAAAATTGCCGCTTCGGCGCTCCTAGCGCCGCCGGTCGTTCGTTTTCGTCATTTTGTTTAAAGTTTAAAAGAAAAAATAAATTTTTTCCCCCCGTGACCGAGAGATTGGGTTGGGTAGAGACTCCTTGGTTAGTTTTATCAAATTTATTGAACTTACGATTATTACAGTAACTTATATATTAAGTAATGTTGGGTGGGTAATCTCTCGGGCGAGACATTCGTATAATTATCATCGAGCTTCGCCCGCCTTCGGCGGGCTCGCTTGATGGTTCAATTATACTTCATGTCTCGCCCTTCGAGATTACAAAGGTAGATATTTAGAGTTGTTTGGAAATTTTTTTTTTTTTTTTTTATGACAGTATGACTGTCTCCGCGAATTTGTTCTCACGGATTTCGATTGGGAGATGATATATGTCCGCAAATACTTTAGATTTCTGGGACCAGCCTGCGACTCTTTTTATCTCATCGATACTAACTCCTTTTTCTGCCGCTTTCGACGTGGACGCATGGCGTGTGCTATGAGCTGTAAATTTTTTCTCTAGCCCAAGTTCGCCTAGGCTCTTTTTTATCCATCGCCCAACCGTATCTTTCGATACTTTGGCGTGCGGTTTGTTGAAGGAAATAAATAATTTGTCTTCATTTCCTCTCCGATCTTTTGTT
This sequence comes from Diadegma fenestrale, assembly GCA_037043255.1. Lineage (NCBI taxonomy): Eukaryota > Metazoa > Arthropoda > Insecta > Hymenoptera > Ichneumonidae > Diadegma > Diadegma fenestrale. The sequence goes on along the minus strand of CM073319.1, from coordinate 395,404 downwards.
CTAGCCAGATAGTGCATTAGGGTTTTGGCAATGCAAAGGCTCGGTTTGTCTCCGAAAAAAGGTAATTTCAATAGGGGTTGTACTGCTCCCGGTCTTGACGTTTTAATATGATCTGGGATTTTTATTTCTAGTCCCTTTGTTGTTTCCGCGATATTTTGTATTTTAATGGCTGCGAGTGTTTGGATTCTATGTCCCGTTCCTAAGGCAAGGAGTAATACTAGTTTCTTGGTTAGCGTCTTAAGGTCTAGTGAATCGAGGGGGTACCAGTTCGATATCTTGTCCAGAATCGGGTCTACATCCCATGTCGTATCGTACCTAGGCTTGCTAGGTTTCATCTTGTACGCGCCTTTAAGAAATCTGCTGATTAAATTACAATCGCCGATTTTTTCCCCCGAGATAAGTGCGAGAGCCGCTCTCCCTGTGTTTAACGTTCCGTGGCTGGCTCCATCTTGAAACCGTTTGGTTAAAAAGGTTAAAACTTTGGTCGCTGAAATGTCCAAAGGATCTCCTTGTGTCTCTTGGTTGAACTTCCACCAAAGTCTGTACGTTGAGTCATACTGCTGAATGGTTGAATTTCCTAATGATGCGAGAATAATCTCGGTCGATTCTTCCGGTGTGTTTTTATTTTTCAGCGCTTGCCTGATAATCTCGCGGCCACCAGCGTAAGGTTTTTCCTCAGTGGGTGTGTTGAGCGGCTGGAAAGAGAAGTTAATAAATTATCGTTTGGTTCAAGGATAATCCAGTCTCCTATTGTCATATTTTTGAAGACTGGGAACCAATTTTGGCTGGGCCATAAGGGGACTACGAGAATGCCAACTGCTTCATCAGTCTTGATTTTTTGTATTACTCTAGCGATTATTGCGAACGGTGGGAACGCGTAGAAAAACCACCGACTCCAGTCTACTGTGAAAGCGTCTGAAGCTAGAGCTCGTGGGTCTCTATCCGAAGAGCAGTAATAATCGCATTTTTTATTGTTCCTGGAAGCAAAGAGGTCTATGTTTGGGGTTCCAAAGGTGCTAATGACTTTTGCAAACGCGTAGTTGGCCAGTTGCCATTCCGTGTCGTGATTCGCGAGTCGCGACAACGAATCTGCTTCCGTATTGTCTTCGGAGGCAATGTAAGATGCGTGTACCCATAGATCTCGTTTCTCGCACCATTCCCATAATTCTTTCGCTAGTTTGTGTAGCCCATCGCTCTTAGTTCCGCCCATTTTATTTATATAAGCCAGCGTAGTTGTGTTATCGACTCTTAAAAGTATTTCTGCTGAAGTCAGATCTTTCGCGAACGTTTTTAGTGCCAAGTAAGCCGCTTTTAATTCTAGGTGGTTGATGTGGCGAGATTTTTCCCTTTGGGACCACTCTCCATGTGCCCCTTCTCCCTCGCAAAACGCGCCCCATCCCGTCAGGCACGCATCCGAGAAGATTTCTTTCGCGAACTTGAAATTTCTAATCTTTCTGAGCGCGAAGGGTAATTTCTTTTGCCACCAGTTAAGATCGTCGATTATGTAATTTGGAATGCTCATGTTTCTGTCGTAATTCTCGTCGTTATCGTTAAGAACTACGATTTTTGCTTTTTCGAATAGTTTGCAGTGTAAAAGACCATAGTCGACTGCCGGGCAGCCGGCTACCAGCATGCCTACAATTTGGGCAAACGTTCTTATTTTGCACGTGCTTTTACTTTTTAGGGATTTTACTTGAGTAGAGAGCGAGTGTTTCTTTTCTGGCGGGAGCTCTACTATCATTTTTTCCGAGTCTAGTATAAACCCGAGATATCGACATCGCGTGTCTGGCGATAGATTGGATTTCTTTATATTGATTATAAAACCCAGCTGCTCAAGAAATTTAATTGTTTCCCGTAAGTTCCGGTCACAGCCTGCTTCGGTAGGCGCTAAGCACAGGATGTCGTCGAGGTAAATCACGGATACAAGTCCCTCTTGTCTCAGTTTCCCCATTACCGGTCTCATCAGTTTTGTAAAAATATACGGGCTCAAAGACAAGCCAAACGGAAGACAAGTAAATTCGAAGGTTTGGTCTTAAAATTCAAATCTAAGATATTTTCTGCTGTTCTTGTGTATGGGTATCGCGAAATAGGCTTCCTTGATGTCGATCGACCCCATAAACATTCCCTGCTCCAATAATCTACACGCTGATCTGAGGTCTTCTAATTTAAAATGAACCGTGTCGATAAATGAGTTTAGCTCTTTAAGGTTTAAAATGAATCTTTTCAACCCGTCTGATTTTTCTCTTAAGAAATAACTCGACAAAAATTGATCTGGGGCGGTTGAGCATTTTTCGATCGCCCCGATCTCTAGGAGTCTATCGATTTCTCTTTGAATTTCTAAAGATTCTCGATGTCCCTGGACTTTCCCCCTGTTGAAAAGGTTCTGATGCGGTTTTTCTCTGAATTTAATCTTATAGCCCGTCACGCATTGGAGAATAAATTTGTCCAATGTTATCAGTTCCCAGGTCTTCAAAGAATATTTTAGTCTCCCCGCGAGCTTAACCTGATTCGGAGTATCGTCTAGCGTGGACGTGGTTTGTTGAAGGTCTGCTGGTGACGAGGGCCTTGATTCCGCGTCGAGTTCGATCTGTATTGGCTGGGTTGTTTCGCTGCATTTTTCTGTGTGGACGTCTTTGGCTGGTACTTGGATCTGTAGCCCGTCGAGGTCGTTGGTTTCCGTTGTCTCGGCGGGCTCTTCCAGTTTCCCGAACTGTTTGGGATCATTTTCTTCGTCGTCGGAATTTTGAGTTCTTGGCTGGCCTTGTCCATGATTTTTATTTCTTTTATTTTTTCCCCGAGCTTGTCTCCAAATAGGTGAGTATCGATCTCTCTCTTTTCCAGTGAGGCTGCTACTTGTTTTGTTAGGCCGGGTAAAATGTAGGCTCGGCGAGCAGTTGATTGCGAGTGATGTATCTCTGTTTGGATCATGGTTGCCTCCCAGACATTACTCAAAATCGTTTTTGAGTCCACCGTTTCGTTTTCCAATAGGAGAGCCACGACGGGCCAGAGAGCTGATACGGTGGAGCCGGCCAGTTTTTGCGTAGCGCAGAAATAGTTGTCTCGTTTCAATGCAGCCTCGTTTAGCGTGGGCAGTATTTCGGGGTTGAGGATCGGGGCTTCCAAGAGACAGTTTCCAGCACGCGGGTATTTCTTTAGAAGTTCTTCTTTCACTTCTTTTTTCAGGCCCGTTTTCAGGCAGTGATTCCATCGATTTGCGATGCTGGGGTGAATTTTCACGCAATTTTCCGTCGTCTCTGGTTCCTCACCGATTATTCTTATTCTGTCTTCGTCCAGAACGAGGGTCGGTTCCCCGACAGCGCCGTCTCCGTCCAGGCCATCGGTCTGCGGAGCGATTGGCCGAGGTTCAGCTTGTTGGCCTTGCAAAGACGTTTCCCTCTCTTGTGACTCTTGGTTGTCAGTCGCACGTTCGTCGGTTTGCTTTGGGTCAGCTTCTTCGCGACCAATGTGCCGAGCCCCATCGCCGGGGACCAAATCACCTGTGAACGGCGGGAATAACAGACAATTAAGTCTCTAATTCGGCTCGGGCTTTGTATTTTTCCCCCTCGCCCCTATATTGGAAATTTCTGTCGGCGAGAGAGGTGCGCTCGTGAGTCGCGCGACGCAATAAGCCGTTAGCTGTCATTTTTTTTTTTTTTTTGTATCACCTCTCGTGTGACATCTCGTGTTCACCAGTGCGCCATTCTGCCTCTCGTGCAGACTTAGCATTGTGCTTGGGGATGCGTCTTGTCTCTCGTACAAGATCTCCCCTGTTTATTCCATTTTTTGTAAGAGAAAAAACCATTTACCTGCGATGATCCTTTCTTCGTCGTTTTTCGCTTCGGGCGTGACGGCCGCCATGTTTGTTGCGTCGTGGAGTGGTTCGGGCAGGAATCGCAGCACGAGGGCTTTCAGATCCTGCATTTCTCTCCGTAATTTTTTGTTTTCGGCGTCCCTGTCCTCACTGTGGGTTCTTTTCTTGTGTTTCCCCATCTTGTTGTTATAAATTCTTCTGTTTTTCCCTGTAAAAACTGATTTTTGAACGCGGACGCTTGCTCGTACGTGTTTCCTGTGTGACACACAAATAACTAATGACGAAAACGAACGACCGGCGGCGCTAGGAGCGCCGAAGCGGCAATTTTAAAAATCATATTGCTCTAAACGTGTGGATTGTGAACCTCAAGTAGCTATACTACTACCTTTGTAATCTCGAAGGGCGAGACATGAAGTATAATTAACACATACATCTTACCTAACCATAAGTTATATGTCATAAATGTATGTAATGGTGTCGTATGGAATCGTTTGGTAGTCGTATGTAATGGTATGGAATCGTTTGGTAGTCGTATGAAATTGTATGGAATCGTTCGATAGTCGTATCGAATCGAATGGAATCGTTTGTTATCGTTTGGTAGCCGCTTGTATATGTGATATTAGCTTTCCTTACACGCAGTACGACTTGTATCCTATCCTATTCATGTATCCTATGCATATTTTTTCTTTTTTTCATGGCTAAGCTGTCACCCAACCAAGTACTGACCGCAGTCAACGCTGCTCAACTTGTGTGATCGCCGAAACCACGCACCGACCGCGAACCTACCGCTGTCGGTATCATTCATTTACAAATAAAAATCGAATTCTCAGTAAATTTTCATTACAAATTTAATTATGTCAAAATGAAAAATTCGATTTTTATTCGAAAATAGATGATCAAAATAATTTTATTCATGGATTAAAATTTCATAGGAAAATAACACATTTTTTTAAATTGGAGAGGCAGTGGTTTAATGGTAATGGGCCCGTTTCCCACCCAGCAAGCCCGGGTTCGATTCCCGCCGCCGACACCAATCGATTTTTCTAAGTGTCTCAAGCTGTACTCTCTGTGGTTCCGAACCCACGTAAAAAATGTAGGTCCACAGTGCGCAGTGGAGAAAAACAAAAACAGTGGGAATAACAGACACAAATAGTGGAAATAAAGAAAAAATAGAGGAAATACGAAAAATCATACCATGTAAAAACCCGACAAAGGTATGCATGTAAAACTCCACTACTACTACTACTACTACTACATTTTTCTAAATTAAAATATTACGATTATGAAAAAGTCTGATAAATCAATGCAAATTAAATGGAAAATAATACATTTTTTGAAAACAATCAACAATTTAATCAATCGATTGAAATTTATTAAAAAACTGTTTATTTTTATGAAGAATTACTTTTAATTATTCTTTTAATTAAAAAAATGTCTTTTTTTAATGGAATTTTTATTTATCAATCAATTTATGTCAGAATTAATCAATTTCAAATTAAAATCGAAATCTCAATAAATTTTTATTGCAAATTTAATATTTCAAAATAAAAAAATCGATTTTCATTCGAAAATGGATGATTGGAATAATTTGATTAATTAATGACCTTTTCATAAGAAATTAGAAATTTTTTAAAATAAAAGAATCATTATAAGTAATTCTCCATCAAAATGAATAGTTTCTCAATAAATAAATTGATTGAATAAATTCTTCATTGATTTGAAAAAATCTCTAATTTTCCATTCGATTTCCATTCATTTATAAAACTATTTTACAGTTATTCATTTTTAGATGAAAATTGTATTTTTCTTCCCTGCGAACGAACTTTTGACCTTCATCAAAATCTTCTCAAAAATTCTTGAACTGAATCGACAAAAAGAAATGAAATCATTGCAACATGGCCAAGAATGAACCATACTGAAGAAAAAGACGTTGGATTGGGAAAAAATGTCAAGTTCTTAAATGATACAATTCGCCTACCAATAAAACAAAAAATTAAAATCATAGTTTTCGTGGTATTGGACGTAGTATTGGATGTACCGAAAATAAACAATTTCTTCGAAGGCTCTGCAAAAAATGCAAAAAATTGGCGTGCATGGTTAACTAAAAAAGCCCGGGAAGTGTATGTTATGGCTCTGTAAAATTCAAACGTTTATAACTCGAGAACGGTTTGAGCTACAGGGCTGCCGTTTTGCACAGATGTTAATCTACTCCGGCTCTTCATTCGTTGAGAATTTTGTCGGAATTGATAGAAAACTACGGATTCTACGGCATTTTGAAATTTTGAAAAAAATGTCGTAATCGCTCTAGTTTCCGCAAATGTCAAGATCTATTATTAATTTTTTTTTTTTATAAATAGAGTATCATAATAGGAAGGTTTGTATTGAATTTGGAAGTGATCGGTTGAACGGTTTAAATTTTATGGATTTTCGAATATCACAAAAATCTTAGTTTTCCGAAAAATCGTTTATTTATGTCAAAAATCGAAAATCTTGTTCATTCAAATCAAGATAAAAAATATTCATCAGATTTCATTAAATCAAATTTTTTTTAAATTTCGTTTTACCTGGCTCTCCAGACTTAAAAAAATGATTATTAATTCCGCAAAGAGGAGAGATATTTGGTTAATATGGAAATAGGAAATATCATCGCGGAAAGAGAACAGAATAAACAGCGAGCATTCGGAATAATATGTAATCATCATCGCGAAAAGAGAACAGAAAAAACAGCGGACAATAAAAACAATGACACAGCTCTTCGCCGAACTTTTTTAGTTAACCATGCACGCCAATTTTTTGCATTTTTTTGCAGAGCCTTCGAAGAAATTGTTTATTTTCGGTACATCCAATACTACGTCCAATACCACGAAAACTATGATTTTAATTTTTTGTTTTATTGGTAGGCGAATTGTATCATTTAAGAACTTGACATTTTTTCCCAATCCAACGTCTTTTTCTTCAGTATGGTTCATTCTTGGCCATGTTGCAATGATTTCATTTCTTTTTGTCGATTCAGTTCAAGAATTTTTGAGAAGATTTTGATGAAGGTCAAAAGTTCGTTCGCAGGGAAGAAAAAATGCAATAAATTTCAAGTCATCATTTTTCTATTGAGGTTGCGATCTTTTAAAGTTGGCGTTCTTTTTTTACTTTTCAAAAGTATTTTTCCACGGATTTCACTTCTTTTTGGAAAGCGGGATATTCATCAACATTTTTTTTGTAATTATGGAGGCATTATTTCTTCTGGTCGCCTGTTCTCGAAATAAAATAAATCTCTTCAAAAACTTCTGTCGACACCCCTGGTAAATCTCTTTAAATATCTCGACAAGAGTCATGATCAAACACTTAAAAAACTCTCGTCGAGACTCTTGTTCAATCCTTTAAGGGAACCTCGAAGAGACTCGTGGTCAATCTTTCAATGAAATCTCAGTGAGGCCCTTAGTCAATCCCTCAAAAAATCCCGTCTACTCTTGGACAGTCTGTTGAAAAAACCTCATCGAGACTCTAAGTCGACTATTTAAAAAAATCCCATTCAGACTCTTGACCAATCCCTTAAAAAGTCTCGGCACGATTCTTGGTTGATCTGTCTAAACAAGCTTCGACGAGAATCTGGATGAATTTCTTGAAAAAGTCACGGCGAGATTCTTTATGAATCTTATGAAAAGAGTCTCCGTAACGCTCCCACTCAATCCCTTAAAAAAATTCGGTCGATACTGCTTCCGTCAATCCCCTCAAAATATATCGGCGAGGGTCATGATCAACCCCTTAAAAATTCCCGTCCAGACTCTTGACCAATCCCTTGAAAAAGTCCCAGCGAGACTCGCGGTTAATCCCTTAAAAACTCCCAATAAGATCCTTGGTTAACCGTTTCAAAATCGCCGTCCAGACTCTTCGTCAATCCCTCAAAAAAGTCCCGGCGAGATTTTACGCTTCTCCCTGGCGCCCTTTCTCCTTTCGTTCTCCCGTTTTTTTTTATCGTTTCATCGTATTTTCGGCTGATTCCTGACTCCGAGCAAAATTGACCCAGGCGCACGTAATCCTGCTTTAAGAAACGAAAAGAATGAGCCGAAGTTGGACCCTTTTCGTCAAATTTTACCAGAGACATGAACTTTTCAAAATTTGGGTCATTTATGACCCCACGTCACCGGAATAGGTTAAATAAAAAAAGGTTACCGCTCCGAGGTCAAAAAACTTCCGTCGAGACCCCCGGTCACCCCCTTAAAAAATTCCGACCAGACTCTTCGTCAATCCCTCAAAAAAGCCCCGGCGAGATTTCACCCTTCTCCCTCGCGCCCTTTCTTCTTTCGTTCTGCCGTTTTTTTATCGAATCATCGCATTTTCGACTAATGTTTCGACTCCGAGCAAAATTGCCCCAGACTCAAGTGATCCTGCATTAAAAAACGAAAAGAATGAGCCTAAGATGGATCCTTTTCGTTTAATTTCACCAGAGACATGAATTTTTCAAAATTGGGGTCATTTATGACCCCACGTTACCGGAAAGTTTAAATAAAATGAGGTTACCGTTCTAAGGTCAAAAACTTTCATCGCGGCTCCCGGTCAACCCCTTAAAAAATCCCGTTCAGACTCTTGGCCCATCCCTTAAAAAAGTCCCGGCAAGATTCTTGCTTAATCCCTTAAGAACTCCCATCAAGATCGTTGATTAACCCTTTTAAAAAAATCCCGTCCAGACTCTTCACCAATCCGTCAAAAAAGTCCCGGCGAGATTTTTCCTTTCGTTCTCCCGTTTTTTTATCGCTCCATCGCATTTTTCACTAGATTTTTAACTCCGAGCAAAATTGCCCCAGGCTCACGTGATTCTGCATTAAAAAACGAAAAGAATGAGTCCAAGCTGGACCCTTTTCGTTAAATTTTACCAAAGACATGAATTTTTTAAAATTGGGGTCATTTGTGACCCCACGTTACCGGAATGGGTTGAATCAAATAAGGCTACTTTTCCAAGGTCAACGAACTTGCGTCGAGACGCCCGGTCAACCCCTTAAAAAATCCGGTCCAGACAATTGGCCAATCCCTTAAAAAAGTCCCTGCAAGATTATTGCTTTATCCCTTAAAAACTCTTATTAAGATCGCTGGTCAACCCTTTTAGAAAAATCCCGTCAAGACTCTTCGTTAATCCCTCAAAAAAATCTCAATGGGACTCTGAGTTTATCCCTTAAAAAAGGTCCGTCGAGACCACTGGTCAATCCCTTAAAAAATCGCGGCCAGACTCTCCGCCAATCCTTCAAAAAAGTCCCGACGAGATTTTTCCCTTCTCTCTCGCGCTCTTTCGTTCTTCCGTATTTTTAATCGTTTCATCGTATTTTTGACTAAATTTTTGCCTTCGAGCAAATTTTCCCCAAAGCTCACGTGATTGTGCATTAAAAAACGAAAAAAATGAGCCCAAGTTGGACCCTTTTCGTCGAATTTTACCCAAGATATCAATTTTTCAAAATTGATATAGTCTGTCTCTCTCGCTCAGTGGCGCGTGAAGAGTGGGGGTACCGCGTTCAGCGGGTGACGTCACGGGGCGAAAATGTCCACCAGACTCGAGTGCGTCCCAAACCTCGCAACCAAAATCTTCAATATCAGATTTCTCTGGATTGGCTCAATGGATTTCCTTCAACCAAGAACCAATCGAAAGATAAAAAATCATAGAAAATTTGAGTCTAATATGAGATTTTTCCCTCAACCCGTTTTCCTGTAAAAACGATTTAAAGTTTCTGTGACGTCATAAAACGCCTATTTTACTGTATATAAGAGTACGGCAGCTCTCGCGCTACGCTTTTCTTTTAAACTTGGCGTCGAGCCGCTGCCGCGTCTCTTGATTTCCAACAAATTTTCATTCATAAACTCAATTATTTTGAAATGAAAAATTTGATTTCCGTTTGAAAATAAATAACTATGAAAAAGTCTGATATATCAATGCAAATTAAATGGAAAATAATACATTTTTTGAAAACAATGAACAATTTAATCAATCGATCGAAATTTATTAAAAAACGTTTCATTTTTATAAAGAATTACTTTCAATTATTCTTATAATTCGAAAAATGTCTTTTTTGTGATCCTTGCCCCGAAAGTGCGATTTTCGGTTCGCGTTTGCCGTGGCGAAAGTAGCCTATTTCTCAACGTTTGCTCTTTTGTCTTACTTTACCGCACTAGTGCGGACATTCATATGACAGATAGCTTAACTGTCAGCTGTCAGTTGATGTATTTCGAACCTCAAATCGAACTTTCGAGGCAAGTATCACAAAAAATATTGTACGCAACATGTGCGAAAAACAACGAAATACATCGCGCGTTTGCCGCATTCGCCTCGACTTATGATACATATTCGCACTCGTACTCGAGCGAATATGTATCATAAGCCTTCGGCTCATGCGGCAACTTCACGCGCGATGTAATTCGTCGCTTTCCGCACTTGTTGCGTAAAATACTATTTTAAATCCAATTTTCATTTATTAATCAAATTATGTCAGAATCAATTAATTTCAAATTAAAATCAAATTCTCAATTAATTTCAATTGCAAATTTATTTATTTCAAAATGAAAAAATCAATTTTCATTCGAAAATGGATGATTGGAATAATTTGATTAATTAGGGATCTTTTCATTAAAAATTACACATTTAAAAAAATAAAAGAATAGTAATAAGTAATTCTCCATAAAAATGAATAGTTTCTCAATAAATTTAAATCGATCGAATAAATTATTCATTGATTTGAAAAAATCTCTAATTTTCCATTCAATTTCCATTCATTTATAAAATCATTTTACAATTCTTCATTTTTAGATAAAAATTGTATTTCCAACATATTTTCATTCATAAATTCAATTATTTTAAAATAAAAAATTTGATTTCCGTTTGAAAATAAATAATTATGAAAAAGTCTGATATATCAATGCAAATTAAATGGAAAATAATACATTTTTTGAAAACAATCAACAATCTAATCAATCGATTTAAATTTATTAAAAAACTGTTTATTTTTATGAAGAATTACTATTAATTATTCTTTAAATTCAAAAAATGTCTTTTTAATGCATTTTTCATTTATTAATCAAATTTTGTCAGAATTAATTAATTTCCAATTCAAATAAAATTCTCAATAAATTTTAATTGCAAATTTAATTATTTCAAAAGAAAAAAATCGATTTTCATTCGAAAATGGATGATTGAAATAATTTGATTAATTAATGAACATTTCATTAAAAATTATACATTTTTAGCAATAAAAGAATAATCATATATTTTCTTCTTTAATGATAAATTTTTTCGTAAATAGATACCATTGAAAAACTTTCAAAAAGTAAAAAGAACGCCAAGTATCAAAAGATCGCATCTCAAGTTACAGTTTCCCTAAAAAAATGAATAAAGCAAATTCCAAAAAGACGTGGAATCCGTGGAAAAAACTTTCAAAAAGTAAAAAGAACGCCAAGTATTAACAGATCGCATCTTGAGTTACAATTTTTTCCTTGCAGGTATCACTTTTCAAAAATAAATCAATCGCACTTACGAAAAAAAGAAATTGAATCGGAAAAAATTTCAATCCCTACAAAGGGCCACTGCAATAATTATCCAGAAAAATTCTTACGCGTAAAGTTCAAAAATTGAACGAGCAAAAAAAATTGAAATCATTGGTTTTGGTAGCAGCCAAGAATGGGACGTACCGACCATTATCGGTACTGTAACAACATGTTGTCAAAGGGCACTGAAAAACCAATGCGAAAACTTGGCGTGCATGGTTAAGTGAAAAAGTTCGGCGAAGGGCTGTGTCATTGTACTTTTCAGAAACTCGCTCCATGCACGCCCAAAGTAGCAGTATGACGTCATGGATTGGGAAATGAACCAATGCGAGCCTTTTTGCAGATTTGCATATTCGAGACCTCCATTCTATCCTTTCCAGCCACCTATTTATGGCTTATCCGGAATTTTCGATGTTTATTCTGGTCTTCCTCCCCGATTCGATAAACCGTGTACATCCATATGATATTTCCATATTAAATGAAAATTTCTTGTGTTTGCGCAATTCATGATAGTGTTTCCAATTGAGGAAGAGCCAGGCAAAGCGGAACAGACGGGCGAAACGGGTCACCTCACCAAAAAAAATTATGATTTTTACGAAAAGTATCATGTTTACAAAATTTGAATTGAAAAGGTTTAGATTTTAGAGATTAATGAAAATGTAAAATAGTATATTACACACCTAGGGCAGGAAAATGAGAAAAGTCTCAGATCACACGTAGTCACTGTCGGCCGAGGCGAAGCCGAGGCTGACAAACATGTGGTCTGAGGCTTTACTTTTTCCTGGCCGAGGTGTGTATAAGATTTTTCTGTCCGACGCAGCCGGAATTTCGGGCCGGAGGGCAGAAAATTTTATTTTTTTAGGCCATTGTTGTGCTGTCGCTCCACCTCTCCAAGAGCCAGGCAAAGCGGAACAGACGGGCGAAACGGGTCACCCCACCAAAAAAAATTATGATTTTTACGTAAATCATCATTTTTACGAAATTTGAATTGAAAAGGTTTAGATTTTAGAGATTAATGAAAATATAAAAATTTCATTTTTTAGGCGATTATTGTGCTGTACCCGCCTCTCCGCGAAAACAGATTCTTTAACTTCCCGGGCTTTTTCACTTAACCATGCACGCCAAGTTTTCGCATTGGTTTTTCAGTGTCCTTTGACAACATGTTGTTACAGTACCGATAATGGTTGGTACGTCCCATTCTTGGCTGCTACCGAAACCAATGATTTCAATTTTTTTTGCTCGTTCAATTTTTGAACTTTACGCGTAAGAATTTTTCTGGATAATTATTGCAGTGGCCCTTTGTAGGGATTGAAATTTTTTCCGATTCAATTTCTTTTTTTCGTAAGTGCGATTGATTTATTTTTGAAAAGTGATACCTGCAAGGAAAAAATTGTAACTCAAGATGCGATCTTTTAATACTTGGCGTTCTTTTTACTTTTTGAAAGTTTTTTCCACGGATTGCAATTACGCAAAAACTAATTATCGGACAGCGTCTGGGTTTCGCACACAGAAAGTAAGTATCATAATAAACCATCACGCGAAGAGCCATCACTATAAGTTAAAAAATGGCGACGTTACAAATTTTTGAAAAAACGCTTTTTTTCGGTTTTTTGCAGTTTTCTCCCTTAATAATTAAGCTATCAAATTGTTTGACTTCTCATTTTTTTCGTTCTTTAATACTTCATAATTCGTCCTTTGGAACGAAAAACATTCCTTCAATAGTTTGTCTGTTATAAGCAAAAAACAAAAAAAAAGGTGCTTTTTTTGCACTATTTTGTTAATAACAAAATAAGTAGTGAAAATCTCGAGTGGAAAAGTATGCACTTATGATCGGGGAGCGATTCCGCGTCGAATGGCACTCGCGGTTTGCCATTAGTACTTTTTACATGAAAAAATCTCTATTGCTTGGCCTAAATGCACTACTGTATCGAATTCGCACGAAGACCAAGGGAAACTGTGGAAAACCTTGGCCGATACAGGCGGCTATATTTTCACTGAGTTTCAGTTGGTTAACACCCTCAGAAACTCAGCAAAAACTGCCTCCCGCTCAGCAATTGATACGCCACCCGGTACATGGCTAAGCGGTCACCCAACCAAGTACTGGCCGCAGACAGCGCTGCTTAACTTGTGTGATCGCCGAAGCCACGCACAGACCGCGAACCTATTGCTGTTGGTTGATTAACGAAGAGTCTTGACGCGATTTTTTCGAAAGAGTTGACTCAAGATCTTAATGGGAGTTTTTAAGGGATTAGGCATAAATCTTGCCGAGACTTTTTTCAGGGATTGGCCAAGAGTTCGTACGGAATTTTTTAAGGGGTTGACCGGGGGTCGCAACGGAATTTTTTTTTTTACCTTATGTTAGAACGGTAATCTTATTTGATTTAATCCATTCCGGGAACGTGGGGTTATAAGTGACCCCAATTTTGAAAATTTCATGTTTTTGGTAAGATTTAACGAAAAGGGTCCAACTTGGACTCATTCGTTCGGAGTAAAAAAAAAAAAGTCGAAAATGCGATGAAACGTGAAAAAAACTGGAGAACGAAAGGCGGAATCTCGCCAGGACTTTTTTGAGCGATTGGTGGAGTCGGAACGGGATTTTGTTAAAAGGGTTGACCAAGGATTGTAATGGGAATTTTTTCTGGGAATATGAATCTTGCCGGAACTTTTTAAGGGATAGGCCAAGAGTCTGGACGGGATTTTATAAGGGGTTGACCGGGGGTCGCGACGGAAGTTTTTGACCTTTGAACGGTAACCTTATTTTATTTAAACTTTCCGGTGACATGGGGTCATAAATGACCCCAATTTTAAAAACTCCCTGTCTCTTCTAAAATTCAACGAAAAAGATCCACCTTGGGCTTATTCTTTTCGTTTTTTAATGCAAGATTTCGTGAGCCTGGTGCAATTTCCCTCGGAGTCAAAAAATTAGCCGAAAATGCAATAAAACGATTTAAAAAACGGGAGAACGAAAGGAGAAAGGGCACGAGGGAGAAGGGTGAAATTTCGCCAGGACTTTTTTGAGGGATTGACGAAGAGTCTTGACGGAATTTTTTAAGGGGCTCACCAGTGGTCTCGAACGTGGTTTCTTAAGGGTTAGTTAATATTTACTAAACTCAGAGTCTCCTCACTATGGTTTTAAGGGATTAACGAAGAGTCTTGACAAAAATTTTGAAAGGGTTAACCAAGGTTCTTAATGAGAGTTTTTAAGGGATTAACCACGAATCTCGTCAGGACTTTTTTAAGGGATTGGTCAAGCGTCTGGACGAGAATTTTCTAGGGGTTTATCATGACCCTCGCCGATATATTTTGAAGGGATTTGCGAAAGCGGTGTCGACCGAAGTTTTTTAAGGCATTGAGTGGGAGCGTCCAGAGACTTTTTTTATGGGATTCATAAAGAATCTCGCCGCGGCTTTTTCAAAAGATTCATCGAGATTCTGGTCGAGACTTGTTTCAACAGATCGACCAAGAATCGTGCCAAGACTTTTTTAAGGAATTAGTCAAGAGTCTGGATGGGATTTTTTAAAGAGTCGACAAAAAGTCTTGACGAGATTTTTGCAACAGATTAGCCAAGAGTATACGGGCTTTTTTAAGGGATTGACTAAGGGCCTCACTGAGGTTTCATTGAGAGATTGACCACGAGTCTCTTCGTGGTTTCCTTGAGGGATTGAACAAGGGTCTCGACGAGAGTTTTTTAAGTCTTTGATCATAACTGTTGTCGAGATATTTAAAGGAATTTACCAGGGGTGTCGACTGGAGTTTTTGAAGAGATTTATTTTATTTCAAGAATAACCAACCAGAACAAATAATGCCTCTATAATTACAAAAAAATGTTGATGAATATCCCGCTTTTCAAAAAGGAGAGAAATCCGTGGAAAAATACTCTTGAAAAGTAAAGAAAAGAACGCCAACTTTAAAAGCTCACAACCTCAGTAAAAAAATAATTACTCAATTTTCTTGCTATTACTTTGACATAAAAAACAATTTAGATTTACAAAATGTATTGCATTTTTTCTTCCCTACGAACGATATTTTGACCTTCCCCAAAATTATCTCAAAAATTCTCAAGCTCAATCGACAAAAAGAAATGAAATCATTGCAACATAGCCAGGAATTTAAAAAAAAAAATGAATGGCTACATTTCACAGGGGAACGTGTCCACCCTCAATACATTTTGTGTATTTAAGGGTCTGCAAAGGCTCTACAAAAAAATGCAAAAAATTGGCGTGCATGGTTAACTAAAAAAGTTCGGCGAAGGGTTGCGTCATTGTTCTTATTAGAAGTTTCCGCATGCACGCGCAAAGTAGCATTATGACGTCATGTAATGGGAAATGGACCATCCTCCGAAATTCTAAATGTTCGTTGTTTTTTCTGTTCTCTTTCCGCGATGATAATTCCATATTATTCCAAATGTTCGCTGTTTATCCTATTCTCTTTCCGCGATGATATTTCCTATTTCCATATTAAACAAAAATCTCTCGTCTTTGCGCAATTAATAATCATTTTTGAAAGTCTGGAGAGCCAGGGGGAACGAAACGTTAAAAAAATTTCATTCCATGCAATCTGATAAATATTTTTTATCTTGACGAGATTTGAATGAAAACGATTTCGATTTTTCAGATGAAAAACAAATGGAGATTCTATTTTAGGCAGTTGTGCAGGTTTGTCCGCCTCTCCCTTAAATTGATTCTTTATCTTCCCGGGCTTTTTTGGTTTACCATACAGGCCAATTTTTTGCATTTTTTTGTAGAGCCTTTGCAGACCCTTAAATACACAAAATGTATTGAGGGTGCACACGTTTCCCTGTGAAATGTAGCTATTCATTTTTTTTTTAATTCTTGGCTATGTTGCAATGATGTAGTAATAAACTTTTTCAATTTCGTGCTCGGTATTATGCAGCTTATTTACATGAAGAATTTGATCTTGGAAGTAACAGCGTTTAGTGTAATGGTTAGCGTCCCGGGTTAGTAAGATAGGTGTTAGGTAGGAAAGACATAGGTAGGCAGTTCGAATCCCCCTTCTGGCAGAAAAAAATAATCTTCAATCAATTGATAAATCTGTTTTTTTTTTTTTTTAATTTTCCCCATATTCTGCTATATTTTGACAATAAATAATCTTATTTTACGAAGAAATAAGGATTATTTAATCCAAAAACAATAATTAAATTACTCGCCGACCCAATCGGCCGACGACCTATTCCCATTCTTGGGCCAAGAACAACACCCAGTAACGGACCGAAGTTATCATCCGTTCTTCAGCCGTCACTGGGCCAGGCTTGGCTGCCTTTAACGCGCCAAGATTGGAACTAGGGCTGCCGTCACTGGGCGGATCTTGGACCCTTCGTAAAACCCTACATGGGTGAGTCAACGTCTCCATAGTTAACGATGTCCCGGTATATTTCTTCATGGTTTTCGATATCTAGGTCGATGGCTCGCCCTAGATGGATGGTTTTGGATGTCCAGGTATATTTCTCCATGGTTTTTGATGTCTAGGTCGTCGGCCCAATGGTTTGCGATTTCTGGGTATATTTCATCGCAGTTTTCGATATCCATTCCGACGTTTCCATGATTTTCATTACCACGGAAGATTTAGAGGTCACGAAAGAACATGAAATAATATCAGCGGACGCCGATAACCATGAAGCCGTCGACCTAGACATCGAAAACCACAAAGCCGTCGATCGACACTCGCTGCGCTCGTGCCGGCAAACGTCGGGTGGTGCTCGACGACAAAAAAGGTGTCCTTTTAGTTTTTTAATGCAGGATTACGTGATCCTAGGGCGATTTAGCTCGGAGTCAAAAATGCGATGAAGCGGTAAAAAAAAGCGGAAGAACGAAGGGCGAAGGGGTGCGAGGAAGAAAGGACAAAACCCCGATGGGAATTTTTCGAGGAATTGGCGAAGAGCCTTGACGGGATACCGTCAAGACGGGAGTACCGTCTTTTCAATAAATTGGCTGTACTTTGAACGAGTTTGAATCAAATGATTGCGCTTTCGTTGAAATACAAGTTCAAGGCTATAAAATATGACAAATATGCTACATAAACCGTCTCTCCCAAAAAAAAAACAGCTTAATAAATACATACTGAATTATAACGATTTGGAAAAGGTTCGGGGTCAGATTGACCCAGTCTGCACTTATAGATCGGTGGCGGAAATGTAAAGTTGATGAGGCTGTTACATAATTTCGGCGCAGCAGCGCAAATGACTAGGGTTTACAGGGGTAAACCCTAGTCCTCTAATAAAAAGTTCATGAGCTCCAAATGTATCGAATTATATCGAAATATCGAATTTTTGAAGCCTCTTTATTCGTGCTGGGGTTGGTCACTTGGATATTATATATGGAAATTCCAAGTTCGGGGTTCCGTTGTCAGTTTGACAGCTGCGTGGGTACGCGTATGGTTATATGCTGTTATCAAAATAGAGCGTGTATTATAGAGTGTACGTTTGTAAGCCGAAGTATCTCTGCAGTGTCGCATGAAATCAAGTTGACTTCCGGCATTACGCGGGTGAGATTCACCAGCTGTTAAATTGACTCAATGGTGTATCCTGATGACGCAACGAAATATTAGCGTACAAAGGTTAGTAGTAGTACAAAATATTTTCCCATTTACTCGCGTATTCATTCACTGATTTTTTTCTGATATTTTCAGATTGTTTACATAATAAGCGATACCGTTTCAAAAGTAATAACGAAGTTGATGTGCAAGACAGTGAATATTCAGGATAAAACAACTATCGACGGAAAATCGGGTTATTTCAAAACAAACTCCACCGCAGAAAAAAAATAACGATCGTCAAACGGCCGGAGCTCGGCCACATGAATAACCAATGATCGGTGAGTTTGCAAATTCCGTAGATATAAATAACATATTTTTTTCTCAGAATACTATCTCAAATCCTAGCCAAAAATCCCCTCCACGGGGAAAAAAGCCTGAACAAGTCCATTTGTTCGTGACCTCCGTTTCCATTTGCTTTCGCAGAAAAATCTAACCCCCCTAAAAAAGAATTGAAACCTCCAATAAAATGGAGAATAGAAAAAAAAACCCCAGAAAAAAATGCCCACAAAAAATGCGAAAAGACTGAAGGGATTGCAAGAAAATGTAAATCGCTAAAAAAAACCCCTCCTGAACAACTCCCCTCAAAAAATGAACCTAAAAAAATGGAGAAAAACCCCACAAAAAATTCAAGACGATTGAAAAAAATACAGTAAATGTGGAAATGGTAAAAAAAAAAAATTGATAATTTTCACTCAGCAATAGAAATTCTTGATATCCATAAAAGGACAGGTATTCCATTGATGGCTGAAAATCAATTAACGAGAAAAAGGGAAAACTTCGGAGAACAAAATAAAGAAACCCCTGAATACAAAATGGTGAATCAACAGAAAAACTTTAGACAAAAAATAAAAAGTTTGCCATCATATGTTGAGCAGTTGAGCGGATGCGCACAGAGTACTTGTCCGGCCCGAAAATTTTTACTAGCAGTGCTCATAGGAGTTGAACTTGATATGACGTAATTGTTTGGTCTCAGAAATCTTTTTAGAAAAGACACGTGAAAGGTCGATGAAAATCTCGGGTCGATCCAGGTTCTCTCCTAAACCGATTTACATTTCAAACGAATAATACAAAAAATAGCTTGAAGTCCAATTTTTCCCGATGCATTACGGGTCATTAAATTTACGATCTAGCTGCACCTTAATTAGTCATTAGTTGTTATTTTTCTACGTATCCATACACTCGTATAAAATACTGCACAAATATTAATTTATTAATTGTATATCAAATCGAGAGAAAACTTTGAATTTGTACTAATTCATTTGAATGTATATAGTTCAGTGATGTTTGTAAAACGCTCGGCATTTTTCTCATGAATACAACCGATCTGTTCTATCTACCTATAAATAGTGGAAGCTAATACAAAAATTTTCGGGCCGGACAAGTACTCTGTGCCCAAAACGTTCAGTTATTGAACTTTTCAATCATTTGCAACTTAACGAATAAATATTTGATGATTTGAGTGACAATAGAGAACAATAAATTAATAACTTATACAATTTTGCTCAATCATCCATGAAAATTCCATACTACCACAACTTAAAAGCCTAATATCCCAAGGAATATCGATGTTAGCGATTTGGTGCTTGAATATTTTTTTGTAGGAAATTGAATTTCCTCCAAGTTTGTCATTCCTATTTTTTCTATAGCTTTTGTCATTTACGAGATAGAGGTAAAAAACGAGAATTTCATGAAAAAATTGGGTCAAGTGACCCGTACGGGCTCGCCAGTTCGAGTTACAATTACGCCACAATGAACACTTTTGTAGAGCATTCAATTCTGAATAAATCCGATCATTGACTAAGATTGTACCATTAAATGCGTCTGAGCTGTAGAACTTTTAAAAAGAAAAATCGAACTTTACCTGTATTTTGAACGGGAAATCATTGAACGCCTTGGTCGAGCGTTTAAAATTGATGTTGGGGGCTTAAATTTTCAGAGAAATTTCTTTTAAGTATTCTTCACAAAAATTCGAGATGAGAGTCAAAAAAAATTGTGGCTAAAAAAAGCACCCTAAGATTATATATATATATATATTTTTTCTGCGTACATTTTTGGGGTGCTCGTGATATCGTGCATTAGCTCACTGTCGATCAGGCTTTTGTCGTCAACTTCAATTGATAAGCCGTTGGGAACTCGCAGGTACGGAGTTTTTTCAAAATGCATTACTCCAACAACTTTTATCCCGCTGCCGATTCTGAGTCCTGACGGAACGTCATCGGAGCTTGCGATACGGATAGCCAATTTTGATTCGCCATCCGTCGTCGCTCCAACCCCGCACGCTGACGCGCCACTCTTATGATTAGTCATTTCAAACGCCATTTTCAGTCACCCCGATGTTTCTGTAAATATTATCGAACAAATTATTCCTGCTTTAGACTCTTTTTGGAATAAAAAATATTGTATTGCTATTTTTTTATAAATTTTACTTTTTTATGTAAGCTATTAAAAATAAATTCAAGAAAAAATTTACTATTCATATATTCGTCTGTTCCGGAATCTGACCCGGATTTTGCCGCTGTTTTATTGATGGAGGGCGGGATGTAATCATGCGGGAGAATTTTATTTAGAGAGAGTAAGCAATTGACACGAGGCTTGTTGAGAGTACTCTTTTGTTAATTTATTGCTCGATTACATAGAGCAATGCTGAGAGAAAAAGGGCGCGTTCACGCGCACTGCGTGCGTAACACGAACACGTGTTCACCGTGAGGTGAGAGAAGATAGAGATTTGCACTGAGTTTATTTTCAAAGAGTACAGTTGAATGAGAGATAAAAAAAGCTGTCCCTTCGCGGCGTTAGTACGAACACTGTTACCACACGCGAATGGGAGCTGGACAGAGCAAAACAAAATGAAGATTTAAAGGAGATTTGCCGCGATGTCTCGTGTCGCGAGATCCAAGAGAGCGAGAGCTCAAACCACGTCGTCTTTGTCGGGAGATCGATCGAGAAGAGAGTTGATTGAGATGGACGCTGGTCAAGTTGTCACGTTCTTCATTGTGGCAGCGCCCCCCGACAACTTGCCAGCCTTCTGTCATTGGTCGTCATATTCGCAGCAGTAGTGCCGCGCTGAGACCGCGCGTCGTGGTCTCACGATTTGGTTCGAAATAACCACGTTGTCCGTCCACGGTTGTTTGGTCCTGGATGGAGAGTTGGAATGGGACGATTCCTGGGTTATACAGGGGCTTCAAGATTTCTTTCGATACGACCCCGTTTATGTGAATAATCTGAAAATATGAAAAAAATGTATCAATGAATGCGGTGTTGTGCCCACGAGCGCAAGCAAATTCCTTAAACTATAAAAGCATCATCAGCAAACGGGCCATCGACCTGTCGTGCACACCTCATGTGAAAATGCTAAACTAAACGAGGACAAATGCTGACGATCACAGATTTCACAATCGACCGTCCCGATTAATTTGAACTCATTGGGGAATAATCCCAAGACATCGGTACGATCGATTGATCAATAATTACCACCTCCATAAATATTGTCAAAACCCCTAAACGAATAAAAGGGAAAGCAACCCGCTACTCGAGCAGTCTGCGATCCGACATGAAGAGGATCATATATTATCACGTCATTTGTCTCGAGGCAATTAACTCGATTGTAACAAACTATTCACAATAAACTTAGAGTTAAAACTGACAGTATTGAGTTGGAGATTGACTCAACCTTGGAAATATCCCGAATAATCAGTCCCGACCAAACTCGTCCCCACGTGACGATTTGCACGGGCACAACAGCGGGATTAAATAGGAAAATAATTTTGTGGTTAAGTTATTAGGTGCGTGTAATATTATTTACTTTTTTCGATTCAACCATCGACGAAATTGGCTCGATCTGGTCCTGCCACACTAAGCATTGGATCCGTCTGCCCGCATTGTCATTCGAAACAAATTTGAATAATTTGAAATTCCCCTTCGTTCCAACAATCCTCGGCGCTTGTACCGCGTCAACGTACGCTTATATTTCACTCCAATAAAAAAAATAATAATAATAATAATAATTACTGAAGCAGGAGCAAAATAGACAAAACGTAAATATTCGAATTGGTACTTATATCGTGCGACGATTGATCTTGCGCGCGCCGATTACCACCAGAAAGGCCGATCCCCCACCATGCCACTCCTACTTTATCTGATAATTTCGATGATTGTCGCCCAAGAAAGATGTAAGAGATTTAGTGTGACCACCGACTTCACCAAGAAATATAGATCCTCGCCATAATTTCGCAGTCAACTTTTATTGCTCACCGGTCCCTACGCTCAACGTTCCTTTTCATCAACTACGATACATCAGACGAGTCAATTCTCAGTTTCACGAATCAACAATAATTTAGTCATAAAAATAAAATAAACTTGAAATTATTACATTGGCGCCCAACTCGAGGCTAAAAGAACATAAAATAAAATAAATTTACCAAGTGGAAATGAGAATGATGGTCAAATTCTATAATTTATAAGTAAAAAAGTATTGTCAAATTTCTCATGCCGATTTCTCATTTGATATCGAAAGAAAGTGAAACAATATCGCAAATATCGAAGTTGCGTAAACGTAAAGCGATATCATATCCGCAAATAGTGTGAAAAAAGAAAATAAAGCAACCGAATACTATCAGGCAGAATATACGGAGTGAGATGGAGCAGGATAGAGATCAAATAATTAACATAGAGGAAGAATGGAAGCGCATAACGGAAGAACGCCAACGGTTGCTGCAAGAAAGACTCAAACTCGAAAATTCAAGAGCAGCGATATCGTCTCAACAGCAAGCAGAAAGAGAAGAGCGAAATCCCGCAGCATCTCAACCTGGGCGAAACGACGCAACACAACCCGAGCGGATTAATGGCAACGGTCAACTTATATACGGTTTGGTCACACACTTACAAAATCTGAACATGAATGTAGAAATTCCGAAATTTAACGAAAATCGAAAACCGCTCGAATATTTGGAGCAAATTGAAAAGTATCTCTCGTTAAAAAACATCCACGAAGAAAATAAAATGTCTGTATTGTGACGTGGTGAGCCGTCACGTCGTCGGGGTGGAAGTCTGGCCGCCGTAGCGACCATCCCGCAACCCACTTCCTCCCTTTTCTGTGTTCGTCGCCCGTCCTTCCCAGATTGTTCCAGGGGGCGAGTCAGCGAACAACGCCGAAGAGGGACGCCGGAGACCGCTGCGACCTGGAACGGTGGCAACATGGTAAAAATGGGCCTGCGACACACCCGGATAAACCCAACCCATGACACCCGTCGAACACTCTCAGCCCGTCCCCGCCATTCCTAAACAAAACCCTCCCCAGGAGCCCAGGCCCAAACCTCCCCAAACAAGAGGAGCACGAATTTACTCACCTGGGCGACGACGGGCTCCCGGTGGCCAGTCGAGCCACGAGTTCACCGCCAACTCCGCGTTGTCGTTGGGGATCGCGCGGAGAATCATCGCCTCAGAAGGACTCGTGGCGTGAAGGCTCACGAGGTGCCGTGCTGGGCCAAGTCGTGGAGATCCTAACCTCACTTCGAGTTTGGCTCGGACACGGTCGTCCAAGTCAAGCGGCCCCCGTGATCGGGAGCTCCGTGGCGTCAAGGCCACGACGGCACCGCACCTCCATCATCGGGTACCGGGAGCCGAAGGTGGCGGCCGCTGCTACTGACGAGGAATTCGGGCGGGCCGCCCACCGTCGAACGTCGTATCGGGCTCACATCACGCACTACAAATTGACAGGCCTGGGCGCCGCCATTTTGCCAAGCTTCGAGATCCCGAGACAGCGTGGCGCCAGCGACCACCTGTAGTGCGGCTGGCGACCCCCCGCGAAGATCTCGGGAATCGAAGTCGCGATCGATAGCCAATCGATTCGCCGAGTCCCTGACCGAGCCCTGTCGCGTTTAAAATATCTTTCTCTCGATTCGCGAGGATTTCGCGGGCTCCGTGCGCGCGCCGGTAGAAACGCGAGAAGCTCACGAGAGCCCGGAAATCCTTACTTCTACCCACGACGGCAACTTGTGAGCACGGAGCGATAAAACTTTTCTTTTCCATAACTAAATTCATCCATTATATTCGACTTGGCATACGCATTTGGACACGAGTGATTGTGATTGGCGAAGGCGGGATATAAACGACGACTCGGCCTTGTTTCCGGATTTTTCTGTTTGGCAACTCGAGTGCAACGACACCGAAAGGTAAGCCGACTCATTCACCGCGCTGCCCAAGCACGTGCATTCCTGAGAAAAGACCCTCCTCAAGGGTCTTACGCGATCGATCGTTGCTGTCGATCGCCTCTCGGGGTAAAATAAATTCCACCCACGCTCTTTTTCTAGTGTTTCCTTTTTTTTTCTTTCATCGTTGCGTCCCGGGGCATCACCCCACGGCGAATTTCGTATACAATCTCGCGCCGGTGCGTGTCGTGTACACCGCGCGGTCGGCCGTATTCTGTCTACCTCGCGAGTCTCGCTAGATTTCACCCCCCGCCCCCGCGCGGTAATTCCTCGTGCTCACTCCGAGTCGCCGTAGCCCCCCCCCCCCCCCCCCCCCCCCGTGGTCCTTTCCCCTCACCGTCATCCGCGCCGTGTGTTCCTATCCTACGAGTGTTTCGCGGGTAAGACGCCGGCACGTTCTGGGATCCACGATCCGAGGATTGACGGGTCCGTGCCGCCGACCGAGTTCACCGCGTCGCGCCCGCGAGCGCTGTCGCCCCTCTCAATTCTTTTCATCTTTTCGCTCTTTTTTTTCGGCTATTAATTCGCAAAGTTACGAGTGGTTTATTTTGCCTTTCTTTTTCTTCTTTTCTCTATCCGGCGTCAATTTATCTTCTCTATCGTTTGATTATTACTCTGGTGTACCGGTTGCTGGACTGTAAGAACCAGCCGGTGCCCAAAAACAAAACTTTACGTTTCTTTTGTAGTTCTCCCTTTTTTATCTCTTCTTGCGTTGCCGTTAATAAAGCCCTGTCAATTTTATTCTACCATCGTACGCCGATTATTTCTTTTTGCCCCTCCTCCTATTTCAGCTCCGCGCGAACCAACCGCATCACAGTATTAGAAACCATTATCGATGGACGTATAAAGAGCTGGTATGAAGCGACAAAAAACGATATACATAATTTCGTTGAATTTAAACAAGCGTCTAAAACAGAATTTTATGCGATTCCGAGTAGACATCATTTCAAAAATCTATGGGCTGTTAAAAAATATAAAGTTGGGGAAGGAAGCATGCATGCATATTTTTACCAACAAATGAAAGAAACACGTCATTTTGAGCCGAAATTGTCAACTTATGAAACGACCTACACAATCATACAACAACTTCCGCTCCGTGTAAGAACGAATTTAGGTGCGATAAATTATGCCGAAACGACTACAATTGCATGAGCTTCTCGCACAATTAGATTTGGCTCAGGAAGAATTTTCACGACAGAAAGAATCAAAAAATAATTCAAGATTTCAAGAACACATTAGTAGCATAAATGAGGTTGAAACTAACACAGGGACACAGGTAAACCGATCGAAAGCTCAATATTATCACGATCGCTATCGAAACGGTCGAAATAGCCAAAGGAATTTCCAACATTATTCAGCACATTATGAGCCTCGTCAGAGACCATATGGCTATACCACAAATCTAAGAAAATCGAATTACCAAAATAAACAAGACATAAGAAACCCAACGCGATTACAATTACCCGATATTAGATATCCACCGCCAAACGTTTAACAAAAACAATATGTAGAGACACAAAATCAAAACGACCAAGCTCAACAAAGTAGCACTAATGATCGAAATAATTTAAACCCATAACGGACACGATGAAAAAAGATCCAACATCGTGTCACAGGCAATTTGATTTTATCGAGGACATTCGAAGAGAAATTGAAGGGAAAAGAGATTCAGAGATAATAAAGTTTAGAGCAATAATAGAGCCGTGCCCATATGTCAGTTTTTGTGTTGACAATGTGATGATTCGAGCCTTGATTGATACTGGCAGTCAGATTACATGTTTTTCTAACGAATGTTATGACAGATTAAAGCTATGTTGTGAAGTAATCGAATTGCCAGTGACAAATATTCATGTTTCTACTGCTATAGGAAACAAAACCAGCTTAATTAAGCGACAATGTTTTGTCGAAGGAAAAATAGGAGACATAACATTTTCGCATGTGTTTTTGGTAATACCATTTTTAACCTCCCCGGCTATACTTGGCGGTGATTGGTTGAAGACAAATGGAGGTATTGTTCATTATAAAAATAAAATGATAACGATTCAGGACAAGAAAATTTAATCCAACTTGTGTTCTTTTAATGGAAGGCCGTCCAATAAATTGGAAATTGATAAAAATGTACAAAGCGAAATTACGCACTTTAAAATTACGCCGTCGAGAGACAAACAAGAGACAAATTCGGTTGTGAGTGCAAATGATTTTCGAGTACAAGAAAATATTTATAGAAAAAATGCGGAAATAAAAGAAACAAGCGATATGGTGCGAAAAAACGAGTATGAAGATGCAAAAAATATCGGAGTGATAACAGAAAGTGAAAAGATAACAAATAATAAGGAAAATGGTTATGCTGCGCCAGAAATTTTGTCAGTTCAAAGCAATGCTGAAAAGAATTTTGAAAATGATTTTAACCGGTTGACTGGTGAGCTTTTTTCCAGTTTTTGTGCCAAAACTGGTACGAGCCAATGTGTTACCGAAATTCCCGAAAATTTATTTCTAAGGGTTTTTGAGGTCGCTGATTCCATTTCCAATTTTAGCTATCACTTGGCTACCCTCAAAAAGGGTGGAAGTGAGGGCTGAATGTGAAATTTTTTTTATTTTTCAATGATAAGTTTTCATGCTATATGACATGAAAATTCCAAGTTTTTCAGAATACCTTTTACGTAAATTAAATTAAATTCACTACCCCTAACGGTGCAAAAAATAAGGGCTGGGGGTGAAAAATTCAGATTCTTCGATGGGGATCTTTTATGCCAAATAACATGAAAACTGTATGTTTTTTCGGGCACCTTTTAGCGACATAAATCAAAATTCGCTGGCTACAAAGGGGTGAAAAATGAGGGTTGGGGGTGACCTTTTAAGATTTTTCAGGGTGTCTTGGCTTATAGTTTTCATGCAATACAGCATAAAATCTTCCCATAGAAAAATCTCAAAATTCCACCTTCGAACCGTTTGTTCCACTCCCTTAGGCGAGGCAAATTTTGTCTTTTCGAAAAAAGTTGGATGCCCTGAGAAACGTGCAGTTTTTATGTTACGTGGTAGGATAACTCCTCATTGGAAAATATGATAATTTCACCCGCGACCCTTATTTTTCACCCCTTTGGGGGCAGTGAATTTTGTTTTATTTCGATAAAAGCGTCTTGTGTTCTTGAAATCTTGGAATTTCCATGTGATAAAGCATGAAATGTTCGCAGTGGAAAATTAACAAATTCCCCCCTGAACCCTTATTGTCCATATTTCTGGGGGTAGCAAATTGTGTTTGATTTCAACAAAAGAGTCCAGTGTGCTAAAAAACTAAAAAATTTCATGTCATACAGTATGAAAACCCATTGAAACATCGAAAAATTTCACCCTCAACCTTCGATTTTCACCATTCCCAAGGCTAGTGAGGTGAAAATTAAGTTCGAAAATCGATTCAGCGACCTTAAAAACCATAGTATACCAATTTTTGTGCAAATCGGTTGAAAATTGAAAAAGTTATTTCAATTTGTACACATATGATACAAAACCAGAATGGGCCCGACTTTTTATACACGGTGACAATTTAGGAGTGCACAGGGTTTTTTACGGCCATTTGCGGGGTGATATCGGGATGTTTCGGGGGTGTTTTTTTCAACGGTTTTTTGTGCTTTGTGATGACCGGGGTTTGAGAGGGTGAAATTATAATAATGATAATAATGAAGATTGAAGAATACGTTTAAACTGAAATGTATTGAGACTTGTGGTTATAATGAGGGAGTGCACGATGTAATTAGCGGTTCGAAGGATGGTGATGAACTGAGGAGTCGAGGATGAGAATAAAGGAGAATGATTTGGTGAAGTGGTAGTGGGGAGGTGAAGCGGAGGAGAAGTTGAGGCTCGTGGGACAAAGAAGTGCTGAGGAATGCGGTGATGAGATTAGGATGCTGAGCTAGGAGTTTTGAGTGTGAGAAAGAGTTAAGAACGGATGTAAGGTATCGGGTACGAATGTGGGAAAGAGTTTTGGAAAAGAATATAAAGGGTGCTGCCGTGACAGCTTTCTTCGAAAAAAATACCCTGGAATAGCTCGCATAGGTTTTGCAGGGCGCGAAAAAAAATGTAGAAATTTTTTTTAAAATGGTACATGGCCCAACAAAAAAAAATAGAGCGAATTTTTCTAAACACAAAACACCCGTTAAAAAGTTGTTTGGAATTTTTTGTTGCTGCGAAAAATAAGATTGAAAATAGACAAAATCAGTCCATTCGAAACGTGAACGGAGAAACAATGGAATGGAACGAGCCGTGAACCGAGCACCAAGCCGCCGCTGTCTGCATTACCGACCGCTGTCAGCTTTCGGAGCTGTTACGTGGGAGGTTCGGTTGCCCACGGCCCGTGATTTCGCGTTGCTCCATCACGAACATTTTTGCCCGGGATGAAAGCAATGCACGGTTCAAAACGATGTATAGTAATTCTGTTTAGAATAATGCATCGAGAAATAAAGATTGTAGAAGACATTTTTTCCCAAATGCTCCGAAGCAATAAAAAAATCTATTATTTTAAGTAGATCAACAACTAGAAGAATAACAACTAAACCACTAATAATAATAATAATAATCATGGTAAATAAATAAATAAAAATAATAATGATGATAGTAATGAAGCGAATTCAAATAAATTGGTCATGATGATAATGATAATAAAATTATCAACAAAGACAATTATGAGAATGCAAGATATTAATTTTTTTTATCAACTCGGACAAAGTTCAGGATATTTTTTATCAACTAACTATAAAACCCTTCGAAGCAAGCAATTATCTTTACGTGCGAGCTCTGAACTTTGCACTCGGGAGTTTTCATGGTCGCTGAATCCAACACCGCACTCAAAATCGGGAAATTGCTGACAGTGGATGCAACAGGGCGAACCAAAAATGCAAAAATCATCTGATGAAAGCAAAAGTTGGTACTCGGCGGTTTTCGGGTTCGAGGATTACGAATCTGTAGTCAAAATCCAAATATCCAAGATGGCGGATCCGATATGCGGACCACAGATGTACAAATTATTAGATAAAAGCAAAAATTGGTATTTGGGGGCTTTCGGAATCGCTCATTATAAATCTGTAGTCAAAATTTGAATATCCAAGATGGCGAATCCAATGTGGTAGACCAACAATGCAAAAATTATTTGATGAAAGCCAAAGTTGGTATTCGGGGGTTTTCAGGATCGTTGATAATGGATGTGAATTCCAAAATTCGCAAAATCAAGATGGCGGATCCAATATGGCGGACAACAAGTGCAAAAATCATTAGATGAAAGCAAAAATACGAATTCGGGGGTTCTCGGGATCGCTGACAACAAATGTGCCTGTACAATTTGAAAATCTGAGATGGCGCATCCAATATGGCGGACACCGAATGCAAAAATTATTTAATGAAAGGAAAACTTGGTACTCGGGGTTTCTCGAGTTCGCTGATTACAAATCTGTAGTCAAAATTCGAACATTCAAAATGACGGCTCCAAAATGGTTGGCCGCGAATTCAAAATTGTTTGCTGTAAGCAAATGTTAGTACTCGGAGGTTTTCGGAGTTGCTGGCTACAAATCTTCACTCAAAAATTGGGAACTCGAGAACGAGGACGACGGTGGGCCCAGGCTGAGTAAGAGTCTCGCCCGGACTGTTTATCAAATTTGACGGGAACTCCTCAAGGGGAACAAAAAATTTCGACGGCTGTTGTAAAGTGCATTACAAGTTTCTACGATTTTCCAAAAGGTGAGTGGATTACTCACTATAATTCAATGAGAAAGACAAATGCAGCGCGAATAAGCGCTTTATTCCAATCAATAGTATTGGATTTTGAAAGCCTTGTCATTCTTCCGAAACAATTATTATAATTATTAACCTAGGTACATCATGATTTTTTTTCTTGACATTTTAGAAACCTTCTTTCCAGTGGATATTGTGCATATAAGTTCGTTTTTTTATCGTGTACTTTGATTCATCATATTTCTTGTTGGAATGCCGTAAAGTTTTCAACTTTTCTAGAGGCTTTTACTAATTTCTTCTCTATGCGAGGAAGGAATCACGGAATAGAATAGCAGCTACGGCAGAATATAGGTTTGATAAGAATAGAAATCATCTAAAAATATGTGACTGCCTCGGAATAATTGCCACGATTCGAAACGAAAGTTTTATGCATTTTGATTTTGCGTGCTCCAGTCATCCAGCGTGTCTCAGCTATTTTCATGTTTGATAAGTAACAAAAACGAATCGCGATGGGAAAGCTATGTAGACTTCGCATCGCGATGCGTTTTTGTTATTAAACAAACGTCAAAATGGCTGAAGCACGAAGTATAAAAATGCACGCCGCTCTCGTTTCGGCCCGTGGCAATTTTTCCGAGGCAGTCAGAACTTTTGAGTGGCTCTATCCAGGGATACACGTACCTTCTAGGCAATCTTTTAAAAGGTACGTTCAAGTTCAATTGAATGAGTTAGTGAGCATTCACGTTTTTCCGACCTTCTGTCATCTAGAGTCGGGGTAGCAATTTCGAGACCAGTTTATTCATAAGCTAGTTTTCTCCAAGACTCTTTCGAGCGAGGACTCCATTTCGAATTATTTCCGACATTTCCGCAAATTGTCTCTGTCAAGATATGCGGTAGCGGCTCAAAGCCAAGTATAAAAAGAACGCGTAGCGCGAGGCCTGGCGCACTCTTTTATACGCGAATATACCGGTTTTATGACGTCACTGCGACTTTGAACCGTTTTCACGGATAAACAGCCGGTAAATAAAAAGTTACTCTTGCTAATCATGATTTTTTGATTTTTCCACGTCAATTGGTTCCCGTCGCGAATGAATTCGCTCAACCAATCCTGAGAACCATGATGATAGTAAAAATGGTTGGGCTCTCGTTTTCGAAAGCGTGACGGGAATTTTTAAGGGCCTGACTAAGAGTCTCACTGGTAGTTCTTTTAGGGATTAATCGCGAATCCCGCCGCGACCTTTTTAAGCGATTTTTCCACGGGTTGTTCAAAAATCTCATCTATACTTTTTGAGAGATTGGCAAAGAGTTTGGACGGGATTTTTTAAGGGGTTGTGACGAAGGTTTTTCAAGGGATTGACTGCGAGTCTCACCGAGTTTTCTTAGCGGGATTGCTCAAGAATCTCTCAATGATTCTTTTCAAGAGCTCTTCAAGAGATTTATCCAGAGTCTCGCTTCGGGTTTTTTAAGGGGTTGATTAAGAGTCTCCCCGAGCCTTTTTCACGGGATTAACCAAAAGTCTGAACGGGATTTTTTGGAGGGATTAATGACAAGTTGCGCCAAGACGTTTCTCACGGATTGACCAATAATCCTACCCAAGCTTTTTTAGGGATTTTTTGAAAAGTCTGGATTGGATTTTTTAAAGGATGGGAAGGTGTTGTGTCGACATTCGCTAACTTCCCACTGTAGCAACTCGACATTTGTCCAACTGGACAACCCCAGCAAGAAGGTTCTAAGATGGCGAGTTGCACGGGGGGAAGATGCCACAGTGGGAAGTTGGCGAGTGTCGACAAAACACCTTCCCGACTATCTTATGGGATTGTTCAGTCCATACGTGTAGAAAAAATCCATAGAATAACCTTGAAAAAGTATAAATAATGTGAAGCATTAAAAGATCGTACCTAAAGCAGGGAATTTGAAAAAAAAAAACAATTCTGAAAAAAAATCAATTGCATTTCTGGAAAAAACGCGATCAGGTTAGATTTTTCTTCAAAAAGAAATCATATCTGTATGAAAACTTTTAAGAAGTAAAAATAACGCTAAGTATTAAGAGTTAGAAATGTCTTTCGAAATATATTGAATCCCGAAAACAAATCAATAGCACGTCTGCAAAAAAAAAAGCAGTTGTATTGGAAGAATTTCTCAAATTACACAATTCACGTATCAAAAAAACAGAATAAAAACAAAATTAAAATTATCACATTCAGTTGTAGCCTAGTATTGGACTTACCAATAACGAACAACTTTTTAAAAGGCCCGGCAAAACCAAAATGCAAAAACTTGGTGAAAGAAGCAAAAGTTACTGAGATTGTTTCGAATACCATAAAAGAAATAGCAAAACGTGTTCATAGTTTTACTCTGGTGTGCGAGTTTTTGGGTGGTCTTTTTAGTGTTTAAGGTGTGCAGTCGGTATTTTCATTCTTTGTAATTTCAATACAGTAATGATACTTTAGGAATAATAATTTCATCCCTCAGGATACTGTGTTCATAAAAAGAAATTAGTAATGAATCTTAACCCTTAAACGCCACACTACCTTTGAGGTCACACAGTAACCACACTGGTGCAAATTTGCCCCTAACTTTTCAAACCTCTGTATCTCTTCGATGAATGCATGAAATTTATCTTGGGACCATACTTTTTAGGGGTAACAGATCCTGACTAATCGATTGCAATAATTTTGATGATGAAAAAAAAAAATTTATTGTCGAAAAATGGCCAAATTGAAAAAAAGAATTTTGAAAACCGGTTTTTTGTTTGTTTAAATGCCATTCGAATATTAATTAAGATATCGGCATGGTTCTTGCGCGAAATTAAAGATAAGGAGTCATATTTTGAGGAAAAAAAGAATCTCAAATTTTTTAAAGAAGTTAAAGATTTTTCCAGCGTGCCTGAAAATCAGGTAATTTTTTAGGGGGAAAAAACGTACAAGTCGGTATTCTTGGACAAATTTTTGAAATTTTATTAGACGAAGTGATATAAAATAAAAAGTTAACAGTTGACGATTATAAAAAAAAACTTTAGCTTGCGTTCGCAGCGCACTCGAAGCACGCACCTGAGCGATGATCGTCGCAAATTCGTCGCCGGCAGATATGGCATCTCTCGTCCATCGATGATTGTCTTTCAATATAGCAGTAAAATAACAAACACCTATGAACGCGTTTATTTCGATTCTATCCGTTGGAGCGTGGTATGACTGTACAACCCGAGATTGTTGTTCCATTTCTCTTCTGGATAAGTCGATTTGCTCATTCGTATGCAAAATGATTTTATCGAGAACAGCATCATCAAATAGCACGTGAAATGCTTCCAATGGCTCGGTTATATTTTCTGCGTCGTTTTTCGGAGATGCTTGATCTGTGTACGAGGGGCTCGAACGCCTGCCACGCCTGCATGCCGGAATTTCCGACCACTGGAAGACCGAGTGAGCAGCCGGGATCCTTTTCCTAGGTCGACTGCGGCTGCGTTGACGAGCAGCTGCATCTAGAAGCTTCTTCCGTTTTATGGCGTTTTCTTGCTCGTTCTCGAAGTCGTCGTCTCCTTCTTGCTCAGGACCCTCATCCCCACTATCTTCCTCGATCGTACCGGTGTCGCTAATTTCATTTTCCGACACAGCAAACTCGTCGCCACTGTCGTCGGAATTTTCGTTGGGATCCTCGGCTTCGTTGTTTCCATCGAGCATGGCGACTACCGTTGCATTGTTGCGAAGGTTGTATTTTCGGCGTTGTGCCATCCTGCAACAAAAATAATAATTATTATCATACTAAAATCGTACATAAACACCATTCCAAAATTTTAAAAGATTTCACTGAATTAACGTAGTCACCACACTGGTGCAAATATGCACCTTTTCGACATTTCGATGTTTGTCCTTCGAAGACACGTTTGCGACTGGCAACGCCGCTCTGCTCGATGGAAGCGTATACCAACACACATATTTCCCGTGGAGGGGGAAGGCCGCTAGGCCACGCAGCTAGAAAGTTCTAGACCGCTGAAATTTTCGATGGTGCAAATTTGCACCAGTGTGGCGTTTACGGGTTAAAATTTGCGGATACTGGAGCGTTGACACCCGTTTTTTGAAAATTTGAAAATGCCATAGGATTCGTATTACATACACACACTCACCCACACGAGAGCGCACATACGCACATCCGGACATTTTTTCTTGATATAATTGTTCGATGTTGTGGGACATTACATGTGGATTGACATTGAAAACTCGAAAAAAACAATTTTCACTATCACATAGCAAAAGAATTTTGCTTCTTCATAGCATTTCTATGAAGCACAATTTTTGCACAATTTTTGTACTAGGCTATCCGATAATTTGGAACGGTACGACGCCTTCACTGCGCCACCAGTACCAAGGCAACGACCGGTTGCGACGCCGGCCCGAGCGGAAATTCTTCGCTGCATAGCGGCTGAGCCGATCTCAAGCGCGAGACAACTGGCGAAAGATCTTGGTAATATTTCTTTTGGTAAAACGATGGGAACACATCCTGAACTATGCACACGTTTTAATCGATTTAAATGTTTGCCGCGTATAGAAAATTGTTTTTTCTCTCCACAGGTGTTAACAGAGAGACAGTGCGAAAAATTGTAAGATCGGTGAACTATCCTTACAAACTACAGAAAGTGCAGCAGTTA
This sequence comes from Diadegma fenestrale, assembly GCA_037043255.1. Classification (NCBI taxonomy): domain Eukaryota; kingdom Metazoa; phylum Arthropoda; class Insecta; order Hymenoptera; family Ichneumonidae; genus Diadegma; species Diadegma fenestrale. The sequence continues at coordinate 360,960 of CM073319.1, read as the reverse complement.
AATAGATTCGACCCCGAAGCTCGCCTGGACTATTGTCAGTGGGGCGTCGGGAGGTTGGCTGATGGTCCCAATTTTTTCAGGCTTGTCCTGTTCACGGATGAGGCGGGATTTTCGAATCGACGTACGCCTAACCCGAAGAATACCCGATATTGGGCTCCGGAGAATCCTCGGTGGGCAATTGAAGTACAGAGGCAACAGCAATGGCGAGTGAATGTATGGGCTGGAATTCTCAACGATCGCATTATCGGTCCTTGGTTTTGCGATAGAAATATGGACGGACAGACGTATCAGGACTTTCTGACCAACGCTCTGCCTGACCTTTTGGAGGATGTGCCTTTACATGTAAGGCAGAGGATGTGGTGGCAACAGGACGGACACCCTGCCCATACAGCACGAGGAGCAATGGACATTCTTCGTCAATGCTTCCCAGATAGAATTTTCGGGCTCCATGGGACGGTCGACTGGCCGCCGAGATCTCCGGATCTTACCCCGCTCGATTTTTTCCTGTGGGGTACGGTCAAAGATCTCGTGTATCGAAACCCTACTACAACGGAAGCAGACATGAGAGATCGGATTCGCGCTGCTCTCGGCACCATTACTGAGCGAACACTCCGGCGCACAAGAGCAAACATCCAAAGGAGACTGGACCAGTGTCGAGAGCAGGAGGGAGGGCACATCGAGCACCTCATGCCTTGAGCGAATCCGGTGGCGTTGTCTCCCGATGTAGAGGTGAATACGTGTTTGCATTGTGTCAATTCATATAAAATTGACGTATGCCATTTTCGAAAAAATCTTGGAAATTAACACGAATTTCATTTTTTTGTCCGGGGTTCCGATAGTTCCATGAAAGTCGAATATCCAGTCAAACGGAAGTATGGGCGAAGTAATGTCATCACTTTTTGAGCAACATGGAGAGGGTGTTTATCATGCTGTGACCTCTCCTTTTGAAACAGGTTTTGACATATCCGACAACAGTTCAGGTAAAGTATGTAATAACAGCAAAAAACCAAGGATCGATCATCATCGGTTTGATTTGGTCGATATTGTCGTCCCCAGTGCTATTGTAACAGCACTTCTGAGTCCACCAAAAATTCGCGAGTAATTGTTCGAAAAAACCGTCTTTTGCCGACATCGTACATCCCTTTTTTTTTTTATAAAGTTTTTATTAAGTAAAAATTGCCATACATTATATTGATTTTTGTGCGTACTTATGTATAAACTTAACAAACACAACGCAAAAAGGGTATACAAACAAACATTTTTCTTAAACTCTAGGCTGATTAAAGCATCTCGAAGTTTTTTACAATATTTCCTATTATAAAGGTTGCTTTATACAATTATTTTTATTACGAATAATACTTATTTATTAAGCGATATCGATCTCTGGTAAGATTTTTGTTGCGTGGAAAAAGAAGTTGTGTGTGGGCATTAGGGTGGCTCAAAAAAAATCAACAATTTTTAATCTTCGAGCATAGTTGATAGAAAGTTGGAGTATCATAAAGGAAAAAACCTCGTGAAAGGGGGAGGCCGTAGGCGAATATTTAGAGGTTGCGCAAGTGACTGTTATCATTTTTAGCGATTAGAGGCGAAAAACGAAATTTCCTTCGATCGTGAAAGAAATAAATCTAATTTGATTCTTAACTCAGGAGGAATGAAGGGCCCGATCGTTCAGAACAAAAATTAAGAACTTAGTTGTTTTTCAAATTCCATTTTTATTCGCAAAACATAATGAATTTACTCCATTTTACGAGGATCGCTGAAAAATATGACAACAACACGTTTTCTTCGAGGAAGCGCTCGACGGTAACATTGTGTTACGCAGATAATTGGCTTGAGATCGTACAGTGAGAGAATGTTTGACTCAATACCGTAAATGAATATCTGAATCAAATAACTTTGCAAAAGTAAAAAAAAAAGAACGCCAAGTATTAAAAAAAGATTGAAATCATTTTTTTTAAGCCAAGAAAAATAAACCGGTGACAACAAAAACTTGGGGTGCTTGGTTAAGGAAATAAGCCCGGGAAGATTAAACAAATGCTTTTTTTCTCAACCATGCACCCCAAGTTTTTGTTGTCGCCGGTTTATTTTTTTTGGCTCAAAAAAAATGATTTCAATCCTTTTTTAATACTTGGCGTTCTTTTTTTTACTTTTGCAAAGTTATTTTATTCAGATTTCAATTGTTTTGGGAATGAAATTTTTTTTTTTTTTAAACATTACAATAATAACAAAAACGGGAAGGGACAGCGCGGGCCGCGGAAGCTGTAGAGGGAGAGAGTCAGCGCTATAGGCGCGCCGGCGGTAGGGGGAAAGAGAGGCCCGATATATCTGTCTCTCTCGCTCAGTGGCGCGCGAAGAGGGAGGATACCGCGTTCAGCGGAGCGGGTGACGTCACAGGCCGAAAATGTCCACCAGTCTCGCAAAGGGCGTATGTCCAAGCGCCTGCGCGGACAAATTACGCCTTTCTGACTCCAAGAAACAGAAAGGATCCCAAACCTCGCGTCCAAAATCTTCAATGTTAGATTTCTCTAGATTGGCTCAATAGATTTTGTTCTACCAAGGACCATTCGAAAGATAAAAAATCATAGAAAGTTAAAATCTAATATGAGATTTTTCCCTCAACCCGTTCTGCTGTGAGAACGATTCAAAGTTTCTGTGACGTCATAAAACGCCTATTTTACTGTATATAAGAGTACGGCCGGCTCGCGCGCTACGCTTTTCTTTTAATACTTGGCGTCGAGCCGCTGCCGCGTCTCTTGATGAAATGTAATTGTCTTCGATGCATATTTTTAAGAATTATTCACGTGAAAACTCAAACCTATGAAAGTCGTACCTATTTCATCCACGTTCTCATTTCGTTCATCAGAATTCGATTTGCTTTTTTCAACAATATCGGCTACTAACTCGCGCCGATTGGTTCGTTGGTCGTGTAAAAATTCTTCCTGACGTTCGGCCAGATCCTTGAGCGAATTTTCATCCGCCGCATTGAAAAATTCATCCAAGTGCTTAGAAAAAATTGTCTACTTCAATTTCTGCGTAGCGGAGTTTTGTAGCAATGCACCTTTTTTAGTAGTTGCCACTGTCCATGCATTGTTTCTAACCTCACGACGTTCTTATGTGGCAATGAGGTTCTTATTCCACACTCACTTCAAATACTGTTCACTTCGTTGATAACTTTTCGTGCACTCTGTTTTTTGTTAGCTTCAAAGTTATGTGGTGGCAAAGAAAGGAACTTAGTACCTGTCAATTGATCGGCAGTTTACTCCGCTCGAGGCACTGAATTATACAGCCAATTAAATAAATATGTCGAACTTCATTCTGATTCGCCATCATGACGGTCATACAGACGGTCCTCGAGGACAACATTGTATCGTGTCATACGAACTAAAGCTTCTCAATAATAAAGCGCCTGGGGTTATTTCTCTCTGCGTGCGTGTGATACAATGTTATCGTCGAGTGCTTCCTCGAAGAAAACGTGTTGTTGTCATATTTTTCAGCGATGCTCGTAAAATGGAGTAAATTCATTGTGTCGTACGAATAAAAATGAAATTAAAAAAAAATTAAGTTCCAAATTTTTTTCTGAATGATTAGGCCCTTCATTCCTCCTGAATTAAGAATCAAATTAGATTTATTTCTTTCACGATCAAAGAAAATCGTCGTTTTTCGCCTCTTATCGCAAAAAATGATAAAAAGTCACTTGCGCAACCCCTAAATATTCGTCTACGGCCTCCCCCTTTCACGAGGTTTTTTCCTTTATGATACTCCAACTTTCTATCAACTATGCTCGCAGATTTAAAATTGTTGATTTTTTTTGAGCCACCCTAGTGGGCATAGGGAGAAGGGAAAAAAACCACGCTTGAATTTTTCGTTAAATTAAAGAGGAAGATTATAAGATTGTGAGTCTAGGGAGAGGATATTTTCTTTAAATATAATTAATTATCGTGCGTAACGATTCGTTTCTTTTATAATGCGTATATAATTCAATTAATATTTGGATAAAATAATCGGATCATTCTCTGCGTTTTTTTCTTCGCTTCGTTTTTCGATGTGCGCTGACGTTTTCCTCGTCTAATCTATTTCGCAGTTCCGGAATGTCTTTTGCTGTGTTGTCGAGCCAGAAATATTTTTTGTCTAGTCTGTGATTATCATATTTGTCTATGTTGGGGATGGTGTTTTCGTATAATAGATTTTGTCCGTTATTTATCATATGTGTGTAGCTGATTGGTAGCTTATTATTCGCTGCGTGTCTTCTCCAATGCATTAGGATTGGGAAGTTGTTGTGGTCTTGAATAATGCCTGTTCGGTCGTGTAGAATGAATGCTTGTGGCTGTATGTATCCTGTGTTAATTGCTTTGTTTGTGAGAATTGGGTCTGGGTGGCTAAAAGATTTTATAATGTCGTTTTTTGATAATGAGCAGTCGGCGTAGTAGTCTCTGGTAAGTTTAATAATAAAATAGTCTATTCTGGTTATGTTTGCTGTGTTGTACAATATTGAGTTTTTAACTCTGTGTTGGTAATCGGAGTTGGGTGAACGGTGAAGAAAGAGAACTGCTCGCAGGCAGTTCCTCTCGAATTTTCTTAAATTTTCCGCTTGAAAGGCTCCTAAATTCCAGAGGACTGGTGCGGCATAAGTTAAAATTGGCCTTATTAAAATTTGGTAAATAATGACCTTGGCCTTGTTAGATATGTATTTATTGTATATCAGTCTCGAGATGCTCTGGAACCTTCTCTTCGTTTTTTCTAATTGGATGTTCCAATGTTTATTTACTCTTACGAGATTATCGATGTTAATTCCAAGATATTTGACTAAATTTTTTGTCGGGATAGCGACTGGTTCCCTTGTGTCTGGATTGTGTGTGGTTATTGTGAATGTGTTTTTCGAAGTCCGGTCTATGGGTCCGAGTAAACCGTTTATGCGTCTGAGTAAAATTGTTTCACACTTTGCTGGGTTGATTCTCAGATTCCAAGTGGAGTAATAGTTATTTATTTTGTTCACCAGCAGTTCAAGCGTGTTTTGAATATTTTCAATTTTTTTATCAGCCGCATAAACGATTAAGTCGTCTGCATAGGCGATTGAATGTGTGTTCTTGTTATTATTTAAGTTGAACGAGTTTAGGATATCGCAGGTGAAAATGTTGAATAATCTGGGAGATGTGACGGTGCCTTGTTGCCGGCCCTCTAGAATGTTGAATTTGGTTGAAGACATGATTATTCCATCCCAAACTGAAAATTTGCGGTTGTTTATCATGTCCCATATTATTCTACATAAGTGCAGAGGGAACTTTTTTTTAACAATTTATATAATAGTCCGTTGTACCATACGGAGTCAAAGGCTTTTTCAAGATCTATCAGTGTTGCGCCTATAATTTGTCCGGAGGCAAGGTATTTATTGACGTCGGAGTAAAATTTGTTTAGAGCGTGAGTTGTTGAATGGTTGAATCGGAAACCAAATTGTAAATTTGGTATGATTTTGTTGTTATTGCAGTGTGATAGAATGGAATTTTGAATGATTATCTCGAAGACTTTGCTGATCGCTGGGGTGAGACTGATCGGTCGGTAACTTGAGGGGTCGGTCGCGTTTTTATTTTTTTTAGGATCGGGAAAATTTTTGATTCTTTTCATTTGTTAAGGAAGTATTGTATGTTCAGTGCGTTGTTGAATAATGTTGTATAGTCTTTGATTATTTTTTTAGGGAGGTGTTTAAGTACAATTGGTGGGATGTTGTCGGGACCGCTGGATGATTTGTTTGGCAGTGTTTTTAGTATGTTTTGTATCTGAGTGGTATTAGTGAAAAAAGCTCTGAGTTCTAATGTTGTTTGCGGTGTGTGTGCTTAGTTATTGTTATCGAATGCTGTAAGGGTCGAGTCGTTTTGTCTTTAGTTGTGTAGCTCAGTTTTAAATGTATTGGTTTTGACGTTTATTATTTCGCATAATCTAGAGTTGGTGTTTAAGTGCCTCGGTGAGTTTATGTGTTCGTAGTGCGCACCTATGATATCGAGGATGTCGGTCGGTGATGAGATAATGTAATTATTATCGTTCGTTGGTAAATTTGTGAGATTTATGTCACGTCCGCAGTCGATTTCACACCGAAAGCCCAGTACACCAGCTAGATTTAAGTAATTTACAGACACACCTAAACGCGTCCAAACACACACACAAAATATGCAAACGTGGCAGGTTAAACAAGCGCTTGGCGACGGATGAGCAACAAGACTCTACCCTTATCGTCAGTCCGGAATCCACCGCGCTCGGTACCCGATGCCGATTAACCTCCTCACTCGCACCCATTAGAATAAAAACTCCAGAGTTTACCTCCTCGCCAATATGCTCTCCTGATACCTCGTAAACTTTCCGATGATCTAAAATCCACTATTTGAAGGAAACCAATACCCCATATCATACCTATCGAACGTAAATCATTAATCCATACGACCCCTAAGCAGAGGTCGGCACTACTAATATTTTCGGTATTAATATCGACAATTATTACCAATTACTCAAATAGCTGAGATTTGGTTGAACGAATTCCTGAATATTCGATTATTTGATATTTGATCGAATTAAAGTATCAAATGGCCGAAGAATTTCTACTTGGTAAAAAGACATTCTCAAATAATCGAATATTTGATACTTAATAAAAATAAAGTAGCAAGAACCCGAAGAATTGATTCATTGAATTGATTGATTGATTGAATTGAAGATACTTGGCCGAAAGAAATTCTCAAATAATCGAATATTTAATACTTGATAAAAATAAAGTATCAAATACCGGAAGAATTTGTACTTGCGACCAAAAAAATTCTCAAATAATGGAATATTTGATACTTGATGGAGAATGAAGTATCAAATACTCGAATATTTGATACTTGAAGGAGAATTAAGTATCAAATACCCCAGGAATTTGTATTTGTAGTGAAAATATTTTCAGTCCAAATACAAAGATGGTATATCGAAGATGGTATATTAAAGATGGTAAAGATGGTATCTCTCTCTCTCTCTCTCTCTCTCCCTCTCTCTCTCTCTCATTAACTGATCTCACTAATTTTGCACGCGAGGCCGAGACAGCCACCGATGTTTTTAATTTTACGCCTGTGACTGCCGACGAAGTATCTAATCTTATCCTGACATCCACTGCCCCCACACATGTTACCGGCCCTGATGGGATCTCGTCCTTCGCCATTCACTCTACTCTCCCTTTAATATCAGAATCTCTAGCTGTAATTTTCAACCAGTCGCTTGATTACGGCTATTTTCCTGTGCTCTGGAAACGTGCTTACATCAGACCTTTACTGAAGTTAAACCCTCCCCTGTCTCCGTCCGACTGTAGACCGATCGCTAACCTTTGTTTCCTTTCCAAGGTCCTTGAGAGACTTGTCCTTAAACAGGTCAATAAATTTTGCTCAGCAAGAAATGTTCTTGACCCGCGACAATCTGGCTACAGGAAGAATTTCAGTACCCAAACTGCGCTATTACGTATCTGCCACGAAGTCAAACGAGCCGTCGACGATAGGAAAGTCACAATTCTGGTCCTTTTTGATTTCAGTAAGGCATTTGACACAGTCCCTCACCTTAATCTTCTCGTTAAATTGCGCAATTCGGGCTTCTCTCATAAAGCTGTCATGTGGTTTTTTTCGTATCTGACCGCCAGATCACAGGCAGTCGTCGACAGGACTGGACCGTGTTCTGAATGGCTGTCCACTACCATGGGTGTGCCCCAGGGTTCGGTCTTAGGTCCATTACTGTTCACACTTTACATCAATGACATAGCCGCAATTTTAAAACATACTGGTCACATGCTATTCGCTGATGACCTCCAGATCTTCTCTAGCTGCACTCCTTCTACCCTTGCCAACGAAATCAATAAAATTAACATCGACGTCTGCTCTATCGCACGGTATGCCTCGGACAATGGTCTGAAGCTCAATCTATCGAAATCTAAGGTTGTAGTCCTGGGTAGTCGAGCTTTTGTCGGTCAGATTGACCTAAACCTGTTGCCAGTAATCAAAGTCAACGATGTTCCTCTTCCGTATGTAAACGAGGTAAAAAACTTGGGAGTGACGTTTACGTCGAACCTCTCCTGGAGGAGGCACGTTGTGTCGGTGTCCAAAAGTGTACATTTTGCTCTTTTTAGACTTAAATTTAACAAAGCGGCGTTGTCTCGTGAGCTGAGAGCCACATTGATCAAGACCCTTATTTTCCCCATATTTGATTACTGCTGTTTGGTGTACGCCGATTTGACCGACGAACTGAACACAATTCTCCAGCGACTGCAGAACTATTGTGTTAGGTTTATTTTCGACCTCCGTCGGGACGTCCATATCTCTCCCTATCGTAAACGTCTGGGTTGGTTAACAGTTGAGGCGAGAAGATTATATTTCATGGGAGTAATGACCTTCAATATTCTCAAGGGCAATGCGCCTCAATATCTGATTGAACTGTTCCCGCTGGCACGACCTACCACTCGTCCTCCTCGTCTAGTGGCTCCTCAGACTTTCCTTATTCCCTTACACCGTACTACTTCCTATCGTAACTCCTTTGTATTGTCCGCGATGTATTTCTGGCACTCTCTTCCGGTTCCTGTCACGTCCAGCGCTTCTGTCGCAGTCTTCAAAAAAAATCTGTTATCACATCTGCTAGCTCTCGACAATGAGCCTACTGACACTCTGTAATTCGCTTGTTGTGATCATTACCAATTTCTTCTTCTTACATCTTCACCGAGCTGTTTTCTGTATTCACCATTGTCAGCCAATGTCGAGAGATTTTACACCTCATATCATATTTACTATGTCTATTGCGCTTTTTTCTTTCACCTAAACCGGCGTGCGAGTTTTCTTCTTTGCATTTTCTTCCTTGTATCTTTATATTTATTACTGTTATTTTATTGTATCTATATGTGTATCTAGGCGTGCGCTGTTGCTCTGCTACATTATTGCTTAGTATTATCCAAAACTGTAGGCGTTCGAACCTTTGTCATACTTTTAGCAAATTCTGTTGGAGGTCGTCCTCCTACCATGTAAAATTAATTTGAAACACTTGCCTTAAGGCCTCTGGCCAAGGCTTAAATACATATTCAATCAATCAATCAATCTCTCTTCCTCCCTCTCTCTCTTTCTCTTCCCCACTCCCGACACAAATCCTCCGAGTATTTGATACTTAATTTTTCTCCAAGTATCGATTATTGGAGTATTCAAAAATTTTGGTTCCTCGGGTATTTGATACTTTGTTCTCTATCAAGTGTCAAATATTCGATTATTTGAGAATTTCTTTTGGCCAAGTACAAATTCTTCGGGTATTTGATACTTATTTTCCATCAAGTATCAAATATTTGAGTATTTCCTTCGGCCAAATACAAATTCCTAGGGATTTGATAAATAATTTTTCATCGAGTATCAACTATTCGAGTATTTGAGAATTTCCTTTGCCCAAATACAAATTCCTTTGATACTCGATAATGCGATTTTCTAGATCAACATTCTTCGAATATTTCGGAATTTCTACGTTCTAAATCTCCATTCTCCAAGACTTGAATATTTGAGATTTTTAAATATTTTTTTGCCGATCTCTGTCCCTAAGTAAATCCACTTAAATTGGCCAATACACCTCGCAGTCACATACACATTCCTCCTCTCTAACAGCGACAGTAGGGTAACGTAGGGCATAAGGAAGCCCCACCACGAGGACCGTTTAGGACAAAACATTAAGTTAACATTTATTGAAACGCTGATCTAGCATTTTTAGCATATAAATACGGGATCCAGAGCACCAGTCAGTCAGTTAATTTTCAATCGTCAGACCACGTCATTATACCGGACCGCGTCTTCATCCTCTCGGTTAGACATTCTCGCGAACCTCCCAAGGTAAAAGATAAAAACAAACGAATTTACTTTCGGCCGACTCAGCATCGCGCCGAGCCAGTCACGAGATTCTATCTCAGTACTGTTACAAATTCAACTTATTATACACCCTGACTGGAGCTCCGCATTCTCTCGATACTATTCTTAATTAGCTCTAACAACACACAAAAACACTAGCCGATCTGTATTTTCTCAGGTAAACATTCTAACTCTATCCTTTAACTTGAATAAAAATTATTACTTTTTATTGAAAATAAAAATCTTAGCTTAAGCTATTTTTATTCACGCACAACCTCCATCAACCGGTGAACGGAGCGGCATAATAATTCACGTCCACATTTCCACTAAATACGAGGCTCGGAGCAATAGCAAGTTGCTCACTCGTGCAATCCTTCCTACGCGAGATCGGAGCAATATTAAGTTGCTCGCTCGATCGGTCTCCCTCCTCGAGGACGGAGCAATACCAAGTTGCTCACTCGATTCTTCCTATTTCTGATCGGAGCAATAACAAGTTGCTCGATTCCGAACCTAAACTCCATCCATGCCACGAACCCGTCGGGCCGGTAGGAAATACCAACTCAAAAAGTTGGTTAAACAATATTCAGACCCCTCTGGTCCTATTTATCATTTCGGGGTATCGACAGGCGAGGAGATTCAGCAACCTAGAGTCAATTCCACCCCCGTTCTCCAAAAGAAAATAATAATAATTCAACCCAATTACAAATTGCATCGGGCAGAATGTACCAGGGCCATTCCCCCACTCGCCGGGATTGATCGCAACGACCCTAGGTTCGAAACCTATCAACAACGTCACATTAACAACGGGACATACACTACCGAATCCAAAACAAATTAAAATACTAATTCGTCATAGTGCGCAATATTGTTCATTCTCTAACCCTTGTCCGGCCACACTCCGGATTAAAATTAGAGAAAAGAAAATTCGCGGGATCTATCCCGCATACTATCTGCACCGGGACGTGACATTATATTTGAGTTTTGTAGTAGTGTACTGTTTGTGTTCACGTGTAGCGGTGAGATTTGCTTATTTAATTTGGGTCTGAATATGTTATTAATTCGGGGGAAGAATTTACTCGGGTTTCTGTGGTCGATGTCTTTATATATTTTAGTCCAATATTTTTCGATACTGTTTCGGAATTGTTCTTTAAGTGGTATCCTAGTGTTGTTAATAAGAAATTTTATGGTTCTTGACTGTGGGGTGTTACAGTATGGGTCGTTTCTTCGATTTTTATTTAGGGCTGTTATTAATTTGGTTTTTTGTATCTGTAATTTTCGAATTGTTCTGTTGACTTATATGGTTGTGTTGTTATTTGGTTTGAAGCGGGGGACGCATTCGTTTATTGTGTTGTTTATGGTGCATGTGATATTTTGTAGGTAGGAATCGATTTCGTTTTTGGTGAGATTTGTATTGTCTGGGGGGGGATAATTGGTATTTATTATTCAATTCTTTTCCGAATTGAACCCAGTTGGTGGCTTTGAAATTGTGTATGTGTGGTTTATGTGTGATATGGTTTTCGATACTTTGGTTAGGAATTTTTGTTATGAAGGATAATGCGTTGTGGTCACTGTCGTAAGGTAGCGTTCGAAGTTTCTGTTGTTGAAGATTGGTAATATTTATTTCGAGGTCAGCGATGCATAGGTCAAGACTCGTTTGTGAAATCGAACATCCCTCAAATAATCAGGATCTTCACGTTGCTTCGAGTCATTTAACAATCTTAACTTACTCCTTTTTGTAAGGGTAATTCTTTTCATTTTTTCGATTTTTCTTCTGTCATGGGTCCAGAAAAATATTCGTTCCCGTCTGAGGGAACGAATTATGTAGTCCTTTCGGTTATGTAATCCTATGTTATGTAGTCCTAATCCGTGGAAGGATGCACGACATGGCGAAAATTTTGGCACGATCTGTTGATCGTCTCGTAGAGCTGGAATTCAATTTTGAATAAATTCCTTCGGTTAGCCATTTTTTGGGTACACGACTCGCTGGATTGGTGGGCAAATATAGCAAAAATTCCATCTCCAGAATTACTGGTAACGATTCATACTATAATATAACTATTATACGTATGATTATGTTGAATCGACGCTTCATTATATTACACATTGATGTTTCATGTTTGATCGATGTTTGATGGATTACTGTTTTTTTTTTTTTTTTTCCTTAAAGGATCCAGCGAATCCTGGTTTTTACCACTCTGGGACCGAACACGTTGCCGCGAAATGGAATCCTTTTACTTCACGGCCAACGCAAGGTCACCGTACGATAATCTTTTCACTTAAAACTGGAAAAACGAGGAAAAATCGGCAAAAAGCATTTGTGCTCAAGACGATAAATCATGAGTGAACGAATGCGAAGAAATATTTTTTCAACGATGTTTCACAATCAGCGATATGAGCTCGGAATGTTCGGATATGAATTGGCTTGATGGAATTTTTTAATTAACGTATAATTTTTGACAAATAAATTCAATTTCCGAAAGGAAATTTCAGGAAAATTTTCTGTGGTCAATTTAATGGGGTATAAATTTCCTTCGCGGTTTCAAAAGTATTATTTTGTTATTTTTGTTGACGTTAATTGTAAAATTGTAGATCTTCTGCGATTTATGTCGTCCTGTTCCGAACTTCAATGTCGTTGGACCTCAAGGAGGATTGTAATTGATTCCCCCGACGGTTTTGAAATAATTTCAATGGAGTTTTATTTCGGGGTCTAACCCACATTGCAAAGTGATTCACTCGATCCGGCTGAGATGAATCAACCGAAAGATAAGTGCTCTACGCAGCCCATACAACAATGAACGAAGTGCGGCTCGAAAAGTTTGGATAGTCTTGAAGGAGTTTACGTTTGGAATGCAGGGAGAGCAACTTCGCACTAGTAGTGCACAATTTGCTCAACCCACGATCAAACCTAGTCGCATCTCCGTTTCTGCACTTCATTAACCAATGGATGCAATCTAGTCGAGGGCTGGACAACGGTTATAACGATGCGAATGAAAAGTCTAAATGTCTTGCGATTAGTGTTTAAATTCGGAAGTTATTCAAAACTTTTTTGGCTGAAACATTTCGAAGTCTAACCCCCCCGGAGTCTAGTCTCGAACGAGTTTACGTTTCGCATGCAGGGTGAGCATCTTGGCACTCGGACATCAGAATTTGCTTAACTCATGTTCGAACCTAGTCGCACCTCTGTTTCTGCACTCCATTAACCGATGGATGCAATCTTGGCGCGGGCTGAACAACGGTTACGATGCTGATGACATCTGAATTTGAAATCGAATCGTAGGAAAGTCAGACATCTTTACCATCGTAACCGTTGTTCAGCCCGCGCCAAGATTGCATCCATCGGTTAATGGAGTGCAGAAACAGAGATGCGACTAGGTTTGAACGTGGGCTAAGCAAATTCTGATGTCCGAGTGCCAAGATGCTCACCCTGCATGCGAAACGTAAACTCGTTCGACTGTCTGAACATTTCGGGCCGCACTTTCTTCACTGTTGTACACGGAGAAAAATGCGGCCCCAAATTCTAACATTGGTTGCCAGAATTCTAATGTTGAGTACTAGAAAAGTATACCACTTCACTGCCAGTTCGGAATTCTAAGACTTTTTGTTATACAAGAGTGAAATTGATTCTCACACTGTTTAGGAAAAATTGTTCGTGAACAATACATTTGAAATAGTTCTGGCATAAGCGCGAGTCCTAATCAATCAATTAATCAATTAATCAATTCCTATAAGAATTATACGGATTCCAGTATCATAATATGCCTTCAATCAATCATGAAAGCTTTGTATTCTATATAAGAATTATGAATATTTCTCAAAAGGCATTTTTCGTATTGTGATCGTTGATATCACTACGTGTATAGTAAAAATCAAGAGACTCGGCAGAGTCTCGGGACAAGTACATTTGACAGCGTCGTCTGCTGGCCCGAGACTCACCCGAGTATATTATCTCTAAGAAAAGCGATTTCGCCGGTGGGGATAGACACTTCCTTGAATTACGAAGCTCAGGGGTAATTTCATGATCTGAAATTTGAACTGGAGACTAATTACGTTATCCCCCCTCGATTGAGCCATAAATCAACCAGATTGATGCCGTAATTGCTGAGAAAAAACTTTGCACGGGCAAAATTATGCGCTGATCAAAGTGTGCGTGCGTGTATGTATACGACACAGAGAAAGGGCTCAATGTTCCTATCGTGTTTCTGATTGGTCGTGACTGACGACATATCCAGCTGTTCCCATCCGAGGAACACCTGTTGGTTGCCAGTTCACGAATACATCTTTATACATGTGTCGTTCAATTTAACGGTGATAAATATAGAAACATTCGAAAGTCAGATTGTCAAAATTAGAAAATCATAACCTAAAATTCCGCTAGCAATCGTGTATATTTTGACGGCCGATATTGACGCGAGTGTGAGAGAGATAGCTGGAACGGGTTGACATTTTTTGCTGACTTTGTAATGAATAATGTGCTAAAAGCTCTGACAGCTCGCCATAACCTCACTAATGCTAATTTGCAGGTAGCATTAACGATATGCTCCATTGACAGGAGAATATGCTTCAGGAATGAATATGCTTCACAACCATTGCCCTATTCCTAAGCCCACAATTTTATTCATTTACAGCATATCTGAAATCGCCGCTGGCATATTATATTGATTGCGGAGCGACAATAACTCTCAGCGACATAAAAAACTTGTCGCTGAGCCACATGAAAATCTTTCCGCTGAGCCACGGTAATACTTATCGCTGCCAGCTATCCGGAAGCTCCAGATATAACTCTCAGTGGCATAAAAATCTTGTCGCTGAGCCACATGAAAATTTTGTCGCTGCGAGTTATCCGGAAGCTTTGGATATCTCTCGGCGACAAGTTTTGCTTCGAAAGAAACCAATTATTGTGGAGCATAACTAACATCGCCGCTGGCGTTAGATTAATTGCAAAGCGACAATAACTCTCAGCGACATAAAAATCTTGTCGCTGAGCCACATGAAAATCTTTCCGCTGAGCCCCATGAAAATCTTATCGCTGCCAGCTATCCGGTATCCGGAAGCTCCAGATAACTCTCAGTGGCATAAAAATATAAATTCTTCGCGACAAATTCATGTTAAAATATTGATTTTTTCTAACTCGTAATCAAAAGTTGAAAATTGCATTCCCGCTACAAATTGAGACTTTGGCACGTGTTTTTTCTTTTTCGCACCTCCGGGAGGAAATTCCGCCTACGTCGGACCGAAAAATCGTATACGCAACACGGGAGTTAAAGCAGACTACCTCAAACCGCGGGCAGAATTGTCAACCTCGCCTTCGGCTCGGTTGACAATTCTGCCCGCGGTTTGAAGTAGTCTACTTTTCCTCCCTAGTTGCGTAATATACTATTTTTCAGCGTATCAAACTGAGTGGCTGGAAAAAAATGCATAATTTATGCGATTTTTACTCGGAGAAGAGCAATTTTCGTTTGAAAATTGTCGAAAAATCGACATTTTCAAGCAAAAATGATGCTCGTGAGCAAAAAATCATATCTCGATGAAAAATTGAGATAGAGACATGACTCTGGGCTTGAATTGAGCTCCACAGAGTATATTTGAAGGAAAAAAATCAGCATTCCATTTTCATGGAGCCAAGCAGAAAAATTCTCGGCAACAAATTCATGTTAAAACTCTGATTTTGTCCAACTCGTGATCCAAAGTTTAAAATTGCATTCCCGCGATAAATTGAGACTTTGGCACGTGTTTTCTCTTCTTTTCAGCGCATCAAACTGAGTGGCTGGAAAAAAATGCATAATTTATGCGATTTTTACTCGAAGAGCGATTTTCGTTTGAAAATTGACGAAAAATCGTCAATTTCAAGCAAAAATCATGCTCGTGAGCAAACAATCATATCTCGATGAAAAATCGAGATAGAGACATGACTCTGGGCTTAAATTGAGCTCCACAGAGTATATCTGGAGGAAAAAAATCAGCAGTCCATTCTCATGGAGCCAAGCAGAAAAATTCTTGGCAACAAATTCATGTTAAAACTCTGATTTTTTCCAACTCGTGATCAAAAATCGCAAACTGCATTCACGCGGTAAATTGGGACTTTGGCGCGTGTTTTCTCTTCTTTTCAGCATATCAAACTGAGTAGCTGGAAAAAAATGCATAATTCATGCGATTTTTACTCGGAGAAGAGCGATTTTCGTTCGAAAATTGACGAAAAATCGTCATTTTCAAGCAAAAATTTTGCTCGTGAGCAAAAAATCATATCTCGATGAAAAATCGAGATAGAGACATGACACTGGGCTTAAATTAAGCTCCACAGAGTGTATCTGAAGGAAAAAAATCAGCAGTCCATTCTGATGGAGCCAAGCAAAAAAATTCTTGGCAACAAATTCATGTTAAAACTCTGATTTTTTCCAACTCGTGATCAAAAGTTGAAAATTGCATTCCCGCGATAAATTAAGACTTTGGCACGTTTTTTCTCTTCTTTTTAGCGTATCAAACTGAGTGGCTGGAAAAAAATGCATGATTTTTGCGATTTTTACTTTTGGAAGAGCGATTTTCGTTTGAAAATTGACGAAAAATCGTCATTTTCAAGCAAAAATCATGCTCGTGAGCAAAAAATCATATCTCGATGAAAAATCGAGATAGAGACATGACTCTTGGCTTAAATTGAGCTCCACAGAGTATATTTGGAGAAGAAAAATCAGCATTTCATTCGCATGGAGCCAAGAATAAAAATTCCTCGCGACAAATTCATGTTGAAACTTTGATTTTTTCCAACTCAAGGTCGAAAATCGAAAATTGCATTGACGCGGTAAATTGAGACTTTGGCGCGTGTTTTCTCTCCTTTTCGGCGTATCAAACTGAAAGGCTGGAAAAAAGTCATAATTACACGATTTTTACTCAGAGAAAAGCGATTTTCGTTTGAAAATTGTCGAAAAATCGTCATTTGCAAGCAAAAATCATGGTTATGGGCAAAAATCATATCTCGGTGGAAAATTGAGATAGAGACATGATTCTTGGCTTAAAATAAGCTCCTCAGAGAGGGAGCTTCCTTCTAGGGAAAAATCAGCAAATTATTCCCACCAGACTGAAAAAAATGGAGACTTCCAATCGGAAAAAAGGAGTGATATCCTAGCCAAAAATCCCCTCCCGGGGAAAAAAGCCTGGACAAGTCCATTTGTTCGTGACCCCTGTTTCCAATCGTTTTCACAGACAAATCCAACCCCCCTAAAAAAGAATTGACATAAAATGAAGAATAGAAAAAAACTTTCGGAAAAAATGGCTCCTAAAAAAATGGAGAAAAACCCCAAAAAAAAAATCAAAACAATTGAAAATGTTAAGCCTGAACGTGTCGTGAGAGGGCGGAGAGGAACTCTCGAACAAATAAATAAAATAAAGATTTGGAATAGCTATCAAAGTGCTAGCCGCACCTGTTATGGTCAGTTTGGATATAGATTAGTTAGGAAGAGAATTAGGGGTTCAAATGAAATAGAAAGAAGTGATAGAGTAACACTCCGTATATTTTAGGGTTTATAAAAGGTCGTACAAAGTATCGAGCCGAAAAGAGTAGTATCGTAGTCTTCTTTCGTTTGGTTGACAGTTTTAATTACAATTGTAGTCGAAAATAATATAGGTCGGACTTACTTTAGTGTTCGAACGCAATTTGAGTCGTGCTGACGCAGCGCGTAGCGGGTCTCCTCGAAGACAGTGTAGTCGGCACACTCACGTACACAAATTACGCGAAACGTAGATTTTGAGATAGTGTACGAAATATGGTGAGTCGATAAATATAAAAGTTGATTGGAAATAGGAATTGATTCTTATTGAGTTCTTATACGGCTTTCAAGATGTGGTGAAAACGCTGCACCTCAGTGCCTCACTAACCCTCGGGCAGTGATGCTTGATCGCGAAGAATCGAAGACGCGTAATCGGAACTATCTTGCGAAGACCGGAATAAGGCTCGAACTCCAAGCAGCTAGTACTTGGAGGAGGTCTGCTTGATTCGACGGTGGAGGAAAGACTAATTAAACATTTTGGTTGCTTCTCTTTCGTTAATGATTCCGTTAGGGGATATTTGATGAGTCGGCAACTGTGATGGTGAAATGTCATGCAGTGCATTGGCCTGAGCGGCGAAGCAATATTTCGATTTCTGCAAGATTGTCTTTTGCAAGTCTTAAAGCATTCAAAAGCATTTTGAATGCTTTGTGCATTTCGCAATCTCGGTTCACTGTCCGAGAGTTCATTGGCATTGGGCGATGACCTTTGTTACTATTATTACCTTTTATTTCTAATTTATAATGATTTTTGAAATAAATGGCTCGGCCATAACAAAAAAAAATACAATGAATGTAAAAATGATAAAAAAAAATTGATTATTTTCGCTCAGCACGAAAAATTCTTGATATCCATGAAAGGACAAGTATTCCATTAATGGCTGAAAATCAATTAACAAGAAAAAGGGAAGAGTTCCAAAAAAACACGGCACAAAAAAAGAAACCCCTAAATACACAATAGCGACTCGACTGAAAAACTTGCGCGACGTGATGGAAAACTAAAGTTTGCCATCGCATGTTGAGCAGTTGAGCGGATGCGCACAGAGTACTTGTCCGGCCCGAAAATTTTTTATTAGAACTTTTTATTTCATAGGTTTTAAACTTGACATAACGTAATTGTTTAGTCTCAGAAAGCTTTCTAGAAAAGACACGTGAATGGTCGTTGAAAATCTCGAGTCAATCAAGGTTCTCTCCAAAACCGATTTACATTTCAAGTGAATAATACAAAAAATGGCTAGGAGTGCAATTTTTTCCGATGCATTACGGGTCATTGAATTTAACTAGCTGCACCTTAATTATTCATTAGTTGTTATTTTTCTATATATCCATACTCGTGTAAAATATTGCACAAATAATTAATTTATTAATGGCTGTGGCTATTCGTCCGGATATTTCATACACTAAAAAGCATGGTCAGACGAATAAGCAACCCTTAATCGTACGGATAAAGCGTGTCCGGACGAATATTATTCGTCCGGCTATCCGGACGACTAGCCACTGCGTTTCTTAAATAATTGTATATCAAATCGAGAGAAAACTTTGAATTTGTACCAATGCATTTGAATGTATAAAGTTCAGTGATGTTTGTATAACGCCCATCATTTTTCTCATGAATACAACTGAGTTGTTCTATCTATCTATCTAAAAATGGCGGAAGCCCATACAAAAATTTTCAGGCCGGACAAGTACTCTGTGCGCATCCGCTCAACTGCTCAATATGCGATGGCAAATTTTAGTTTTCCATCACGTCGCGCAAGTTTTTCTGTCGATTCGCTATTGTGTATTTAGGGGTTTCTTTTTTTTGTGCCGTGTTTTTTTGGAACTTTTCCCTTTTTCTTGTTAATTGATTTTCAGCCATTAATGGAATACTTGTCCTTTCATGGATATCAAGAATTTTTCGTGCTGAGCGAAAATAATCGATTTTTTTTTTACCTTTTTTACATTCATTGTATTTTTTTCAATTGTTTTGATTTTTTTTTGGGGGTTTTTCTCCATTTTTTTAGGAGCCATTTTTTCCGAGGGTTTTTTTTCTATTCTATATTTTATTTCAATTCTTTTTTAGGGGGGTTGGATTTGTCTGTGAAAACGATTGGAAACGGGGGTCACGAACAAATGGACTTGTCCAGGCTTTTTTCCCCGGGTTGGGACATGGTGAAAGTAATGAAAGGAATGCCGGTATAGCAATGAATGCCACCGGCGTATCTGCAAAAAATGTGTCCCCAGGATTGTACTTGAATGAAGACATTGATTCGGTTGATTGATGTCAGCCGGATCGAGTGCATCGCCTTTCAATGTGGGTTAGACCCCGAAATGTTGCACTCTAAAAAGTTTCAACCCATCGCCCCCAGTTCAAATTCGGTAATTGGTCAAAACTTTTTAGAGTGCAATATTTCGGGGTCTAACCCACATTGAAAGGATTCACTCGATCCGGCTGACATCGATCAACCGAATGGTGTTTCCTGCACGCGGTCCATACAACAGTGAACAAAGTGCAGCTCGAAATGTTGGGATAGTCTCGAACGAGTTTACGTTTCGCATGCAGGGTGAGCATCTTGGCACTCGGACATCAGAATTTGCTTAGCCCACGTTTAAACCTAGTCGCATCTCTGTTTCTGCACTCCATTAACCGATGGATGCAGTCTTGGCGTGGGCTGGACAACGGTGACGATGCTGATGACGTCTGAATTTGAAAACGAATCGCAGGAATTACGATGCTGATGACGTCTTAATTTGAAAACGAATCGCAGGAATTGCGATGCTTATGACGTCTCAATTTGAAAACGATTTGCAGGAATTCAGACGTCATTACCATCGTAACCGTTGTTGCCATCCTAACTTGTTCGAGACTAAAATTTCGCGCAAATAACACTCAATAATCTCAGCAGACGTGGAAATCGCAAAAACCATTTATTCATCGCCATTGCCAGGTATCGTGGGCTACAAAATTTGCGATACTCCTCCATCGCTATGTCTTCTGGCGATCTTCTTTTTTTCCTCTTCTTCTCCGGTGCAGCGATATTCTCCTAAATGTGTTCCACCTATTGAAACATTCGTTCCAAATTAACAGATATTCGTAATCAACTAAAGGGACTCCTCCATCGCTATGTCTTCTGGCGATCTTCTTTTTTTCCTCTTCTTCTCCGGTGCAGCGATATTCTCCTAAATGTGTTCCACCTATTGAAACATTCGTTCCAAATTAACAGATATTCGTAATCAACTAAAGGTATAACTCTGTAATCACTTTCAGAGGGCGCATTCTAACTTATTTTCAACTACCTCGTCTTTCCGTTCCTCAGCCCGCTCCCTCATTCTTGGTCCATTCCCATGCTCGTTCGATTCCTGGTCCATCTCCTCTCTCCGTTCCTGCTCACTTCCTCCCTCGGTTCCCTGATTCTCCACCATTTCCTTCTTGTCTCCTTCATCCACAATACCCGTTGTCAAATTGACCAAAATGGCCTCGCTTTCCCGGTCCTCAACCCCTTCTTCCATCATTCCCGCATCTTCTCCTTCTTCTCCTTCTCCTTCTCCACCTTCTCTTTCTCCTCCTTCTCCTTCTCCTCCTTCTCCTTCTCCTTCGTCTCCTTCTCCTCCTTCTCCTTCTCCTCCTTCTCCTTCTCCTCCTTTTCCACCTTCTGGCGTGCCTCTATCTGCCACTCCTTCGACATTTCCTGTAACTTCCCTCGAAAACTTGAGGGGCCTATTATATAAAAAAGAATGTGAAAATTTCAACTTCATTAACATTACTGAGGCGTAAGAAATCATTGTATTGTTAAGCACGTAGTAAATTGGTGACACTGAAGTTTGCATCGTTTCGGCCCAATGGCAAACGCGTTTTTTGATTGATTGTTTGATCAATTTCAATAACCATGACATGGTTCGTATCGATTTTGAAAAAGACCATTATCTTGTCCCAACTAAGTATTTTAATGAGAATCATGAGCTCCGCTGAAGAAAAAAAAACAGAACTTCGTTGCATTTCAACGATGCAAACTTAAGCATCGTCTACATTGGCGAATTTTCATGTATTTCCTTACTGCTCTTTTCCCGACTTTGATTTCCCTGCAGCATCCCATTCGTCGACAAACTCGCGGAACCGCCTGGCAGTGTTTTCATATGCATCCTCGCTGGGAAAGGAGAATTATTATTTTTTTGTTTCCTCATAGAGACAGCTATGTGACGGGGAAATCGTCGTTTTCCAGTTTTCAATGTCAGTTGGCTTAAGATATCCCAAAAAATCGAAAAATCATGTCTAGAAAACATGTCCGCATGTCTGTGGGTGTGTGTGTGTGTGTGTGTGTGTGTGTGTGTGTGTGTGTGCGCGTGTGTGTGTGTGTGTGTGTGTGTGTGTTTCCCGTTTTATACAGATTTCAATCTGTAGAGGCTCTCCGTTCTCTGCGATTTTCGCGGAATTGCTCAAGAAATACTAATCCAACGACATTGTGCAAATTTGGAAAAAGGGGCGTTGACGCTCTGTTTTCCGCAAATTTCCAGATTTTTTTACTATTTTTTCATGTTATCAATACAGTATCTTAATGGAAAGGTTCGTATTGAATTTCGGAAATATCGGTTGAACGGCTCAAATTTTATGATTTTTCGAATTTTTCCGGAAATCTGAGTTTTTCGAAAATTGTCGAAAAATCGTCTAAACGCTTTAATTTTTGCATTTTTCACAAGAGATTGTGTGTAAGTCGGTACTTTTCAATTTGTATAATGTGAGAACGGCTCTTTTTAATTCCTTTTGCCTTCACCCGGCGCGACCCGGGTCAGAGGTTGCCGGGGCTCTTTGTATTTTCTTAAATAAACGTATCTGTTGGGCGATAACTCGCTTTGCGCGAGTAAATTTAATTCAATCTCATTCCATGGCAAAGCCAGCCCTAATCGAAGCAGGTTCAATCGAAGGACTATTTTCTTTTGCCCAAGGGAACCGCGAGTACAACTCCGCGAAGAGAAGAAGAGCTGGTACTTACCGCACGCAGGTTCCTCCGGGCTGACTTCTTTATCAATTTTACACAATTTCCACTTCATAGAAAAGTTTAATACATTTAATGTTATTTATTACATGAATTGGAACGGACTCAATTGATTGTTACAAAAGTATCGTTTTGCATAGGAAGACTTCTCGAACGTGGAGCCGGCCC
Organism: Diadegma fenestrale; assembly: GCA_037043255.1. Lineage (NCBI taxonomy): Eukaryota > Metazoa > Arthropoda > Insecta > Hymenoptera > Ichneumonidae > Diadegma > Diadegma fenestrale. Next base: position 338,418 of record CM073319.1, on the reverse strand, counting down.
GTGACCTTTACACATTAGGTTCGGGGCAAGAGTGACGCGATCGAGAGTTGCGCCACATTAGCGAGTATATCCCCTCTTACCCGTTGCTGTCGTCTCGTTACGCGCTCGAGGAGCCGGCTTAGGTAGTGACGTCGAGGGAAATTCAAATAATGTCCTGTCACAGATGAAAAAAAAACTTATTTAACCTCCAAAGACAAAGCTATCAATTATTACAGTTGATAATAATGCAGAGTCGCCGCCGCGGCTCGTGGGCGGGTATAAAGAACGTGGGTATTACGCGTTTAACTCAGTGTTTCCGAGAAATGCCAGTATCGGCAAACGGTTGTTCCTCACAAAACTCCGGATATACTCGGCGCGGTGCTTGTGATAGGCTCCCTTGAATACAAAATCACAAAGCTCCCGAGCAGTCGGACGAGGCAAAACATCTTTTGCGCTCATTGGGACGAATGCGATTCGAGACGCACGGGAGCTTTCGCAACTGTTGAGGATTCTTGTAAAAATCGGTGTAGTATCTCCTGCGCACCATTGTGAATATAAACGTTACGACAGGAGATGAGACTTTGACAATTCAGTAGTGAAGGAAAACAAAGTTTTCATTTGTTTTATAATCTCGTCTGAAATGAATGTCTGTTTCGACCATCGTTACACACAACTTCACACCGTTGTGGCTGCGTTCAGCTGTGACAGGCATCAGCTCAGGCAGAGGTAATAACGATGCATGTTCAAACTCTACTCGTCTTCGCCTGCGATGCGATGGTGCGATGATTATTCGCCAAAGGTTTTGAATAATAAAAAAAAAACGATGCTTGTTCCAAACTATAAAAAATGTAAGGTCGGATGCACACTCAAATCTCACAAGATTCTACCAGGATTCCTCGACGTCGTCCCCGTAGACGTCGTCATCTTCATCAATTTCCTCTCGCTCTTTTCATTTGTTAAATATTATATCATAAATTATAAAACATGAAGTAATTCATAATAAAATTATGAAATTAGATATCAAGAAAGTACAAATATTTTCAAACTTTTTTTTTTATTTTCACACGTTCACATTTTTTTTACACGATTTCAATTTGTTCAAAATAATCTTCCTTTTCATCAATATTTGTCTTTATCGATATCCACTTCATCTCCGCCGCATCCTCACCGTCATCCTCGTCAACGTCTTGGTATCCTCGCTGTCTTCGTCGTTTTCGCCTTCCTTCCGTCTCAATCTCCCGCGTCCTCGTTCCAACATTTAGTTCGAGTACATTTCACGCACTTTCAAACCCAACTTTCGATGTCGTTGGCGCGAATCATCGTCTGTCATTATTTTTTTTTCTTCAAAGGTTAAAAGAATCCGAGCGATCGCGTCAGCTGACACATGCCTAACGTCACATGACAGCCAGATCTTGTTTGCGAGAAAGTCGTGTCGTGTGGCAGTGCCTTCGAAACAATCGGCATCGTGATCGAGCATCGCGAAATCATGAGCCGTGGGCAACCGAACCTCCCACGTAACAGCCTCGAAAGCTGACAGCGGTCGGCAATGCAGACAGCGGCGGCTCAGTGCTCGGTTCACGGCTCGTTCCATTCCATTGTTTCTCCGTTCACGTTTCGAATGGATTGATTTTTTCCATGTTCGGTCGTATTTTTCGCAGCAACAAAAAATTCCAAACAACTTCATAACGGGTGTTTTGTTTTCAGAAAAATACGCTCTATTTTTTTTGTGGGGCCATGTACCATTTAAAAAAAAATTTAAACATTTTTCTTCGGGCCCTGCAAAACCTATGCAAGCTATGATTCCAGGGTATTTTTTTTCAAAGAAAGCACTAAAAACCGTCGAAAAAACACCCCCGAAACATCCCGATATCACCTTACAAATGGCCGTAAAAAACCCTGTCCACACCTAAATTGTCACCCATTGTAACGGCACGGATACGCAACAGCTGACGATCCGCTCGGCACGGCGTCCGTCGCTCGACTACGGTAGCGCCAAGCGGCCGATAGCCGAACCATCTCGCGGCTCGCGAAGACGCGAGCGGACAAAGTGGGGGAAAGTGATAAATTTGTGACAAAGGAGTGGGGATTACGCGTGCCTCATTCGATAGCGCGTCGAAAAGTGGGGACAAGAAGGACTGTGCGAACGTTATGCGCAAGCGCGATGAATGTTGAACGAATGCGAGCGAAGGATGAATAAGTGGGAGAAATTAATCTCCAATAATGTTTTGGCAAGCGCCCCACCACAAAGAACTCTAGCGAATGAGACTGAGAGTTATTTTTAGACTTCCAGGAAATCAAAGAACAAAGGATTCTGACAGTATAAAAGCCGGTGCAGAACAGCACTCAGCACTCATTCTTCTCTAATTCCCTACTCCAAGGGAGATAGCCGATAAAGGATAAGAAGAAGAAGACTCATTCTTCTCGAAGAACTCGAGGCAAAACTCTAGACCGTCAGCAAGGACTTCTTCGCCTCTACGAAAGCAAAACATAACCTCTCCATAATTTTCCTTAAGTGCATACGACGACGGAGTGGTTCGGTTACGTTCAACTCCCACAGCCGGTGTACTTTTCCTAATATAATCCTTTTGTGTGCATGCGACGACGGAGTGGTTCGGTTACGTTCAACTCCCGCAGCCGATGTACATTTCCTAAACCTTTTTTGTTGTGCGTTCGACGACGAAGTGGTTTGGTTACGTTCAACTCCCGCAGCCGGCGCACATCATTCCTTCCCTTCTCAAAAATTCATTTTTCGTAGAGATGAAGAAGATCGACGCATAAAAATTATATAGAAATGAAATTTATTTGTCAGAATCCTGATTAAAAACTTGTCCAAAATCAATTAAAGCCAATAAGCCTGCGAAAATTTGTCCAATTGAATAAACCAAATTGTAAAACCGAAATAAGCATGCGTCATCTGCGAAAAACTTGTCCAATTCAATAAATCGAATTGTAAAATTGAAATAAGCGTGCGTTTTCAAATAAAAATCATTCAAATCAATTATAAGCCCAGTAAGTGCGTTTTATTGTATAAATCAATTAATTACAGCGTTAAACAAACACGCGTGCGTGCGAATCATAGAATAAACGAGTAGGAACAGATTGAAAATCAGCGTCACGCCAAACAACCGTTTTCTGTAACGTCTTCCGCGTTTTCAAGCGTAATTGGTCATCAAAATCAGTCAAAATTAATGATACGACTTAAGGTTGTATAGAATCAACGAGTTTTACTCGAATTTCAAAGAAAATAAGAAAGAAAAACGTAAATTACTCTAAATTACCATAAATGACCACGTAAGCGGTAAAATGACTGCATAAATTTCCATCGAGTTTTTTATGTCAAAAAATTCGTTTATTTTTTGCCGTTCGATTGAAATAAAGGAAACACATGCAAAATAAACAGAACACGTATAAATTTGTAAAATAACACGTAAAAATTGAATAAATTGTTTTTATTTGTTAAAATTTAAATAAAACTCTCGTTTTTTCTTCACAACTTCCTTTTTTTCTTCAAGCTCGAACCGACGCGTAACGCGAAGCGTCTTTGAATCGATTTCATACCATTACAATATAGATATATTCACAGTTTCATACAAATAAAAATTTCTGTTATATATTAAGTGCATAGTCAAGTAGAAATTTGTTTAAAATTCATTTGAAACAAAAATGGTAAAAAACGAAATATGAGAATCTTTACAGAGCTTATCATTGACAAAATTATCAATAAAAAAAATTGAAAAAATTAGGTTTTGTACACCATACTATGCACAATAAATGCACCAAGTTTCAAATTTTTCTCATCAACATTGTACTCGGAAAAAAAACAATCGTTGACGTATAGGAAAAATACACGTATTTTACGTTTAAAATTTCAATCGCTCGGTGGCGCGTTTTCCAATTTTTCGAGCGCCTTCAAAATTTAGACAGATTTTTTTCTATATACCTTGATTACGTTTTTGGGGTGGCATCTAATTTTTCTCGCCAAAGCCCAATAACGGCCACCCTAATGGGCACTCATGATTGAAGAATTCGACTATGCTATTGAGCACCGCCCTGGAAAAAATATGAGACACGTGGACGTATTAAGCCGTAATTCAATATCAGTAATAATGATTGAAGAAAACAGTTTGTTCCTTACGGCGAGAATTGGACAAGCTCAACAAGAGGACGAGGATTTGGAAAAAAATAAGACAAGCTACGGAAAATAACACAACAAAGGATTTTTCATTGAAACAAAACGTTCTATACCGAAATTGCGACGGGGAAAAGTTGCTCGTCATCCCTAAATCAATGCAACACGACATTATACGAGAAGCACTCGAACGAGATCATTTTGGATGGAAGAAAACTGATCATCTGATTCGTAAAGAGTTTTGGTTCCGTCACATGAAGAACAAAATTCAGGATTTCATTGGAAACTGTGTGAAATGTATTCTGGCTGAAAAGAAACATGGAAAAGGAGAAGGATTGTTACGACCAATAGACAAGGGATGCATTCCACTTGATACGTATCACATTGATCATTTGGGTCCGATCCCATCTACGAAGAAAAATCCCATCTACGAAGAAGTTATCGCAAAGCTGAAAGTACAAGCCACAACCTTCGGGAATGCGAGAAGAATTGTCTCGGATAGGGGGAGTGCTTTTCCATCCCACACGTTCAAAGCGTACTGCGAAGACCAAAAGATTGAACACGTTTTAATAACCACTTGTGTACCCCGTGCAAATGGGCAAGTCGAACGGCTTAACCGAATTTTAATCCCTTTATTAACAAAATTAGCAATGCCAAAGGCTGAAGGGTTGTTCAAGCACGTGAATACAGCCCGACAGTTTATCAATTCTACGTACAATCGAAGCATTGCCAACAACGCCGCTTGAATTACTCATTGGAAAAGCCATGAATTTGAAGGACGATCCGGAATTTCGGGCTGTTATCGACAAAGAATTGATTGACCCATACATACAAGACCAAGACACTAAAAGAAAAAATGCCGTTACGCAAATATCTAAGATTCAACAAGAAAATCGCACATCCTACAACAAAAAAAAGGAAGCAAGTAATCCGCTACGAAATTGGTAATTTGGTAGCAATTAAAAGGATGCAACGAGGTCCAGGACTGAAAATGCACACGCAATTCATTGGTCCGTATAAAGTCACCAAAGTCCTTCGTAACGACCGTTATTTGGTCGAAAAACTCTACGATCATGAAGGACCAAACAAAACAAGTTCGGCAGCCGACTTCATGAAGCCTTGGTCAACTAAATGATGTTATGAACCTCCTTTATCCACCGTTGAATCAGATTCTGAGGGTGAAAACATCGAGGACGATTTTAATACCAGGATGGCCGAGTGTGGGATAGCGATTGCATGAAGTGCAATCGCGTATGCATGGCATCGTTGCCATGGTTGTCACGACAGCCGAACGAAAAAACAATTAAGAGAATTAGAAAAAGTTGTACTCTCGACGAATAAAGACGTATACTTTGATATTAAATAAAATTATTTCGTGTTATCCCACATTACCGCCTCCGTATCCATCGTCGTCGTCTCGGTCTCCGCCCCACATCATCTCCATCGTAATCATTGTCATCCTCGTAGACATCCCTATATCCTCTCTGTCTTCGCACGTCGCCGTCTTTTTTCCGTCTCCTTCTCCCGCATTCTCGTCCTCATATTTATTATAATTTATCAATACAAATCACTTTCGAATAACCGAAACCTCGAAAAAAAAAATTTCACTGACACTCTCGTTCTAACCATTTTTCTCATTTTCTTTTACATCTTATCTTTTTTATTTTCATTTTTGCCCCTAGAACTTGACCTAATTAGCATCCAGTGCTAGACTTTTGTGGTTCGCGCGCAACATCGTCTGTCACTATTATGCTTTCCAAGGCTTAGAAGGATCAAATAACTGTGGTTATGACCGAGCGATCACGTCAGCTGACACATTCCTAACGTCACACGACACAAACATACTTTTCGCGCGAAAGTCATGTCGTGTGACATTGCCTTTGAAAGAATCGACAAAAATGTTCGCTCTGAATGCGAGCGAGAGCCCCGTCCTTTGCCTCCTATGTCAACCGACACTGAGGCGTCGTACATCATGGCGGCAGGCCACCTTCCCATTGGCTGAAATAACTCAAATTCGATTGCCCACCATTTGAAAACTACCTTAAATTTTTCGAAACAGGTGAGTAGGAATCTTTCGAATATCGTTCCGAACCCGAGGGTACCCGGACAGCAAGCCTTTCTGAATCACCCTGTATATGCCCTGTGACGTAACTTTCTGCTACGTCACCCGCACGACTCCCTGTCGACCAGTGAACCGGGTTTTCGGTCCATTTTCGGTCGCCACCCGTCGATACAGCGGACAGAGCACTGGCGTCGTAATTACAAAAACCTTTTATTATTGTTTTATTTTGATACAACGCTAATTTTAAGTATTTTGTAAAGAAACCGGCTCAAGCACCGAAATACCTTTGCGAATTTCAGTTATTACTGCGAACTACCGAGATCGTCCTTCAGTTTTCGAGTTTTTAGCAATTGTTTGAGAATCCCTTCGTTGCCTGGAGACTACCGAGAAACAAGCAATTCAATATTACCTTCTGAGCCATTGCCTTTGTGTTGTTGCGATTCCCGCGCGTTCACGCCGCCGTTGGTTTCTCGCGAGGGAAATTACCTTTGCCTTATACCTTGCTTTGCCGCCCCGTTTCTCTCAAGGCTGTCGCCCCCGTCACGCGTTCTAGTCGGAATCATCGCGGCTTGCTGGTGGACGGTCGGATGATCACGCCGGTTCTGTGGCCATTCGTTGATGCCTCCCCGTGGCCTCCTCGCCGAAGCAACCGAATAGTTGCACTGTCCACGGCAGTAACCTCGGGTGCCACGGTCCGCTAATCCCGGCGCCTCATTTTAGCAGGGTTCGGGATCTACCAGGGGTGGAGGTGCTGTGGGCGTGTGGGCCTACCGTGGCTCGCTTGGTCGCCGAGCCGCGAGGGAGGCCTCCCCTCCACCCCGTCATGGACGTCGCTCGGATCCCACCGAGGAAGCGTATCCGAGGCACGGCCCAGCGGAACGTAGGGGGCGATTTTCAAAGGAGGAGCGGTCAGCGGTAAGGTAGTGGCGAGTTGAAATACTTCGAGTCGGGTACCGTCGATTTTGAAATCGGCCGTGCGCGCAATCCAAAATGCCGCGGAACATTACGTGGCCCGGCAACAAGCCTACTTTGCGCCTAGGGCGTGCTAGCGCTGCCTCGCGTGAGACCCGTTGCGGCGGCGGGGATAGCGCGAGAACGGGAGCAACGAGATTTGCGATCGACGCAAATCGGTCTTCGTCAAGTGCCTGTTCGGAGTGCTGACATCTTCTCTTTTGACTTCCGTTACCTTGCTGCCTTTATCTTTTGCCTTTGCTGCCTTGGTCGCTGTCGTCACCTGGACCATGAATTTCCCGGTAAGCCCGTTTTAATTCCTCCCTTCGATCGCCTCTTTTATTCGGCATTTATTGTATTGTGCGATCTCCGGGATGGCGAAAATCGGCGGTCATTCCGGGAGATCATTTCCCGGGGGGTTGACATTTGCGGGCTTGACCAGCCATCCGTCCCCGGCTTTTATCTCGAACATTCGAGTCGTTTTTGTGGCCGAATAAAACGAGGCGAGTCGACAAACGATGGCGTCTGAAATTCGTTCGTTTCCCGTTAGTCGCGTCTAGAATATTTTCCGTGTTCCCTTTCATTCAATTAGAGTCATTCCTTTTTAGTAATTAATTTTTTTTTCGCCTCCGTACAGTAGTTGGGGAAGATCACAACGATAATATTCTCATTAGATTTCATCCAAAAGTTGAGTAGAAAACTGTGTTAGAAAATTAAAAAAAAAGATCAATAAATTTAGAGGTGGATTTTCGATTTTTCGGAATTTTGGATAGTGAAATCACACTCAGCGGAAAAAGTCAGCCCAGATTAAAAAAAAAACAACTCGATAAGTTGATTTGTTCCGGAGATGTTGCATGTTGGTGGAATTTGAACGCGTGAATTCACTTTTCACACGAGCGCGCGCGAACCGGAGACGGCTACCCCCACTCTGCCGCCAAACGCTACGTGACATTTGGCCTCGCGCAAAGTCTTCATCGAAAACAATAAATTTATATGGGATCTTTCCGCCAATTTTTCTCCAGGTAGCAGAAGCCTCACCCTGTACGCTGTCCAATTTTCAGCTCTCTATGTTGAAATGAGCAACTGCAATAATTAATAAAAAAAACTAATTTTTTTATCTTCCCCTAATTAACTTCTCGCAATATTTTTTTCTCCTAAATTCGTATAAAATTAACCGCTTTCGAATCATGTCACTCCCGACTCTGTAACGTAGAAATTCGCGATGAAATTCTAATTGTTCATGAGTAAAAATCGTACCCTATTGTTGGAGCCGTTTTTCACCCCTTTAATTATAAAAAATCCATTTGCCCCAAAGTGTATATGATAGTTTGATTCTTTCGAAATGATTTCGTTTTGGTTTTATTGCGCTGTGACCTCTTCCCGGTGTAGAAATTCCTTGCAAAAACAGTCGATTTTTTAATAACAAATGGATTTTCTCAAACACTATCCATCCGATTGAACTCAAATTTAGCACACTTGTTTAGTGTACCAAAGGGCATATATTCTGAGATTTGGAAGGCTGCACATATATTTTTGAATTAATAATTCGTTATAATAGAAATTGCCATTTTACCTGGTTTTTAATTTTTTGCGGACGAACTAATGAACCGATTTTAACTTGCAACCCGCCAAATTGTTCGTTTTTCTAATATCTACTGTGACGTAATTTCTTGCTACGTTACTCGCACGAATCCCTGTCGACCAGTGGACCGGGTTTTCGGTCCATTTTCGGTCACCACTCGTCGATTTGACGGACAGGGCATTTGCGGAGACTCAACGCGTCGTAATTATTACAACATTTTATCATTATTTTATTATTATTTTATACGACCCCATTTTATTGATTTGTTAACGAACCAGCCGGTCACCGAAATACCTTCGCGAATTAAAGAAATTATCGCGAGCTACCGAGATCACCCATTAGTTTCGAGTTTTATCAATTGTTTGAGATTTCCCTTAGTGGCTGGAGAGTACCGAGAAACCTGAGCCTCTCGCGAGGGAAAACATTTTTGCCTTTTGCCTCGCATTTGTCGCCCCGTTTCTCTCAAGGCTTTCGCCCCCGTCGGGCGTCTTAGTCGCTTTCATCGCGGCTGCTGGTGGACGTTCGGAGGACCACGCCGGATCTGTGGCCATTCGATGATGCCCCCCGTGGCCTCCTCGCCGATGCAACCAAGTAGTTGCAACGTCCATAGCTGTAACCTCGGGTGCCATGGTCCGCTAGCCCCGGCGCCTCATCTTAGCGGGATTCGGGAAACCAGGGGCGGAGGTGCTGTTTGCCTAATGTGGTGTGTGGGCCCACCGCGACTCGCTTGGTCGGCGAGCCGCGAGGGAGGTCTCCCCTTCGTCCCGTCATGGACATCGCCCGGATCCCCAGAGGAAGCGTACCCGAGGCACGGTTCAGCCGAACGCAAGGGGACGATTGTCGAAGGAGAGACGGTCAGCGGTAAGGCGTAGGCGAGTTATTATTTTTCGAGTCCCGTATTGCAATCAGCAGTACGCGCGTTCAAAAGGGCCGCGAAAATCACGTGGCCCGGCACCAGCCTAGCTCGCGCCTAGAGCGCGCTAGCGCTGCCTCGCGAGAGACCTGTTGCGGTGGTGGGGGTAGCGCGAGAATCGGGAACAACGAGATTTGCGAATTCCTTCCAAATCAGTCGTCGTCAAGTGCCTGTCCGGAGTGGTGACATCTTTTGACTTCCGTTACCTTGCTGCCTCGTTGCGTTGCTGTCTTTATCTTTTGCCTTTGCTGCCTTGGTTGCTGTCGTCACCTGGACCACGAGTTTCTCGGTGAGCCCGTTCTAATTTCTCCTTTCGATCGCCTCTTTTGTTCGGCGTTTATTTGTAATTTTGCGATCTCCGGAACGGCGGAAATTGGCGGCCATTCCGGAAGATTATTTCGTTAGGGTTTTTGCGTTCGAGAAGAAAATGGGTTGACATCTGGGGGCTTGACCAGCCATCCGTCCCCGGCTTTTCTCTCGAAAATTCGAGTCGTTTTGTGGCCGAATAAACGAGGCGAGTCGACAAGCGATGGCGTCTCAAATTATTTTATTCCCTATCAGTCGCGTTTTGGAATGTTTTCGAGTTTCCTTGCAATCAATAAGATTCATTCATTTTTATTAATTAATTTCGATCTCGGTATTTCTTTTGTTGTAATATTCTTCGAGCGACGCGAATATATTTTATTTCATTGTGCTAAAGTCGTCGCTCGGAGAATTCCTTTGTCGCGCGTGGCCTCGGGTCGGCCAGCGCGCACGCGTTTGTATTCGTTCTATCTCTCTCGCTCCCGTAGCTTAGCTTCGACCGCTACGGCGAGGCGTAGAGCCTATTGTTCGCGAATGTGTTTGTCGATATTTTGGTGATCTGAGCTCGGTTTCGTCTTTATCTTATTTTTGCACGTGTCGTGCGTTTCAAGGATTATTTCGCTGTGCCATGTTGATTATTTCGAGTCTGATTTTGCGCTGTTTTTATTATTTCGTGCTACTGGAAATCTTTGTCACCATGTCCCGACTGACGGTGCGTACCTTTTGCCTTGTGTTGCTGCGACTACCTTGGCGTTTCTTTTGCCTTTCGAGATCCCGCATTGTCTCGAGTATTGCCTTGCATTTAGGGCCGATTACCTTTTGTCTTTCGATGTTGTCTCTGAGCTGCTACCTTGACTGGCGGCCTGTTAGCCTGATGACGTATTACCTGTGCCTCGCGGCCGGTGCGTCACAAGCGAGTCAGCCGCTAGATTACAGTCAGAGCAACGTTCGACGTTAGTTACCTTCGATACAGCCTGGCAGTACTAGGGACGTTACCTTGTGCGTTCACTCGATTCCGTCCATCGTCAGACGGAGACATTATTCCCTGGTAGTGTTCGCGTGATTTTATGATTTTCTTTGTAACGGGCCGGCGAGAGTCGCCCCGATTTCATATTTCAATTGCTTTGTAGAATGTCGTTTAATTCTTCAAATAAATACCATTGTTAACCTTTCAATTTTCTATCGTCTAGAGTCATTTTATTTGGTTTCGTTTTGCGGTAGCCCGCTGTTACTCTCCTCCCCAAAGAATCACCCCCTCTACCCTTTAGTATCTCAGCTACGGAGCTGAGTGGCCGGCCCGCCTCGGTCGCGCTGTTTCTCGCGTTCCCGGCCAAATTTGATCGTCGGGGGCGGGCGAACAAAAAGTCGGCGTTAGTCGGCAGCACTGTGTGCCTGGCGCCCAGCCCGCTCCCGTGGCCTTGGGCGACGCGAGGAGCGACGCGAGCCGAGAAGGGACGAGATGGACCCTTCCGGGAAAATCTCCGTTACACTACAAATAGTAACTCAACTTTTTTCTTCTCCGAAAGATAGTTTGGGCGCTATCTCGCAAAAACATGGTTTTGCCAAGTTTGACCGCGTGGCAAAAGAAAGCCTTCCAAAATCTGTGGTTGGAAACTATCAGGCTTTTATCAGGGACTTGAGGCCTACATGAATCCGTTGGTTTGAATCGGTCTGGCTCTGTGTCACGTAAAAATATCCGGTTCCTGGACTAAGCATGAAGTTATCATAATATTCAGGATAATCATGCTGGAATCCTCCAAAATGGAGAAACCCTTGAACCAAATGTGTTAAGGGCGTACGTTCGTCTGTGAAATTTAGTCATTCATTCATGAGCTCTTGGCGATGGCACAATGATTTCATTTTTTTTTGTCTCAGTTGAGTTTGACACTTTTTGATAAGATTTTTATGGAGGTCAAAAGATTCCTTTAATTTGCAGTGAAGGGAAAATAAAATACACAAATTTAGTAAATCAAAAATGTTACATTGCAAAGTAATATTAAGAAAAAATTGGGTCGTTATTTTTCAACTTTGGTTGCGATTTTTAAATAGTTGGCATTCTTTTTTTATTTTTCCGGAGTACTTTTCCACGGTTATATCTACATTCACGTGGAAAATGCCCCCACTCCCCGCAATAGTAACACGAATTTGGATTTTGCAGTCTGTTTCGTGTTGTGCTGTTCGTTGCTCTTCGTGATCGCAGTGTGCTTGGTCTCCTTCATCCTCTCTGTGGCGGCCCTCTTCCTTGGAACCTGGGCTGCGGAGTTTTGCCCATTTTTAGCAATTTTTCTTCTTTGGCCTCTTCCTGGACCCCCGCTTTTGCGTTTAATCGCGCATCTTCCGTGTCCATTTCAATTGTCCGTGCTGCTGTGAATGTCGCTGGCTTAGCTTTTAAGACTTCAAAGCGCGTTTACTCGTTCGCCAGACCGTTTATGAATTGGTCCAAGCATGCCTCGTCTATGTTTGAAAAATTACATCTTGTCGCTTCTCTTTGTAGTTGCGTTGCGAACTCACTCCCTTCCTGCGTTTAGTTTGTAGATCCACGCCGTTTTCTTCTCCTCAACTTGGGCCTGTATAGTCTGATCTTCCATATATCTTTGTACACTTGTTTTTAATCACTTTTTTTTCTTACGATTGCTACCGTTCACCCGTATGCTTCCGTTTACTAAGTTATGCTACGTTTTTACACATCGTTTATCCTCGTCGCCACTGTAGTATCAGGGCGTGAGGGAAATGAGTGAGACACACGCTAAATGTGTCGACACGGTAAATACGATCTGTTTATAGTGTCCGGTGTCCACACCGGCTTAGGCCGAACTGAACGTTTCGTCACATCTTCGATACATACATTGGTCTGTACGAGTTCTCTCGTACACTATCGTACAGAAGGGATCGTGCCGACGATGGAAAGAAAGTTGTTTTAAGAGCGAGGTGTTAACGCGGGGATCCGCTTGTCGAGTTTATTCGAAAAGAGTCATGATTTATACAATTGTTAGCGATGGTAAAACGCGGTGTAATACTGATAGCAGTAATTAAAGCTAAAGAACCCGGTGTAGCAATAGTTGGAGCAATAGTGGACGAGCTTTTGTACGAACTAGCCAATACCAACTACGGGATCGATCTTGGCTCGAAGCGCATCCCCTGTCAAGCATACGCGGACGACATAGTGTTGATCAGCAAAGACGCAAAAGAAGCCCAAACTCTCCTCAGGATTGCAGTACAGTTCCTGAAACGCAGGAGCCTATCAGTCAACGTAAAGAAGTGTGCGGCCACATCAGTAGGCATCGTTCCAGGGAAAAAGCAGTGCTACACCATCTCGCGTAACATCTTCAGTCTCGGTGCTGAGCTGATTCCACAGATGGGCTCATCTGAGTTCTTCAAGTATCTTGGGAATAACATCGGATCCCTTGGAATCGCTCGGCCTTTCATCGGAGACCTCAAACTGCAGCTCCTTCGGGTCGAAAAGGCACCTCTGAAGACTCAGCAGCAGCTGAGGGTTATCAAGGTCTACCTCGTGCCACGACTGCTACAGCTTCTTCAAAACCCCAGGTCTATAATTAAAATCTTTGAAAAGACCGACAAGCTCGTTCGCATGTCGGTACGCCGCATCCTGCACCTTAATAGAACTTGTGCCAATGCGTTCATTCACGCTCCTTGTAGACTTGGAGGGCTTGGCCTGCAATCCATGAGAGCCGTCGTATCCATCATTTTATCGCAGCGACTTACGAACGTCGCACTGCTCGGAGACCCATACAGTCGGGAATTATTCTCTGAGGACTCCTTTCAAAAAATTGTCAGGAGGCTCGGACAATGGTGCTCCTTCTATGGTGACACGACGGCCAGGGCGGGCAGAAAGTGGGGCGAACTGCTCGAGAGCTGTTACTCTGGGAACGGCCTTCGACAGTGCTCCAGTAGCAGACACAGTGGAGGCTGGATTGACCACCCACCCCTGTTCTGGTCTGGCGCTGAGTTTGTCAAGGCTGTCCAGCTCCGTGGTAACCTGCTTCCAACGCAGGGCATTCCCTCGAATCCGTCTGAACAGCGGCGGTGTAGGGGAAGATGCTTTGACCGGACGGAATCCCTGTCTCATATCCGTCAAAGATGTCCTGTGTCTCATTGGGCACGAATAAAGCGACACGACCGGGTGGCAAATATAGTCAAACAGGTTGCCAGCGGGAACGGTTGGGCCGTCGAGTGCGAGCCGCATATTCGCTGCGCAAATGGCCTCCTCAGAAAGCCGGACCTAATCCTCTCTAGGGGGGACAGAGTGTTCGTTGTCGACGTCGCCATCTCGTGGGAGGGCCCGAGTACCCTGGGTGCCACTTACCTCTACAAGCGCCGAGTGCTGGATGGCACCGGCTTTTATACAGTCGAAATCCTTTGTTCTCGGATTCCGTGGAATTCTAAAAATAAGTCTGAATATTATTGGCTTTGTTCTTTCGTGGTGGGAACGCTGGCTAGAGATCACTGGCTACGCGCTTCTCCCACTCACTCACGCTGTGTTTTGATTCGCTAGACGTGGTCTGAGTTTGCGCACTACGTTTGCCTAACGTCGCGCATGCGACTTATTGCATCATCTTTTACCCCCACTTACGTCCCAGAGTCCCGAGTCGCGCTCGCTAGTAGGCTTGTTAGCCCCACTTTTACTTGCGAGCTCACCGCGGGCCGGCGAGTAGTTCCGCAACCGTCCGCTCGGCGCTAGCTCAGTCGAGCGCCAGCACCTGACCACATCGCCTCACGAGCCAGGCGGTGCCGTTACAATCGACCGGTGCCGGTGTCGACACTATCTCAGTTTCACAAATAGTGATGTTGTTCACCGCGGATTGCTGAGTGACACAATCGTACGCGTTCTTCCTTTTCCTGTAAGTGGTAACGGCCGCCAGCTTTTTCGAATTCATGTAATGAGTACGCTTACTCAGTAGTTGTGATGATAAGCATTCAGATCGACGAGATCAATGACGAGAATCTATTGGGCTTAATACTTAATCTTTTGCTTTCCATTTTCAGCGAACCCAGAATTGAAAAAGTGGTCTCCTGCACGACTTCGTAGCGCTGGTTTGTATGCCCTGCATTTTGAGCCATACTCATTCACGAGTAACGGAAATTTAAGGCGGAACGTGATTTCTAAACCATAGTATGGTGAACTGTACGATAGAGAGCATCTCAGCGATTGCGATGGAGTGGATTATCTGCCGTCTACTGATTGCGCTAATGCCTGCGATCGAGTAGAGCCAAACGACGGAGCCCATACATCCAAAAACAGTTCAATGAGTACAGCTTCAAAAACTATCGATATTCAAGAGATTGATCGGAATGAGCATCCAAAACGTACCTATTCCGTACCCAAGCTCACTTTTTCCGACAAGGACGAGCCCATGGAGTGGATTACGATTCGACAAAAAAATCTCACGCATCGAAAGATAATTGCAGCCTTAAAGAGGGAAATTGCTCAACATCGCCAGCGAATCAGGCAGGTCATGAGAAAACTGCTACGAGTTACAAGGAGCAAAAAGAAATTGCAGCGCATCTCGAAAAGAGAAACAGTGGACGAATTTCTAGACCGGAACAACTGTACGCAGCCACTCGCAAGGACTATGGTGAAACTCCAACTGAACAACAAAAAATCAGAGTACGGTCAAGACGAAAATAACTTGGCAAAACAATATTTTTTTTTTATTCAGCCTCGGCATATACTAGACTGAGAAATGCGGGATGTATCTTCCCTGCTGAAAGCTCCGCACGATTGTGGATTGCTGAAATCGAAGTTGGTCCAGGATTCTGCGACGATATATTTACCAAATTAAGAATGTTGTTGGAAACCTTATCTCCAGAAGGAAAAGTTTGCTGCTTGAAATGGGATGAAATGAGTATTCGAAGCTTCGAAGAGTACTCGAAAAAAAATTTTGGGTCGAAGCAAAGAACGAGCACGATATGTATTCTTGTTTTGCTCGGATGGTTTAAACGCAAGGAATCCTTGGCACCAGCCGCCGGCTTTTTTTTCTCAGCGAACGGTTTCAAAGAGCATGAGATTTTCAGCTTATTGAAAATCTGTTTGGCAAAGTTGAGGGATATCGGTGCAGACGTGAAATTAATGACGTGTGATCAAGGCTCGAGCAACCAATCGCTGTACCTGTCGATCCTGAACGTCACAGAAGCAGCTCCAGTAATCCAGATCGATGACAGGGAATACTTCATGTCGTTTGATTTCCCCCATTTAATCAAACGCCTGCTAAGCACTTTAAGAAAGTACAATGTACTTTATTGCGATGGTAAAGTAATAGCGGTCTATGAAGATTTCATCGAGACTTGGCGGCACGACATAAAAAGTGGTACATCACGTTTACTTTTGCACATAACCGAGACTCATCTGTTTCCGAATTCTTTCGCAACGATGAACGTAAAACGCGCACTCCAAATATTGAGCCATCGATTTGTCGCAGCCATCATGACCGCAGGCCACGATCCAGAAGGCTTGCACAGCTCCACGTGGGACACAACTGCAGAATTCGCTGAAAAAATGAACAAAATTATTGACGCTTGCAATGCGTATGAGCTATACAGCAGGAATCCTTGCAGGTGACCACTTTCCCATGGAAATCCCAATGTGATTCAAATCTTGACGGATTTCGTGGAATGGTCTGTTGAGTGGACTGTCGCAACAGATCCTATGAGTCCGTCAACAATAATGAAGAAATTGCCGTGTCTACGAGGATTGCCGATGACCCTCAAAGCCATCCTGTATACCTACCAGAATCTCCGTGAAAGTTTCCTCAATTACGAATTAGCCGCGGGTCTGTGCAATCAGGATTCGGTAGAGCATTTTTTTTCAAAGCTGCGAGGACGCGAAGGGTTGAATCCAAACCCAACGGCTCGAGGGGTCCGCTGAAGTTTTCGACACATAAATTCAACTGCATCTATAGGTACCAGCAACAGAAGAAATGTCCGATTTCCAGACACAGTCACTCTGCTGAATCCGACCAGCGAAATTAAAGAAGCTCTTCAGAAATCCAACGATATTCCTACAAAGCTGGTAGAACAAGACGAAAACGAGGATCATTCCGACATTGAAACTGCGTGTAAAACGATTGATTTCTTCACTGCTGAGAATCGTACCATTTCTCAATTTAACAATAGTCCCGGAGGCTATAAAAACAAATAAGGCTGGAAGGAAAAATATTATACTCCAATAATATTCCAAGTTATGACTAAGGCGCGAATTCTTAATACTTGGCGTTCTTTTTTTACTTTTATAAAGTTATTACCAGAGTCTAAAGAAACACGTTAAAAATCTCAACCCATCCGAAAATCTCAAGTGTGAGCTTACTTTCTCAGTAAAAATAGAATAGGTTTTCATCTGACCAGAACCGAAGTAATAAATTTCACCCTCCCGCGCATGCCGGAGAAAATTTCCCGCCCATGTCACACCGGTAGCAATAAATTTGTCTTATCTACACAAACCCATCAAAAATCTATAATTATCTAAACAAACATTATGTCTCCGTTCTGGAATGTGTCGCCAGGAGCTCGACCGGACATATTTCCAACAAGATGGTGCACCGGCACATACCAGTCGGCTAGCGCAAAGGACGCTCCGCCAAATTTTCGGTGATCGCGTTATAGGACGTGGAGGCATTTATGATCGGCCTCCCCGTTCACCCGATTTAAATCCTCTCTGTTTTTTTTTTCATCGGGACACGTGAAATCTATTGTTTATCGAGAGCCAATAAAAAATCGAGCGGAATTGGAGACAAAAATTGACGCAGCATTCCGGACTATCACTCCTGAAATGTTCGAACGATGCAGCAGTGAACTGCTAAGACGAGCGCAGTGTTGCATTGAAGATCAAGGCGGAAATTTCGAACACTTACTAGCCTAGGTGAGTGGTACGAAACGTACAATTCAAAATTGTAGTTCAGCTGTAATGTTTTAATCGTTTGAATACATAGAGCCAGTTCTTACGGCTGAAACATTTATAGTATGAGATTTCTTTCAATTCATAAAAAGAAGTGTCATTTTGATCATTTGAATTTTAACCAACGAATTAAAAATTCATTTGTTTCATCCACGTCTGCCAAGTTATGTTTGAAAAAAAGTGCTGCAAATTGAAATTTGCAAATTGCTTCCTCTTGGTGCTCAAGATGCACGGTAAAACGATTTTTCGAAAAAGTAATATTTTCGTAAAATTCAAAAACCCATAAAATTTAAACCGCTCAACCGATATTTCCCAAATTCAATACCAACCTTCCTATTATGATACTCTAATTATAAAAAAAAATTTAGTAATAAATCTTAAAATTTGCGAAAGTTAGAGCGGTGACACCATTTTTTTGAAAATTTCAAAATGCTGTAGAATTCTAATTTTTTTAGCGATCCGGACAAAATTCTCAGCAAACGAAGAGCTGGTATAGATTAACATCTGTGCAAAACTAGAGCCTTGTAGCTCAAACCGTTCTCGAGTTATAACCATTTGAATTTTACAGTGCCAGCACATACACACACACACACACACACACACACACAGACACACACACACATACACACACACATACGGACATTTTTTCTAGATATGATTTTTCGACGTTTTGGGACATTTTAAGCATATTGTTCGGGAATTATCATTCCCCCGGAACGGGCATTCGGGAGCTTGAACGGCGCGGCATCGATCGAGGGTACACGGGCGACGAACGGCGGCGCCACGTGACGGGACGCGCTCGTTGCGGTCAACTGCACATGCGCGCTTTTATTGATTATTCTTCGTTCTCGATCGATTGCCTCGAGCGCTCAACCTGTTACAGTCAGTTACCAAAGTTAAGATCAAGATATAGCGGCGCGACCACGTGTCTCGAATTATTACTATTTTCTTTCCTTTTCTATCGGGTCCTTTTACATCACGGGTTTCCACAAATTTATACGGGAATTAAACATATCGGGTTCACGTAATTATTGAGTCGTCAATTACGTGCGGGTCATAATTAATTGCTTTACAAGGGCCTTGTGAGATTTACGCCCTCACGAGTGCCGGCTTGCGAGCACGCGGTCGTCGCCATTTTTCTACTTCGGGAAACGAGACACTCGCGCCACTCGGGCTTGTTTCATCCGGGTTTTTCACTGTCGGGTTTATTGTACATTAACTACTGTGATAATTTATACTAAAGATCATTTTTACATATTTTCTCCGTCTCGCCCACGCGTTTTAATTTTGCCACCAACACCAGATCACGCACTAAACATTGGTCCTTCGAGCCGGATCTGGTGGCGCGTGGTGTGAGTGCAGTGAGTTGACGAGTTTTTCACAGTGAAAAGGTGTATAATCGGGAAATTGGGCAGTTTGTGCATCGGGATTCAACACGTGGGCGTCAGTCTTCACGTGGTCGAAGCATTCACGGCGGGAAAAGTGCCGGTAAGTCTTCGGAAACGTTCGTGAAACATCGGGACAGTTCAGGCTTTCGCGAACGTTCGAGAAACTTTTCTTCGCTCCACGCGGTGTGCGAAGCAGTGCCGGCTCACGATACTCGCGGTACCCGCGCGCGCTCGCGTTCGGGATTGGTCGGGAGAACGTTCGAGAAACTTTTCGACGTTCCACGCGGTGTGCGAAGTATTGCCGCCCCTTAGGCTCGCGGTCCTTTTGCTCTCGCGTTCGGGATCGGGCAGTAGCGTAGCGAGCGGCCGTCGGGCCACGCGAGTGTGTGCGTTGTGCAGTGACGTAGTTTGGCGCGGGCCATTTGACAGTTTTTTCGGGTTTTGTTCGCGGGTATTGGCGCGCGCCGGCTTACGAAGTGACAGTTCGGCTCGACCAGCACGTTTTTTCGGGTTTCTGTACGGGCAATCGGGTTTTTTGGGAGCATTTTCGCGCGTTTTTTCTTTGACACTTTCGTTCGCGACTTCGGGTGTTCGTGTTATCGGGACTAGTACACAGTTGAGTGTCGAGTGCGCGCGTTATGGCCGACGATAAAAATGACGGGGATACACCCGAACCTAAGGTCGAGCTGTGGGAGGACACGGTCGAGTCGGTTACGCCGGGTGCGGGCACTGCGTCATCGGGTTCGGGCACCGCGCCGCCCGGTTTGGACGCTCCGCCGCCCGGATCGGTCGCGGCGCCCCTCACGCTGTTGACAGGCCTACAGGTTCCAGCGCCGGACGACGCCAACAAAAGGGTGAAAAAACAGCGCACACCCTCACCGACGGGAGAACGGGCGGGTAAGCGGGCCGCCTCGCCACGGCCCGCCGCAGCGGGTTCATTTGCGCTCAAGATCGAGACACAACGGGCACGCATCTCGCTGCTCGGGAAATTACTGACGAAGGCACTGGGGACGGAAGCAGCTGATGCAACGTTGGCGAGCATCGAGGCTATGCGGGATGGCGCGCGAGGAATTTGGGAGAAATTCGAGTCGGTACACGAAGCAATAGGTGAGACGTGTGACCTTGAGTTTCTATCCTCAGAATATGTGACGGAAGATTGGTATTCCAAGGCGTTCGATACGTACGCCTTGGTCAACGAGAGGCTTGGGCTACTACGGGAGCAGGTGAAGCCAACAGCTTCACCTTCGGCCAACGGATCGTCCGGTCACGCGGGTTCTTCGGGAGTGGGCAGATCCCACTTGCCCAAGATCTCGCTCCCTACATTCACGGGTGCGTACACAGAGTGGTGCTCGTTCCGGGACCTATTCACCGCGCTTGTACGGGAAAACACGGGGATCAGCGACGTCGAGCGCATGCACTACTTGCGCACCTCAACATCGGGCGAGGCGGCGAAGCTGATCGCGAGCCTGGCCATCGAGGCCGACTCGTTCGGGACAGCGTGGGAATCGCTACTGGAGCGTTATGAAAATAAACGCATCTTGGTGTCGGCGCATCTGGGCAGCGTCTTGGACACCAAGGTCATCGGAGCACGGTCCGCCCCGGACCTACACGCTCTCGTGCACTCTATCACTGAGGCGTGTAACTCGCTGAAGGCACTCGGCGCTCCAATCGAACACTGGGACTGGGTTTTAGTCTACGCGGTGTCACGACGTCTCGACACGGCGTCGCGTGAGGCTTGGGAGATTCACATCGGGCAGTCCCAGGAGCCGCCATCCTTCGCGAGCATGCGAACATTTTTGGCTAGTCGGGCTCGGGCCTTCGAGGGAGCAGAAGCGGGAAAACCAAAGCCAGCGGGAAATACCACATCGGGCAGCGGAGCAAAGTCGTCATCACGGGCTACGGGGGCGAAGTCTTACGCCACGACCACGGCTTCAGGCACCACGTGTGCACAGTGTCAAGGAGGACACTTCATCGTCGCGTGTCCTCAGTTTCGTCAGATGAATAACGAGGCTCGTCGGGAAGCGGTGTCGAAGCTTCGACTTTGCTTCAACTGCTTCGGGAAACATAACGTCGGGTCTTGCCAGACAACATCGAGGTGCAAGGAGTGTGAGCGAAAGCACCACACGATGATCCACGTCGGGTGGTCAAAATTCGGGAACGGGTCCAACACATCAGGAGCAGCGGGAGCATCGGGATCGTCGGGAACTTCAGCAGCGGGCAAGCCGGGTACAACAACATCATCGGAGACTCAGCAATGAGATGAGGCAGCATTAACGGGGGCAGCAACGGGATCATCACGGGCGGCTGTGCTATTGGCGACGGGTTCGGCGCATCTTGCGCTTCACAACGGGTCCGTGCATAACGTACGCATGCTTGTCGACACCGGGTCGGAACTGTCGTTCATTTCCGATAAGCTCGTGCGTCAACTTAAATTACAACGAGAGTCGCCAACAATCAACATCCTCGGGATCGGAGGCACGCCATCGGGTCACACACGCGAGCTAGTCACTTGTGACTTGCGGTCGCTATATTCCAGCAACCGTTTACAAATAAAAACACACATTTTGCCCAAGTTAATGCCTGTTCTTCCGTCTTTTTCTCTTCCTCATCGGCATTGGAGTCATTTTCAGGGTCTTTCGCTTGCGGATCCGGAGTTCTTCTTGCCGCGAGAGGTCGATCTGATCTTGGGGGCCGACGCATACGGGAAGCTTGTCCTACCAGAGGTCAGACGAGGGCCTCCGGACACTCCAATCGCTCAAAATACCATTTTTGGCTGGGTGATCCTCGGGCCGGTGTCGGGCTCACACTCGTCTTCCACTTTGGTCCACCACGCAGTGGCGGACAACGGGTTCCGGGAATTACAGGATCTCCTGTCGAAGTTTTGGGTTCAGGAGGAGGTTCCTGTCGACGCGGGCCTGCCCCTCACGCCAGAGGAGCAAGAGTGTGAGACACACTTTCTTTCCACGCATTCTCGAGACGAATCAGGTCGGTACATTGTTCGGTTACCTATTAAATCGGGTTCACCTGAGCTGGGAAATTCGTATCGTGCGGCGGCTGCAAGCTTGCAGCGAATGCGTCGGAAATTATTGCGGGATCCGGGTTACAAGAAACTTTACGAAGACTTCCTCGGGGAATATGAGTCGATGCAACACATGGTTCGGGCTGCAGCGGATTCGCTGCATCGGGACGCGGCTTATTATTTACCACATCACGGGGTGTTGAAGGAAAGCAGCACAACTACTAAGTTGCGGGTAGTTTTCAACGGGTCGGCGAAAACGGATTCGGGTTGGTCGCTTAACGACATATTGCATACGGGTGCAAAACTCCAACTCGATATAACAGACGTGCTGCTTTGGGTCCGTCGGCATCGTTACGTGTTTGCGACGGACATTACCAAAATGTTTCGGCAGATTCGGGTACATCGGGACGATTGGGACCTTCAACGCATCCTGTGGGCAGACGGGAGCGGTAACGTCGTGCCGTATCAGCTGACGACAGTTACCTACGGGACGCGGCCGGCGCCGTTCCTTGCAGTACGGGTTCTGCTGCAATTAGTAGCAGACGAAGGAGAAAAGTATCCAGCGGCCGTCGCCCCTCTTACAAAGGGGCGCTACGTCGATGATATTTTCGGGGGCGCGGACAATTTAAGAGACTTAACAACACAAGCGAGACAATTAATCGGGATTTGCACGGCGGGCGGCATGCCCTTAGCCAAGTGGCAGTGCAACAAACCGGGTTTCTGCGACAAGGTCGGTGTCGCGTCGAGCTCTGACTCTTCTCGGGAGATCGAAGATGTCGGAACAAAAATTCTCGGGATATCGTGGCTGCCGGGAGCCGACACATTCAAGTTTACCACCCTCCCTTACACTGAGGGTGCCGGGATCACGAAACGGGTAATCTTGTCGGAAATTGCGCAGTTGTACGATCCACTGGGCTTCTTAGCGCCAGTTACAATTCGGGCAAAGGTCTTGCTCCAGCAACTCTGGCTGGACAAGCTGTCATGGGACGATGCGGTCTCAACCGAGGTCGCAGAGTCGTGGGTTGCATTTCGACGGGAGCTGACCGACCTTGGGACGATATCGGTGCCACGATGGCTCCGGATGTCCACGGGTTCTTCAGTGCAAATCCACGGGTTTTCAGACGCCTCTCTAGTCGCACTTGCAGCGGTCGTCTTCTTGCGGGTCACGGGTCCGGGTGGCGATACCAGAGTCTCGATGGTATGCGCCAAGACAAAGGTTGCTCCGTTAAAGCGCCTTGTCATTGCACGCTTAGAACTTGCAGCCGCGCTTGTTCTCGCAAAACTTACGCGGTACGTTCAGACGGTGCTGGACCTCGGGAATGCACCAGTGTATTTATGGACCGATTCATCGGTCACGCTGACGTGGGTTACGAGTCACCCATCGCGATGGAAAGACTTCGTACGTAATCGGGTTACAGCCATTCAGGAGCTTTTACCAACGGGACAATGGAGATACACACCGGGTCGGGACAATCCTGCAGATTGTGCATCGCGGGGGCTAACAATCACACAGCTCGAGCAATTTGAACCATGGCGGAACGGACCACACTGGTTAGCCAAATCTTCAGTCCATTGGCCCTTACACTACACCGGGACGGCGGATACAGCGGCGCTCGAAGAGCGACCAGGTCTCATCCTTACAGCCTCAGCAAAACCATCACGGGTCTACGAGCTTATCTACCGGTACTCGACACTTACACGTTTGCTGAGAATAACGGCCCTACTCTTCAAGGCCATCGCCAAGATGAGAGGAGCATCACACGGGTCATCGGGAGCATACATTTCACCGGGAGACCTGGATCATGCACGGGTATATTGGGTAAAAGCCACACAAGCAGAGTACTTTGAAACAGAGTTGAAAGTACTCGCGGGTTCACGCGTGCTTCCACGCACGCACCCGCTAACGCGGTTGACGGGATACATCGACAATAACGGGGTGTTGAGAGTGGGAGGCCGTTTGAAACATTCGGACTTACAACCCGAGTGCATTCATACGGCCATTTTACCACGGGATTCCCCTTTCACGCAGCTAGTCATCCGGGACGCCCATCGTCGCACGTTACACGGGGGGACACAGGTGACGCTGGCGTACATACGACGACGCCACTGGATAATCGGCGGGCGGGCTCCAGTGCGGTCGTTCGTGTTAAAGTGTGTTCGCTGTGCTCGGTTTCGGGCGGTAAAAGCACAGCAACTAATGGGACAATTGCCGGTCGCGCGGGTTACACCCTCACGGGCGTTCTTGTTTTCGGGGGTGGATTACGCCGGGCCAGTGTCGCTTAAAACCTGGCGCGGTCGCGGGAGTCGGGTACAAAAGGGTTGGCTGTGCATCTTCGTCTGTCTTGCAACGTCTGCATTACATTTGGAGATTGTTACAGATTCGTCAACAGAGACGTTCATCGCGGCGTACCGGCGATTCATCGGGAGACGGGGAGTGTGTCACACTCTCTACAGCGACTGCGGGACAAATTTCCAAGGCGCGAGTGCGGAGCTGAAGAAGCTGTTCCAGGCCGGGACGCGGGAGTCGAACGAGATTTCGCGACTCTTGGCGAATGACGGGACAACTTGGGTCTTCAATCCACCGGGAGCTCCACACATGGGCGGGAAATGGGAGGCGGCGGTGAAATCCGTGAAATTTCACCTCCGGCGGACCATCGGGGAGACGAGCCTCACCTTCGAGGAATTTACGACCCTTCTGATTCAGGTAGAGGCCGTGCTCAATTCGCGTCCGCTGGAACCCATGTCCGAAGACCCTGAGGACCTTACCGCACTCACACCCGGGCATTTTCTGATCGGGGAAGCGCTAACGACGATTCCGGAGCCTTCATATCGGGACATCAATCCGGGCAGGTTGTCGCGCTGGCAGTTCATCCAGTCGCGCCTCCAACACTTTTTTGGGATCACTGGTCAGCGAGCTATTTGCAACGACAGCAGGCAATTTCAAAGTGGCACCACCCTCGCAACGAGATTCGGGTCGGGTCCATGGTGCTCTTGACCGACGGGAACCTGCCTCCTGCAAAATGGCCGCTTGCTCGGGTCACCGAGCTACATCCGGGAACAGACGGACTGACGCGGGTAGTGTCCATCAAGACAGCGACTTCCAACTTCATGAGACCTCTGGCGAAGCTGGTCGTACTTCCCATCGGGACAGCGGGATCTTCAATCGACAGCTCGGCTGCCGATGGCGGGCGGGATGTTCGGGAATTATCATTCCCTCGGAACGGGCATTCGGGAGCTTGAACGGCGCGGCATCGATCGAGGGTACACGGGCGACGAACGGCGGCGCCACGTGACGGGACGCGCTCGTTGCGGTCAACTGCACATGCGCGCTTTTATTGATTATTCTTCGTTCTCGATCGATTGCCTCGAGCGCTCAACCTGTTACAGTCAGTTACCAAAGTTAAGATCAAGATATAGCGGCGCGACCACGTGTCTCGAATTATTACTATTTTCTTTCCTTTTCTATCGGGTCCTTTTACATCACGGGTTTCCACAAATTTATACGGGAATTAAACATATCGGGTTCACGTAATTATTGAGTCGTCAATTACGTGCGGGTCATAATTAATTGCTTTACAAGGGCCTTGTGAGATTTACGCCCTCACGAGTGCCGGCTTGCGAGCACGCGGTCGTCGCCATTTTTCTACTTCGGGAAACGAGACACTCGGGCCACTCGGGCTTGTTTCATCCGGGTTTTTCACTGTCGGGTTTATTGTACATTAACTACTGTGATAATTTATAATAAAGATCATTTTTACATATTTTCTCCGTCTCGCCCACGCGTTTTAATTTTGCCACCAACACCAGATCACGCACTAAACACATATTGACATTGAAAACTGGAAAAAAAAAAATTTCACCGTCACATAGCTTCCTCCATGAGGAAGCAAAAATCATGTTTACTTGAGAAAGCATATTTTTCATTATGAGCTCATTATATTGAAGTGAGTTGTATAATTATTGTTGACAGAAAAAACCACACTTCCAACCACAGAAGTACCTGCAATTGAAAAGAGATATTTCGATAAGACATACGATTGAAAGATATTTATATTTGCTTTCTTTGTGTATTTTCAGCACACTGTTCGAAAGAAGTTTTGGTCGTCGATTCGGCGTCCACCATCATGCATGTTTGATTTTGAAGGCACTCGAGAGCTACGCTAAAAATGTCATGAAAAGAATTTTAAAAAATATTTCAAAATTTCTACCTGCTTCATGATTCATGTCTTCATCCAACCCATTTCTTCGCCTTAGTCTTCAGCCCTGTACTCGTCTGTTCTTTGTCTTGAAAATATATATCGCTCCACTCATAAGGGAAAAACTTGTTTCCCCAAGAGTTCAGACGAAGCCCATGTGAAATTGAATTTTCCCATTCAATAATGTTCAATATCTTTCGACAGAATTGAAATCAGAATAGTTCAATTTGTCTCTCCGTATCAGCTCATCGTCCTTGAAAATCTGCCGATCCTAAATCTTGGTTTTTTTTCAAATGCAGACGAATCCCATGCAATCTTTGAGTTCCTCATTCAGCATTCGATATTCTTTGGTCATCAATGAAACCATAAAAGTTGGATTCATCTCCTTGTCAAAATAACAGACGAGTAACGTCTTCGAAAGAGAAGAATCCCATGCAAATTTCGATTTTCCTATTTAGTGCTCGATATTTTCGAGTTACACATGGAACTGGGATAGTTGAATAATTCATCTCAACGTTTCAATAAAGAAGGAGTAACGTTCTCGGAAACCTGCTATTTAGCTCAAGAACAAAAATAGCTTCACGAATTTCGGTTGTGACTTCATTTCACGAAAATGGTGACGAATCCCATGTAAATTTCAATATTCCTATTTGAAATGCGGTAGATGAATAAAACTCTTTCGACTGAAATATTTCGGTGTCTAACCCACATTAAAAAGCGATACACTCGATCCAGCTGAGCTCAATCAACGGAGAGGTGAGTGCTGTATGTCTAGTCCATGTAATAGTGAACAAAGTGCAGCTCGAAAAGTTTCGATGGTCCAAAACGAGTTAACGTTTGGCATGCAGGGTGAGCATATTCGCACTCGAAGTGCAGAATTTCCTTAACCAACGTTAAAACTTAGTCGCGTCTCCGTTTCTGCACTCCATTAACCGATGGATGCAATCTTGGCGCGGGCTGAACAACGCTTACGATGCTAATGACGTCTGTATTTCCTGCGATTCGTTTTCAAATTCAGACGCCATTAGCATCGTAACCGTAGTTTAGGCCGCGCCAGAAATTGCATCCATCGGCCAATGTAGTGCAGAAACGGAGATATGACTATTTTTTAACGTGGATTGAGGAAATTCTGCACTCGCAGCGGCGAAGATGCTCACCCTGCATGCGATACGTAAACTCGTTCGAGACTATCCAAACATTTCGGACTGCACCTTCTTCACTGTTGCATGGACCGTGTACAGCACACACCATTCGGTTGATCGATCTCAGCCGGATTGAGTGAATTGCTTTTCAATGTGGGTTAGACCCCGAAACATTGCACTGTAAAAAGTTTTGACCAATTACCGAATTTGAACTGGGGGTGTTTGGTTAAAACTTTTTAGGCTATAACCAATACCGGAGATCGAACTATTTTGCGATCAACGCAAAATGCCCTGAAACGATGTCAAAAACGGAAAAATTATTTATTCAAAGCAACATTCATATATCGTTGGCTACAAAATTTGTTATACTCCTCCATCGCTATCTCTTCAGCAGACCTTTTCTTCCTCCTCTTCTTCTTTGCTGGCCCGATGTTTTTGTCATTGTTTCCCATCAATTCCTTGCTCATCTCTTCTCCCCCCTCGTGCTCATTTTCTCCGCCGGTTCCCTGTTTGTCTACTATTCCCTCCTCCTCGTCTTCCCGTCTCCTCAGCCCGCTCTCCCATTCTGGATTCATTTCCATGTTCGTTCCAATTCTTGTCTATTTCCTCTCCCCCTTCTTCGTCATCTTCTCTCCTGGTTCCTTGTCCATATTCTTTCAATTCCTTGTCCATCTCCTCTCCCCCCTCTTGCTCACTTTCTCTCCCGGTTTCTTGTTTGTCCCCCATCCCCTCCTCCTCGTCTCCTTGATCCTCGACTTCCCGGTCCTCAATCTGTTCTCCCGTTATTTCCGCACTTTTTCTCGATTTTGATCTGCCTGTAGCCTCCTAATGATCGGCAACAACGTGGAACCGTCTATAACTATCTTCATACGGATCCTCGCTGGAAAACGAGAATTATTATTTTCATTTGCTTCTTCAATGTCAAT
The DNA here is from genome assembly GCA_037043255.1 of Diadegma fenestrale. NCBI lineage: Eukaryota > Metazoa > Arthropoda > Insecta > Hymenoptera > Ichneumonidae > Diadegma > Diadegma fenestrale. Next base: position 309,919 of record CM073319.1, on the reverse strand, counting down.
ACACTTAAGATGTCCCAAAAGATCGAAAAATCACGTCAAGAAATACTGTTCGCATGTGCGTGCGTGCGTGCGTGTGTGTTCTGGCATTGTAAAATTCAAACGTTTATATCTCGAAAACGATTCGAGCTATGGGGCTCCCGTTTTATACAGAGGTTAATCGATACAGGCTCTCATTCTTTGAGGTCTTTGTTGGGATTGCTAAAAAAAAAGAACAATTCTACGGCATATTGAAAATTTCGAAAAAAGGGTGATGACGGTCTAATTTCCGCAAATTTTAAGATATCTCACGGACTTTACGAAAATCTAATTTTTTTCAAAAATCGTCCAACTACTCTAATTTTCGCAATTTCCCTAAGGGATTGTTTGTTTCTAAGTGTCTAAAGACTGTGATGGTTTTTGATGTTGACCGTCACTAAAACGCAAAGTTTGAAAAAGGAACGACTTCCCAGTATTTTGCTGGATTCTTAAGCTACACGATTATCTCACAGGGCTTCTCTAGGCCACTGATAATTTTGTTATTATTTTATTAATTTGCGTCCCGGAACATATTAATCCCGGGGAAAAAGGCTTGGCCAAGTACATTCGGTGATTCGCGCCCGCTCGGTACAGAAGAAAACGTGTGTACCTAGCGGGCAAAATGTCAGTACACAGTAGAGACGTAACGGACGTAACTGAAACCATCGCGTCACTCCTAACCACCGCGACACTCCTAACCGTCGCGACCAATCAGAAGAAGGCTAGCGCCACGGGCCCTTTCTCTGTGTCGTATACATACACGCACGCACACTTCGATCATGGCATAATTTTACCCGTGCAAAGTTTTTTCTCAACAATTACAGCATCAATCCGGTTGATTTATGGCTTAAACGAGGGGGGATAACGTAATTAGTCTC